>JAFREQ010000050.1:3850694-4516388 GCA_025331565.1 Holacanthus passer | reverse complement strand
ATTGATTTATACAGTCACTTTTCACACACACTGCAGACACTGTGTCATTATGTGTTAATTACCAGTGGAGCTTTAAAATAAAGAAGCTTTCTGTTTATTGAGCACAGTGTGAACCACCTTTTCTTGAATGGCTCCCGTTGCTGAAAACACATATACAAACAGACAAAGGGAGAGAAAGTAAGAGAAAACAATTAATCAAATTAATATGTCAGATATATCAACGGTAATTGAAAGGTAAACAATTTTTGTAAGAAATTCATGTAGTTGACGGACCGTTGGGCCAGTTTTCTCCATATACCCCTCCTTTAGACAATGTGATGTTATCTGAGGTATTAACTGTGCAAAGAAACACAGGTGACACTGGTAAATGGACAAAAGTTGTAGTTTAACACTCTATCTGAGCCAAATCTTTTGAAATTTTTACTCACATCACTGTCTTGAAGAGTGGGATGTTTCTTCTGGAGGTATGCCAAGCGTGTTGCACGGATAACATTGAACAAGGATACAATCACCTACAAGGAATCATATATGGGAGAGCATAGATCAGGAATACATAAACTGCATCCATGTAAGTATACTGTCCGGGCTGGTTAGGTAAGCCATTGAACCCTAGGCAGGAATACAATATAGTTTTACAGTGTTTTTCTCACATCTAACAGCAAGTGTGAGATTCAAAAATAAGAGACTTTTTACATGCACTAATTTGGTGTCTGTGCTACAGGTTTTGTATGTTGCATTTACAGAGTCAAGACATTTATCTGTTAAAAGTGGAACTAAAATAGCACCTGAGCTCACCTGTCCATTCTCGTGATAAACAAACAGATTCCTCATACGCTCGTCTTGCAGGTATGAGATCTGCAGACCGTGATTATGGCTGATCTTCTCTGGCTGGAAAACAGCATTCAGGTCCTTCATGGGGATGACAGCTTTGGGAACCTTGGACTGCGTTGGTTTTAATGAGACAAATGAGGAAGGATTTCAAAAGAATAGAAAGAAAAAGGTATTTGACTTTAACTCATGTGTGCTCAAAAAACACTGTAGACGAAGTGATGATACGGCAAAAAGAACTACTCACATCCTCTTTAATGAAGTATCTGAGGGTGAAGTCTTTCCGGGAGAGCAGGAAGATCCTCTTAAGAAACTGCTTGTTGTCCTTGCCCTTCTTCCATAGTGTCGCCTCAAACATGTCTGGGTTAGATACATGAAATATATAAATTTTCATAAAGACGAGCTAAACTAAACAAATGTAGAATTCTGAATATTGTGCTGATGGAAATAATATTTTTATGTTAGTGTCATCACAGGATAATTACCTGAGCTATAAGCTTGCAGAAAGTTGTTGTTTTCTCCTGTGAATTCTCTTCTTTCATACTTTGCACGGATCCATTGATCCTTAAGAACACTGACAGCAAAGTAAAACACTCATTACAATTTCCTTGTAGATGAAACACAAGTGCTTAATTAAATACCAGCCAATGAAAATGTGAAGATCTGTTCTTGATGAATGAGTCTAATTCATACTGTCAGCTCTTAGTGTTTGTTCCTCTTCCTGTACCCCTCCACTCCCATTCACTAAATAGACTATTTGTTCATTCTTCTCTCACTTCCACTGCACTAATGAGGTGAATGTGTTGACAGTCACTCACATGCAGTCTTCTTGTTGTGGCCGGTAGTAGAAAGCAGGGACACACTTCTCATAAATGGCTTTGGCTGCAGAGTTTCCCCTCTCCTGCATGAACTGCAACCACACGGTGTGACATTTAAAAAGTTATAGCAAGACGATTCATATTCATTCACTTCATTTTGTATTCGTAGATCCCTGTCTTGCAAACTCCACTTAGTTGTCTTAATACTCAATTTGAAAGACAACTGACTTAGTAAAACCAAGTTTTCCAAGACAGAGCTCATAAGATTATAAACAAAACCATAACAACCCCTAACCCTAACCATCCATGTTGAGACCAGAGTCTACTCATCAGCAATTACCTACACAAAAATAGAGCATTAGCACAGTGGACAGATTTGGTTTCAAGATTCAAAATCTAAAGGTTTAATCAGTGATATGCTCATACAAAATGTGCAGGGTGACAGTCTTGAGCTAATGCTAAAAAGGCGAGTGTGAAATAAAGAATAATAAATATAATGAGAGCAAACATAAAAAATAAATATACCATGTATTTCCATATATTCTCCCAGTATTAAGTGGCACGTGCAAATTTCCAATATATAAAAATACAAATTGAATCAGTAATAAATATGTTATCAGCTATTCATATAAAATGAATACAACCTACAAACCCATACCTCTACTAGTGAATCTTCCCAGCGGTCCAGACGTATGGATTTCACTCTGCTGACAGCAGGCAAATTACGATGCATCCCTGAGCAGTTCAGGCACACAAAGATACCAAGAGTGTAGGAGGCCCAGTCAGGCTCTGTGAGCGAAAAACACATCACAGCACTTACAATGGAAGAAGGAACTGATATAGTGCAAACTCTAGTCGTGAGCAGCAAACACAGATGTCAATACAATAAAATGAACATGACAATGTCACTTACTTTTGTATTGGCAAATGATCAGTGAATTGAATTTAAGTATTTAGTATCTTGTTTGTCTTTTGCTCTCACACAGTTAGTCAGTGTCAGTGATGGCGACAGACTGTTATATGAGGAACAGTGAAATCATACCACAGAATACACAGCAGCCACCACTTCCCCTTGTGAAAGTCCATTATAAAACGTGACTTGGCTTTCAAATATTACTTTAGAGCTAGTTCTGTTAACAAACAATATCACATGGCCTGATCGCGCAGGTTACTGTTTACCATTCTTTCAACTTTAATAAAGAAAAACATGTTCATTAAGACAGAAATCAGGTAGAGTGCTTATTGACAAAACATGTATTGTTGTCAATATAGTCAAATGCTGTTATATATATATCATGTCAAATTGAATATATATTGTGGTACTGAATCTCTGTCAGTGTACTCACCAGGAGCTCCACAGTCAGCACACAGGTTGTTGCCTGGCCGTTGCACCAAATCGAACAGGATTTTGTTATTTCTCTCCAGACTGGCCATAGGTGAAGGTAGTTTGATTCTGTCAGACCGAGAGTTGAGTCCCAACAAAAGAGCTACAAGGTGTTAACTCCATATTGATTCGGCACATTGAAATACAGAGCTGTGTAGCAGGTGAAAAACGTTATTTCTTCTCAGTGGCCAGTGAGCCTGTGTTTCCTCTTACCAGCACAGCATCATGAAGTTTATTGTTCTGCACACAAATGCTGAGGTCCAGAAATAACAGAGAAAGGAAGTGAAACAGACGTCACCATGTAAAAGCGTGATTGGCTTACAGTAACAGAATGATTGACTTGAGTGTAGCTTATAGAAAACTGTGAGTTTGACTGGTGTTATCGTGTTAGGAGACACTGTAAATATCTTAAATGGAATGAAATGTTTTGTTCATTTAAACATATTTTGTAATTAATTAAAATGCATGGTACCTGGCAAGATTTTCACTTTTTATATTTTATTATAGGTGACATAACTAAGCATTTAGCACTTAAAGACAGCTCTTAAATACACCTGTCACAATAATCTAGCTCATTGTGTAAAATCTAATTTTTATGACTGTGCTTGCAACTATGTTAGCTCATTTTTAAAAAATTCTTTATTGTCATGTGCACAACAATTAGAATGGAGCAGTTATTGGCACCGAAATTCTTAATTATTAGGCTCCCTCTAACAAAGCTCAAACAATATGTATAAAAAGAAAATCACACAAGTAAAAATGAGAATCCTAAGACGTGAAATAGTGAATTTGTGTTGCAGCAGCTTGAGGTTACTATTGTTGTGCTAACTTGTCATTAAAATGATGCAGTAATCAATATTTTTTTATATTCTTCACAAACAATTAGTAAAACAGCTGATTTTCACCTTGATGGTCTGGAATCTGATTTATCAACATTAATAAAAAACACATTTTATTGATAATATGATTTGGAATGATAAGCCCATGTCATGGAAAACTGGAGCGTGTAATAGTGAAAGTAACTAAATGAGTCTTGATTGAGGAAATATTGAAATAGTGTCAGCCCATGGTTTGAAGAAGTAAAACAAAACAAGCTGACAGGCACACAGCTTTGACTCACCATTATCTGCCCGTTTATCTCAGTAAAAGCGAATGTAGTCTAACACAAGATCCATGCAAAAAAAAAATCCCATGTTTATGAGGGTTCTTGCAACTGTCCAAGAGAGGTGTTGATTAAAATTTATGATCAGTTTGGAGGCAGTGGAAGAAATATTCAGACCTTTTAAGTGAACATATAAATACCACAGTGTGAACATACTTTGATACAAATTAAAGTCCTGCATTCAAATGCCTACTTGTAAAGTATGTAAATTATTGTCAGCAAAATGAACTTTAAGTATAAAAAGTACTTATGATACATTAACACCTCTCAGCGTTGTATTACTGTCTAAGCTGCATTTTCATATTTTAGCTGGTGGAGCTGAAGCAAATTACTTGATACATGGTTGCGTAATTTGTACTAATTCAACACATTTGATAAACTACATATAAAATTCCTGGTATGTAAAATTATAACCACCAAAGTGACTAAACCTGTGAAATAAATGTAGTGGAGTAAAAGGTAGAGTAAGAGTGGTATAAAGAGGAGTATAAAGAGTCATCAAGTAGAAACACTCACTTATACTAATTATACTACAGTTCTTTTGTAAATATACTTTGTTGCATCCACCACTGGTAGTTTGTTTGGTAGTTTTTATATAATCTGAGCAACGCACTAATTAACTATATGAATTAGTGTAATAACTATAGCACACAGCAGACGTACCACTGTGTCTTTAATGAGCTGAAGCAGTCCGGAACCAATGGACGCGGTGTTGTGGTTCCACGCCGGACGGTTGAAGACCGTCGGACAACAACCACAGGGTGAAGTTGCTTAACCTACATGATGCTATAGCAAGAAGAAACGAGCTCTTATTTCTTTTAAATTGCCGACGATGTGGTTCGCCAGACGGTTTTTGTCGTCGGTGGCTCAGAGAAGTAGGTTTTTGTAGTGAACTCATTTGTCTTGTGCTCACCGTTTACATAAACTTGACTAGCAGTGCTAAGCTAATTCAACTTAGCTAGCTTTAAATGCTACCTCAAGCTGTCACAGGTTGCATTAGCGTTCACCTGTTTTTATACAGTTTTCGTGACTTTGAACATCTGTTCTTTTATAACTTTTCGTTTTTATTCAATCTAAAAACAACCCTCCTCTGCAGGTCACTACGGAGGACCGGCCGGTTTATTCCGTCGCCCTCGGCACTGCTCCCTCCCTGAGCTGGAGCTCCGGCTCCTCCAGTGCACAACTTGCTGGAGGAGCCGGGTCCCCGTGGCACGCTTCGAGACCCTGGAGGCCACCTTGTTCTCCACCTCTGCGCCCTGCAAGGAGGACGACAGACCCCTGGACGCGTGCTACACCTCCGAGCAGCGAGACACCATCCTCCAGCTGCTCAACACCGCCACGCAGACGGAGCTGGCCGGCGTCAAGCTCCTGAGAGGCCGCAAGTCGGTCAACCTCGTGGAGTACAGGACTAAAAACGGACCGTTTAAAACGCTGGAGAGCGTCGTGAACGTACCTCTGCTGAAGCACAAGAGCGCCGTCACGGTCTTCAACTCCATCCTCAACCCGGTGAAGAAGGAGAAGAAAGTGAGGATACAGTTGGCCAAGTTTATCAGGCCAGAGGTGGACAGGTCCTGGTTGGAGGTGAGGGTCAGATCATGTGTGTTTACAGGTCAGGACTACCATGTTTTCACACACCTGCCGTTGTCTTCATGAGAAAAATACTCATTGCAGAGTTGTAAGAAAGAGCTTAAGTGGGGTGGCTGAGCAGAGACTTTTATCTTGAAGACCTGGATTCGAGTCTCTGTGTTGGAAATCATCCATCCTGTTTGAGGGATGCCTGATCATCTTCACACTGCTGCTCTGGTCTATCACAGTTACACAAGGCTTACACTCTGTGGTTTGGGTCTACCTGAGATCCTCAAAGGAGTACTCTTACAAATTAGTATCGTACGTCTATAAAGTTGTGGAAGATATCCTGACCAAGCTCCAAAAATGTTGGATTCTACATTTCCTACAATCAGTATCATAGTTTGTTACACCCATGCTTTCCAAACTCTGTGCCCCCTGTTTGTAATGCCTGATTTGTTTGAATAATTTGCTTTCCTCAAGCCAAGATTTCTCAACTAATGGCACTTGCATGGACTTTCTTGACAAAGCTCACCATGAAACACAGATAATATTACACTACTGTTTCCACATGCTGTTTGGACTTGACCCTTGACATAGATCCAGAGTTTATTTCAGTTGTCAAACTATTAAATATAAAAGGAGAGAGGGTAATGTTTTATACTGTCCATAGGGGTAATATGGGTAATTCACTATGAGCGCCTGTCATGATTCTGTATTTGTTCACTCAGGATGCCAATTCCATTGTGTCACTAGTATGTGGGACTAATAAAGTTGCCTGGATTCATGTGGACCGTGGGATGATGGTGCTGGATTGGCAACAGATAGAATGCCCAAATTTCTTGAAGGGAACATACATGGCTTCTGCTTATTTGAATGATGTGAGTATGACTACCAGAGTCCATGTTATTGTTGAAATTTTACACACTGACTAGTTGAACGATCCTGCATTTTTGTAGAGAAACAATAGAACAGCCCATATACAAGTGCAGTTTGTAATATTTCTTTTCTGCCCTTAGGTCTCCACGGTTGTGTCACTCCTCCCATCAGCTGACTTCTACATCATAGAGAAATCCTCCATCTCAGTCCAGAATACGGCTCTGTTCCCAGTCATGGCCCACATGAGGACTGTGGAGGCCATGCTGTTCGCTCTGCTTGAGCCAAGAAACTCAGCGCCTGACTCCAACATTCCTCCCAGGTCAGAAAAGGGGATTTCTATGCAAAGCACCAAAATACTGTACAAACACACATTTTTTTAAATGTGCTTGGCCTTTTACTTTTTTGTGGCAACTATATGACAAAGTGTTGTAGTCAGTGAAGCTTCTTGAAATGACTTCCCTTGTTCTTTTCCTTCTTTCTTTGCAGAGTCTTGAACATGATGCGCACTGCTGTGGGACGTCACTTTGGACTCATGGTGGGCGAGTCACGGACCAGTGGGGCACAGACAGTGCGACGGCTGATGACTGAGTCAGTGACACAGAAGCTTCCCAGAATAAACTTCCCCCCAGAGCTGCTGGTGAAATACAGGAATTCTTTCCAAATGGGCAGCAGAAAAGGAGGCGAGGAACTCTGTGATGCCCTGCTTCAGGCTGTGGCTTTTTATGAGCTGCTCAGTGAATCTTCCAGTTAGCTGCTACATGGACGGACCTAATGCTCCAACTGTACATTCACTAAAACAAGCCTCCTGAGTGGCATTCTGAGCCCTTCTGGACTTTCAACAAATGTTGAACCATTGAACATTCTGGTGGCGGCTGATGGTTTATTTAAAGTATTCTTTACATAAATAAATGCTGTGCTTTGTTATTTTTGCTGTTGATGATTTGGACACATGTAGTATAACTGTCTGCCATTTTTTGCTATCTGAGGAGGTTCACTCCTTTTCATTTGGGTTACAAAAGTTTATGGATTATGAAATAACTCAAGAATGAAAAACACTGCACTGATTTCACCAGCAACCAGCATCAGTGCCTGAACAATCAGGGTGTTTTACGTTCTTTAGAAATGATGAATGATGATCATTTACAAAAATATATTTTTTTTATTTACCTTTCATGGTTGTATGTTTGTGTAAATAAAAACTTGTTTCTCATCTGAAATGACTTACATTCATTTGACAGTATTTAGACAGAGGCACAGTAAAATAAATAGTGACTGCATTAAGGTGACGTAGTGAAATCTTCTGCCAGCAGTTGAATGGTTGACTTTGAGAGACCCAGGTGTAGGCTGCTGAGGTAGTTCACACACCTAATGTGGGGGATAAATCATGAAAGTTTTGTCTACAAATGTTGAGTATTATTTTGATGTACAGAATTACATTAAATAGTCAAAGTGGGGTTTAATACCAACAATGATTCAAATGGAAGACTTAACTGATAACATTAGTCATCTCAGATCTAATGAAAACTGATAACTTGGAAAGGAAGCGATATTGACTACCCTGATGTGACTGGGTTAATTATAATGGAGTTAAACTGGATTTCACTTATTAAAAACAATCCCATCATTCTAGATGATTCACTATTGTATATCACTAAATATGAACTGATGGCGGTGAGAGTGAATTTAAACATGTATTGTGTCTGGCTCACCTGACTGACTCCTCTTTCTGTGGCTGTGCTCTCTGACAGCGACAGATGTAGCGGAGGACCGGCATGTAGTCGACAGTGACAGCTTGTCTGTTCCCCAGCAGGTTGAAGGAATTACTGCCAAGCACCGTCCTGCTCAGCTCATACCTCCTCTGGGACACACTGGAGGGGGATAGGTGACAGCAAAGAACAGGCATTACTATTATATTATTATATCTGCTTTATAATGATGAGCACAACAAGATGGGACTTTTCCAGATTCCAGAAAAATAAGATTTGGTATCAAGGTTTTTGGAAAATGAATGCATGGATGGAAAATACTTGGTCATATATTTTATTAAAGCATAGCACCCAAATGCATCCATGTGCCTCATCTCTGTGAAACTCTTTAGCAGTAAATGTCTTTTTTAAATGATAACTTATGTCAACATTTCTATGTTTTTATTCATTTGTTTTAAATGGTTATAATTTTTTTATGTTTAAAAAAAAATGTCACTCAAAATCTGACATCCAAATGACTAAAGAAAGCTGAAATGACAGACTCACCTTGGTGGACACAGAGTTTGAAAACTAAAGCTGAGGCTCTGTCTTTTGGAAGAGGCAGGTAATGTCAGTCTCTCCTCCAGCCTCCTCCACCTTGTGCCTCCCACTTCCTGTCTGTGTTTTTGGGCCTCAGTCCACGCCTCAGACACTCGCCAAAGGCACCTGTGACACCCCAAGCCCTCAACAGCAGCCCGGATATCCAACAGCCTCTCCTGGCTCTGACTCCCGCCCTCCTCCTCGTCCTCACTCATCTTATCCAACATGCCATCTTTTACCTCGGCTCCTGTCCAGACAAACGCCTCAGGTGTGCATGGGCCTGAAACAAGCGGTGCTGCAGCTGGCATCGTGGCATCAAGGTACGACATGAGGTCAAAGAAGTCAGCCAAGGCATCCAAACATTCAGTTTCCACTTTGGCTGCGTTTTGTTCAGTCTTGTGTTTTGAACTAGGGGCTCTTAAATGAGCTCTCTTTGATGTTAATGATGCTCTTTGGGGATTTTGTGTCAAACTGGAAAATGATGTAGTGTCAGACATTGTTGTAGCATATTTCCTTCTGCTAAGCCTGGAGATATTCCTAGTAGATTTGCTGGCATTGGCTGACGCCTTTGGACTGACATTTTTATCCAGCTGCCAGACGTGAAGATCAGGGGGTGCCAGCTCACTGTGCAGCCCAGAACGAGTCTCCTTGTGCAGAAAGGGGATGGAAGTTCCCTTGGCCCTGATGGGTAGAAGGAGCTCCAGGTTGGAGTAGAGAAGAGGAACACCTCCTCTCCAGCTCTCAGCCAGGAGCCTCAGGAGCTTGATCATGTCTGTGTCAGACCAGAACTGACACTGAAGAATTGAAAGAAGAAAACATGGACAGATGAAGTTCCTTTTTCTTTGGAAAAAAGTTTATAGAGTTCTAATCAATACTATGAATACTTGCCTTTAGAAGGTTTAACAGTTGGAAGCGAGTCACAGGGCTGAGACCCAGCATGCTCGCAGTGCAGCCTGTGTAACAGTCAGGAAGTTGGGAGTCTACATCGTCTCCTGTTTCAGTAACACTCAAGTCTAGATGAGGAAATTGAGAAAAATTCTGCAAATCTGTATCAAATTGTTGTCTATAATGTGGCATGATTGTGAATTCTTTGAAACAACTTACGCTGTACACCATTAGGCTCTTGAGACAAGCCTCCACTCTGACACGCCTGTCCTCCACCACTGTGCACCCAGAGCTGCAGCTGCAGCAGGCAGCGTCTGACATCACCTCCGGACAGTCTGAGGAGGCTGCGAATGTCATCCAGCTCCAGTCGCACATTCTCAGCCAAAGCCACCAGTTGCAGGTAGCTACAGACATTCAGCTAGGAAATAGATGGAGTAGTACACCGAGCCTTTAATAGTACACCAAGCAGCCAGCAGAGGGCGTGCTGCTTCAGGAAACATGCATGCGTTTCACACTGAAGTTGTACAAGAGTGTAGAGATAAAAACTTACAGTAGATGGTGGTTTGAAAATGATTTCCTCCAAGGTGCAGTTGAACCTCTCTCTGAAAGAAGGATCTAAGGAAGACATTTAATTTGCAGAGCTTGTCCTCACATCTTTTCTATTCAAAATTACACAGTGTGTGTGTGTTTACCGTTGGTGGTTAGAACAACTGGTCTTTTCGTGGTGGTCATGAAAGTCTTGATGGCAGCGAGGAAACCAACATCATCATCAAACATGACATCAACCTGTGGGAGCAGACAGTTTGCAAAGAGATCAACCCCAGACCAAACGTGGGTTATGCGCGGTCTCATATCCACTAAATGATATATCTTAGAGCGTGGGGTTGCCAAATGGTTTACCTCTTCAAAGAGAATGAGTGATGTGGCTGTCTTTTTGTTCTGTGTCACTGTTTGATCAGAGCCTGGTGATGGGCTGCCCGATGTCTTGCTGTCTGGTTTTTCAGATGGCGACAGGCCACCAAAGTGTAAGTGATCTGCTCTGGCCTTCATCTTAAAGTAGTTGGCCAACGTGACTGTGGCTGGAGAAGCTTTTCCTTTGCG
Source organism: Holacanthus passer (assembly GCA_025331565.1). NCBI lineage: Eukaryota > Metazoa > Chordata > Actinopteri > Pomacanthidae > Holacanthus > Holacanthus passer. The sequence goes on along the minus strand of JAFREQ010000050.1, from coordinate 4,505,480 downwards.
TCTGGAGCAGCCAAAGTTCTGTGCTGCTCTCCTTTTTGAGGTGGAGGTGACATTTTTTCGAGGCACTGTTTTTCCTGTTAAAGAACAATGTACAAAAGCCCATAAAATATGTTACAATGACATTGAGGCCATTGAAACCTGGCAGCATAAGCTTTTTTAACTCAAAAACAATCTTTGTTGCAAGCCTGTCTGACTAAGTTATCGAGTAAGAGATTTGTATGTTTTTCTAGGTTTTAATTAGGATTGTGTCTTCATCATCTATGTCCTACCAGGTAAAGTCAGAGATTTAGGAGCCGAGCTGTAGTTGTTGAAGTAAATTGGTTTCAGTGGGTCCTTCCCTGACGTCTCCACTAGGTGGGACTGTGTAGCCTCCTTCAGCTGGGACAAAACATGGCAGCCACTGCGCTGTGACGAGCAGTTCACCTCAAATACCTTTGATTGAAAAGAAAAGGAAATTTAATGGATAATTCACACACACATTCTCAATCTCACAGAGGTAGGTCAGATTTAAGTTTTGGACTTATCTACAGCTGGAGCTCATGATGTAAACCGGATATCTAATATGTCTGATATGATGTGTCGTATTTGTATGGGCCATAAAATCACTAAAAGCATACAGCCATGTGACATATTTTAATTTATGGATCATTTTGTCAAGTGATTGGTGGTGCTGACACTGATGAGTGACTTATTTTAGACTGCATGTTAAAGAGTCTTCCTGCTGAATGAGAAATGTTGCATGTTTATTAGATTTCAATAACGGTTTCTTTATCAACATTCTAGGTCAGGGTGATATGAGTTGAGACACCTCAGAACTTTCTGGCATGATCATATTTAAAGATATTCTATAGATTCAGATTATCAGCCTTTAGATTCAAAGACATTAGCCGACTTTGATTCCTACCTTGAAGCCAAGCTCCTGAGAGCAGGCATACACAGAGGCGGTCTTGCCCACACCTGGAGGTCCTGTAATAAGCATGGTGTTACACAGTGGCTTCTCTCTGTCATTCTCTGCCCCAGCGTCACCCTGGAAGTCTCCACAGTCCCATGAGTCTGCACAGGAGGACGGTCATTACTTTCCCAACCAAAAATCCCACACATGGAAAATTCTGTGAGATCCTGAGTTGTTAAAATAAAACTCCAGTCATGTGGATACGCAATCATGAAATTTGGTCATGGATCATTAGAAACCACAGTAAAAATCTGACCCTGAGCTGAGATATAAGAGCAAATGTTAACGAATGCCAGCTCATACCATTGCTGTTCTCTTCTTGTTTCTTCTCCTCCATTTTTCTCCTCTCATCATAGTCGGCTCTGACTTTCCATTTCTTCAACCAACTGAATTCCAGAGAAATGAAAGGTTTAACACACTGATTTTAAGTCGAATATATCAATGAAAGCTTGAGGGAGCACATTATATAAAACACTCACCTTTGCAGTTTATTCACAGAGGCAGAGTTGCCAATGACTTCACTTGAATGCTGAGGGCTGTATTTGTCTGTCCACAGAACATCCTCAAAATCTTGACAAACAAACAGAGAAAAAAAGTTATTTCCTGCAATTTAAAAACATGTCATAGGTATAAAGCACATGACAGGTTTACCTCTTTGGAGCATATCAGAGGTTTTGACTGACTGAATGTAAGAATCTGTGGGGTTTATCAGTCCAGCGTCCAGCTCAAAGGTGTTCATCAGGCCTGCCGGGCTCCCAGTCTGCTGCCTCAGTCTGTGGCTGCGACTGAGTTTGTTGCTCCTGGGCTGATTCCTGGCTGTGAGAACAGGACTCTCCTGGACCCCCTGTGCTGATATGTGACAGTGGCTCACACCGATAGCTCTCTCTGTAATGAGGCTGGACCTGAAGCGTTTGTGGACCCTCTCACAGCTTTCATTTCCACGCTTCCTCTTCTCTTTCAAGTGGTTCTGTAGGGGGTTCAGATTCTGGGAGTTTTCTGCTTTAGAAAGGAGAGACATTCAGTACAAGATCAGCTAGATGGCTAAATGCAATTATAATGAATGAATAAATGAATGGAGTGGATGCACATTTGGAATGACAGACTGTTGCTCACTCTCACCTGTGCATTCAGAATCCTGCAGACTTTTCTCCTGCAGAGTGTTGAACACTGCTCGGACAGGAAAGGCAGGGTTGGATGTTTGGACTTCCTGCAGACAGCTGTGCAGAGCTGAGGATGACAGCTGTCCTCTGCATGTCTCTGTCAGGTGAGAAACTGCTGATAGCCGCTGCTGAATTTTCACCTGCTGCACATCTTCACTCTGTGCAGGAAGCTCTGGTTTCTGCAGCTTCTCTGCAGGATCTCTACTGATCTGTTTACTCTTGCTGTGCTGTTTATTATGCAAGAAAATTGGTGCAATTTTAAGGTCTTTTGTGCAGAAATTCTTCCTCTGCTCCTGAAGTGGTTGAACTTTTCTGCCTGTTATTTCTGCAGCAGCAACATCTGAACTACACGACTCTTTCGCTGCCAGTGAGTCTGGGTCTGTTTCTACATTCATCACCTCGGTTCTTCTCTGCGGATCTTTGCTTGAACGCGGAGCATCTTTACGTTTCTTGTTCCGTTTGAATTTGAAACTCTCCGGTGACATTTTGGCTTTGCGTCACTCACGATGCGCCGGTGACGTCATATTGTGCGACGTTAAGTCACAAAAGAGTTTGCTAACTATGTATTTTAGCCCGGTAAAGTGCTAAAAGTATAAAAAGCGAAACATTAGAAATAAACACGCAGAACAGATGAACACGTTACAGATTCGTGTTGGATCGAAAACATGAAGAGCGCTGAAGTGACAGTGTTGCCAGGTTGGTTTAGCGTTTTCCAGCCCAATGGTTGCTAAAAATACGCCCAAATTGATAAATAATTATATATATGAAATAAACAATTAAACCGAATTCATGAGCAATAGCAATAATATTGTGGTGCATAATATTGCAATATGATACAATAATAAAACATCTAAGATATTGCAGATAGGAGGCGACATCATATAATTTCTGCCTTAAAAATAAAGGGAGAGCTCATTTAGCAAAATAATAGAAAAAGAGAGAGAAGAAGACAGTTAAGTACACATAATCCCATGCAATTAAATAATCAAATAAATAATGATGTAATAATGTTGTAAGCATAGATGTTTCTGTTACAATAAAAAACAGATTTGCAGAAACACTTTAATGATGGTAACTGATATCTCCTCTCAGCAGATTCAATCAAACCTGTATTAAAGTTGTATTGACATAACTAAAGAATACAATTTATGAATATAGTTTTTATGTATTTAAAAACCAGTCCATAATGCAACCCAAAACCTCCCAACTGGGCGGAAAACCGACCAATCTGGCAACACTGCGTTTAAAACGAGCGGGATCTTTGGCTTTGCTGTGGCCAAAGATCGTTTATTTACAGACAGACGGATCACACGGAGGCTCTTGTACAAGCAAGTGAACGAAACTGATTAAGATATGACGGGAATCGACGTTAAAGCTAAACATTACACGGACCTCACCGTTGTTTTTAAGTGCTGACAGCATGAATTAACTTTAAAGATCAGGGAGGAAATATTTTCCTCTAAAACCATAAAGTTTTTTTTACTCACCCAGAATAAAGAGTGGCAGCTCTTACTGTTGTCACGTGCTCTGTGGATCTTTCTCCATCCTGTGTTTTAGTGTTTTTTTAAATTAAGTGAATAAAGTTTGCTGCAATATGTAAATGCACAACTTTGACATTAGTGGCTTTTTATTATTAGTGGCCACAAAAGAGATGATTTTTTATGCCTCTTGAAATGTACACTGTTCACTTGGTAGATTAACAGCGATGAGACAATTTCAAAATAAGTTAAAGATCAAAAATAGGGTCACAGAGGTAAACGTGTTTCTTATCAACCAGAGGCTTTTGTTAATGAAGACATATAAGCACAAAAGACTAAAGAGTTTCAAGAATATCAACTCTAAAATGAAATGAGCTTCTATCAGCTGAAGAGCTTGATTATTAACCAGAAATAAAAGGAGATACTCTACTGAGATTGAGGAGGCAGAAGAGATTTCTTCCCTGACTCTGCAGGTCTCAAGTGAAGACCAAGAGAAAAAAAGGATATTAACCAAAATGTGCAAGTTGCCTTATGTGAACGTTCATTATAAAAACAGGTCTAGTCTTGAAGGCTCATTAGGACCGCAGCCACTGTGATGCACCTTTAAACTTTATTTACATTATGATACGCAAAACTTACTTCATGAAACCTCAGCAAAATTAAGTTCACTGAACATTTATGAAATTGTGTTCCAAAGTGAAATGTCCATCTTGGAAAACAGCAGTTGACAAAACAGTCTCGACTCAATAGGTGACTTACTGGGTTGCCCTCGAGTACAAACCCTGAATACAAAAAAGTTGGGACGCTGTGTGAAACAAATGAAAGCAGGATGCAATGAGTTGCAACTCATTTTAGACCTATATTAAACTGTTACAACTCAATCAACTGATGAGGACATGATGTGGTCAAAAGCTCCAGAACAAGTGAGTAAGTCAATTTCAAGTTGAGATTGTTGTATTGAAAAGCAGCAAACGGTTTTGCTGGTTTTGATTTTGTCGTCCATTAAGACCCATAACATAACCGGCAGCTGACCACTGCATCGATTGTTAAACTGCTAAAACATTACACACATGAATAAGGTCAAATGTATTTTATTTCTTTAAATATAAAAATCCCCTTAGCCAGAGTGTACAGTTCACAATTTTTAACAGGGTGTTTTGACAATAATGGTGAATATGTCTCCCTTTTTCCAGATGAACACAGAAACCCTCCATGAATACTGGAGGGAGGAAAATAATATTGTTAATTTGGTTGTTCACGAAGGAAGTCTGATGAAATAATGAATGGCGATGATCACCAATTTATGTGCACACTACAAAACTACTGCCACTTAAAAAAAAAAAAAAAAAAAAAATGGAATGAAACAAAAGAAAGATGTTTAAAATAACAGAACTAAAAGAGAGATTGATGAAAATATTCCCCTTTGGCATAAACTGCACCTAACAGGACAGACAACTGACTTGGACCTGAAAACAAACCATCCAATAAACAGCATATTGCTTTGAGAGAAAGACTGCAATCTGTCAATTACTGGATTCAGAACGGGGCACAGCTAAACATCTGATGTGATTACATGTATACACATTTCTGTCAGTCAGCTACTGATACTCACAACCCATGTTTAAAAATCAACATGTTCAAACCTCAAAGTGAAAAGAAACTGCAGGTGCCAGTATCATCAGAAAACTGTTGACTTTCATATCCTGAACGCTATGCACTCAACACGATACATGATGATGAGCTGCTGGTTGTTTCAGTACATCTTAGCAAAAAGAAAATATTCAGAAAAGTTGAGTTCCCTGGCTTTCCTTGAGATATTATCAATGCAGGCCAAAAGGCTTCGGGGTGTAGAAGTGGGAGTTCAGAATTTATTCCCATGTCCAGGATCAAAGGCTTTACAGTATAATACTACTATCATGGCAACCTACCAGCAAAACCCACAATCCACTGCGGGGTCCTAACACAAGCCTTACAGGCTTTATATACTCTAGACATTGATGCCAAGTGTAGATCTTTACTGTAATGTTCTCTTAAATGTATGACCCTTCAAATTAAATGTCATTCACAACAGTGAAATCAAACCCACTAAAGTTCCTCCACTGATGACAGTGGAAAAGCTGCAGTTAACATTTGGCGCAGCATGAATAAAAAAAAAAACAAAAAAACAAACCAAAAAGACAATTTCAAGGTAAGCTTTCTAAATACAAACACCAAGTGCTAAAATAATCAGCTAAAAGGATAAGTTCTCAACAAGGTTATTGTGTATGTGTACAAATAATCAAGAGTGACAACGATACCAGTACAGTTTTAACTGTAGTCTCGATACAGTTGTCTACAACAAGGACATACCAAAGACAGTCGTGCCACATCAGAAGACTCACTTTGTTCACACTCTCACCCCCAAAGACCGACACTTTAGTGGCGCCTACAAAATGCATATTAAGTAGGTTCAACTTGCATCATCCAGTCCTCAGATTCCTGGTTTGTGTAGATGTGGGTGATTCACTTTTATATTGTTCATATTTGGTTCAAATCTCAAGTTCCAAAAAACTTGTTTACCTTGTATACTGGTCTGCTTCAGGTCAGATCCTCCGGTGACCAGTTCTCCCACCTATCTAAGCACCAAAGGGTTGGTAAAGTTCATTGAAGAAGAAGGGGAAAAAAAGACAATCATTGTTCCATACATCCATCCTACATCAGTCTGTTAGTGCGCTTTTTGTCCTCTTGCCCTGTTTGCCCCCAGTGGAGGTGACGGCGTTGCCGTTGCAGGCTCCTGCTGATACCAGAGTCTGGTCCTGTTGCCCCTCCTCAGTGTCCGGCAACTCCTCTTGGATCTGCCGCAGACGGGCCATGGCACGGTCAATGGTGGCGGTGCTCACCAGGTTGAAGTCGTGCATGCTGACTAGATGCAGGAGGAAGTTGCGGCAGAGGTTTCGGCGGATGATGTGAGCACCACGATTCTCAGCGAAAAGCATGATGGCCTGATTCATCTGGTTGTCTGCTATGAAACTGCAAGCAAAAGAGAGAACAGAAGAGTTTGGTTTCTAGTGTTTCAGTCGATTGATGGGACAAGAGTAGCTGTGACGAAATGTATATTTGACTAAATTGATGCCACAGCTCCAGTAAATACACTGTACAAACAGATTACTAGTGCTCTGGATTTGTATTCAATCTGTAGTGGCTCTCCTGTTTGAACACTGCTTAATATTTGGTAATGTACTTTTCCTATTCTCTTTGGGGTTTAGGCAAGTTACCCCTGAATAAAATAAAACTACATAAATAAACAAATTGTGCTACCATTACATTGCTAAAATATATGCTTCAGGAATGTGCACCACTTCTCAGTACTGTTATATTGAACGTACCCATGCTTCATGACGTGCAGGTTCCACAGCTTCATCACTTCCTTCTCTCCCTCATTGACATCTGTGAACTCATCCAGTTGCTGCATATAAAAAAAAAAACACATATAAATTATGCTACAATTAGTATGATGCAATAAGAACACCACAACACTAAAGAGGGGCCAAAAACCTGGGGTTGATTTATGAGAATAGCTATGTCCTACTCCAATACTTGTATGCGGATTGTTTGTGAGAGCAGTGGAACAATTTTAATGGATGAATTCATTATAGGCATATTCTGTTGGATAGTGAAATCAACAGTGGAGAGAGACTACAGCAAGTAATGTTAGCAGGATCGGGCAATCAATACTGAAGTGATGGAAATAGAAGAGCAAGCTGAAGAAGCGTTCGGGTTGCCAATAGTTTTTGCTCTGAACACCTTTCAGTTATTTCTGGGGAGCAGGGCTGACCCAAAGGCTTTGACCCTTTGTTGCCTTGGTAAACTGACTCCAAACTCAGTTCTCCAAAGCTTTATTCTCATGTTTTTGCTTCATTTTAAGACTCATACACAACAACTATTACTCTATTTAAAATATTCTGTGCAATTATATTTATATACAGTATGTTTTTTTTTAATACTTTTTAGTATAATGCTACACACCATCCGTGTATCACAGTAATGGGTCCACATATCCATCATGGACATTTCTGTATAGTCTCCATTTTTATTGTTGTCTTTTTTTATTATCTTGCTTCATTTTTATTGTGTTTATTTAACACAGTTTCTTATCTTATTCAAACAGTCGGATTGTGTAGTTTACTGGCTTTTGTCAAGGTTACTACAAATTCTTCCTTTGACTGATTTCATTACTGGGTTTTACTACTTCCATTAGTGAACGCGGTTGTTTTAAAAGAGTTGTCCATCTCAATCAGTGACAATTACCTGCTACACATGATGCTAAGAAAGTAGCTTTCCAGTGAGACAGCTGTTCACGTGCATCTCAAGTATGCATCTCTGCAAAACTTTATCATGTAATCTGAAGTGTACATTGTGTTTCAAGGTTAACTGTATTATTGATTCAATGAAACAGCTCAAATGTCTTTAACACTGACAGAATGTAAAGTAAAAGACTCTTATTCAGTTTTTCCTTGTCTTTCTTGCACAACACCACAAACTACAAGGCCAATCATTACCACAGGCTTAAATCAATACCAATACAAATCTTTAACATTGTGCAACATAGTGAAGGAACAGCTGTCAACACAGTAAACCACAGGAGTGTAAAAACCCAGCCAAGATGAGGGTCTAAGTTTGTTTCAGTAGGCGGCAAGAACTTGAGAAATTTCCTCTTCAGCAGCTCCGGACCTGGATCTGGTTGTGTGACATCTTCATCGAACTGTGAAGCCAGACACAAAAGAACACAAAGAGTAAAGGCTTCTCACCGTGGCAGTCTTCTCTCTGAGCCACTCTGGATCTCTCTCGTCTTCACTGTCCAAATCCATTTCCTGGGGCCGCAGGGGCATGCAGCTGTCACTGTGGAAGTAGAGACGGTTGTGTCCGCTGACGTAGGTCCTCTGCTGCTCTAACTCTCCGTCCTCAGTCTCCAGGAACTCGGACAGACTCGGTTTGGTCCTCTTGGGCCTAATGGAAGGAGACAGAAAACAAACCCTGCATATACGCTACGTACAAATCAAATCATTTATTAGACATTATATATACACTTAAGACTTCATTTTATTCAACACTGGTCCACTCAATTTTTTTGTTATATTTCACATATTTTCAGGAGTTCATACAAAAACTCTGAACAATGAAATGACACCCTCGGGCTGAATATGCTATATACAATACTTCTGGGTGAAAATTAATGAGCAACATTTCATGAGCTGTTAGAAAATGGAACCAACCTTGCAGCATCAACAAAGATCTAACTTTTGAACATGAACCATCAGTATTGAATTAAGTGGCTTGTGAAAAAAAGTGTGTCAGATTAAGTTGGCAAAAACTGTTACTTCGATGTGTCAGAGACATTTTTAAAACAAGCATGTGATTGAACTTACCATCAGCAGATAGTATTAAAAAAGGACTCAGATTGGGATCAAGGCCAAAAAAATGATAGTAATTTTCATGCTTTTATTTACCACATCCTTCTGTTTAGGCTAAATGTCTTGCCAAGTGCCACAAATTGTTCTTGTTCTAAATTTGTTTTAACCCAGCTCTTTACTCATTGACACTAAACCATACACTCAAACGCTAAACCACACTATATGCAAAGCCAATTCAAGTGGTCATTTAAAATGAGTTGGTCATGTTGTCTGACATGCGCTGACCTTGAATGTGAACACTGCTTTTGAACAGAGGTCGCGAGTTTACCTGCAAACCAGTATGTGAGTTACAGCGGTCCTCTTGACTGGACCGTTGCGACTGAAAGCAAAGCCGGGCTGGCTGTGGATGTCCTGAGGGTTGCCAACGTACGAGCCGTCATAGCACTCATTGATGGACACGTCTATCCTTGCTCCTTTGGGGTGAGGCTGCAGATAAAAAGAAAAAAAAAACAATTTAATGAAATCCTACAGGAAGTTGAATTCATCAAAAACACAGAAGGCCTGGTACTTCTGATCAAGAGAAACACAGCACTAACTGTCAAAAGCTTGAGTTTTCATACTTGGTGAAACTTGATGCTTTTGATAAAAGTGTTCAGACAGAGAAACTGAGGGTGCTCTACAGATGCTAGTAGCATTGTAAGAGAGCAAAAGAGAAAGTTGGAGTTCGAGAAGAAACCAGCTGCAATTAAAAAGTAGGTGGGAACATACTAGTTTTCTTAGATGACTTAAACCTTAACATGTGCAACAAAAAACACCACCAACTGGCATCTTCCCACTCCCCCCACTTTTTCTTGCATATGTACAAAAAGTTAGCAGGTGCTGACACCAGTAAACAGTCCACTCTAGATGGTCTGCATATGTGCAAAAGTGCAGAGGCAAGAAAATTTCATGGTCACGAGCGTGTCTTAAACATAACGTACAAACTTTTAAGACAGGCTTAGACTACAGGAGTTTTAAAATCCTAACTGATTTTGATATTGGATTGCATCACGCACACAAGGAGAAACTTCAGATGTTCTTTGCTCTAATCTCAAACATGCACACGAAATAAGATTTGAAAATAACGGCACATCACACACTACGGGACATAATCGAAATTAACACCAGAGGGAGCAATGTGCCGCCTCACGTAATCTCTCTCACATGATCCCATGGGGAGGCAGATGTAAACAAAATGGAGAACGATGCGGTAAAAAACAAAACACAGACACAAAAAAAAAGACAGCTAAATGGATGATTAAACGGTTGGACAGACACGGTCAACACTAATTATCTATTCTTGAGTGAGAACTGGAGGTGAGATTTCAACTGTCAGTTTTAATATCTGTCAACAGTCATATGTTAGCTAATGTTAGACACAAGGGCGAGAATCTTTACTGCTGTGTGCCGTTTCTTTACTGTAGTTTCACTCAGAAAGTGCTGATCTAATCATCCAGATTTAAACTCCTAAATAACAAACATCTTTGAAATTATCGGGTTGGCCCTGATGAGTGTGTGAGCGTTTCAGGGGATTTAAGACTGGACTGGTGAACCCTTCATATTACCAGATAATCTGGGCTGAACAGCGGTACTGACCAAAGTCCCATACCAGAATACTATCCCTGAGTGTGGACAGTGACATCTATCTGACACTGTGCTGCTTTACAAAGCATCATTAAAAATGTCTCAGAATAAACCAAGAAACACTAGTTTCTTGCTTTTACCATTTGTCACCAAGCTGCCTGTGTTCATTTCAGAGTTGTGCTGACTGAGATATGGCTTCATATACACACAACCACTGCAGAGCAGAACTCCGGCACAGCATCTTTGGTTATTTTACATTTGTAAAACTCTGGTAGCATCTTACAAAGACACATGACTAAGTCAACCACACACAATCACTGACAAACCCACTCCTTTCCTTACCACATAGTTGAAGATGAAGCGGGAGTGGGAGAGTTTGAGGTGTTTGAGGAGGCTGTAGAGTTTGCTGCAGTTCAGGGTACACCAGGGACAGTGAAGATCATCTCTCGCCTCCGTCTGCTGCCGTGTGTTATTGTTGTACAAGAACTGAACAAGGACAGATCACGTTAGTTACAAGGTAAGGCAGAGAAAGTCAACCTGCTGCAGATGTAAATGGGTGATTCTAACAATACTCAGAGTTTACTGTCACATTTTGGTACTCTACAGGACAGAGTGTCAAACAGGGCCAAAACAGCGAAAAAAAACAGGGCAAAAACAGGAGTTGAAGCTATGTTTAAAGTCTCAAAATGTGACAGTAATTCTCAACATTTTTAAAAATAACAGACCACATGTTGCTTTTCAGCCACCTCACCAAAAGATTCTTGTAAACCAGTGTCCCAGGCCCAGTTGTATTTTCTTACTGTAGTGTGGTGTACCTGATAAAATATACGTAGCTTCTGCCGCGGCTCACACGGGACCTGCTCTTTCCTCGTCTGAATGTCTGTGCTGACTGACTCTTTCACTGCTGGCAGATGGAGAGTTTATTACTTGGAGAATCACCAAATCAAAAATTCGACTTGAGACATTCAACACGTATATGAGAAAATGTAGAAATTGCTTTGTTTCCCATTGCAGCAAGATTTGAAATGACAGCACACTTATGACTAATATTGCTCGAGCCCCTTTCACACAAGGAATATTTAGCAATGCTGGCTTCATCTACCTGCTAAAGTAATGGTTTTTGGCATTCAAACATGAGTCTCTGTTGTGGAAATCTTCCATTATGATTCTGTGCAAAACATGATAAACCATTACAGCAATGTTTGTGGAATATTTGGCATTACGTACAGAGAGACTCAAAAAGCTGCACTTCTTTGCATTTTGCATTTGAATTAATGTCTCTCTGTGGCTTAATTAATAACCATCATGTATCATTAGTGCTGGAGGGAGGCTCAACCTCACTTCTCACTTGTCCAAGCAACCATGTAGACACTCTAGAACATTTTCTGACAATTTTCTGACATTTATTAAATTTAATTTATAGAATCTGCTGCCCATTTCACACAGGCTGAGCAGTGTATAAAAAATGACAAGATGTTGCGTAATGACTCATGTAATTCTCACTTGCTCATATTCAGTATGCAAGCATTTTGCTGGATATTCATACGTACGTACTTCACGACTACATGACCAGGGCCTTAATCAAATAGTGACATGTCTAGTTGCCAGTACATTCATGGAGTGAAGCGCATGTCTGAAAGGGACTCAGCAGTTATGAGTCACAGGGTGCCGTTTGCCAGAATCAGTTACAAATAGACCATCCCACACCAATATCACAGTGGGTGAAAAAAATCCCGAACCACGACCCATTCAGTTTTACTCAGAGAATCTGGAAGAAAATAAATGATCTTCAGTTCTTTCTTATGTCCTTTATGAACATTTTTACAGTACTTTTAATAAAGCAGAGGGTGGAATTGTGAACCGTTTATGTTCCTCCCATCCTTCATCTATGGTTTCTGCTCTTAAATGTAATTCAGGACTCTGAATAAACTAATTGTTCCATACAAGAATGTAAGGCACAAGATAGAAACAGCAAATTCCTAAGCCTCATCTTAAAATAAAGTTCAAGCTACCCTGTGGCAGTTTTGCACTTACTCATGAGGGCAGCTCGGTGGTTGCTGGTCCTAGTCTCCATGGGGCCGGAGCTGTCGGAGTTGCGGGTGGCAAGGGGTTTGGCCACAGGGGCGGTAGATTTTCCGCTAGCATCACCTGTCCAACGCAGCATGAACTGCAATGTGGGTCCCTGAGAAAATGTCTCAAATGGTGGCAGTCTCTGTGGGACAGTCATGCAGAGTCATGGTCAGCGGTGTGAAGAAGGTTAGAGTTACACACACCCCATGTACAAATCTCCTCCCTCCCCACCTTTCCATCAAGAATGGTTTCCCACGTGGCTCGCTTCTTACTGACAGGGCTGTCCTCCATCCCCTGCATTGACACCTCATACTCCCCATCCAGCAGCTGCAATCTCCTGCAGAGAACAAATCAAGAGCAATGACTTTAATGTGTAGCTAAAAAAAAAAAAACACAAAAAAAAACAGCAAAAAAGTGACTTTACAACCTCAAAGGTAAAACTATACCTATTCTTATCAAAGACAGTCATCTGTGCAACATAGGTCTCTGTGGTTTCTCCCTCCTCTCTGTGGGATGAACTTCTCTTCTTTCTGCTAGGAGTATCTGTTACATCTTTGCACACACACACAAAAAAAGAGGAAAAAAATAGAGTGAGAAATTTCACATCCAACAAGCAACTACTTCAATTACATCCAACATTATTTTTTTTGGATGATGTGCCCAGAGAATGGCTGCTTGCAACCAGCCTGAGTCTGAGCTATTATAGTCTCCTCTTCTGATCTCATAACAAAATGCACCGTTAAATCATTTATTCAAATACAAACTTTACAGAACACAAAGGGCTTCTGTGTGGATTTCCTACCAATGTTCTCGTTGGCCTCTCCGTTGACCAGACCATTAGTATCCCTCCTCCCTGTGCGTGACACCCTGAACAGGAGCGAATAGGACTTGACCATGTGGCTGTTGCTGGGCTCAAACTCGTTGCTGGACACCAGTAAGGAAGGGTAGGAGCCAGGCTTGGTTTGGTTACTGTCAGGATTCAAAGGCACCTGCTTTTTACCTGTAGGCACTTGCTTAATCGGGCAGCTGACATCCTGAAAAAGAGATGACCGAACTTCATTTAACAAGACACGATCACTAGTGCAGTAATTAACAGCAGATGAAATGCTGTTTTGCTAAAGTGAGAAACTGGCTCATTCATATTTTACTTTACCTTGCGTTTTTTATGGCAGACTTTGACAAGTAGCACCTCTAAGGACACGGAATTTTGTTCATTTTCTGAATTCTGAGATGGCTTTTCTGTATGACAATGACAAAAAGCGTTAAGTGGCAAGTGTGTGTGATAAGCGTGTTTACATGCGCACCAGGATCCTGATTCAAGTCTGATTATGGTTTTGATCTTATTCAGGATATGATGTTTACAAGGAAGATGAGAAACCTGGTTATTCATGTCGCTGTGTACATAATTCTAACAGTACCCAGGATTCTGATCATCTGTGTGAAGTTATGTCTCAACTTCTCAACATCTCAGTCACTATATTCTGTACCTTCCGAGAATGATCAGAACCCTGGTTAAGGTGTTTACATTCAATTCAACTGCATGTAGAGCAGTAAAAAAACAAAAAAATCAGTGGCATAAAAGAAATGGTACAATAAGATACATAGTGCATGAAGAAGAACAAGAACAAGCAACAGTATCTGGTTTCTGAAACCAGAATACAGTGTTTACATACACAGCACATAGCCGGGATACTCCAAAACCCTGCCATGACCAGGATACTAGCGTGCATGTAAACACAGTCAGTGACAACTGGTCATTGCAGGAATACCTGATGACAGTCTGAGCATGACTTGAGGTAAAACAAATCTTCAAATAAAACAAATCAGAAGCACTTGGTAAAGAGTAAAATCTTCTTACCATCCTTATGGAAGAACCCAGTGAAGGTTAACTGTAGATGTGAAGACAAACTAAAGAACCAACAGAAAAAGGCACATGTGAAATTTGGTCATATTAACTGACTTTTAATATGAATGGTCAGAAATTGTGTAAATTATCTGGTACTTTAATGCCTAAAAAGCTGTCTAGTAATAAAAGAGGCCCATTAACTCTTGTAGAGCTGTGCTACCTTGGAGAATCCTGCTCTCCCTTCATCTTCTCCACTGTCTGCAACATGTCATCCACTTTGAATGCTTTCCTGAGAGGAAAACAGTTCAAAGTTCAATCATTAATGAGAATTAATCATCTTATAAAACTCTGTTGTTGTTGCACCTTCATGAGTATCTAAAGGAACATTATTCATATATCATAACTGCAAACACATCACAAGATTTCATACCTTCTGGCATTTGTTCGACCGTTTCTGTGAGACATGAAGGTGAGCGTCCTGTGCAAAAATATGGGCTAAAAAGGAAATGAAAAAAGAAAGAATGAATCACACTTTTTAAGTGGGCTGACGAATCAATAAAGTGACTCAAAGAAAAGATATGTACAGTAATTCACTTACTGCAATCAAATTCCTTGTGCGGAGAAATCTGTATATCTGAGTTGGTTCTGGAAATGGAAACAAGCATTATTGTGATGTTTAATTTGGACACTCACGCAGCCCTATCACTGCGTGTTTACTCAATAACTTTGCAAATCTGAGTATTACAGAGCACAGTTGTTCGGCTGTATGAGACAGGCCCCTTCATCAGCCTGCTGCCATTTAATTTCACTGCCAGCATCTGAGATATTAATCCACTTTATTGGCAACACATGCCAAAAGAAGGGCTGTTAACAGGTGGTGGCTGATTAGACCAAACATCCAGCAAACAAAGAAAAACTGAGCACACAATAAACAATACAAGTGTGTTTTTTTATTTATTCCAGTCTGATCATTGCTACCTAAACACAGTTAACATGAGACAGTTACAACAAACAGTGTCTGGGACTCTTTTGGATGCAGTTAAACTAGAGAGGCCTGTCGGTCAAAAGCAGATATTCAAAACAAAATAAGTAGCAATAAAGTTATGTGGGTGGATAAATGCTTACTGGAAGAAAGGAAAAGTTCCTCTCATGTTAGCAAAACAGACAAACCGGATTAGAAAGTGCGGAGCGGTGAGATCTTACTTTCAAAGGCCTGTAGGAACAGCTCATGGTCGGCCTGAATCTGCTCCATCTTCGGCTTCTTCACAGAGTTCATCACTGCTGATGAGGCGGGGTACAGAGCGCCGTTAGCTTTGCAACTCGCCCCACTCATAATATGACCTGAGTTCTGCGAGTGATGTTAACACACGGGTTATTAAACTTACAGAACAAACGGTGGAAACACAACATGTTAGCTTAGCCGGCAGGCGAACGCTCGCGTTAACAGTCGAGCTAGTTAGCTAGGCTAAAAGCACAATGCTAACATGTTGGTTAGCTTGGTATTTCGGCTTAGTATTCATTCGTTTATACAGACTACGATTAAGGAAAAGCTTATAATAGTCACATGGTAGATATAAGGCGTAAATAAAGGCTACCCACCCTGGCCGATGGCATTAATTTGTTAGCCTCGCTGCCTCCAGCAAAAGCCTGGCAGACTCAACAGCAGAAACCCATGAAGATGAAGAGGAGGCGACGAGACGCTGGCTAGTTAGCTAACAGTGCTAGCATGGTTGACTAGAAAACAAACCCCCGCACGCCTGAGGTCGCCCCGCATTCAGCTGTCACAGACGTCGCTCGATATCGGAGAAGACTGGAGTATTTTGGATCGAATTATTGATTAACTATGTGTAATTTATTGTCGGTGTGGTTTCCTTCAATTTGTACTGAACAACAGAGTATTAGTCAGTTGGCAGCCAATGGGAGACGGGCTCGGAGAATCCGGCGCCGTGATTGGCTGCGGGCCTCCGGAGATGACATACAACCCGCTCTTACTTTCTGCGATTTTGCGGGAAATCGAGTTTATCAGCAAACACATCAGGATGATCCTGCGGCTGAAAACCTGTTATTATACGAGGCTTTACAGTTTACACTACAAACTATCGTCCACACCTGAATATACTCTGTTTGATTGTTCGTTGTTAAAGGAAATTCATTCATAGGAAAAAACGACTAAATGGAACAATGGTCTGCAATAAATCACACTATTTTTTAATCATGACAACTTGTTATAAGGGTTTTAGAGGATTATTATCTCTTATACTACTGCTGGGACTTTATATGCTTCAAATACAAGTGATCCAAGAACTCCATTATATGAAGTGTGGTACAGACTAATACTAACAATACCAAAAAACAAAAATACCACCGATACCAGTATTATTAATGACTTTTAAAATAGTGTTTACTGCAACATATTCGTTTTTTAATAAGGGCACGTTCTTATTTTAACTTATTAACTTGTAAAAAAAAAAAACTCATTTTAACAGCATTGATAAACATACTATACCTAGAAATTCAGTACAGTGTTCTACATGGTGATTAAAAAAATAATGAAGTGATGATTTTAAAATTTTAATAGCAAGACAGAAAATAACTTAAGATGAAAAAAGTCCTTCGAATACATTTCTACTGTGTTTTAGGAATCTCTTAATTTTCAGTTCATTTAAATCACTTAACATGTATCTAGTTGAAAGAGCCTTATTTTCAATACAAAGTAGCAGAAAAACAGAAGGACTGAATACGACAGTTTACATCAAACCAAAAATACTTCACACTGAAAAAATATAAATTCAAGATTGATCAGCTTGTCCACAAACAGGGCACAAACTACACCAAGAATTTAACTGAGAGTACAGTAAGATTTGTTATTTCATGTCATTAAAAAGCAGCGGAAATAATGTGTCGGCCACTAAATCATGTCACAGTTTAAATGTATCATGTCACCACTTCGACACTCGTCCGTGTTTCCTGACGGAACTATTTGCAGACGGAACCGGAAGAGCGTGCGGATCACAACTTCCACCACATGTGTGGAGCAGAGAATCAGCTCCACAGCCCACAGTTTAATGGTTTATCAATTTAAACTTGATATTAATAACTATCACCAAATAACAGTCAGACCTGAACCCGTAGCGGCTGCGTCGACAAGATGGCGGAGATCGTTCAGCAGCGGATCGAGGACAGGATCCCTGAGCTGGAGCAGCTGGAGAGAGTGGGACTGTTCACCAAGAGAGAAGTCAAGTAAGACAACAAGAGTCTCCAGATGCTTTCATTCAGCAGGACAACACTTCAGTGAAAAAAGGGACAGGGTTTGATCAGATTTAGTTTCAAGGATGTCCCATCTGAGAAGTGTCGACAGTAACATGGAGAGATGACAGAGAGAAACCTGACAAGAAAATTCATTTAATCCTCTTATTATTCCCTCATTGACCCAAATACTACACATGAAATATCAGTGGAGCTAAAGAAAAATAAACCCTAAAATACATTTCACGTAGTGTGTGCTATTTTCATAAAACTGTACATCAAAGTTTTGATTAGTGAGATCAAAGTTTCTCTTTAAGCGTTACAGTAGAGTAACGTGAAGATGTCCTCGAGAAACAGTCCTGGAGATGCTTCAGAGGTGGATGTAAATAAGTACATTTACTCAAGTACTGTACTTAAGTATGAATTTGAGGTACTTATTTTCTTGCCACTTTCTATTTCTACTCCACCAAATTTCAGAGGGAAATATTGTACTTTTTACTTCACTACAATTATTTGACAGCTTTAGTTACTTTACAAATTAAGATTTTTAAAAAAAAATCATGTTTAATTATAAATTAAACTACACAGCAGCATACACAAGTACAGCTTAAACAATTAGTTGGTTAATCAATGAGCTGATTGACAGAAAATTAACTGGCAACTATTTTGACTGTTTAAGTCATTTTACAGGCAGAAACATTTGTTCCAGTATCACAAATGTGAAGATTTGCTACTTTTCCTTTTAACTTTAATTCCAATTTATTTTTTAATAATTTTGAATTGTATACTGTTGGTTGGACAAAAAAAACCCAAAAGACATTGTGAAGGTGCCTTTTTGGACTCTGGGTAATTGAGACGATATTTCTTACTATTTTCAGAATTTCAGTTAATAGAGAAAATAATCAGATTAATCCATAGTAAAAATAATCACAAGTTGTCTTATACAGAACAGTTCAAAATGAGCTCCACCTCAGCCAACTACAACAGTAAAATCCTGCTTTTACATTCATGAATTAGTAATAGTGATTTCAATTTTCCTGGTTATACTTACTATACTTTTACTCAAGTAAGGTTTTGAATGCAAGACTTTTACTTGCAACAGAGTATTTTTACATTGTGGTATGAGTACTTCTGCTGAATAATTGAACAAGCTTGAAAAACTATTTCTTTAAACTTTCTTGGTCAGGTAGAAACAAGTTTAACAAAAAACAATTAGGGAAATCATTTTCTGATACAGTATATATATATATTTAAAAAATCATAAGCTCAATAAGGTCAATAATTCATGCAGACAGCTAATTTAATTGATTCTCATTCTAAACCTAAGTGAAACTGTTTTTTTTAAATTTCCACTATATCAGATGCATAATCAAGAGAGCGACAGCCCTGGAATACAAGCTCCTCCGGCGGATTGTAAACAAAGAGGACTTCATTGCATACGTACAGGTAGAGTGCTGTAACCATGTTGAAAATAAAGACTATGAGTGATATGTCTGAAACACTAACTTCAACATTTTGTTTGATTACAGTATGAAATCAACATTTTGGAGCTGATCAAGAAGAGAAGAGCCGTAAGTGGAACATTGTGATTTATCTATCGCTAATATTTTGTTTGGATGAGATTCATTTGATGGTTAACATATTTTTTTGGATCTTCTAGTGTTAAACTATACAGTATGTATCAACAGTGCAAACCAAATAGAGTGAGTGATTAACAGCGTAGGACAGCTTGAGTGGACACTGGCAGCCTTTTCATTCTTACTGTCAGATAGTGTCACATCGTTTGACTGTGCCTAACTTTGCTTTTGCAGCACATACATTACCAGTTCAAAAGAGAGGAGATTGAATTCCCCATCATCCACAGAATAAACAGTGTCTTCAGAAGAGCAGCAAATAAGTGGAAGGTACTGTACACAAAACATTTATATTGTGTTTTTGTAGTGTATCAATTCAATCATTGCAATATCTTCTTTTCCCACAGGATGATGTGCAGCTGTGGCTCTCACATGTTGCTTTCTGTAAGAAATGGGTATGTAACGATCTCATTATGTGCAATTCAGGTCAAACACTGTGGCTTCTTATGTTAATAAAGATTTTTTTCTGGGTTTCTCTCATCAGGGCACCAAAGGCCAGATCAGCAAGGTGTTCTCAGCTATGCTTGCCATACACCCCGACAAGCCAGGTACTGATGATTGTGCAATAATCCCCATCTTCAGGATGGACAAAACAAGTACATGCTCAAGCAAAATAGATTAGGTCACTCACAAATATACATTAATAGTAACTTTGTTACTTGTACTGTCTTTAGCCCTGTGGATCATGGCAGCCAAGAGTGAGCTGGAGGACAGAAGTTCCTCTGAAAGTGCCCGACACTTGTTTCTGAGGGCGCTGCGCTTCCATCCAAACAACAAGAAAGTCTACCAGGAGGTAAAAGAAGCAAAATATATCTTTTTAAACCTTGTTGTGTCTTTCATTTTTAAACAATGAAACCTGTACTGAGAAACCTTGGTTTGTTTGAATGAAATTCAATGAAAAAGAGTGATGATTGTGTATTTGTCAAATATTCCTTTCTAATCTTTTCCAACAACTCTGTGTTAGTATTTCCGTATGGAGCTGCTGCATTGTGAGAAACTGAGGAAGCAGCAGAAAGAGCTAGAGAAAGCAGAGATGGACCTGGTGAGTGTGTCACAAATTGAACACAAACCGTGGGAAAAGCAAATGCCAATACACACTCACACACAAAAGGCCTCACTTTATATTCAATACCTGCTCTTTGCACCTTCCAGGATGAATATGAGTTCTCTCCAGAGATCCTGAGTGCTAAACTGGCTGAGGTTGTTTACAGAGATGCAACAGGGAAAATCCAAGGTAGGTTTTTTTCCAGTTCTGTGCAAAAATACAAAAGATCTAAAAATCAAAACTTGATTTTCACATTTTCTTAAAATACTTTTAACAACTTGGGCAGAGTATCATCAGTGCTTCCAACTGAAGTGTGTCTGTAGCATTGAGTATTGAAAACCAAAGTACTATGCTTGGCACAGAAGTGCAAAAAATGACTTTTGGCAAAGTAAGACATCACACATGACCCTCATAAAATCACAAGCTGTTCTTGTGTGAATCTTTTCATCTAACTCTCAGCAAAAAAGCTGTTCTTCCCAACATGTCAAACTGTTCCTTTAAACAACAGAAATTTACAGATCACTTAGCCTTTGATCTTTTTGTCCAACAGAAGCAGAGTTTGTCATCTCACTCCTGAGCATAGCAGCTATCTTTGACTTCACCAAAGAACTCCAGGACCTCATCCTGCAAGAGTAAGACACAAGCTGACTTTTACCTAACCACACTGCCTTCTTGAACTCAAACAGAACTTCATCAGTACACATGAATGTACCTGCTCCCCTCCCTCTGTTTGCAGCTTACAGGTGAACTACATAGAAGACAGCCTGACGTGGGATTTCATGGCTAAGAGGGAGCTGGAGGCTCCGGGGGCAGGGGAGGAGCTGCAGACAGCCAAAGGCCGGGCCTCAGATATCAACCGCAGAGAGGAGCGCTGCTGCCAGGTCTATGAGGAGGGACTCAAGAGCCTTAACACCGGTAGGAGCTCATACACACAGAGTGTTAAACAAGATACAGAGTGTTAAACAAGATTTACTGTCAAAAAATCAGATCCAGGTAGCCTAAAAAGTTCAAAAACATCTTAAATGTGGCTTTCTGAAATCGATAGGAGCCCTATATAAATGCACTGTTTGCATGTATCAGTATAAGAAACCATCACTGTGCTTGTGTGCCTGGCACTCTAGAGCCCATGTGGACTTGCTACGTGGCCTTCTGCTTGGAAAGGCTGAAGAGGAACACCAACGTCCAAGAGCTGAAGGAAAAGGTCAGTAATAGGGTTTGTTTGCTGCTGAAGATAAAACACTGAAAAATGTCTGTCTTCAGTGTGTTTGGAGGTGGAAGTGTGACGGGTAAATCCTGACACGGTTTTATGTGTTTGTGTCTCACAGAGGCAGGAGAGGCTGCTGGGAGTGCTGCAGCGCGCCCACGACTCCTCACTGCTGAAGGAGGATTATTACAAGAGCTGGGTAAGATTATGGCTTCATTAAATATATAACGAATCATAGGGGCCCTTAAGTCTTTATGGTTGAGTCTCTTGTCCAATTTCTGCTCACACACAGCATGTTTATTGCATTAGTTTAGTTTTAGAAGGAACCTTTCAATTCCTTGAAAAATAGCTCCTGGGAATAAATGTTTCGGGTACTTTGGGTAGCGACACCCTCTTGCTGCCAAAATCATACGTTACCAAAAAAACCCAAAAACTGAGTAAACAAGTTATTTGTGATTCAGTGTGGCTGTTAAAGCTGTTAAACTTTTCACTGGGCAGTGTGAAGCCTAAAAAAGTTAAATAAAAACAGTCTTTCTTGATTAGTTTCCTGTCTGAATTCTAAATAGTTGCAGATCCTGCTCTTGTCCGAAGATGCTGAGGGAGCGGCCAGCGTTGCCATGGCAGCCACACAGCGCTACAGCCAATCGGTGTCAGTATGGAGCCTGAGTCTGCAGACACTAATACAACTGGGGAGTGGAGACGTGGGCAGGTTGTTCCAAGACGCTGTCACACATGTTAATCCCAAGGTGCACAGAGCTCTCTCTCACACACACAAACACATTTGTACTTGTATACTTGTGAGGACCCTTATTGACATAATGTATTCACCAGCATCTAAACATCACAACTAAATGCCAAACCCTAACCTAAACCCAATTCTAACTTAAACCTTACAACCAAGTCTTAACCTAACCTAAGTTGTGAGGACCAGCCAAAATGTCCTCTTTCTGTTGTTTAAAAACTTGTTCCAGTCCTCACATGTAGCAAGTACAAGAAGACACACACAAACACACGTGTACTGTACATAA
Source organism: Holacanthus passer (assembly GCA_025331565.1). Taxonomy (NCBI): domain Eukaryota; kingdom Metazoa; phylum Chordata; class Actinopteri; family Pomacanthidae; genus Holacanthus; species Holacanthus passer. The sequence continues at coordinate 4,482,804 of JAFREQ010000050.1, read as the reverse complement.
TTTGTTCTCAGTCACATCGATTTTTGTCATTTTCTCATTTGTATGGATGGACACACACACACACCAGCACTGCTGTACAAGTTGGCCACCTCCTTGGCCCAATTAGTCTCTATTCTATTCCATTACATTAAGTTCCTCAAATGGTCTCCTCTGCCCCCTTCTGTATGTGAGGAAATGAAAATGTTACATGTGAGGACATGTAAAATAAAACTTAATTTAAGCCTTCAGTTATAAATGCTACATGAAAACCCAGAGGTTAACATTATTATTTGTATTATAGATCCTTTGTGTAATTGTTGGTTATTTTAGGTCAGAATCACACGTTGGTTCAATTTAACATGAAAGGTAAATGAGTAGGATTAGTGTTTAACCCTATAGTCTTGACAGATTTATAAGCTTTGGGTGGAGAATGAGCTAATCCTCAGAAATCCCCTGCAACACCTCAGATATTGGAGGGGAGTCATAATGTTTTTCCTGATCATTAAGCTACCACTGACAATTTTCTCCTGCTTTAAGTAAAGCTTTCCGAACACAGTTACTATTAACAATTAAAAACATAAGCCACACATTTTTTCCCCTTCATTTTGTGTCGCCCTGATACTCTGCCCTTCCCATTGTTGCACAGTATATCTCAGTATAATGCTGTCTGACTGTGAATCCACATGCTTTGACTCAGCCACAGGCCTTTAAAGCAGCGAGCAGAATAACTGGTTATTGTTGTGGTGCGGGTTTCACAAGACTGTGGCCCTGAGAAGTAGCTGTGTGAGGAGGATTACTACACTGCTGCTGATTAGGCAAGTCTATTCTATCAACATAAACACTCTCTATAAGCATTGGGAAACAGTCTAAACCCGCAGAGGGCTCCGTCTGGCATGTCCAACAATAAAGTTTCCATATAGCAGAGCGCATTAGTATAGATACATTAATGAAGCAAATGTGGACGTTCCCTCTGAATCCAGCTTGATGTTGTATACTCATGCACTTTCTTAAGGTGTATTGACCTCTCTGGAGCAGAGCAAGGTGATTTGTTACTCAAATATTCCACAAGGATACTGACTCATTAGTCTTTTTTTTAAAAATCTCTGCACATAATGGGAAACCCCAGAGCTAAACCCGCAAACATGGGTCTGATATAAGCTCAGCATCCTTGGGTATGTTTGCTCTAAGACTAAAAGTATAGTACGACATTGACAGTGGTGGAAGAAGTACTCGGATCCTTTACTGAAGTTAAAATACCAATACCACAGTGATGTAAAGATCTGAGATGTTTAAAGGGGAAGTCATTCTTTAGTGGAACTGTTAACAAAATGGTTGGAAACCATTGATGTGAACTATAACAGTCTATTGTATTTTATGGGATTATCATATGTTTTTCATATGAAACCTTGCAAAATCTTAAAGTTGAAATATTCATCTGAAAAATAACTAGTTGCTAAAACTGTCAAATAAACAAAGTGCAGTAAAAAAGTACAATTTTGCCTTTATATGTAGTGAAGTGTAAAGTAAAAAAAATGGAAATACTCAAATAAAGTACAACTACCTCAAAATTGTACTTAAGTACAGTACTTGAGTAAATGTACTCAGTTACATTCCACCAATGGACATCGACAGCAAGCAAGTGAACTCCCGCTGGGCAAGATAGCGGTTAGAAACCAACCAATAGCTAAATCTCTTCATGCCTGTCTTGACAGGAGAGTCTACCACTTTGGCAGCTGTGGGTCCAGTGGAGCGTGGCCAACCAGAGTCCTGAGGAGACAGAAGCAGTCTTCAAGGTAGTCTACCTGAATCCAGCTGAATTCACTGCCAGCTTTTGATATCATTAAATGTTTTTCTTCAATGACGACTGACAGGAAGAGCTGCTACTTGTAAAAATTCAGCATGTAATGAGATGCCTATTACCTGGCTAGGAAAGCCAGTTATGATCAGTTTCCAGCCATGCAGATGATTTTAGAAAAGCGCAACAGAAATGAATGGCACCGTACAGCACAATGGAAACCTCAGCAGAAGTCCTGTTGTTTTTCTGGTCAGCCATGCAAAGAACTGCAGATGAAAAAGCAGAAAGGATGAATAGCCCCTGGTGCCTGTGCACAGTGTTGTTGTCCTCTGTAATGAGAACGCCTTGCAGACACTTTTGTTTTCTTGTTTGTTCCCAGCGCGGCCTGATGTCTGCTGTGGCGGCTGTTGCCATGGAGATGAAAGCGAGCTACCTTGATTGGTCGTACTCAACTGGAGGCTACAAGAAAGCTAGGAAGACCTTTACAAGGTAAAAACAAATAAGTCTGTTCTCTCAGGTCGTCGTTAATTGAAATGATTAATAACACAAATGTAATAAAAAATATAATTGGTCCCAAATCACTGCAATGTAAATAATGTGACAAAGCAATACATTGGAAAAACTTTTCTTCTGTAGCTTACAGGAAAACCGCCCCTTGTCCAAGGCCTTTTTCACCAAAATGCTTCAGATCGAGAAGGAACAAGTACGTATAACAACTGTGCTGTGTGTCATATGTGGAAACTCTTACATAAACCACAGCTCTATCTGAAACCCTTTAGGTAAGGGACAAATGACAGATAGTTTGAACTCTTTACTCTGCCACAAAAGAAGAAACTGCAGTGACAAATGGTGGACTTTGATATCATCTGTATTACTGATAAGCCGAGACAATCCTTAACTGTGATAACGCGTGTGCTCTTCCAGGAGACTCCAAAGATGAACAATCTGAGAGACTACTATGAGAGGGCCCTGCAGGAGTTTGGCACCTCAGATGACGGTGAGCTGGGTTTAAATGTTTTAAAGGAACAAGAGTCAAAGAGAAAATTAGTGTTACTCCAAAATATTTATTCCTGTTATTCAAGTATCAAGGACTAAATTCCAAGTTTCCAACTAATAAAACAAAGGAACCAGAAAATGTGTCAATGCCAAATACTTTAGTAGTTATTTGAGCAGATACAGCTCGGATGTATTTGGATGATAAGAGGAAAATACATTCTTGGACAGACAGACTCAAAGTTGATCAGAGGCTGGATCCCACACAAACTACTAGTCTGGTTTCTTGGCCAAAGAAAAAGTTATCAATTAGGATATGGGAAGTTGAAGAACTCTTGTCGAGTGTCATATTATTTAATTGGAACATCCTTGTGCACCTCCCACCTTTAATTTTAGCTCTTGTTTTTATTTCCCTGAAGATCTGTGGCTGCAGTACATCCAGGAGGAGCTGGGACCTCTCGGACAGCCGGAGAACTGTGGCAAAATCCACTGGAGAGCCATGAAGTTTCTGGAGGGGGAGAGTGTGGAGAGGTTCACATCCAAGTACACTCTACGTCAGACCGGACACTTATGAGTCGCCCTGAAGAAGCTTAGATCCAAGCAGCTCAGATCAAGGCCTTTAAGTTCAGCCAGTGTTCAACAACTGTGTACAAGTTTATCAGCTGAAGGAGTAACACATGTTTCGTGTTCCTCTTGGTCCTGTTGGAGACTGGTACTGTGTCCATCCATGAATTGTTTCAAAGCTGGTATTGCAGTTCCTGAAGTTTGCTCCCCAGCAGGAAAAGGCCTGTTGATTCTTCAGAAGGTTCCAGCAGCATTGAGGGGAGCAATGTTCTCTGATTTGGTGATTGCAGCTTTAAGCAGTAATTTTCTACAGCTGCAATTTACAACTTGTACCCATTTTCTGTTTTCATTAACAGCAGTTTGTGCTGCATTTGATACCAGATTGATTTTGGAAATATGTAATATTCTAAGGTTGAACTGATTTCCACATTTATGTGGCATTTGTTTGAGAAGACAAACTTTCATGCTGTTCTAATGGTATTAAAACAGTCTTTCATTCTGGGTGTTCTCTGCTGTGGTTCCCTCCGAGACAGTGACATAACAAATGTACACAGATAAACACACATTTCTTTAAACACAGGACACATGTGGCAGTAGTTTTCAATGACCTACTACTTCTTGAAACATAAATTTAAGTTACTGTGACAAAAAAAAACATAACTTATCCTCTAAAATTCTCCTTTCACACATTGATCCAGTGTTTGCATTTGAATTCCCACCTTAGTTTAAAAAACAAAACCATAAATATTAAGCAGCAGCAGTAGTATTATGGGGTAGTTGTACATGTATGAAACATTGCAAACACCAGCTAAAAAAACTGTCTATTAACACCTGAATATATTTACAGTTTTTAAGGACACTTGAAATTGTTGTTTTATACAGCGGTGGCAACTACAGTAAAGTAACAGCTATGAGGCACAACAAAACAATGGGGAAAAAGCATTATATAAAGGGATCACGAGGTTGCACATGCAGACTTATAAAATTGAGGGATTTTTTTTCTCATCTGACACCGAAAATTGAAACATGCTTACAGTCATGGAAAATTTAATGGTGTTACCAGCTTACTTAATGGTCCAACATGTTCATAAGGGAACTATAGGGCCAGTTTTGGGGACATGAATTAAACACATTTATGGAAATTGAGATGAAAGTACATTGGCACTCTCCAATCTTTTTCACAGACTCTGTAGTTTCAGGGGAATTGGCTTTCTCCTCATATCTCATTCAGGCTTTGAGGAAATTAGTGCAAACATTAAAACGTGAAGAGAGTGAAAACAATGTGCTTTAAGACAGAGTTCATTATGGCGAAATATATTATTATAATGATCCCTTTTGAAAATGAGTGAGCAGTACGGACACAGACTGCTACTGCTGCGTATGTAGAGGTTTTTCATGTACTGGTTTGCTGATATATTGAGCTACTCGGACTATTCAAAACATTGCAAATTGGCCAGTTGATATTTACTGCTGATATAATGAGTGTCTGTGTCGACACTGGGTACAGTTCAAATGTGTCAAGGAGATCTTTTAGTCAACAGCTTCAGGGTGCAATGAGCTGCTGAGTCACAATGTCCCATGATGGTCTAAATACTCTTCTCAGATGCTTTTTGACCCTGTTAAGAATAAAGATTTGGGGCAGATAATAAATCATTGTGGTACTAAAGCCATTCAAATTAAATATTAAGTGATAGTTTAAACTTAAAGATATTGAATACTGGCTTGTAAAATGTCATCATCAGTATGAAAAACTGATCTATACCAGCCTTTAAAAAACAGCTGGACCCTGTAGCTCCACATGCTCAATGTGTTTTCCCCAAACTTTAGGGAAAAATGTGGCACTAAATTGATGTTAAAAAAGTTTTTAAAAAATTACTAAATAGCTTGATCATTTATGATGATGATGATGCCTGCCTACCACTGTGTCTGGATAAAGACAGTGTGTGCATGGATGTACCCAATGTGTAAAAATTCCCCTTTGGCAGTCTGGTGAGTGTTAATTTCACCACGTTAGACACTGATGACTGATCCTGGTTGGTGCACTTCCTCCATGCCCGCCCCAGCCCACCCCACCCCTTCACACATGTTTAGAGCTTCTTGAAGAGGATGTAGGTGAAGAGTACCAATACGCCTGCGGACAGCAGCCCGATCACACACTGGTGGATGGTGATGACGTTCTCCAGGGCGTGGATGCGCTCCTCCATGGCGTTGGTGTGGATGTAGTCATAAATGGAGGCCCCGATGCTCCACACCGCCCATACAGCATCCACCAACGCTTTCATAGTGGGAGAGACCATTGAGAGGGCCGACTGCAGCTGGGCGCCAGCTGCTTATTGGCCCCACTGCACTAGAGAGAGAGAGAGAGAGGGTGACACATGGTGCAGTGAGGAGGAAGCTCTGTGTGGGCATACTCATAGCCTCCAAAACAGCAACCACAGTTACAGATCTACAACCATGAACACACTGATCCTGAGGAGCTCCATCTGACAACATGGTAAAATATATATAACTGTCTGTGGGAAGAGTGAAACTTCTGATCAAGCCATCTTAATATTTTCTCTTTTTCTTTCTTTTGTATTAATTACTGTGGTTTTATTATTCGTTCTTTATTCATACTGTTGTGCAGTAAGAAAGTACATTTACTCAAGTACAATTTTGAGGCACTTGTACTCTACTGTAGTGCTTCTTTTTATACTAATTTATACTCCAATGCATTTCAAAGGCATATATTGTACGTTTGACTCCTCTACATTTAACTGACATGTAAAGTCACTCTGCAGATTAAGAGTTTACTTCTCAATGCATTCTGCTCATAAAATATGATGGATTGCTACAGATGAAACTACTCAGGATACAAAGTAGCACATTGGCTCCACATGGCTTAAATTAACATTAAAATGCAGATTTCATTACACATCAATGCATCACCAGTAATCCAATTTAACATATAGAAAAAATACAACACTGAAAGAAATTATTCTGGGTGCTTTTACTTTTGATACTTTAAGAACAGTATGGAGACTTGTAGTGGTGCATGTTTACAGTGAGGTATTGCTTGTTTAACTTATGTATGATGTATTTATTTACCAGCTTCTAATCTAACTTTGAAAGCTCATGTCTTTATGTCTTTAGGCTCTTTACAGTCCTGTCTCTCTCTCTGCTCCACCAGTCCACTGCCTACCTCCCTCAACACCTGCTGACGTCAGTACATTATTAATAAACTTGGTCCAGGTCTGAACTGGATCCACATCATGTGCCATTTGGTCCTGTAAGGCCAGAAAACTGTGAATCTGCAGCAACAGGAAGCTGAGTTTGATCAAAAGGAGGAACAGGACTGGGTTTGTGTTGTACACAGAGATGAAAACACACGAGCTGTGAGGTGGAGACGTCTGTTAATGGACTGAAAAAACTCACCCCCTTCTGTCAGATGTTGACGTGATGATACAGATGATGCTGAACATCCGTCCTCATGTTGCTGGAGTTATGAAATGTCTTGTTTATGAGAAGCCGGGCTGCTCCTATCAGGTACAAAGTCGGACATTTCTATTCGGTGTCAAGTCAGCATGAGTCAAACACACCACTTCCGGTCGAGGCCTTAAAAAAATAAAATGCCTCTATAGTATCAGTTACAACACAATGTAGTAACAGAAAGTCTAAAAGCCTATATAAATATGTATGGGAGGAGGAATATAAAACACAAAACACAACGAGTAAGAAGGTACATTTGTTATTCAAATGAATATGGAGTTTTTTCAGGACAAAGTGTCATGCCATTTATTTTATTTTGATAAGGAAACCGCTCAATTTCCGGTGTTATTGTGGGTGTCTTGTCTACATGAAGCAGCTGACTGCTGCCATATGAGAGCGTCACCACAGGCACTAAAAGTGGGGCATGACCTCGACAATAGAGCAGAATAGAAAATGATGTAAAATATAACAGTAGAATAAAACAGAATGAAAAATCAGATTAGAAGAAAATGTAAAGTATCACAATAAAATAGAATATAATTTAATGTAAAATATAGCATTAGAATAGACTGCAAAACATCAGAATAGAGTAGGTAATAGAGAATAGAATAAGACGATACATATCACAGTATCACAATAGTGTAGAATAATGCAAAATATAATAGAATAAAATGTAAAATATAACATTAGAATATAATGCAAAAAATCGCGATAGAATACAATTAGAATAATGGCAAGTTAGCAGAATACAACAGAATATAAAATATTAAAAACAATAAAAAAGCAAAAAAAAAAAAGAGGAAAATGGCAGAAAGAACAGAACAGAATATATTGCAACGTAAAAGAAAAGAATAAAAACAATAATAAAATTAATGCAAAATGGCATGAAGATGATGACTGAAGAATAAGAATATAAAACTGAGTCAAGGAGCACATTACATATGAGGAATTTGACTTGGTGTTTTGGTGCCTAACAACTGACAAATAAGTAGAGAAATACAAAGAAAGATTTTTTAAAAAGTAGTCAGAAGTAGAAATAGACAACATGAAACTATGATAGAAATATGTACAAGATGTTATTTAAATGAAGGAACTGAATGTGCAGTGTTCACCAGGGAGTGTCTGAAAGTTCACAGTATGCAGTATAGGATTATTGTGTAACTTTTGCTGACTTCCTATAAAACTTGTGGAACCACTGATTAAACATCCATAGGAATCTGTAAACTGTCCCCCTATATTTACCTCCTGTTGTGCAGCTTGATCTCACACACACACACACACACACACACACACAGGTCATGCTGCACACGCGCACGGAGTGAAGCGTCATGACGCGTGTCCGCCAGCAGAGGACGCGGCACACTAACACGTTGCTGCTCAGGGAGGTAACATGAGAGGTATGCTGAACCTGGGATGTATGTCGCCTCCTGAACAGCATCGATAAAAGCGGGGAACACCTTGACGGAGCAGCAGACGCGCCGCCGCCGGAGCCGCCGGAGCCGCAGCCGAGCGCGGCGCGTGTGGACACCGCAGGAATGTGTGCACCTCCACACACACACACACACACACACTCGGACATTAGTCTGTGCACTGATCTTTAAAGTCAGAATAATTGGAGATACGGGACCACATTGCTGCCCCCCCTCTCCTCCGGACGGAAACCTATAATTGGAGGCGAGCCAGTGACGCGCTGAAAATAACCAGGTTACCACTTAGCACCGGTCCATTTTGGGGAGGGCCCAGCACGAGGGCGCAGCTCCATATATCAGCTCCTTCCAGCTGTTTGGGAATACCCTGCTCCTGACATCCAGGCTGCAGCATGCAGGCAGGCAGCCCGGCCGTCTCTCCAGATCTTCGGATGGATACCGGGTGGCCGGCGGGGAGCTGGTGCGCACCGGGGATCTCTCGGTGGGAGACGCAGAAGCTTTTTTTTTTTTTTTTTTTTTTTTTTCTCTTAAGGGGAGGGAGACTGGCACAAGGCGAGACACTGTTGCGTCTGCTTTTTTCTCCTTGGAAAGAGGAGGTGGTGGGGGGCTGTCCGACTTCTTCCAAGAGACAATTCGTCCCCCCCTCCCCAATCCACCCCCTCCAGAAGGATAATCTTGCTAAATTTGGGACGCGTGCAACACCAAGTGATCAGACATGACTGGGGCGGTGGTGGTGGAGCTGCTGCTGCTGCTGCTGCTGGATGGTGGACGGTGAAGTTGAACTTCTCCTGCAGACGTGATCTCCTCCCGGCAGCCAGACAAGCAACCAGACAGTCGGCGTTTTTTTTTTTGTTTTTTTTACGAGAAGTCCCCACACGGCTGCGGGATGCTGACACCTGCCCGGTGCGCAGGCGATCACAACCGGGCAGCATCACCTACTTCTGCAGGCAGGGCAGCACATCAGTGGGTATGTATCTGTGGTACCACGTTAAAGCCTTTACATGCCTTTGTTAACCTCGTCTGGAAGTAAAATCTTGGGGTGAAAAAGAGGCTTTCCAGAATCCAGAGGTGCTACCTTTGGAGTTTCCTCCACATTGATGATGATGATGCTGATGATGATGATGGTGTGTGTCAGAGGCTGGGTCTTTGCGGGCAAGGTGAGTCCTCATTTCGTTCAACTGGCCTACAAAGTCCCAGTTTCTGGCTCATGTGACCACCAAGTTATGGACTATTCACTTCTGCTGTGTGTTTGAAAGAAATGAGGAATTAAGGAGATACGAGTAGGCCTGGGCTATCACAGCAAAGGAGTGATAGGTCAGTAAACGCACCATTTAATACCTGATACATAATGTCAGCCGTAATAATTTTGGGGGAATATTATGGAGTTTTTAATAAATCCATTAGACCCAATATAGACTGCAGGTAATATATGAATATTACATTTAAGGTTTAAATGAATGAAAGTAAAAAAGAGGACTGTTTGCAAACAGCTCCAGACACTAAATGAAATATAAAGATATATAAAACACTCTATTTAAAAGCTCACAGGGTCAAACAGTGAACGTCATTGCTTAATAATTGGCCTAAACCTTTAATGAGTCAAACTTTAACTTTACAACCTTGTGAAAGAGAAGCATGCTTCTCAGGAGTGTCCCCGAAAACCAGAGCAGAGGTTTCTGTCTGATGCATACCATGATGAACAACTTTCACATGCCATTTCTGTAGAAGAAGAAGAAGAAAAAAAGTGGCTCTGCATTTCTCAGCTGGCCTCATTCTGCTGCACAGCTCTTGATAAATAGCTTCCAAAACAAATCAATTTTTTCAGACTTTTTTTTTAATCCAATCAAAAATAGGCCAAAATTTTTTAAAAACGTTACATTTGCAAGGAAAATCAGTTAAGTTATTGAATTAATCTCTCTTCAAAGAACACTCATGATAAAAACTTAAATTAGCCACATTACAAGCAAATTACTCATATCCTCCTTGAATTTGGATGAGCAATTTAATCCAAAGGTTAACCATTTCTGTGGAAGCTTGCAGCTCAAACTCTACATTAACATACTGAAATGAACGAAAACAGACAAAGTGTGTCAAGTGGGCAAGAAGTTGTTTTGGACGTCTGTTTCTATATCTGTCCTGACCCTAGCATGCCGTACATACCTCACTAATGAATTTAGCATCCTGACACAAGATGCTTTATGTAATTAATAGAGCGGAGGGCTGTGGTGGCATCTCTGTGCTGCAAGTGACACATAGGTAAGACATTCGCTGAAGCATGGGATTTTTATTTTAAAAACCAAGACCTCCATGATTATTAAAACACACCTAAAAACAGTGCTGTAAATGACACCCTTGACATCACAGTAGACAGGAAGTTGTTGCATTAATCTTTCCGTCAGTTTTTTTTTAATGAAAAAGCTGATCATAAGTTATTTGTAGGCCGTGTTTCACAGATCAGAGGCAGGCCATTTGTTTTTACAAGCCTGCTATTTCTCGGCACGTCTCTAATAAGTTGCGAGGAAAGTTGACACAAGTTTTAATTAAATTCCTTGCGATTGTAGGTGATATCCTGCTGCTAATTTATGTTAAATGTAGAAAATATTCATAAAATCACAACATGCACTTCAAATCAAATTTCCAGAACACATGAAAACCTTTCCAGTGCACCTCAGATTAGTTTGAGATGCACCCAGTTATCATCACTGATTCCCTCCAACGTAGCCCACTAAAGCGGGATGACACATCACAGAAAGCAGATGAAACCACTCCAGCCAAAAGCTCTCCATATATGCTGCAGGAGAGTACGAGCCAGTGCGGGTATGAGAGCTGAGGGCCTAGTAAGGGAGGCTTGGTGGAATGGGCCTGGTTTGAATAAGCAGCATGGCTACGGGGAGCTCTGGGATAGTCACCAAGTGTGCTGATTAAAGTTGTGATATTAAACAGTGCTGGCTGCTACCGCCTGCCAAGCCTCTCAGTGGCATTTCACATTGTTTAAAAGGCCCAATCAGACTCATCTCGCCACTTGCTGCACAGCGTTGCTTACATCTTTTTATTTTCCAACACGGCTGTCTCATATTCTCTCCTCGCACCATTTGTTAGCAGGGTTGTAAGACTTCCTTTAAATAGGCTTTCCCTGCATTTCCCAGGTTGTTTTTTTTTCCTGCTCTGGGTCACTGGGTTCACTTAGTTCTCAAATTGACCGTAACTATCGGTGCATGTTATTGTGAGCATCATATAGAAAACTCAGCTAAGGTAAAAGGCTTCAGATTGTGTTTACCTTTTCCGTGAAAGCTGAACTTCTAATGAACACACGGAGCGCTCCTTCTCGGAAATTCTGCTCTGAACTCATTCAACCCCCTTTAAAAACGTCACTGCAAAACCCAATAAAACTCTGCCATTATAAATATACAATTCATAAATACTGGAAAGCATGCTCATTTTTTTTGTGAAGTATATGACCCTGGCCCCCTTAAAAGGTCAAACTTCAGACACTGTGGTCACTCCAGGTTGTTGCATTTTCTTCAGCTGCGACTGAACAGATACCAAAGTTATGCACCGAATCGCACTCGAGGAGCCAGCAAAGTGTTGTAGTTTGATCTCAAAAGTCTGGAATGAGACATAGAAAGATTAGGGAGGGAGGGAGGGAGAGTGAAAGAAAAGGCAGCAAGAAAAGTGAGGGACTTTTAGGGGCAGCTGTGTTTTATTAACCCAGTCATAATGCCCCTAAAAATCCTTATTGCTCTTGCAATGGTCAACAAATCTCCTGTTACAGCGTACAGAGGATCTCTGAGTGGCGTGCAGGGATTCACATCAACAACCTGTCGCACTGCAGGGCTATGCACATATAGCATACTGTATGTATTGGCTGCATAGGTTAGGCATTAGAGATTTTAACCTTACTTAGACAAACTGTAGACGTCACAGCACTTATTGAATTGCAGAGCACATGAATAGAAAGCTCCAGTCTCACAGGGAGGTGCTGAAATCGAACAGTAACAACAGTAACCTTCGTCAGAAGTTTCACAACACATTTGCTGATGCAGATTAGCGCAAAGTTGGAAATGTTAACAACTCTATTTGAGAGCTACACTGGCAGAATGAAAAGCATGTCTTTAATAACAATACCAATGTTTCCCTCTGGCTGACTTATGAATTATGCCGTCATTATATTTCTGCCCAAGTCTTCGTAGTTTAAAATGCAGACAGGGGAGTTGACGCTCTGTGTCCTTCTGTGTTTTGACTTTGCAATCGAGTGCCAAGAGACAGATTGAAAAACAGACACAGAAAGGCAGGTAGGCAGGTAGACTGACAAATAAGTCAGGCTGGCAAGCGGCAAAGGCAGACCTAAACAAATTCAGAGAGTATTAAGATACACAGTACAGGCTGGTAGGAATACAGACAGGCAGATGGAGGTATAAAGACAGGTAAACAATGAGACATCTTGACAAGGCAACAGCCGTATAGCGAGATATGGCAAATGGCAACCAGGCAGATGAGAAAGACACAGAAATAAAGAGACATGCAGTGATACAGGCAGATAGAAGGAGAGACACAGAGGCAAGCAGGCCGTGGAGGACTGGGATCCAGGCCTGGGTGCGGTGAGGTGGGCTGTCGTGGCGGGTGGTGTGGAGTGGAGCTCTCGATGTTGGTGAGTGAGTCATCGGAGGGAGGCTATTCTGTTGAATTTCCCTGTGGGACGGCCACCGCTGAAGGAAGGAAGGAAGGAAGGAAGAATCCTCTTCACATCGAGGGAAAGAGAGAGAGAGAGACAGACGAGGGGAGAGGGAGTGAGGGAAAGTGTGGACGATGACTCAGGGCCACGAACCACATGGTGATGGAGAAGGGAGGGAGGAATTACTCATCAGAGCATGTGGAATCTCATACGGCTATCACAGGACTGACAGTGTGCTTCCCCCCATGGCTGCTGCTCAGCCGCCATCGAGCCACCATTGCTCCCTCGGGCACCAGCTGAACACCAGTCAGTCTCACTTTTACCAACTGAGAACATAGAAGGTGGGGATAAGGGTGAGCTGGGGGTCAAATTCACAGGGGAGGGGTTTTCTTTTAATTCATTAATCAAAGCCTGATGCTGTCCACTTTGGGCACCTTGAGGCATCATAAGGCAGAAACTTAAGTCTGTTATCAAAGCTGAATCCACTCCAGTGGCGCTGAGTCACACGACTTCCCCCCCGCAAATGTCTCAGCTCTTGGTCACCTGGCTTTCTGCAGCCTCCGTGCGACTGACGAGTGCATGTGTCTGACTGTGTCAGAGAATATCTGAAATCACAGAGCTCGAGTTTTTGGTTTGGTCAAGTGGAGTAGCTACTATAGTGTCTAGAAACACCTGAGTGTGGGAGGCCAGACTAGCTCAGGTCCTGGTTTTAATCAAGAATGAGAGGCATTATCTCGTGCAAATCTTGAGGCATTTTGAAACAGGAGTCTGACCTCAGTCCCTGTCTGCTTATATTTGAGTTTAAAATTACAGCAAGTCGGTGCAGGTCTGTCTGTTCTTGCTCCGAATTAGGCAATACTGTCAAAATATTTAATCAAAGGAACTTTTCTAGAGAACTGAAAATGGCTTTATGAATATGTATGTACTGAACAGAGGGTGACATTTTAAGTCCAGTAGCTTCTTTTCTTCTCTGTCGCTCAGCTTACCAAACAGCTCTTTCATGGCTGCGTAAATCCATCTTTACAGTGATAAATGTGCCACTACAGCGAGCCTGTGGATGACAAAGTTGTACTGAGTGGTGACAAGACAGAGAATAGAAACGGGTAAAAGGGCCACCGGCACGACATGCACCATGGCTTCTCTTTATCTACTCGAGACTCAGCAGCGTGAACCTGCAGATGTCCCTGAATGTGAGTGCTGTTGAATTAGACATTAACACATAGCTCAATGGTGGAGGGGGAAGGAGTCAGTGGAAAGTCTGTGTGACTGTGAACTCGCTCACCCAGACTTTATATCTGTTTATGTGTCCTATACAACTGTTTTTGGTAGGCAACAACTTTTAATATTTGGATATGCAGTGAAAAAGATGGTGATGAGTACACCATGGTGGCATGACTCGACAGGTGAAAGGGGCACGCCCATAAGACTAGTTTAGGCCCCCCCTTACCAGTGCCGGCACAGTCCCAGATCTCTCTCTAACACAGGTTGCCATTAGGGTGTGGGCTGACAGTGCTCCAACACCACAAGAACTACTCAAATCCAGAGCAAACACTGCACACAAAAGCGAGAGGGCAAGAAAAACTGGTGCAGACCTTCCCTGTGTGGATCCCTCGAGCACCCCTCTTAAAAAATGAGAATGAACCCTCCTGACCTGCTTTGAGCCAATCAGCCTGTGGGACCGGGCTTTGGTATGACTAGAGTAAACAGAGAGGAGGGTAATCAGCCATTACATATATCTGTGAGGGTAATTTCTCTGTCTTAGTAATACCTTAAGTAACATAGATGTGATGCTGTTGCTGCTGTCTGCTACCTTTGTGGATCCTCTGGAGCTGGTTGCAGCAGCTCTTCATAGGTTCAGACTTAGCCTAGTTATAATGTTAAACGTTTATCATGTGGAGATTTGTGCATCACTAAATGAAAATGGGTTGCACCACACAAACTAGTTCTTATGCACAGATTAGTTGTTACTACATAATTACAGACTCTACACAGGATGCATTCAGGCACACTATTGAGCATAGGTCACCTGCATTTGGTTGCCCAAAACACAATCACTGTCAAGTATGTGCGTGAAACAGAAGAAAATACACTCAAAATACACTCAATACCGACTCAATAACCTGACCCAAACACCTCCTGAGTAGACATGCCATCCACTAAAAAAAAACAAGTAACTTCCACTAGGTTAGCATAATCTGATATTTCCCACTAATTTTAAATTGCATAAATACGACCAACTCTGAAAACACATGTCAGTGTTTGCATATATAAATAAAACAAAGTGGTACCTACATTTACAGAGGACTGGCAGTTTATTATATCCTTTGCCACCCTAAAACTGTTATTTTCTGGAAGTTATGCTACAGCTTGTGATACTTGTGATACACAGTTGATTGCTTTTTATTGGATGGGGTTACAGATGTTTCCTATTAACCGATTTAAACATCACAAAAGTCTTTACATGCCAAGATATTTATTAATCTTTAATGTTGCAACTCAGTTTAGTAAATCACTAGTAGTTACTGAGAGGACACAGATTTATGAAAAGCTGGTACAACCCAGTCCCAGTCCTGTAAAATTATTTGATGTGAGAGAACCACTTACGGATTCCAGCATCAATAAATAAACTCTGGAGGACACAAATTCCAGTTGATCCTTTTGAAAAGGTCTGGCAGCAGTATGCTGCAATAGTAAACAAATAACACAACAAAGTTGTGCTGCTCACCGCAGTAGGTTTAGCCTGTAGGTAGACTGAAAGGTCAAAAACAAACACCACACATGACTCCCAGGCTTCAGCTATAGGTGTAGAAGGCGTGTCTCTGTCTCTCACACATATATAGAAATGAGATCTTTAGTCTCAGGGGTCAGCGCTGTGTACACATATACAGTATGTATACTCAGTCACTCATACAAACGCACACTGCCAGACACACTGACTCTCAACTGCTCCTTTGCTCTGTTTACTTTTTATATGGAATGTCAAACCTGTTCGCAGGTATTGAACCTTTCCCACCGGCTTGTGTTCAGTTCAGAGAGCAGCTGGGCCTCATCTGCCACTGTTAGTCTTTGTGATTATGTTTGCGTATAAATAAGCAGAGTGCCGTGTCATACTTACAGTGCTGACTTATGTATTGAGTGAAGTATTTGCAATAGTATGAGCAGAAATGCAGCCCCCATAGCTGAGAGGTGCTTCACTGCAAGAGCTTGAGTTCAGCCTAAATATTTTGAGAAGTCATTCCTCCCCTCTTGTCCTCTATGCCTTGCCAACCATAGACAGGGGCACGGCGGTTTCCAGTTGTTTTCTGGCTATTTGGGGTCAACGATGCATGTTGGCAGACCTCATCGGCACTTTCTCTTTGCATTGCAAAATTTGTTGGAGGCTGAACTCGGCTCAGTGTTTGTGCGCCCTGGTGTTGAGTAACAATGAGCTCTGCGGGGCGATTGGCAGATGCCTGTTTGATGCTGCAGATACAGTCATGCCATTGTGTGGAGTCAGCATGTGAAATGTGTGTGTTCACGTGTGTATGTGTGTAAGGGGCGAGGAAAAAGCAGGTGTTTGTTTTGGCAGAAAGATCATTTGCCAAAGAAGCGGTTCCACTGCCAAAACTCACCAAACAAACCTGCGGCGCCGAGTGTTTTATGTGTGCAACCTCTTCAGTAGTGATAATGGAAAGGTGGCCATTTTCCTCCTCACACCCACCTCTTCACAACTCTTTTGAGCTAAGAGGGCTTATGGTGAGCTGTGGTAGGCCTTTTTCAGTGCAGTGCTTGTTTAAAATAAAAAGAGACAGCAGTGGAGGTAAGCTGCCGTTTTCCCAAACTTCTATGTAACATTGGTAGTTAACAACAGGATGAAGTAAACATTTTCAGCTAATCAGGGGGCATGACAGAGCTTCATGGTTGCTCTGATCTTTTCTTTCTACTCTCTGTGGCTCACTTGAAGTCCTATTGTCTGGCCAGAGCCAACATCCTCCAGTCCAGAGGGCCTCTGTGCCAAGCTTGGCTCTGAGGATATTACAAAAAGGGAAAACCCATCTTCCCCAAAACCTTCTTCCATTACAGAAAAGAGGTTTTCCTCTTCTATCGAAGCTGTCAATGGAAGTTATTCAAGCCACTTGGAAAACATCAATTGCTGCTTTTTTTTTGGTCTTCATGTTGGCAAAATCATCAGTCACGGGGACAGCGTGATCCTTCCATAGCTGGTTTTAAGAAGAAAGGAAGACTGTCTGTGTGTGTGCATGTGTTTTTAAACCCTCCATACTCTTTAGTGTTGTATGCAAGTATTGTTCATCTGCAGAGCACATGTGCAACTGACAGGTCTGTGAAATATCAGCATCTACATTTCTTTTTTCACCGTAACCTTTGCAACTGAGGTAGACATGAATAAACCGACTGCCTGTGTCAGTGGAGTATACCTTGTAAAGTGTTGAATGAAGAGCTGTTTTATGTTGGCACCAGAGTAATGGAAGCCACAATGTGACAGGCAGGCCTGAGGCGACCTGAAGCCCAGAAATGTGCCTTCTTGGAACTTCCATCTCATTCCTTCGGCATAAGAACAGTGGCTCAGCGCCCGTCTGACTCCAAAACCAACAGTTTTGGAAATATCGTCTACATCTGCATCACAAATAGACACTCTCGTGCCTTTAGTGTTTTCTTGTATATACTCGGCTGTTTCTGTCCTGACTCAGTACAGAGGATGGGTTATTTTGGGCAGTGTGGATTTGTCAGCTCAACAATATGCATGCATACAATATGATTACATGCAGGAACAGTGTGTGCATAAATTTTCCATGTATATATACTTTGGCAAATGTTCACTCTTGTGCAGAGAGAGATGAGAATATCGATACCACTCATGTCTGCACATTAAATATGAAGGTGCCAGAATAAGCCTGTTAGCTTAGCTTAGCGACAGCTAGCCTGGCTCAGTCCAAAGGTAACAAAATCTGCCTACCAGAACCTCTTCAGCTCATTAATTAACACTGCTCAACTTCCTCTGAGGCACACTGACGCCTTTAAGTGGAACTATAACACTGTGAGTTGTATTAATGCTTGTTGAGATTCTGCATCACAGTCTGATCTCTCATCCTCTCAGTATGCTCACGTCTGGTGACATTTCAAACTCTGTGCGCTTAATAGCCTCTGGCTTTATTAAACAAGGGGAGGATAAAGACGTTCCTATCAGTCCCCATCCCACCACCTCCCCTCCTCCACCCACCATCCATATTAACCTGCTCTAATACGGTGTGCAAAGCTAACATAGTCTGTGTCTAAAAAGCTATTAAAGAACCTGAGCAACTTCATTTCATTATTTAAAATGTCAAAAGCTCAAATAAGCACCCTTTTATACAATAAACAGTCCCTACAGGAATAATTAACACAAATCCAACCATTCCTCATTTGTGTGAGTTTGCATTTTTGTCAGAAGAGCACTTGCAGATTTTTACCAGCGACTGCACTTTCTCACGGAAAATAATCCAATTCAGAATCACCACAACAAGCACAGGTCAAATAAAATCAAACCTCGAACTTAACAAACTTAATTTTAAAAGCGTGAATGCCTAGAGGATTAACAGTCCCCTGAATCTGGCTTCTCAGGCAGTGCTTACTTTCAGAATGTGCATCAACCTCAACAAGCTCTAAACTGAAATACAAACCAGCCATTTGTCACTTCATACCTAAACTTACCCATCAACTTCTTAATACCTGAAACTGACCTCTTGATTAATGGAGCTTGTTGGACTTGTTGCCAAGTTGCCAAACAAGGAGTGATGAGACCAAACAAATCTGACAGACAAGTCTATTTTTTGGGGCACTGTGAGTCGCCCCAGATGCTGCGTCCGTTGTTACATGGGATCAAATGAGTTATTGTCGCATCCGAAGCTCATTTTCAACGCCCCGCATCTGTTGGGTTGGGCCTTTGTTGGGCTGATACTGTTTCCTGAGGCCTGATCTCGGCACCAGCAGAAACATCTGAAGACCATTTATACTCTTTTTGGAACACATACATATGTATTACCAGAGAGTTCTTTCACTTTTTTTCCTGCTGTCTTTTGTAAAACCTTGTTGCCATTTTTGCCATTATCTCAACTTATTGCAAAATAAGGCAAAAAAAAGCGTCATAAAATACCTTGCTGTTTCTTAGGAAAGTAGCCACAGATTAACTCATTTTTGGCTGCAAACATCACAAAAAAACCTCTGCACGATCTCGGTGGGACCGAATAAAGCAAGTGCCGAGGAGAATCAGCAATTTGATGATTTATTCCAAATCTGAGAAAACTGCTAGAATTTTTTCGTGTGTTGTTTTCGATTGCCTGCTGAGGTGTTGCTGTCAGTGTGGCTGTGTCCAACTCGTGGCTGTCAGCAATTAGCATATAGAAAGACTTGTGATGCGGCTTTGGATGTGTGCTTTGTTCTTGGTTAGCAAAATAGGAGCAGTTACATGAAGAGTGGGGCTCACATTTCCTGAGTTCACACGAAGCCAGAGCAATGATCTAGGATCGTAGTTGTCAGAATAAATAATAGATTGTTGCAGATGGACCTTTGAGTCGACCGAGGTCGTGGGACTGCATTTCAGAAATGCTGATATGGTTAAGGCAGACAGGTAGTGCGCCAAGCCCCAAAAAATATTAACCAAAACAGCAGCTCGTTTCAGTTTTGGAAAAGTTGATCACTTTTAGGGCAGATTTCTTTCCTCTCAGCAGTTTGTTGGCTGCAAATCTGGAGACCAACAGTATTTTATCCTGACTATGTTACATTAGGAGGACTTATTTGGGTCGACTTTGGCAAGACATTGTAACACTGCTGCAGATACTAATATCTTTAGTGTCATTTTGGGAGTCATTTCAACTCCAACCTGATCCACTCTTGGTTGTCAAAGCCAGCGGGGGGGGGGGCTGTTTGAAACACTCTGACCGGCCTCAAGTAAACTTGACTGCTAACCACCATGTTAACTGTCTCGTTCTTTCTGTGATCTGCCTCCTGGCTCAGGCTCAGACGGATGTGTTGTGTCGCAGGCACCCAGATAATTAAGCGGTCACAGTCTAGTTTTCCTGGAAGTTGACTGTATTAGCGAGATTCTTCTGTATTCTCACCTCTTCTTTCATTTTTTTTCCTTACTGGCATCTGTCACACAGAAAGCTTTGGAGTGGGTGTAAATAAGAAGACATGCATGATTAATGAGCAAGAGTAAAAATGCTTTAGTTCTTTTTTAAGCAATGTAGCGCTGCGTACTGAACTGAATGTCAAGGCAGTGAAATTGCTTAATTAAGTTGTCTGTTAACCTGAAAAGGCCAGCAGTGACATTTGTTGTTGTGATAGCCAGATCGTATCTTTTTAATTTTATACTTTCTATGAATGAGTCCAAAACATCTGCAGCCAAACATTGACATTTCACCTTGTGAACTCACTTGCCAAACAAATTAACATCTACTTACAACTTGCCAAAAGGTTATAATGTGTCCATATGTGCAGTGCAGCAAAGTAAAAAGGGAGGGAAAAAAAACAAGAAGCAAGGAATGGTCTTCTACTTTCAGATTTACAGCCACGGGGTCACCAGTGGAAGTGGAGCTGGAGCAGAGTGGTGCAGAACTCTCCTCCTCCCTCCCGGCCTCCTTCGCCTCCTCTGCTCCCACCCAATTTTTTTTTGCTCTCTGTTACTGTATATGGGTCATACTAGGATTGTGTGTACATGCTGGTAAATATGTTCTCTTTTCCAGTGTGCATATGGAAATAAGTACTCAGACCTTTTACCTTTAAGTACAAGTAGCAACAAAATGGAATAATGCTGCATTTAAAGTGAAGGTCATGCTTTTAAACTTGCTATACAGTACTTACATAAATGTGTGTGTTACATTAAAATGTACTTGTGTGTCAAAAGGGCACTCATGAAAGTCGATACCTTTCAGATTTCAAACTATTGATTCATAAAGCAGAAGTTTTAGCTGGTCGAACATTACAGAGGGGATGTAGTTTAACTCAAACACTGCATCTTGTTTTATGAGCTTGTTTCATGTTTTGCCCGTGAAACGCTTTTTTCTGTAACTTCAAACTACACATTTATGGTGTCATTGAAACGTTCATACGATTTCGAGGTACTAAAATCTCACTATGAACTGAGAAACTGTACTCTGTTGTGCTCCTCTTCTGCTCTTTTCACATCCGTTATCTGTGTGCATACATGTGTGTGTGTCTATGCATGAATAGCCTAAGCCCTATGTAATCATTTACACTATAGAATCCATATAGTACACTTTGTTTGAGGATTTGTCACATATGGTGCAGTTCCCTGAAGCGTTATAAAGAAAGAGTATTACTGTAATTTACTAGATAGTACCTAGAATTGTTTGAAATTATTGCAACCCTGACACAACAAACTGAATCACAATGTTAGGTAATATTTATAATCACCAGTATGTGTTATTTTTTCACTAAAAATAAACTGTAAAAAAACAAGACAACTTTTCTGTTTTATTCAGATAAGCTGTAACAAAACATATTTGGTTTTACCAGTCACAGAAATACAGAATCCTTCTGCATGTGTATGAGTAAGTGTGTAGTTTGTTCCCACTAGTTTACCTGGACGCCCCATGACAAGTTACCACAATCTCAGTCCGAGCAGGAAGGCGGGATGTTTTTGATGAAGCAGTGGGCTTAATTTAGGTTCAAGCATTCTCAGTATCTGTCACCTAACTCCCAATGATCTCAACACACATTACAGGAGGCGTTTGTGTGTGTGCGCGCTCATGTTTATCCAGGCAGGCGGGTAATAAATTCAAGAAATGTACACCGACACGTTGCAGTACTAAAAAAGACTAGAATAACTCCCAAATGTAAAGACATTCCCATCTTCCTTTTTCACTTGGTCAATAATAATAAAATAATAACAATAACTGCAGCTTTACTAACAGACTATTGTTGATATAGTGTCTCTTTGATATGATTTTATTATGAATTATTAATGCTGGCTATTTAAAAAAAATCCCATTAACCTTGCCAAACACCCAAAATCTTGATTTCTTCTTCTAAAAGAATTGGCTTAGTTAGAGCTCCTGCTTGGCCATAAAATAACCAAACAGGCGAGTGCGTTGCCAGCAAACCAGCGAAAGCAAAAGACAAATGCCAACAACCTCTGCCAAAGACTTCAGCTTGCACCCACTGTTCTCTTACTGGTACATAGAGAAATTTTCTGCCTACTCCTGTGAAATACAGAATTTTTTATGCCTGTACGAACAATGTTTTTATTCACAACACTTAAGGATGAGCAAACTCTGTTGTAAAGCAGCTACATACCGTATAATGTAATTAACATGAAAGTACATTTTCTGCCCCTCTCTCTCGAAGCCTGAGGTGTAATACGTGTTTGATGAGCACATTCATATGTCAAAAGGTGCAATGTGGCTTTTGAAAACCCCCACAAGAGAGAATCTGGTGACACTCTGACCTCGAGCTTGTCGTCATTTTAATGTTGCATTAAATGAACGTGCTCTGACTCGTCAAGTGGCTGCACAGAGTGCTGAGAGGAGAGGCGTGTGGTCGTCGTGCATCCGTAACGAGTGGAAAGAAAGGAAGACCACACAGCAGCACGGTCAGATCAGGTTGTCAGAGACCATATTTAAAATCTGGGTCAGAGTCCAAGCCGTAACCTCTCTCTCTCTCTCTCACTCACTCACCATTTCTCTACACTCCCTCCTCTGCACCCCATTTCTCCTACATCTCAAACCACCGCTACTTTTTGTCTTTTCTCTTTCTCCGTGCAGCTTCATCTCCTCATACTCTTTTAACATATCCACGTCTTTTTTGTTCACTTCTTCTACCTTCCTCCTTCCTTCTCATCTTTCTTTCTCTCCATATGCCGTGCCTGGCATGTGCTGCCTGAGCCATCCGCAGAGGCAGCAGCTTTGCCGTCTGTCTGTGTTATGTTTCACAGAAAGCATCTTCAGATTAAGATCACATTAGCTGGATGCTAAATGAATGTAAAAAAAAAAAAAAAAAGTAATAATCTAAAAATGTCACTTCAAACTTGAATTGTTGGCAATACAATGGTGGATTTTTAACTATTGCTCGTCTGAAAATTGGTGTAAGGAACGGCTATATGATTCATATAGTACGCAGGTCCAGTGGCAGCCAGACCATGAGAGGTACAATAAGTCTATTCAATTCTACTTAATTAATAACATTTAAGAAAAAGCAGGCACAGCTGTTGCTGCAGAACTTACACAGGTCTTAAAATTCAGGTGCTCATATGGTAACTCATATGGCAACATGTGAAGACAAAAATCTTGGGGGAAAAAAAATGGGGTAACGAGCAATATTTTTAAGAAAACCTTTTTTAGGAATTAGGCTCGATAGACTTGAAAGTTGATGTCAGTTTCAACTCTGCATCTCTTCTATCTCTATCGCACAGACTGGATGCATGGAGAAAGTTAGCCTCTGTTAAAAAAAAAAAAAAAGAAAAAAATTCCAGCAGCTGTTTTCATGGCTAATAAAAATGAATATTCCAATGATATTCCCGTTTACATGCCGCCATGCATCAGTGTTGCAATATTTTCACAGATCCAAAAAAAAATCCTGTTGACATTCAAGTCTTTCATAATGTTTAAAAGCAGGTGTGTTTCTCTTTCTGAGCAGAAATGTGGGCTTTTCTTTTGTACAGGCAAACTGTTGGCTAAACAACGCACAGAGCTGGCCATTAACAGGCAAGAGGCTGTGTGTCGCAAACTGCGTTAAAAACCTGAATTGAGGTGCATATTTCAAATCACTGTATACATGTCCAAAGAATGCTCCTAAAACCCGAATAATATTGGCAAATCTCACATCTTAATTGGAAAATGCTACATTCGGAACAAGGTCTAATTTGGAATATCCAAACAGAATATGCTGGTTACGTGATCCGTATCAAATTCAGAATATTTTCATATTTGGAATAATAGTGGAAAATTTGTGTGCATGTAAACTTAGTCACCGATGCTTATTCTCTAAGGCAGACCTGCAGCAAATCTAACAGAGCTCTTGCTACCATTCATCATGGGAAAATGGCAAACACTATGCAAATCAACTGGCATAAACGTCCGTGCTTCTTTTCAGCTCGGTGTCTCAGAACCTGTTGTGGAGCTAACATGGCTGCCAACAATAAGACATGATGACATTGTCCTGTTTTCAAGCTGGAGGCCTCCCAGTAAGGAGTTCTCTTGAATACCTCTTCAGCGTGACGTGGAGACGGGCCTGCAGCCACCAGCGGAGCCGAGCTGAGCTGCAGAGCTGCTTTAGAGCCCTGCCGAGACCTGCCAGACCCACAACTTTTCCCTGCCAGGGGCCTGGGCTTGCAGTCAGAGTGAGTTACAACCCATGCTCCTGACACACACATGCTAATGTAGACACACACATACAGATAGCTTTCAACATGTACAGTATGTAGGCATGCAGGCGCACTCATAAATGGAGTACATAGAGGAGTGTACATTATGTGTACAACCATAAACCTATACACACACACACACACACACACACACACACAAGAAACACTGTCTTCAAGTATACCCCACTGGACCAGTTAACACATGAGGATGGTTACTGCATGCACAGCTAGTTATGCCCCTATCCTTTTTCTTCAAGTTAGCACCACAGTGACCTCTTGAACACACACATACCCCCACATGCCGTAGCTACGGTACATGCAAACAAAACAAGTGTGCACCATGCTTGCACATATGCAGTAAAGTGAGCATGTCCTCTTACAGGAGCTCTATCTGTCAGGGTTAGTTTAAGGTCAAGGCAACTGCTGGATCAGCTGGATTGATCTGTCGGGGTAAACATGTAAAGTGAAAATGAGCATGCTTGCAATTAAGGGCTTATCAGAAGGCGTTTGTGTCAGTGTGTGTCTGAGTAAGTGAGGCTCAGCATCAATACGTGACTGTATATATATTGTGTAGCAGAGAGTGATCTGCAGATATATCAGCTGCATAGGTGTGTCCGTATGTGCTACTAAATTAATCTTTTTTTCATCACGGCTCAGACAGGATCATCTAAATGCCGTCTCAAGATGATGAGATGAAGCAAGTAGTCTAAATTTACAGAGGACAATCGATCCCACAAACTCCTGGTTGTGTGCCTGGTTTTTTAAACAGAAAAACAAGTATTTCTACATGTAAGCCAGTGGATTGTCTGTTTTCAATGATGAAATGTCTGCAGATGAAACATCTTTAATGCTTCACTGTGTGTATATGTCTACTCTGCACACTCAACAATGTTGTTTTCACTGTTTATTCTGGACTACAGTTACTTGTTTACATGTTTTTTTTCTATGAGTTGAAAAAATTCCATGGTGTCATGCCCTTACAAATTCATTTAATTTTTAAAATGAATTAGTGACAGGGCATCAAGGGTTGTTTTTCTGAAGTATGAGGTAAAAAGTTTCTGCAGCAACTGTCACAAGGCCAAGTATTTGCGGCTGACAACTGTATGCACTAAGAAGAACAAATTGTACATACTTTACTACTGCAGCGTACAGCTCGTATGAGGAAATGACCACAGCACTTTTATCAGCTGTGACAACATGAACTGGAACTTTCAATGCCAAGATTTTTCAATCAATCCATTATTCCAACACTTTCAACAAGTGTTAACCCTAGTTCATTTGATGTAAGGTTTAAATATGTTACTAAAAGCCCTTTTTAAGGCTAGCTAGGATTGTATAGTAAATAAACTATATGGTTAAGGTGTGGTTACATTTGGGCAGCCAAAAACACCTGTTTAAAAGGGAAACTGAAAAAAGTATAAAGCCTTTTTGTGGCTCAGAGGGAGTTGCGCAAAATCTTATGAATTGCCTCAAGTGACGTCACCTGAGTCAGCATTGGGTTGGG
Organism: Holacanthus passer; assembly: GCA_025331565.1. Taxonomy (NCBI): domain Eukaryota; kingdom Metazoa; phylum Chordata; class Actinopteri; family Pomacanthidae; genus Holacanthus; species Holacanthus passer. The sequence goes on along the minus strand of JAFREQ010000050.1, from coordinate 4,457,046 downwards.
GATTAAGACGACAAGTTTGAAATTAAAAAAAATCTGGGGGTGTGCAGTTAGAAAGAAGTGAGCTTACTCTGACCTCTATAGCCTTCTCCTCATCTCTGCTTGAGGCTAGCAGCTCAAGGTTACATTAGCCATTACTAGAAGAGCACACCCAAACCTCCAACCAAAGTGTCGGTGGTTGAGTTGCGTGGGTAATATAGGTGCCAGGTTTTGACGCACTGAGTGCACTTTTATGGCTACATGTCCGTGGCTGTTTTTTGATGTTTATCGGGGCCTTTAGTCAACAAAACTGGTTGAAGCAACATGACAATGTTTGAGTGAAACAACACTCTTACCTGCCTTCAATTATAGAACGTGTTTATCATTCCCTTTTACAACAGAGCTGTATCTGGAAATAACCATCCTTAGCACTCACATGAGGGCCGACAAATTGTTTTTCACTCGCTGTACAAATGTATCTCACAGCAGTAATATATGGTATATGAGTGCACGAGTAGTTATAGAGCTTGTGTCTACAATAATCCCAGGAATGTTGATGTGGTCCAGAGTTTAATAGAACGAGGCGTGGGTGTGGAGTACGAGTCCCCCGGAGCAAGAGTTAAGGTCTTAAAGTACTAAGAAGCCTTGACCAAGACCCTACACACCCACTCGCAGGGACACAGCACTGCTCCTCCAGCCCAGCACATGCTTTAATACTTTGGTTATGCAGCAAAGAACACGACAAGCACAGGCACAAGTAAGACAAGATAAAGATGAGCACAAAATGTACCCAGTTACAGATGTCGTCGTGTTTAGCCGTCCCTTGCTCAAACACACATACACGGCCGTACACATCCTTGTTGTCTTGTGTTGCTCGTCATGCAATGAGGAGCACATGACTTAAATCGGGTGTGGTGCATGACCTCTTATCGGACAAAAGCGTCCCACAGAGAGAGCTGATGGGGGAGACTGTGCCTCCCTGCCTGTCGGCAGTCATGAGGTCTCTATCCCGTTCGCCACGCCGTGTCTCGTGGTTCAAAGACCATAAAATGTTGGCAGCATCTTTTCAATAAATCAGCTGCTTAGCCTGAGGAGAGCGGCATTAAGGGGGGAGGGAAGTGCATAAGACTTCTTTTTGAGGCAAGTTTTGCAAGAATGAAGCCTTTGAATTTTTTTGTCGCATCCTATAAATGTCCCACCTAGAGGGCCTGTCTGTGTGTATGAGAATTGTCGGTTTGTATTTCACAAATTTACCCTGAAGCGTCTATGTGGTTATGCAGTCATGCAAAGCTAAATGCAAATATTCAAATGACAGGATCTGTTGTCGGTGTCTTGCTGATGAGCTTAACTGTCATAATTATGTTATTATCTGTGTGTTGGAGTAATCAGTTGTCATTTCTTGACAGTCTTCTCAACATTGCGAGTTGTCCTCACCATATCTCAGTTACGGTGACAGGACTGACTTTACAGCAGTATGTTTGCGCTGAAACCTCTGCAACAGCTGAGCACACTATATATTTTAATGTTGCATGGTAGGTTTTGTAGGCAGGTAGTTAAAATACTTCTGAGGGTGTTAAAATGGCTAATAAAGCAACTTGTTCCACAACCAGGGCAAGGTATCTTTTTAGAAATCAGTGAAACAGAGGCCAGCGAGAAGAAAAGGAGAGGATATGAAGGTTATAAAAGTTTACTACTGAACATCCTCTGAGGCTGTTCCCTCTTTGGTTGATGGCTGAAACTGGCAAAGTGTAACCAAAAGGGTGAAATCAAATTGAGCAGAAATGTGTGAGGATACCAGTCACTAGTTTATGTGTGTGTGTGTGTCTGTGTTAAAGCCGGCAGTCCCATGACAAGGTGGCGTCACTGAGAGGCAATGCCCTCAGGCAGCAGGCCACAGTCCACTAGAATAGTGTTCGCTAACACAAGCTTGCTAGGTTCATCCACTGTTGAGATATGAAAAGGACCAATTGTCTGGTTCAGTGCTGAAGGCTGCATGAAAATCAAGTGAAAAAGCTTTGAATCGCAGGTCTATATATGTGACCATGGCTAATTGTCTAGTGAATTGAAGAACCAAAGGATGGATCAAGGGATGTAAAGGCAGATGCAGAGATGGCGGTCCCTTGGAGTGATGACTACATTCAGGAGCCAGTTTCTTTACACAGAGTTAAAGGAAAAAGTGGATTAAAATAAGGTTTGTGAAATGTTGAATAAAGATTCTGTTTAAATAATATTAACTGTGTTGTTATCTCTGTGTTTTTGGTTCTTACTGAAGACATAAACCTTTAAAAAACATTACACAGCAAAAAGAATATTTCAATAAAAACAATGTCATTACTTAAAACAACTGGGGACTGTAGTTTTAGTAACCATAACTCAAACAGAAGTAAATAGGGGACTACTATCAGCTGCGGAATAACACAGATTTAGTGCTCTCTTGAAACATTTATGGAGCAGGATGGTGTATGTGGGATTGAGTCAAAATCAACTACAATGCCCATATGCTAATGCTAATGAAGGAACACGTCAGCCAATGCAACAATGTGGCTCATTGATGTGTGTTTTTAATAGCTTTAGGACAACAATGGAGTTCTGTGGCCCAGAAGATATTAATACTTGTTAGTATGATCAATTCTTTGCTGTTTTTTTTCTTTTTATGGTATTTTTCAGCAGTAAGTAAAATTTAGATTATCACCAGACTTATTTACTTCCCAGAAAAAAATATATACTTCATAGGTCATATGACTAGCTGACCTGTGTAAATTCTGCTAGTACATACGTAGTTTCTTTAGTTGCTGTACAGGGTAACTACCATGGGCTGAAATGTTTGTACCTGGCTCTTAATAAATAAAGTAATACAACAGGTATGATTCATTAATTTACTTGAGCATGAGTCAGACAGACAAAACATTTTCATTCCATTTCATTCAGAACATCTGCTATGGTTGAAAACACAGATGGAACAATTCGAGTGTCATTTACAGTATAAAATACACACACACACAAGCACGTCTGAGGCAGGTAGAAGCAGGAAGCTTATCCAGTTCTTGAAAACAGAAAGGGAGTTATCAGGCTTGAACTGCTATGTAAAACAGAGTAGTTCGTGCTCCATTCTCCATGCAAAGTGACAGCTAAAGAGACAGTCCCCTGAACCCAGTGGGAAAAGAAATGTGTAAATGATCTAACCAAACTTGTTCAGTTCAGCTTGTGATATGACAGTCACACACACACACACACACACGTCTAATGAGCCAGACATTCCTCACATATAAAATACGCTGTTCTCTCACACAAATGTTTGATAAGCTACATAGATCATCGTGTCGGAGTTTCTCTGGTATGTTACATGCTGCTGTTTGCCAGTGTAACACTTCCACTTTACAAAAATAAGTTGAACGTTTTCTCAGAGAAAGAGGAAAGACAGAAATACTTGCAACTCTGAGACGTTTTAAAATAGAAGCTCTTTAATTGCAGCAGTTTTCAGTACCTTATCTGGTATGTGGTGATATCACTGTTATTCATGTCTGAAGAATCTGTGGTGAGTGTTTGTGTGAGTTCTTGAGGCACAGTTTGGCGAACCACAAAATTCCTTCAAATTCCCCCACCAAATTATTAACTGCTCTGAACAAAGCAAATTGTAAACTGCTTGGAAATGTCACATGAAGCCTTGTTTGAATAAAATAGAGAGCTGATGGACACAAGCAGGATCTCAGGCAGGATTTTAATCAGTCCTCACTCATTTGTTTGAAACCTTTTAAAAGATACTGCCACACCTGAATTTTGGGAAAACGCCTATCTAATAAATTGGAAACAAAAAAAAAAAAAGATCTTTCACCTGCCAACTATCCTACTTATCCAATATTTATAAAAGACCTGAGGTTCTGCCAAAGGCCTGAAAATCAGTTGAACTGTGGGAGGCCGATGACACGCCCCACCCAAAGAGCTGCATCATGTGGCCCATACATAAAGCCTATGAGCCCAACCCCGGAGCTGCATCTGGAGGCCTACCCATAATGCCTATGAGCCTGAGCCAAGAGCTGCATCAATAGGCCCGGTCGCATGGCCTGCGACCCACGCCCTGGAAGTGCATCGGAAGAACTGCTTACACAGTCCAGCGGGACCAGTCTAGGATTTGCAAACATGCAGACACGCCTTATCAGTGCTGCTTTTCTGCCAGACACTGAACAGACACTCGTAGATAAAACAGCAAAGACACCGAGCCAGATGAACTCACACCTACAAACTTTAAATACATCTCCTCACATCCTATATCCAAAACACACACTGCTAACAATAACTAAATGTGGTTACGAGGCTAAAATGTCCGCAGTAACTTGTGTGTTTATCATCGGTAAATACACACAGCTGTTAGCGTCCAGTGTAGCCAGTGAACAATGCTGGCAGCTCCACACCTTCAGCACAAGGGACACATTAAGAGAAATAGTAGGAGGAACTGGCCCACTCACTCTACAGACCAGTCCCTAGTGAATTTGTGTGTGCGTGAGTGTTTAATGTAAAATGTCCTCATCCTTAAGAGTGTGATGAAAATCTTATTGTAAGTCACAAGGATTGCAACATGCCTGCAAGGTCTAAGAGAACAGTATGTAAGATGAACTAATACAGGAGTGGAATCCATTTTCCAATACTGAACATGAATCAAGAGCATGAAAGCTTCTCAGAAAATGTCACAGTATTCAGTTCTGCCCAAAGTTCACACTCAGTTTTGAACTCATCTTAGAATTAGGCCACTTTAGAGTGATCCTAAAGATTAATGTGCTTTTAGTATATGTGTCTAGTGTTTCAACTTGCTAAGTTACCTTAAAAAGTGTCAAGCATGATGACTCATTCCTTTGACCATCAAATGTTTTCTTACTGGCATTAGTCAAGTCCCACAGAGAGAGATGATGTTTCAGATGCAAATAGAGAGAGATGCCACACTCACTTTCTGGCATGTTCCATTGCTCAACCTGTTGATCAGGCTATTTCCCAAAGGGCCTCAATGCTTATTTCACTATAGGCTGTTTCTGTCAGAAGTGGCACCAAGCACAGGTGGTTTTGTCTGCCAACTGCCTTAAGCTAAATGGATACATTTATTTAAATAATTTCCATAAGATGGGCAAACTGTAGGTATAAATCATGTCCAACCTACATTTGCAAGTTTGTGCAAATCAGCACGCACACTGAATCACGAGAAAAAATGAGCAGGGTTTTGATCTGCAGTAAGCAAAACACCCTATTTTTGCCTTTATGAAACCAAGATGTCGATAATGATGTGGGTGAAAGGCTGAACTGACAACAAGCAGTTGCCAGAGAATGAAGTTCAGTGTCTGTCAGGGTTTTGCAAGAGTATGAAATCTCCAATTTCAACAGCAATCCCTATGGCCTACAGCGACACATGACCCCAACGCCACGCTTGGTCGCTGGTACGGCTGTGAACACACACATGGACATGTTTGTACTCACATATACACAGGAAGACCTTCTACTCTCCCCAGCGAGCACTCCCTCTTAGCAATCCCTCTTTTTTTTTTTTTTCGATGGCCATCGCGAGTAGCAGACGGTTTTGCCATCCCTCTCCCAAAATAGCCACCCGTTAGCACAGCCAGGTCAGATGGTTTTGAAACATCCATGGCAAACGGTGCTGGAGTGGAGGGGTGGAGGGGGCGACAAGTGCATGACCACCTCTTGGAGAGCTCCAGAGAGGTGGTCATGGGTGGGCCTCAAGTGGAGGTTTCTTTCACACTTGGGTGACAATGAGTGGTGGGGAACAAAGGAGGGGTGTCTAAGAAAAACTGGTGATGTTCGCAAGCAATAGGTGGCAGGCACTTGATGCATAACATTTTAAAATATGGATACAGAATATCACATTTTAAGACAAATCAGCATGCAGTTCAGTACTTGCCGTAACAAAAAGTAACGATTGTGATTTAAGTGAAACAACAATTATTTGTGGTGACACAAAACAGACCAGCCACCCTTGAACCCATGAAGAGCGCTGTTAACCTACATTATTGTAACGTTATTGTTTCCAATGTATACATAATAAACCTATTCTAAAATAACTTTTCCAGTTTGACACTTTTACTTGACATTTCTGTTGAGCAGTGACATGGTTTAACCCACAATGGTATAGAGCTCATGGGAAATGATGTTCATTAAAGGCCAGAAATATCGACAAAACAATGATATTACACCAATTACCACCCTTATCTAAACATATGAAGTGAGCCACACAACATAACATAGAGAAAGGATCTGTGCCAAGGATCTAGTTATTAGCATTGTTACAAATTTAGTATGCGGTTTTCTTATTTCCGGACCAAGCCCTGGTTTCAATTTTGCTCTCTGAGTATAGTACAAGTAAGTGCAAACGATCCAGAGGGTTTTTCTTCTTGATCAGACGCATTTGTCAATAAGACTTTCAGATGTCCAAGAACATGGCAGTGATTGTAACATATGGATATATATGGATATATGGATAGTGAAGCAGAATTGCTAACAGTATCATAGGGCTCTATCTGTTAAAGTATCAACACTTTTAAACAAACACAGGCAAACAGTGGTTTCTAAGAAACATAACCAAGAAATGATTCTGGTTGAATTCATTTGTGTTTTCACAAAGTAATCAGAACCATGACAAAGGGGATTACGAACGTCAACTCAATAAAATTTTTGCTGACAAATTTATAGGCAGTAGTGAGCAATCACATGCACCATCTGGTTTGACTGATGTCGTACCGAGAGCACTTTTAGCCATGCTAGCGCACACAATTTGTGGAGGAGTTGGCTAAAAGTTAAAATGATTTGGGGCGAGGCAAACCAGAAGATAGATCTAATCATCCTCTCTGTGCGTCTCTTTCACAGGCAGGCATTTGGCTTATTGATTCATCAAAGAAGTAAGCCGAAGCTTGACATAGCAACCCAACATGCAGTCTCCTAATGACTTAACCACATCAACTCTTTTTCTTCTGTGCTGTTCACCCTCCCTCCATCTCTCCCTTCAGGCACCAACCGTGGCTAGAACACGGTGAGTCACGTTGGAACAAAAAGCCTCATTCAAAACACACACACACACACACACACATGCACACACACACAAACTCCTGATCAACTCTAGCCAGCCTGCCTCTGAATAAAAACTCCCTTTCTTGTTCAGTAACCTCCCCCTCCTCCCCGCCCTCTCAATCTCCAGGTAGAACCAGATCGCCATGGCTTTGGTAAGACCAGATCAAGCCAATCCAGTGGCAGAGCGTGGATCAAGTCACCAGGCTGGTGCTGCTCCCAGAAACCACCAGGAGCCAAACCTCCTGAAGTCTTCTCACCACATCACACAGCCTGCTGCCTGTGTGTGTGTGTGTGTGTGTGTGTGTGTGTGTGTGTGTGTGTGTGTGTGTGTGTGAGAGAGAGAGAGAGAGAGAGAGAGAGAGAGAGAGAAAAGGAAGCAGGATTAAAAGATAAAAACCATACGAGCAAACCAAATCTATTTTGAAGTACTATGACTTCCTTCCTCAAATGATGCCTCAGTTGCCATTTCTGTCCCACATGACACACCATGACGGGCAGTCACTGGCCTCTTCACAGACCGATGCTCTGGTCTGCAACTCACCAGAAAAAAAAAAGAAAAAAAAAAAGGGCTGAGCTTTTTTAAAATTTTGGTTTTATTTTTTCCCCTTTGGCAATATTTGATTAGCAATCCCTAAATGAACTGTGATGTCTGGTCTTGTTTCTTCTCATATCCTTATCCTAACATGACCTTCAACCAAAATCACAAGCAAAAATCCTGCATTCAAGACTTGAAATATAAATATACCAACAAGAGTGAGAGTGGCCCAGTTCATAATGTTATATTATTACGTTAATATTATTCAGTCTTGTAAGCAGTGTTTTAATGTTTTAGCTGGGGGTGGAAGGTGGAACCTCTCAAATAATAGTGGAGTAAATAATACAATATAATTCTTAGCATAAAGTAGCATGAAATAAAAATATGTAAGTAAAATGCAAGTACCTCAAAAGTACACCTACTTCTACTCAAAAGTATTTGAGTAAATCAGCTTAGTTACTTTCTGCCACTGCCTAATGTACATTTGGTTGACAACTAAAACTGCCAAGTAACAATTAGAAGCTATTTACTTGAAGTAGAGTACTTCTTGTGCCATCCTCCTTGTGCAACCGCAAAGGGATTTTAAGGATCTCCACTATGTTACCTGTCCTCGTTTAGCACGACAACAGTATAAAAAATGTTTTCTCTAGGCACTGTGCCAGTATTCACACCAGCAGTCTACATGGGAGGAATCTCTCTGCAGGTCACAGAGTTTGAGTTACACAGAAGTGTGTGTGCCATGTATAGACTGTAATAATAAGTTCATAAGGAAACAGTTCACTGGCAGCTTTGTGTCCGTTTGATCTCATGATCATCTGTGTGTTGATCTTCTTTATGGTTCAAAGATTTCTGACCAAACTTTCACAAGCTGCCTTCATCTTCAAGCAGGGATCCTGGCAGTGAAAATGTTATTCTCTTAACAGTTTTTATTAACTTTACGTAAGTGTATAATGGCAGCTTTTACCTTTTGCTGCTTAGTTTTAAACTAAAAGTCCTGCAGATTGGATCAAGATTTGCAATGGGATCTTTCTGTAATGTACTTCAATTTCTATACATGAACAAAATGTTTTATATAGAACTTATTTTACACCTATTTGCCTGCAGGAAACAGCTCATACCTCTGTTATAAATGTAAAACACTACAAAGGTGTGTTTATACACTTGTTTCGGTCATGTGATTACATCCAGACATTTTGGAAAGTGATTCAGGTGGTTACCAGTAAAGGGAACTGTCTTTTTGTTGTAGATGTACTAATCATACCATAATTAAATGTAAAATCTTTTTGATTCAGACAACAAATCTCTGTTTATAATTAATTTTTTTCTGACTAAAAAGTGTATCTTGCTGCTGTGGTCCACTCCACAGGCCCCCATGTGGAGAGAACAGATATCGGATCTACTCCTTCAGGAGAAACTGACTCATGATCTCAATCATAAATCGGACAAATTATGGAGCCTCTAGAAACCCTTGCATTCTTTCCTACAGAGACTCTGACTTGCGTGTCCCTGTAAGGCAATAACTGATTTCTTCTTCATATACAATATACATGATCATATACGAATATGTATATATAATGTATATAGACATGCATACATGCATATACTGTACATACCACATGTATGCATATTCATTTCTTTGCACAATTTATATTGCATATGTTAAAACATATAGGATAGTCAACTTGTATATAGACTTTTTAACAGACTAGACTACATTACAGTCCTGACCATTCTTTATTCTCTACCATTCTTACCTTATTGTTCAGTATATTTATGTACACAGTCTGATTTTATACACACACTCGTGCATGTGCATACACACACAAACACCCCAATTCCCAAAAATTTGGGGTGCTGTGTAAAATGTTATTAAAAACAATTTGATGGTTTACAAATCATTTAAACCGTATTTTTAATTGAAAATAGTGCAAACACAACATTATCAAATGTCAAATCTTGAAACTGAAAAATACTATTGTTTTATAAAAAAATATGTACACATTTTATATTTGATACCAGCAACTTGTTTGGGTAAGAGTTGGGACGGGGACATGTTTTATGTTTTCTTCATTTAACAACACTCTGTAAATGTTTGTGAACTGAGGAGACCAGTTTCTGGAGTTTTGAAAGTGAAATTTTGTCCCATTCTTGTCTGATATTTAAGGATTTAACAGTTTGCGGCCTCCTTTGTTATGTTTTTATGTTGTCTTTGCACTATTTTCAATTAAATATAGGCTTTAAATGATTTTACAAACCATCAAAATCTGTTTTTATTAACATTTTACACAGCGTCCCAACTTTTTTGCAATTGGGGTTGTAAAATAGGATTGTTCTCTGCTGTTGATGTTGAAGGATGTGTATGTGTTTGTTAAATTTAAAAATAAAGTTGATTCCCACAAGTGACAGTCCCGAACAAAATAAAATGAGGCATCTGTTTGAATACAGTAGAGCTAATTTACCTGGAAAAGCTTGCTTCTGTGCATGACTGTTCTCTCTGGGTACGGTGAGGTCGACTTCCCAGTAGAAAAACAGGTACATGATTCAGCACATTTGCTTTGATATTGCAAGGATGAGGGCTGGGGGCAGAACTGATCCCTGAGGGTAACTGTCTACCTGAGAGATATTAGACAATTATTCAAACATACAAAGCTTCCGCTGCCTACATTCATTCCAGCGGGTAACCGTCTGTGCATGTTCTCTTGCTACCTGCCATCTACAAAACAAACACTCCAAGCCATACATTAAAAAAAACCCTGCTCTATATACATCTACTCTTATAAAGGCCAAATGCTACACATAGTCATGCTAAATATGAAAGAGCAGTTCAATGAAGTCAAGAGGTTTGCATGCAAAAAGTTTAAACATGCTGCAGATCTCCCATTTCTTACACGAGTGATATAGTTGTGACTCAGTGTTATTTCAGATATTTCACTCAGCTCAATGAACTGTGGTGGAACAGCAAAACATATATTTACATTGGCTAAGCCCCAGTGTATGCACAGCCTTACGATCATGATCTAGGTTAGAAAGTTATGGACATGAATAGCATGCCAGTACATTTTACCTCATGGTGTTTCCTGCCTGGGGCGACTAACCTCTACTGTTTGCAGAACTTAGAAATGAAACATTCAATCCCACGAGATCTTACTCGGGAAAATGTTGGCTTAATGCTGTAGTCTGGATTGAAATGTATGTGCCAGGGGTGTGTATTCTTATGTAATACAGTCCAGATGTTGCTACAAGTTCTTGTGTGAAATAAGCTTAAGAGTCTAATGACCTGATGATGTTGCTAAATGAAATGACAGGGGATTACTAAGGTTATTACAATTTATCTGTATAAATTTAATAGCAATCGATGTAAGAGTTCAGACATTTCACTCAAAACCATAAATGTGAATCTTGAGGTGGCGCTAGAAAAGTCACAGAAGCCATGAGAATTCATCAATTGAAAACCTTGAATGTCTGTATATAATTTTCTGGCAAGACTGACATACCAACACTGCCACCCCTAAAGCCATGCTAACAAGACAACACAGTTTCTGTGAACTGAATGAATAAACAGCATGTTGTATAAGAGGCCTACAGTTGCACTGCTAGAGTACAGATCTATACACAGTATAATGGCAGCACAGTACTGTTTGAGTACAGCTGGCTATCAGCAAACAGTTAGGGAGACTATGTGGTGGACTATACATATTTTCAACATATTTTTCCTTGTGGACCCAGACAGATTTTTCAGACTATTGTGTCTGCTTATCTGCAGCATGAGTTGCATCATTTGGAGTACTGTAGTCCACAAATGATGCAACTCTCTCTTTTGGCATGAAAAACGACATATCTACAGGCTACAGTGTATGTCATCCTTATATAGCATGGATACAGGAAAGGCTTTAGGTCACAAAAAAGCAAAGCCAGTAGTTTTACATGCCAATTTTCTCTGAATATTCGAGGCACATTTTAATCTTCCCTTAACTCTCAACTGGGTCCTGACCCAGATTTAGAAAAAAAAGCCTGTAGGGGACTGTGTAGACCTACAGCATGCAGTACAGTGTGTGTGTAACACTGGCAGGATAGGGTGTGGTGAGAACAGGAGCCATGATGGAGAATACTAATAAGAAAGAGAGCTTAGAAAGCAAGGATGACTCAGTGTCATCACCCAGACTGTATCTCAGTAAAAAGGGCGGGGGTGAAAACCTGTCTCCCCACGCCCACTCTCCATCCCTCCCATCCACCCAACCCCAGACAGTCAGACAGGGTGAGGAAGAGACCAGAGGGTGGTGGACTTTACCAAACCCTACACCAACCCAGATTCAGAACAAGCCGGCACCAACTGAGTGAGTCACAAAGGAATTTCCCTGACACATTTTTTAACCAAAGACAGTCTTTCTTACTTTCAACTTCCTATTGGAAATGTGTGGCATCAAGTAATCTAGGTCATGTGCACCAAGGCCTGCAAGTTTCAGCTTCACTAAAGACACATTAGCAGTCATCTAAACACATATAAATCTGCTGTCACTCGTTTTTCTGATTGTGAAGTGTTTTAGTCGAGCAGTTACATAAAATTAGAAAACGTCTAAAATAATTTCTTAATGGCAAATCTTTGGTCTTATTCCACTGAATGCTTTCACTCTATTTCCATCTTTTCCCAGACCTAACATACACTAACCTCAGAGGAGTCCAGATGGATCCAACATGTGAGTCTTAACCAACCAATGTACAGTCTGTGATTGACAAGCCAGCCTGTGTTTGTCTTCTTGTCTGTCTGGCAGATGGACAAGACAGATAACTGCCTGGTATGGAAGGAGAGGAGATAGTAAAATACCTGCAGCTGGAGCGTTTGATATGTTTTTCTGTTTGTCTGTGTGCCTTTTTATACTAATATGAGAAGCAGATCAGAATAGAAGAGTGTGTTTTTCAGTGCATCAGAGAAGAGAAGAGATAAATGTATCGAGGATGTGCACTCTGTGTGTGTGTGTGTGTGTGTGTGTGTGTGTGTGTGTGTGTGTGTGTGTGTGGTGTGTGTGCAATCACAGGCTGAAGGGCAAAGAGTTGAGGTGGTGTTTGATGCTAGTCTCAGTGGCAGCCTTCAAACTGTCGCTCTGCTTCTGTCTAACGCATGCACACACACACACACTTCCACACACCCACACACATACATATGTAAACGCACACACACACACACACACACACACACACACACACACACACACACACACACACACACACACACACACACACACACACTCTGTAGCTGTCTTGCTCTGCTTCTGTAGCTCACACAGGGACGTCTACCAGCAACAGGGCCAGTCGCATAAACCCCCTCTGAGCCAACCGCATTGTGTGACACACAACACACACAGGCATGCAGTGACACATGCACACAGATGACCACACATGCATGCACATGCAGCAGTTACACCTGGTCTAAAGCATGCACACTTACAACCAAGAGGTTCAAATCCGGTTCATTCTAAACATCAGTGTGCACAAAAACTTATTTCCTGTGGAACAAACACACAAAAGAGCACTAGTAAGTACTGTCACACACATGTACAGACAGACACACACACACACACACACACACACACTTGGAGAACAACTGTGCGCTCACACATACACTCAAGAGTGCCAATAAATAGATAAAAAAGCAAGTATATTCTCTTTCTCACGTATACACACATTTAAACAGCATCCAAAGTTGCTAGGGGGGATCTTGCACTTTCCTTTAAAAAGGGCCATTTCCTTAAAAAGATTTATCACCAGTGTTGCACAAGACATTCGATTAGATCTGTGAATGACTGTGTGTGTGTGTGTGCCCTTTGTTTGCAAGAGTGACCAACAGAGCTTCTGTCATAGTGTCCCTGTGGGTGTTTGCCTGTGTGGCTGTGATTGTGTATCAGGGGGCCGTAGGCTCGAGCTATTAAGATCAATATAACAGTTAGATATGTGATCTGAAGGATGATACTTGAGAGCCGAGAACAAAGCAGATGCTATGCCAGAGAAGAAACTGTGCAGGGCCAACATACAAGCCCTGGGGGACCCCCCTCAACAATGCTAGCTTTAGAGCAGCTATTGTAGTTGGCCAAATATATTACAGCCAACACTTAAACCTGATACACTATAAAGCACTGCCAAGAAAATTTGCTGCGCTATTATCATCACATTTAACCATCTGTGTGAAGTGCGCTGTAATATTCTATTTTGGGGGGTTTTGTCCAAATTTTTTATTCATAGAATTGAATTCTCTCCCGAGACGGGAGCATGTGACAAGGAGTTGATATTTCTGACAGAAACTATCAGGAGCTTTTGGTTAATGCTCTGTGAGATCTCTGGTATACAAAAGGGTGGGCAATGAATAAAGAAAGAAACGGAATGAGAAAGCAAAGCAGAATTAAAAGATAAACAGAGACAAAGACTGCAAGATCATACAAGATCTGTCACAAAGTACTTGTCGTTCTCATTAGAGATATAGATCAAGTGTGTGCTGAAGTTTTAGAAGAGCAACAGTTGGGAGAGATGGTGAAAGATACATAATTTGTAGTAAAGAGAGAAGGAGAGCGAGACAGAGCCAAAGAAACCAAAAGGAGAGGAATGAGGAGATAGACTGATGGATGACAAAAGGGCCTCTCATAGTGACTACAAAAGCGCACAACTGAAGACAAACAAGAACAGAAACTATGCATTGTCACATGTACACACACATACCCTCACACCACTGATGGCACACAGTCCAACTGCTTAAAAAAAAACTTGACTGAGAAAAGCCAAGTTCGGAAGACTGGCTGGACAGAAATATGCCGAAACGACCATTTTTATGTTCTGAAGCTTCAGATTAGCCATGATGACACATAAAACCTGAATGAAAGAGCCAAGTGGTCAGACAAGAAACAACAAGAATGATAAGTCATCCAGGAAAAACGTTTGTGACTCACTCTGCAAAATCATTTAAAATCCTACCGGCGGGGAGTAAATCCATGTAATCTGTTTAAATATTTATTGACATTACATTGAAAGTGCTTTAGATACATTAATTATTAAATATAATTAAGGACTTTTTATTATAACTTTTTAAACCTAATTTACTTACTCTGTTAATTTAAATTTCACTTCCAACAAACAAAACAAAACAAAAAAAAACAAACCCTACAAATAACACATTCAATTGCCACAGTTAATTTTCACTTTTAATATTGTTACTGATTAGAAAAAGATTTAATAGATTTGTGCCTCTTAATCCATTTATTCTCATAAAACCTATCAACAAAGAAGAATATTTCCCCTTAACTTATATGATTTTGAGTAGGTGACATTCTTTTGATGGAGATAAAACACTGATGAGTTTTTACATGCATTAAATGCTAAACTCATGGTAATGATTATAAAATATTAACCATGTTGGTCTGTATTATATAGGAGAGACAAACATTTTAATAATTATATAAATAAGTGTAAAAAGTGTTTATAATGGGGGATCACACAGGGGAACATGATATATTGGCCATTGTTACTATTAAGTGAATAACTGATACTGACAGTTACGATTAATCTGTAAAAAGAAAAATTATAAACTGTATCTGTGATAAGAAAATTAAGAACACAGTGTTAAGCTTATTTTACAGTGAAATTAATATATATATATATATATATATATATATATAAAACCCAGAGAAAAGCAAATGAGTAACAGAACTACCTGACCTTTTAGATCCAGTTTACATATTGTTAAGTATTACTGTGCTCATTTTATGAGAGATTTGATTTACTGTTTCTTTTATTCAGCAATCATTTCCATTTTGAAAGAAATACTTATTTGTTGAATTGATATAAGGTAACAGTTTTAGAAAAATAAATAAATAAATAAATTCTGCAACAAACAAAAGATTGTGTCATTTATTAGTTTCTAACTTTTAAATGATTCTGCTCAAGCACTTTAATCATTTAACTATTTCAGTTGTTAAATCATCAGAAATGCTTAGGTGAAATAACTGGAGATGATTATGTTATTTATGTTATTTAGTTTCTGCACAATTCTTATACCAAAAACTGGATCCCAGTCTTTAGTCAAGTATTACACAAAAATTAGTATCATAAGAGCAATTATTTTAAATTAACTTCTTCTGACTACTAAACCCTTTCAGATTAACCCATGATTAATACATTAAATATAAAATCAAATATAATGTATCAACACTTGCATGTATTTTAGCAAAATGAGATAACTATTTTTATTCATGAAATATCTTTAAAAAACTTTCAATGTTTTGTTTTTTTTCTCCCAGCCAAAGGTCTTCTTTTTATAGAAGGTAAAGGAAAATAGATACTTGAAAAGACAGACATAACTGTGTCAGAAAGGCATTAAACTTAAGCCCATTATATTAAAAACAGACAGCATAAATCAGTTAAATCTTATCAGCATTTTTTTTCAAGAACTCACAGCCTTTAAACACTGCTATGATGTTTGCAGCTGTGCTTGGCAGCAACTGGCTGCCTTCAGCCGGCTCCAGCACGACAGTGCAGCACATGAACATGTATGAAGAAGTTTAGAAACATGAATCCATTTGGTCTATCTTCAACAAATCTTTCTCTTTTATTGCACTTATTGAACCCCGGTACATCTGAAATAGCTTAAGGCCTTAATCCAGCCAAAATTCTTATAAAGGAATCTTCTGTCAGTTTCACTCTGTTTTCATCAGACTTCGGTTTGCGCTTGGCAGCGGGAGTCGAGCCAAGCACATTTCTCTGAGTCATCAGTGAGGGGGGAGGAGAGGGAGGAGGAGAAAGAGGAGGAGGTGGAGAAGAAGAAGAAGAAGCAGAAGAAGGGGGAGGAGGAGAAGCAGGAGGTGGCAAGTCTGGAGTTTCCCTCTCGCTCTTGCAGGCGAAGGCCTACACTGAGCAGCAACAAGCGTACAAAACCGTGCTCTATTGTTTCAGGCCCTGTTACCAAAGTGAGCCTTCCTGAAACTCAGCAAACAACTATCTCACACACACGCATGCATGCATGCACGCACACACGCACGCACACAAACTCACGAGGGAGATCTGCCAAAATACTGCTCACCGAGAGATCTGCCAAAATGGAAGAAAGCTGTTGTGTGAGAAGTTTACAAGGACTTTCGTAGAATCTGTTGTTTTCTTTGCCTGGCAGTCTGACAAAAATACTTTCAATACAAAAAAACCAAAATCGATCAGAAGGAGTGGTGCACAATCTTTTCTGCAACACTTGTGTCTCAAATAAAGAAATAACCTATAATAATCAATGCAACTCTAATGACAGATTGTAATTGTGTAGCTGTGATAGAGGCGAGATGCTGTGTGTGACAACCTAAAATTATCAATCCACATGAATACATAGCTCTGGGTAAATAAATGACACCTTTAAATGACTGTGTGGTCATGACACTTGTCCCATTAAATGGCATAATGTGTCACTAAAATATATAATTTAAAATGATGCCTGTAAATGCCGGGAGCATCTCAGCTTTACTACGTAGTGGTTTGACCTGACAAGAGGCGGGACCCCCGGCAGCAGTAGTTGCTACTGGGAAGAGGAAAAAAGACAATGTTGTCACATGACCGATGACGGTTTCTGAGAAGCAAGTGAACATCGCTCTCCTTCCAGGAATAATCACAGCCTAATTTAGAATAGTTTTAATCATGAGAAGTTAAATTGAGAATTAAGTTTACACCTTGAAAGCAACAAAACCATCTGACAGGCTGGCATCTCCATACTGGCTAAAGGCACACAGTGACTATTTATGAAGCTCAAAATGAAGTATAATGGCAGACTGCGATCATGGCGGCAGACTTACTGCCCTGTATGCAAAAGGTAGAAGGTGGAAGAAATGACAAATGAATGACACAGCAGGAGAAAGGGAATGAAGTGAAACGCTTTGAAGTACAACCTTTCATTTCTTGACTTGGACTCTGTTCAAACAGCCTGCAGGTTCTCATGTCCCCCTCCGGACCTGTCAGGCAGCTCCACTGTTTGTTTTCCACTCCAACGTGGGGACAGATTTGGACAAGGGTGACAGCGGAGTCTATTTTCTCCACCTGGAAGCTTGGAATGGAGGGCAGGGAAACTCAAGACTGGTTTTACCCGCTTCCTGGAAATGGTAAAGCAAGCGGGAGGCCCCACTGTCAGGGAAAGGGGTAGAGAGGGACCGTGTGACAAAGAGTGTGCAGAGAGAGAGTGAAACCTCTGGTCAACAGATAAGGAATATGTGTGAATGCATGGGTGGGAGTGTTTATGTGCCCGCCTGTGTGTGTGTGTGTGTGTGTGTGTGTGTGTGTGTGAGAGAGTGAAACAGAAAATGATAGAATGGTATAGAGCACATGCTGCAGCCAGGGGATTTGCTGATGCCCACAAAGATCTGTTTACAGTGAGTGCCCCCGATGACCCCCCAGAGGATGCAGGAGTCGCTGCCAACACACAAACACACACCCACGCGGACACACACATCATCCAGGCTACATATCTCAGCAGACATAGATACAGGGGGGGTCTAAGGGCACCTGTTAGAAACATCCGGAAGGCTAGATTCCAGACAACCTATCGTAGCACTAAAAACCCAAGCCTAGAGGTAGGTGTTAGTGGACTGGCAATAGAGGACAAGGAGAGAGAAATGCTCCTCAAATCAAGCAGACGATGGAGCCCCGCAACACAGCGATTTGCAACTGAACTGCACTGTGAGGTTGTGTATGAGGAGATAGAAAGAGCAAAACAAACTCGGGCAGCAACGGAGGCCAACAAGGAGTGTGAGTGTGGGAGTTTAAAGGCTCGTTCCAAGGCCCGAAGGTAGGGAGACTGGAGAAAGAGAGAGAGAGATCTGTGAGAGCATAGACGGACCACAGAGGAGTGAAGGGCTGGAGAACGAGGACAGAGGGAGAAGGAGTCAAAGGGCAAATGAGGCATGAATAAGAGAGGGTACTTTAAAAAGTCAATTTAGAAACAAAAAAGCACCTCCAACAATGGCTGCAGAGTTAAAGTGTTTATGGCTGTGAGTTAGATGATCGATAGTACATCTATTTGCTCAATATGAAGCCACAGCCAGCAGTTGATTAGCTTAGCTTAGCATAAAGACTGGAAACGGGGAAATAGCTAGCCTGGCTCTGTCCAAAGTTTAAAAAAAAAAAAAAAATCAGGCTACCAGCACCTCTGGCTGCAGTAGCTTGACATTTAATGTGTGCTATCAATCTTCTCACCTAACTCTTGGCAAAAGAGCAAAAAAAAATGTCCTAAAATGTAGAACTGCTACTTAAATTGTCACCTTCCTTCTCTCTTTCTCTCTCTGCCCTCCACAGATTAGTCCAGCTGTGCTTTAAGTTTGCACACAATGGCCAGGTTTTAAGCCTGCCTGTTACATTTCAGTGGCAGACCCCCCCACCTTTGACACACATGGACGTGAACACCCGCTGACTCACCAACCTGCTTGTCTGTCACTGTGATTAAGTGTGATCAATGCTGTGCTGCAACACTGGCTGTGCGAATGTACAATAATCTGGCCTGTACAAAAAGGAGCTGGCTGAGCGGAATAAGGTGTCTGAGACGAAGAGAAAGTCACAGATGGACTTCATATAGGCTCTAAATTACAGGCCGATGCTATATAATGGACACGCTCAAGGTCCAGAGTGTTTATATGTGTTGTGTAGGCGCAATAAAGTACTCTCAACATGTACACTGTATGTGAAAATGCAGTAAATGGAAGTGTGCTCTGATGAGTGTGTATGAAAGTATACTGTAATGTACTGTGTAAATATGGGAACCGAGAACGTGTCTGTGAGTGTGACCACAGGGACAGAGATGGAGAGAGAAAGAAGCAGAGAGAAAAAGTGGGACAGACAGCCGCGATACAAGCTCTTAACTCCCTCCTCTCCTCTCCTGCTCCATCCTCCCCTCGTCGTCCTCCTCCTCCTTCTCTCTTCTGCCACTGAGGGGAAGCGAAGGAGGTCACCCACTCCTACAAGCACTCAATCAACCTGCCGGCGACCTTGCTCGTCCTGGATACGGTGCCCGCTCCCTCTGTTTGTCTGCCTGCTCTGCTGCCATCCCGCTGCCATCTCTCTGCAGCCGGTGCCAGGTTACACTGCCACGAGCACAGAGGTGCCGTTCCACCAGATGCCCATTGTTCTGCCCGCACTGTGCCAAGATTCGACAGCAGACAGCACTGTTTTACGTCAGTGTATGCCATTAAAAGGAGTCTTTGACAGGGATCATGACAAAACATGCCCAGGTTAATTAGTATGTGGGGGATCTTTTCCTTCCTTAAATACAATGATGACGTTCTGCTGGAAAGTGATTTATTCATTATGAAAGGACAGTTTTGGTAAACCGCATGTTTGCCACAGTGAGACAGAGTGAATGAGCGAGGGCCATTCCTTAACAGTGTTGTGAATAAATTAACATGTATATTCCTTCAGCAAATCCTGTAAATTACACATGCAGTCACATTCAGTTAGTGATAACCAAGTGGAACCGATGCAACAACTCAACAATAATCTGCAGAGACCAATCAGGAAATTACATAACAGAATCAAAATTAGTCCTGTAGCCAACAATTACTTCCATTATTGATTAATCTGCTAATTATTTTCATAATTAATCGATGAATAGTTTGGCACATACAAAACCAGACACAGGACTTTTATTAAAACTATTATTTTCACTATTGATTAATCTGTAGACTGTTTCTCAATTAATCATTTTGTCTATAAAATGTCTGAAAACATTTTAAAATGCCTGTCACAATTTCTTATCATCTTAAAATTAATTTTTTTGTCCAATACTCAGTTTACGGTGATATAAAACAGAGAAGCGGAAGCTCATAAAACTGAGAAGCTGGAACAAATAAGTAGCTTTTCACATTTATCAAAATGGTTGCAGATGAATTTTCAGTTGATCAACAAAATAAATAAATTCTTTTATACGAACTAACAGTCCAAAGCCCACAAGCATTCAGCTAATTATCGTAAAAGATGAAGGAAAGCTGCAAAAGTTCACATTTGAAAAGCTGAAACCTGAGAATTTTTGCCAGTTTTGCTTAAAAAATTACTTGAATAATTAACCAATTATCTGTTGTTAAACTAATTGCTTCTTAAACAACTAAGTGTTTCACACAATCATCACATTGGCGTATTCCTCTGTGTGTCATCCTGAAAGAAGTGACTCCTAAAAAGAGTCAAATTCAGCTGAACAAGCATACGTTTGTGGTGTGTCAACAGCCAGTCATATGAATCTACACAAATGACACGACAGCTTTACTTTAGGAGAAAGTGTCACCACCAAATCCTGGCAGCATCCCAACACAGCAGATGGTCAAAAATATACTGCAATGTATGACTCTACATGTCATCGCTAAATGAAAGGTGCAGCTTCTCATGCCCCAAAAATGTATTTTTACAAGCATCATCCCACCCACTTTGGACCATGAGTGAAGAGTTCAATAAAGGGTAGGGAGGGCTCACTTTGAGAACCTCTGTCACACTACGAAGTCAGACTTTTATTACAGGACAATTACCTGATACTGTAATAAAGCAGGAAACAGCTGAAGTCCACCACCGGCTACTGCTAGGGTGCAAATTAACACACACGGCTGCAGATATCTCTATCAGCTGTGACAGTCAGGTCACATTCCTTTGTTATGTGCTGTCTGATGGGCCTTCCCCTACGGAAAGCTACTTATAACTGTGGATGCAGCTGCAAAGATGGCTCCACTGACCACAGCTACAAAAGGCATGGAAGGACAACACATGTGCCGAGACCGACGGGAGGGTGGAGGGAGGGCAGATGAAAGGTTACATTTCTCTGAATGGATGGCAGGAGAGCTGGAGAACCTTGGGCTTCATCACGTATTAGCCTGCTCAATTTGTAGATTTTGTATGTGTGTGAGTGAGGAAGAAAAGGGAGAGGCAGACAGAGACAGGAAAGAGAATGTAATTCATCTTTAAAAGGGCAGATTCCTGGGTGATGTATGGTGTGCACAGTGCAAGGGTGTGTGTGTGTGTATTGTAGAAATGGGCGTGGGAGGTGTAAGCTAGCTAGCTACAACCCCTCTTATCGCTCCACAAAGCAATGTGGAGAATGAGGATTCTGGGTTCTGCCCTGCTCATCAAAGACACACCGAGAGGCTGATACAAAATCCCCCCTCCCGCCCTCTTCCTTTCCAGCCCTTTCATACACACACAGACCTAGAATTACAAGCTCAGCAAATAGCATGTAGTCTAATGCTATGAGCAATAACTCTACGCTAAATAAAAGGTAGAGGGAGTTCAGCTAAATATGCGAGTTGGACACTTTTAATGAACCGGTTTTTATACATGAGCTTCTACCGAGTCCATTGTATACTGAAGAGACAGTTTGCTGCATATCACACATCATCTGCACAGGAGTAATGTCAGAAAATAGTGAAAAATGCCCATTACAATTTCTTCTGACAGACCAATGATGACAAATTCAAAGATATTCCATTTACAATCATATAAAATAAAGAAAAGGGCAGAAAATCCTCACATTTGAGAAGCTGGAACCATAGAATAATCGATTATCAAAAATTCACTTTCTGTCCTTGACTAATCAATTAAGTGACTAATTGTTTCAGCCCTACACAGGATTCACAACTGAATTAATAACTCCAATGCGTAGCTGTATTTAATGTCTGTTTTGGTTCTAAATATTAATTTAAAATGGGGTCAGAGCAGAGCACGAAGAGACACAAAAGGCCCAGGTTGCTAACTACAGTCAAAGTTATGCATTATACAAATGACTTGCAAATTTGTAACTCTGACTACAGCACTTTACACTAGACAGTCTCATCTGTAATTCAGATGCAGGTCTCATCACAATAACTGCGCACAGACACTACATGACTGCCTGTCTGGGTGTGCATGCGTACAGGAAGGTGAGAAAGAGACAGAGTGTGTGCATGTGTGTTTTTCTGCATATGAAGTCACAGTACTGCTCCTCAGACTAACAGTGCGTCTGCGTGTTAATTCAATAAAGAAACAGTGGAAGCCTCCTAATAAGCACTACGTCTCGTCTCTGTCTCCTCATCTATGTCTCACTACTTTTTCACTCGCTTTCCCACCTATCCATCTGCTCCCCTTGTCGTCTCCCTCTGCTCCTCTTAATGCACGTCTATCCCTTTCCCTGCCTCTCACCCTTTTCTCTTCACACCCTCTCTTACTGTATGTGCTCCCTCTCGTCCTTCTATTCCTCCATTTATCTCTCCTTTCATCTGTCACAGCCTCCTCCTCCTCCCCCTCTCCTTCTTCTCTCACCCTCCCTCCCTGTCTCCTTTCTTGTATGTGAGTGGTGGGTCTGCAGGGTCCTTGTTATCCGGCACCTATCCAGACATCCCTCAGCTGGGAAGCCAGACAGACAACCAGGCAGACAGAATAGCAAAAGACGACCAGAGAGAAGGAAAGACTGACAGCCCGGCAGCTACTGCAGCTAGACTGACAGGCAGGAGGAAAAAGCAAGAAAAAAAATGTAACTGGACGGGAGACATCCAGAGAGGCAGCACTGAGACACCCAGGCGAGCAGTCTGACAGGAAGACAGAGAGGCTGTCAGTTAGAGACTACCAAGCAGGTAGGAAGACAGATACAGGCAGGCGAGTAGGAGGCAGACAGGTAGGCAGAGCAGCCAGACAAGCAGGTCGTCACGGGCCGGTACGTAGCAGCCAGCCGAGCTACGAGCCCAGCATCCCAACAGGCCAGAGGGTCAGTAGCTACATGGCTGACAAACACTGCCTCTGTCTGGGCCTGCCACAGTACTGCAGGTATTAAAAGATGCCTGCATGGAGACGAATAACCGTTTAATTACTGCGTGTTCAGACACAAAAAAGATGATATTGGAGGAATGAAGTACAGAGCAGAAACATAAAAATCAATTTGGGCTTTGGGTTAATATAGAACATTCAAAACATTATTAGAAAATTTGCGATCAAGGTTAACACAGCTTCAGCTGCTTGATAAGAGAGTGACAGAAAATTAGTCTGCAGCAATTTCGATAATGAAATCGTCATTTAGTTATTTTGTCTCTGCACAATAATGCCAAAAACTGGCTGGCTGTTTTATATGTATATATCATTTGTCTTCTATGGCAGCAGCATGAATACCTTTGGGTTCTGGACATCACTTTCAGAATAACTTATAATAAAAATTAATAAAAACAGTTAGTTGCAGCCCTGCTGGATAGATTTAGCGTCAGGTGACTATTAAAGCAAAAACGATCAAGAATAAAATGTCCAGTTTTTAAATTCTGAAAGACATTTCTTTAAAGGACTGAATAGACTGTGAACTGTCCCATTAGCGCCCAACACTAAGACCTTGAACAGGAACTGCAGTCAATATAAAATTAAATTATTATTACTCTGTTGTAACAGAGGCTGTGGAAAGAAAACGAAATGAGAGCAAAAAGAATCTCAGGCTCTACAAACCAAGCCTACTATGTTTATACATATCCTAAAACACTCATGAGCATAAAATGTACCCACTGTCACATTTACATTGTTTGCCTTTAATGTCTGTGTTAATTTGATGTTAAACATTCAAGGATGGCTCGATTCTTTCTATCACACTTAATAATATTAAAGACAGTTGTGAGCATCCACAAACTGGACTGTCATTGAGCATAGCTGAAATATGTTGCCATAATTCAAGTCAGGAGGATTTTTTGTTGGAACAGATGTATTTCCTTAACTGTACCCTAATAAAAACCATCATGTTACAACAAGAATGTCCTAGAATAGTATTACAGTGACAACTCAGGAAGTGAATTTACCAGACACAGGCTTGTAGCACTGATGCAGCGCTCCAGTTTCACCATATGGTGAAGATTTCACTCCAGGCAAACGCCCTCTGATTCCAATCACTCTGACTCAGCAAAATCTGTTGCCCTTCCTCTGTTCACCAGATGTGGCAATGATTTCTTTCAGAACAATCCACTCAAAAACACTAGCTATGTTAAAACTTAATGACTGCCCCCCAAGTTCTAAAATTTAAACACCAATAAACCGGCTCAGGGTTAAGGCCCGGGAATGGTTTAGTAAGTAACAAGCTAATCTCTTCGGAAGAACCGTCAAGAGCATTGCAGCACTTTTTTGTTTCATCACACAGTTTGGAAACAGTATGCTTGGTCATCAGGCTACAATAACCTTTACAGTCACTGATGCCAGCTATTTCCACAGGCTATGTGCATTTTTTTTCTCTATGGTCTGTCACCCAGATCTCTACACCCTGGCTGTCTTCCTACTGGGTCAAGTCACAATGACAGGAAACCATGAACCTTCTTCTTTGGGAGGGATACAGTTGGCTTTTCAGAAACCTCTGAGAAATCAATGTGTTCACAGCCTCACAGCCTAAAACAAGCCATTAAAATACTATTCACCATTTCCAGAAAGCTGAGAGAATTCAAAGTGCCAAGGAGTCATTAAGTTTAATGCTGCCAAATTTCTGTGAAAAAATGCCAAATTAAATAACACTGGCATGGATTTAGCCTGACTGAGGCAAATTTTCCAAAAAGGCCCTTATAGTTTCCATCTTTTACCAATTTTCACTAGTGGACTGCAGATAATTGTTCTAATTTACCGGAATCCCTGTTCCCCAAAACAGTCAACTTATTTATGTTTTTGTACTGGTTAGCTCTGGCTGTGGTTAGCTCACCACAGGCATCTTCCTGCACTTGGCAACATACCGTTACAAGATCAATCAAGAGAAGGGACAGAAAATGACCGGACACACTGAAGAGAGACGAAAAAGCCATGACTGGAGGTGAGTCACAGAGGAGAAAAAGCAAGCTAAGTGCCTGTCTGAACTGGGTGTACAATTTATCAGGCACTGCAAGAGGTCATTTAAAGGAGATGGAAGGAGGACAGGATCCTATTGATACAGCACATATTCCTGGCTGTTTGTATGGAGGAACATGAAGGAACAGAGGTGGAACATTGGTGGTCATTCCCACAGTGATGAACTAATTACACTCTGCATCAATAAAGCCTTTTGGATTAGACTGATGCATATTGTTTTAAAAATACCATGTTCCATTTCTTGGTTTAGGCTGAATAGACTTTATATTGTGCAGTAATGTTATATAACGGATTTTTTTCTCCCAAATACGTATTAATTTCCTGCCTTGAATAGAATATTATTTCGGATGCATGTTAAACAGAATAACTTAATAACACAACTGAATTACTGCATTTTTACCTTCCAAGTGTTTGAAATCAGTCAGTTGTTATGTTAATGTCACAACTGCCCAGAATTATATGAATGTTAACATTTTAGCTCAAATCTGATACCTTGTTTGAATTGCCATCACATAGAGTCAGTATTCAGCCGTATCTATTAATGATATTCTGTCTGGCTCCCCAACCCTGTCTGAGGCACTCTGCACCTATGCCCACTGTTTGCTATTGCAGTTGTAAATCTTTTTCTCAAACAGGAGTAAGTAGTGCATTTGTTGGGGACTATGTTAAGCAGTGGATAAACATACATTTGACTACATTTGGTTGGTGACAGCTTACAGCAGCAGGACAGTGGAGGTGGAACAGACTTAAATTAAACTACAGTGGTTTTGTTCATTGTATTAAAGGAACATAGTCATAGTGCAGAGGTGTATCTCATTTGTGTGTTTCTAATAATTATTAGACAACAGAAAATACTTGTTGATAGTTTCAATTCATTGTGGCTTTTGGTCTTTCAATGGAATTTGTTTACATTAAGGAAAATACACAGTAGAATATAAACAGACTTGTAATCTAAGTTTAAGTCTAAAGTTAGTTGTACACACACCCAGGCTGGGTATTTGGCTGAGGCAGGGAAGATTATCCATTCAGGACCACAAGATTTGAATAACTGTGATTTTTGTGCGATTGTATCAACTGCCACAATTTGTTTGCTTTGGTTAGCTGCAGGGGGTTAAACTGACCACAATCCTCCTTCCTGTCTCCTCGTGGGTCTCTTCCTGTGCCAGGCTAACAAACCATTATGTTGCCAGATCAATCAAAATGCTGGAAAAAGATGAAAAAACGGGTGGTGATTCACATATGAGAAATGCGGCGCTAAAGGCCTGGAGCTGATTTCCCAAAGTCCTCTCAGCACTGGGAAATATAACTTTCAATAATTAAAGTCTATCTAGCTACCAATACAATGAAGTAACATAGTCAGTGGGTCAGTGACTACTAATGAGCTGAAGTTTACCCATACCATAACTACAGTGTATGTACTGGAGGGCAAACAGGGCTGGTCACAGTACAGACCTCCAGCACATCTGCTTATTCGTCCAAACACAGGATGTAGAGAAAGAGTCCATTGAGACATATAGGGGCATTAATCACTCACAAGAATTACAACATGTATGGAACACGCTATTTCTTAACAATGTAGCTCTGATACCACCCCCACAAATTTGTAATGCAACACTATTACAGCTACTGCAGCATTCATGGGGAAATCCAAAGCACACACAATGAAAACGATGCTGGTTTAGTCAATAAGTGTGAAAGTGAAGCAGCCACTCACAAAGCTAAAAGTGAACATTGTACTGTATGTGAGCTGCTCCAATGAATAACAGATTTTGGGAACAGATTGATAGAGTTGAGGGGAACTGTAAATGAGGAAACAGGCACATTTCTATTGAACAGCATCTACTTCTAAATAACACAGGACACATGGAAGTGAAAACAGCGGCAGTTTAACACTTCCTGTCAAAGAAGCAGCTACAAAACTTAATCCCATTATGACATGACAAATTTAATTCTGGGTTATCTGGTTTCCGGATTTGTGAGAGAGCTATTCATGCTCACAAATATTTATTAAACTGTCTAAGATCAAACAAATAACACATGTGAATTCTGTTCTGGAGTGGATTTTCACTTTAGGCTGAGCCAAGTTCGCAAAGTATGATCATCAGTAGAGCAAATTAACAATGACATTCAGTGTGGGTCAGCTTCCTGGAAAGCAATGTTTCAAACAGATAAAGACAAACGCAGATTCAAATTAACATTCAGACAGTCATCCATCTGTTTTCTAAACCACTTATCCTGTTCAGGGATGGATGGGGTGAGGGTCATCCATGCATGCATTGATTGAGAGACAGAGTTCATAAGGCCATCACATCTAGGCAAAGAAAGAGTCACATTCACACAGTATTTGAGTTTTCAGTTCAGTGTCTTCAGGCTACAGAGGGCAACTGAAGCACCTCAAGAAAACCCACACAGAAACACAGGGAACATGCAAAGTCCACCTTCCTGTTATGACAGGACAGTGCTAACCACTGAGACACTTCTCCAGCTTGACAGAATCATCACTGTGGCATTTTAAAAAACTTCATGCCATGTTTGTCTAATTTTTGACACTCTATTCTCAACTGTCTCAAACTCCTATGAACAATTCAATGGGGCTTACGGACAAGGTGCTCAGTGAACATTCAATCATCACATCAGGAAATACAAAATCATCATCATCATCATCATCAGCTTTCCCTGTCATCTCCACTCCTCCAGTCACATTTGCCCTCATCATCAACAATGAAACTCACACAGAAGGCTGGAGAACATCAAAAGATACTTCTTCTCTTTGATAGTGATGGATGAAGCTGCATATTTTTGCTTGAAAAAAGGAAAACAAACCCAAAGCTCTACTTCGAATTCAACTACAAAGTCTCATCAGAGCACACGGCTGTGGGTTTCACCAGAGATTATGACCTCAATCTATTATTGACACGGTGTCGGTGGACATTAATGATTTAGTATTATTAGATGACACTAATCGGCTTAGTAACAGTCGCCTCCATCTTTAGTTGCATTCTGAAAGAAACTCCAGGGAAAAATGGGGTTTGAGCAGTATGCAAGTAAGTGCCTTATGTCTCCTAAATCCTTGGGAATGAACCCACTGAACTCCCAAAGGTGTGTGGAATAACACAGAGAAAGCAAAATCTGACACAAACTCTGCCATCTAGTGACCAAAAGCTGTCATCACATCTAAGAATCTCACTAAAATGAAAACGTAGATGTAAACCAGGCAACATGAATAAACCTGTTGGTTTGTGTGGTGAAATGGGAGTCAGAGGTCCAAACAATGTAGCCCTGCTACACAGGTGAACCTCATTTTGACTAGTGGAGATAAACATGCAAGGTTTGACCACAAGGTAGAAGAAGGTTTGATTTATTGTGGTTGTGAAAATGAATGTTTGAACAGGCAGATAACTGATAAATTTGCTCTTGTTACAGAATCAAACCATAATTTCTCCATAAGGCTGGCTGGCCCAAATTAAAATAGTTGCCTCATGTACGTGTGTTGTGAACATGTGCAATTTATAAACAATAAAATTGAGCTCAAAATAGCTCAAAAGAGCAACTTATTATGGCAACAGTGTTCCCTTTTGAGATTAACTATTATTTCAGTTCCTGGAAGGCTAGCAAAATTATGAAGATATGAAAGGAAGAACAGGAAATGCATTGCATCTGTTTCAGTAACAGTCACTGAAGCAGTACAACAGCAACGTATGGGAGGTAGCTAAAATCATTTTCTTAAGATCACAAAAGCTGAACAAATTAATATGTTGCAATATAAAACAAATATAAAATCTGAATATAAAATAAAACCTATGATAATAAAAACAACCTGACTGCAACCTAGACTCTACCCTGCAATATCTGACCTACAACAGTGTTAACCTATTCAGTTTTGAACCGACACGACACTAGAGTAAGTTTTAAATATGATTTCTTCCACAAATGTTTTAGATGAGGAAAAAAGACAGATGCTGTTCTGTCAAAACAAATAATCTAAGCAAACCCCAAATAGGTCACAAGACTAGAAAATCTTCACAATGCCAACAAGGGCTAACTCCATTCACAGCAGCACTCCTAAGTCAACTTTGGAATGTGAACATTGATTTCTACCAATCTAACATAACAGCATATGTCTGGCTTACTCGTCAGCATCTGCGAACTGGTCTGGCTCAGTGGGAATGTTGTAGCAGGACCATCGGACAGGGCGTGGGTGGTGTACGGTTGGGCTGTAATTGGCTGCCACCAGTGGATCAACTGTATCCGTTTGCTCAAGTGTCAAATCCAGCATAGAAAAATGGAGCACATCCTCTGGACCTGGAAGAGATACAGTATAGTCGTAAAACACTTGTGCTCGGCTTGAATCCTAAAAACAGGTTTGAAATCCAACCTCAGCCAGAGAAGAAATAGCCTGTTGTGAGATAAACCTTGAAAAAAGCTGAAACTGGCAATTACAAATACTAGCTCAGAACCTTTTGGAGCTCACATCTAACCCATTCTGTCCTGGTATAATCCTGCAGGTTCAACATGATTCATAAACATAAACTTCCACCAGATAAAAAACTATGACCACTGGAATAAGACTAAAAAAAGAATCCATCTCTTATCTCTTAACAGCATTTTCTGTACATGAAATAGAGAAAGTGTTTTGTAATTTCTTACATATTTACAGTTCCTTTCATTTGATTGCAGTGGTTACAACAATTATCCTTACTGCAAAATACGTAGGTGGGAATTTTTTTATGACTTAAAAAAGTAACGAGCATATGTATTTCACGTATTTTGTGGCATCATATATAGTATCATTATAGTGCTGTGGGGGGAGACATTGTAAGAATTAAATGTCTTTTCTTTACCATAGGGTCTCTGGAGCTCATTTTCCCAGTCCTCCTCCTCTTGTGGTGGCATCGGTGGGGGTCTATAAAAGATTGATAGGTCTCAAACTAACTTCAGCATTCCAAAATCATGCAAATTTCATCTTTGCAGAAACACCAGGGGAAATCAGCCAAATGTTTCATGCATTATTTTTGATTATCTGACACTGTGGTTGTTTCTTCTCAATACATAAAAAGTTCATTCAATATTTTGTCAGGGAGCAGTGGGAGCCATTACATGAGTAGTTACAAATTTAGGGAAATACATTTATTGGCTTTGTGAGTTAGATGAAAAGACTGATACCACTCTGATACCACTGTTCATTAATTATAGGACTACAGCCAGCAGGAGGTTACTTTAGCTTAGCATAAAAACTGAAAACTGGGGAAAGAGGTTACCAGCAACTCTGAAGCTCACTAACACCTCATATCTGGTTGGTTTAATCCATACAATGATCAAAATGTATCAAAATGTAATTTGCAGTTTAAGAGAAAATTATGTGCAGGACTATTTCTTGGTTTCGCTGTTCTCCCATGTTTCCAGTATTTATGCTATACTAAGATAAACTCCTGCTTGCTGTAGCCTTGTGTTTAACAGACAGAGTGGTAGACATTTTCTCATTCAACTCTCAACAAGAAAGGCTATAAGAAAATGTCAAACTATCCCTTAAACTTTGAATTGCACAACTCTTAAGACAGTAGTTTGCCCAAAATGAAAATTCAGGCATTAAATATTCTTCCCTGTCAGTTGAAACTCTACTCAAGTTGGCAGGCCCACCAAAAACAGCGAGATATTATTCTTCAGTCACCTGTCTGACAGAACAGATACATTTCCATTTTAACCAATACAATCCTCTATACCAGCCTTCACTCAAGTCATATAGGGGAGATTTGACTGACAGGTGTGAGTAACTACGCATGAATGTACATTTTGGACTGAATGATTTATTCAAAGCTGTAAGGTAGGTGGCGCACCTCTTCCATCTGAATTCCTTCCATCTTCTCTGGTTCTTTGCTGCTGCTGCTGCTGACAGGCTGGGCTCTGGTGCCATTTGGTCAGAATTACAGGGCACAGCGGCAGTGTCTAGACTTGTGGCCCCATTCACTGAGATACCACCTGGAATGGCTGCGGTGCTGACCCTGCCAGCTGCTGAGGCATCCGTGACAGCTGAAGTCGTGCTTCCCTGTTTCCTGAGTGTCCTTGGCGGCAGTGCTTTCCTACTCTTGCCCTTGTACCCATTGTTAATATAACCATTAACCATGCACTGCGGTTTGGTTCCATTCAGTGTGCCAGCTGGTGTGCTCTCACAGGTTCTAGTGGCAGCTGCTGGGAAGCCATTGTGAACAATGGCTTCATTAAGCAAACCTGTGCCTGGGACCTGACCGTTGGCTTTACAGGTGCTGTGACGCATTCCTCCTCTTCGACCCCCATACTTCATATCATTCTGAGGCATCACGTCACCTGGAATGTATAGTAGGAGGGTTTGATATAAGTTAAAAGAATAGAAGTATTTTTTACATGTACTTAAGAGAACAATAATTTGCTTTAACATACACTTTAATTAACCCAAAGATGCTTTTGATGCACTTGCAAACCTATCAATAGAGCAGCAAAGTGGGAAGGGTTATTCTGGGTGTCCAATGTTATGGAAGTAAAAGTCCTGTTCATTTTCTGCATGGACATTAATGACATGAATGTTTGATGACTTGCAGTTAGAGTAATTTCAAGGCTTGGATGGAAACAAGAAACTAGTTTACAATTCTTTTATGTGTGTGACCAATCATGAGCTGAGGCTAAAGATGAAGTTTTGTAGAAACCTGATAATATATCCAACAGTTTAAATCATTTGGATTCTGAATTGATGTATTAATCAACTATGGTGCAGGAGGACACCTCTGCTCGGCTTCTTCTCCACAGCGACTAAGGATCATGGGTATTGTAGTATTTAGACTTTTACAACCAAACTAACAAAAAACCCCACAATTTCTCAGAAACTAAATAGAAATTATCAGAACTGATGGACATAACATGAACAAATGGGAAATACAGTGGTAACCTTTGCACTTACAGTCCATAAGCAATGAATTTAATTAATGCCATCCTTGCCCATTTTTAAAAAATTAAGTCTAGTACTACTAAGTATTTTCCTTTTGTGTGAAATAGAAGGTCTATGTTGATAAACTGACTGAATTGTGAAGCTGACTCTGGTATGATTACTATATTAGTCCACTCAGTTTTCTGGACATTTTCTAAAGGTATGAATGGTCTTTAGTCAAGTTTCTTTGGCGTTTTTTCTCTCCTGGGTCTTCTCACTGTCTTGGCTTTACTTTGGTGAAGTCTTGGTGCATTTAGACTGTTCATCACTTGGATTTAACTGTTAATTCTCCATCTTCGTTTCATTCAACTAATTTTCCCAGCATCGTTTTACTCTTTCAATGGCTTTAAATACTTTATCCAATGAAAGACGTTTAGTTTCTTTGGCTCAGTTCCAGTTAACAACAGCTAATTTAGCCACCTGCCGCACGCTAACATCCCCATTTAGCTTAGTTAGCTAATTTTGTGACTGACGTCTGCTGTTGACAGTTAATGTGTTTACTGTGAGTAAAAGAAACAAATTGGCAAACAACATGCAACAAACAGCTAAGTGAAACTGCCAATAAAACTTGGTAAACACGTCTCATAAGTCAACGTCTGAACAGCTTTCAGTTTGTTTTAGCCGCGTCTGAACTCACCTGTTAGCACAAAGCTACCTGCACGCAGAGATGGTGGGAATGAGGCGTGTGGATGGGAAGCCGATAGGAGGCGCCACACAGAAACAATGCCATCCTTTTGGCTTATATATCCCGTTTAAATGGAGTTATAGGAACATCCCAGTGAAACAGTCTGTTGAGCCCATTGACTGTATAAAACACATGAGCCACATGCCGACTTAAGAAGTGACACTTGTTTTAAATTCAGGGACGTTAATGACCCTACAGTGACCCCTAGCGGCAAAAAAGCAGCAACTCAAAAAACACCTTTCAGATCTTACAAACACTCATATCTGTGCCAAATCATAGCTACATATGGCTATAAATCAAGTTTATATGTGTCTTATGGTGACTCACAATTACATTACTGCATCCCCTGTGAATAAACATGTATGCTTCAAACTCTTACAGTCATCTTTTTTTTTTCATAAAATAGACAGGAATAAACGGCTCTAGGTATTAAACATGAATTTTAGACTGAGCACAACTGGCTGGTATAATGTCGAAAAAAGACCCCTGTACTGACCCCTGTAGGAAGTCATTCATTTTCATTATGACAGATACACTGTACCCTATGATCAAAAGCATGTGGACAACTTGTCCTGTCCACATATTTCTGGTGTACACTGGGGCTCTTAGTTTAGGCAAGGCCTCTGTTGGAAATCCTAATTCTACCTCATACAGTGGTACTTCAGATAATGGTTTGCTTCTGACTTTATGACAAAGGTTTTCTTTTTCAGCATGACATTTGTCCCCCAGTGCACAAAGCAAGGTCCATAAAGAAATAGTTTTTGTGTGTTTGGTGTGGACAAACTGGCCTGTACAGAGCCCAACCTCAGCCGCATCCAACACCAGCTGGACTGAGTGGGAGAAAATCCCTGGAGCCAGGTTCCTCAATCTTTGGAAAGCACTCCCATTTTAGTGTATGCTCTTATGGCAGGATTTTAATGCTCATGTTTGTAATGACATTTTCAGCAATTACATATCAGTGTAATATTGGGGTGTGCATACTTTGTTCTGCTGTCTTCACATATTGGGCCAAATACTTTCGATACCAAGAAAGAGCTATCCCTCCCTCTTTCAGCTCCCGTCATGTGGGCCTGCTGCTTTTTCAAATGTTTAAATGATCTCTATAGATATATGCTTTCAGATGCCACCAGCTTTGAATTAATATCTTGTGTTATAGGATTAAATACCTGCTCATCATACCACCCTGCTAGCTCTCAAAATCCCTGTAAGTGGTAAAAATAAAAAAGCCAATGCAACGAGCATGAATATCATCACTGAGTGCTCTTGAATTTGTTATTATTACTGAAGGATAGAGGAATTAACACATGCACACTTCAAGTGTAATTGTAAATTCTAAAAGCGGTCATGCAAGAGTGGGTTACTTTAAAGCCAGGTCAAATTATTTCATTTACAGCACACTATGTACAACACAATGGTAGCTAAGACATCAGAAGAGTTGGTGTAGAATAAGTGATTTCATGTTTAAGAAATTCTATAGAATTCATACATTTACAGAAATAAATATAGTTTAAAATGATAGAAATTTCATGAGACAGCATCACTGCCAAAGCCATTTTATTGCTATTTATAGAGACTACATCGCATTGGATAGTCCTAAGAAGTCAAAATTTAAGAGCTACAAGAAATGAGTTTGTGACAAATTTTACAGCTTAATGTACTGTTTAATTTTTTTTAAATCTAGAATGGTACGAGCAGCTATAGAATGAAAAGATTTGTGAAGCAAAACAAGACACAAATCAGCAGGTATTGGTAAATAAGTTAATATTGCTCATAATGCTCACCATTTAGTTTAAGTTAGGAAGACAGTTTGCAACCATATAAAAAGCCAATTTAAAGCAAATTGAAAAGCAATGGACTAACAGAAAAATGAGAAATGCAACAAAACATTCCCCACTGCATTAAAAAAAATCATTACCTTGACAAAATATTCCCAAAATGCTAACCTGGCCCCACAAAGCATTGTGCTATATCGCTTTTCTAACAGCACTAGCAATCACAAGTTCTTCCTTGATAAAACTGTATAAAATTGTTTTCATAGTATCAATCTGAAAAAGAGTGGTGAGTGGCACATGAATACAAATTATCACTATATAATTACAACATTTACAAGTCAAGAAAATATGTCAGACATAGACATAGAATGTAGCTTCAAAAAACTATGTGTAAATCTATAGCAACATCATCTTGAAAAATGTCCTCAAAAGGCACAGACAGAAGAAAAGATGAACCATGCAAAAGAAAACAAAACGTCTTTTTTGTGCAAGGAAGCAAAACTCAAGTTTAGAATAATTACATAATACAGCAGATTGTAATTGTTTCCCCTCTTCAAACAATGCCCCTTCATTACAGTACTGAATACTGTACATGTGTATTACAACGTATCTTAATCAATTACAGCGATTTAATGTCAAAAAGCCTTTTTTGGCCACACAGAAAGTGAAATATCCAGTTGTACATTCATGATATTTACATTATTAGAGAGTTTCAGAGAGCTGTCTGGGCTTTTAAAAACAACCTACAGGCTTCAGTGAAATTGCTGATCCAGTCTTTTGTACCAAAAAGTGAGTCTCCTGTGCATGCTCACGTACAATATCTGAGATGATTTCACTGAGCATAGAGAGATGATTCAGTAAACCATGTTACAATGGCTACCAGTCACTCCAACACAACTCCACCACACATCCTGTACATTCATATCCTTACATTTCTGTGCAACATCATTGGGTCTATTGCTAGCAACAATGTACCTTTTGCAAGCTCACGTATTGCTAGCAAATAGCAGCCATGGAAGTTACAGTTTAAAGACACTCCTTGGTTGCAGCTTCTGCTCCATAAAGTGACACTCGACTACTCGCCTGTACCAACTAAGGGCCACTTCTCAGTGAAAAATATTCACTATTCGACTGATTGACACTGCAAGTGTTGTTGCAAGGTTACTGGAAGACATGTTCTCAAGAATCAACAAAAACACAAATCTTCACCTTCGTTTAGCCATCAACAACTTCACTAAAACCCTCCTTTGCTAGCATGCAAGGTCCATCATCTGAGTCCACACCTCTTTAGGGAAAAGATGCTTTTTCTTTCTGACTTTAAATCATCTGCTTTCCTTGTACTTACAGGGGTTCATTGTTTCCTTTCTCTGACCACTTGCCACTTTTCTCTTAAAACGTACCTGACCAAATAGTCATCAACATGCATTCTTCAGAGAACACCTACGTGACAGAGGAGAAAGGATGGGCAGTTTAGGGATCAGGCAACACTCGACTGGTCTGCCTTCATGCCTCTGAGAGTTCAGTTTACAGTCCGCCTGCCAACTTGTTCATGTGTCTCACGACTCTTTCTCTCTGCATCATAACAAACTGTCTAAAATTGCACCAGGATACAGAAGAACCCACATCAGGTTTGTTACGTCGTACCAGTTTCTATGCCGAGGTACGTGTCCAGTGTACTAAATCGAGCGTCTCTGTCGATCCACAAAGCTTGTTGAGTGCAGGACATTCCTGGGAAGATATCACCAGTTCAAAGTTGAGACAGTAGCTACAGTTCACAGCATCAACAGCGAATAAAAAACAGCTGATCAAGTTGAAGAGTCACAGTAGTTTGACCTACAGTCAGAGAGAAGTCACTGGTTGAGAAAAATCCCTTTAGTTTGGTGTAATCTCATTCTACCTTCTCTTCAAGAGAAGTTCCTTTCCCCACCACAAACAGCAGGGGGCGATGCATGTCCATTTCTACGTTCCAGTTTCTAAGCCTGGCTCTGGTTTTCTCTGCTGTCCTGTACAGATTCCTGACCCGGGTTGCAGGCCTTGATAAAACAACTGGAATGATCCTCATTCTCCTGAGGCCGGGAACGATTCTCATTCCAGTTGAGTCGCTGCTAGTTCTTGATCTCCAGGATGGAGGGGTTGTGGTCCAGGATGGACAGGATGATTTTGTCCATGTACTGTCGCAGACGTAAGTTGATTTCTTCCTGCTCCTTCAGGGCTTCCATTAACTGAGGAGAGAGAAGTATGTCAAACATATTTTCATCCCAGTTTATCAAAAAAGGTAAACTATAATCTTACCAGTTGTAAAGTATTATGATTTTCTTAATTGAACTAATGAACTTCAGTTAAAGCTAAAGCTAGAACATCCCTTAGTATTGGCTGCATGCTTTTGTGGGTACACCTGTAATAATCAGGTACATGAATTGTTACATGTACTGTATAACAGAAATGCTGCTTAAGGCTGTGGTTTTATTTTCATTATCAATTAAATTATCCCAATTATCTGGACTAATCAGTTAATTATTTGATCTGTAAAATGTTACAAAATAGGAAGCAGTGGCCATCACAATTTCCTTAAGCATCAGGTGATTAAATTGCTTGTTTTACCCAACGAATAAAAATTCTGGTTTCTAACACATATGACAAAGAAATCAGAAAATCCTTATATTACAGAAGGTAGATCCAAAGAATGTTAAGCATTTTTGCTTAAAAAATGACTATCAAATTAGTTGCCATTTTTTTCCTAACACTTGACTAATCCACTAATTGTTTCATCTCTAATGCTACTATACAGTAGATTTTATAGTGCTAAGTTATTCCATTTTAAGCATAGAGAGCTTAGTTTCATATTATCTCTATTCTACAGCCACCATATTATACATATTTTTTAGATTCATATCTACAATAACATGCTCTGCTGTGATATGTCCTAGAAACACAGTTATGTTTGAACTGCTCCATGTGTTTTTTACCTGGTCTCTGGAGGCATTGTCTATCTCAGCAGCTAGAGACTGGGCCTTGGTCTGTGTGGCAAACAGAGTCTTGGCTTCATACAGACTGAGGCTGAGGATCTGACCATTAAGCTCATCGTTCTGCTCCCTCAGCTTCTGGTTCTCCTAAAATACAGAATCAGAATGGGAGGTCGAGGAGAGACAGGCAGGATGAGAATGAGACAAGTGTCTGGACCATACAGGTGTATCAGGAGTGATGATGTTCTTTTTAAAATGGTCGCTACTCAAGCCTCACTCAACACATACGACAAGAACACTGCACTTGGTACCTCATCCAGCAGCAAACACAGCATCTATTCTGGCAACACCTACAGGACATAACATGGGTTATGTGTGTTACAGAACAAACTGCTCCCCTGCTTTGTCTGGTGTGTTATGAAAGCTTCATGATTAAGTTGCCTTTGAGTGCTGACAAGAGGTCAGTTTGCTTTTCCCTTGTTCTATCCTGAACCATTAGTGAGGGAATTGCAGTGCTGACCCCAATTCAGCTCGGACAAGTTCACTCTACTCCATTGTGATTAGTGGTTAATCAGGAGGTCAAAGGTCACAGAAGCAATTTTACCATCAGACCAGGACGGAGCCGAGCCCCGGATAACACCAGGTGCTGGAATTCAGGGGGAAGAAAGTCCTGGGACACAAATCGCTGGACACACACACACACACACATACAGACATTTACAGAGGTGCACAAGGAGGCATAAGATCGTGAGCTTATACCAACGGATGTCTCAAGCCAGTGTCTCTCAAAGTAGAGCTGTTACCTACACAGAGCTACATAATGTGCCCAACCATGGACAATCAAGTTGAACTCTCCTGCAGGAAGTAGCTCAGCATAGGAAGTTGATATAGTGAGAGACATAGATAAGAAGTATCTGCAGATTGAAGCTGGTATAAAACAATTACTATCATTCTTGCTGGTCTGCACTGAGTGTGACAAGCTTGATATGAGGCTACAGGAAGACATGGATCTTATCATCTTATCATCTTCTTCCTCTGATAAGATAAACACACTGTGCAAATCAGCAAATCTAAATCCGAGTGCTTTGCCTTTGCTTACAGAGTTACTTCAGGTCTTGTTAGTTTTAGTAACTTCTGCTTTCTGTGTTGCCTTTTCTGTTGGCTTAGGAAATTGAAAGCATAATGTCTACACATGTCATCACATGTCATGAAACTGAATCAGACACAGACTTCTATACAACTTCAAGGAGCGTTAACAGTGATTTTCACATAAGAGAGGACTGATCTAAAAAAACACTCCCTTATCTCTGATGTTTACTTTGCACGAGGTCTGTGCACTTTGCAGGACCGGAAACAGTAACTTGGCATTTACATACACATCTAGGTCCACCTAGAATCTGCAGCCACGAAAATAACAAAAATGTGGCTTGATTTGTGAGATGAGCACAATTAATGTTCTTCTGGCAGTACATAAACCAATTTAGTTAAATGGAAACCAGTATACTTCCTGTGACAGCAAGGTTAAGTGCACGGAGTGGGATGAATATAAATTGAGTATAAATCTACAGAGTGTATCATCGGAACCCATCTGACTCATTGTGCATGTACATCCTCCCCGGAGCTTCAGTACATAGTCATTTTGCCCAGACTCTAATTTGGCCAATAACTGTTCCTAGAAATAATGCAGGGATTAGCTGAATTTGCATTTATAATGACAATTACAAAGTAGGGATGAACAGAGAGTCAGAAACTTAGAGTACTGAGCACGATGCTCAGTCAAACAGGAGAAAAAAGCCCTTGAGAAAGAAAATCAACCTGTAAAGAATCAAAATGTATCAGCTTTGGAAATCAAGCAAAGGAAAAAACTAATTTGTGAATGTCTGAAATGCTGCCATTAAAAAAAAGTCAACCATGGTGATTGATCTGCATTCAATCTGTGAGAGTATAATTATGTAACTTGCTTTGAGACTAAGCATCTCTATGCATCTATTACTCTTGAGTGCATCCAAACCAAGGCATTATCTCCTTACAACAACACAGCAATCCCAGTTCACTGTGATTACCCTGTGATGAAGTCTTATATTTAGATGTTGTTGAAAATCCTTTCACTCCTTATGTATGACAGTCTCCCTGCAGACTAGTGGTTGTGCAAACATCAACAGAAAGCTCTACAACAGGCGCTATGTTGCTTCCCACTCTCTGAAATCAATGGGAAAGCGTTTTATGATGCATGTTAAAGCACACTCAGTAGCTACAGCACTTTCTGAGCTGTGCACAATAAAGACTTGTGAACAGAAGCTTTCATCAGTACCTGCTTGAGCCTCTTCACCTCGTGCTCTAGCTCCACCTCCCTGGTCCTGCTGTTGAAGTCAGCCAGCCCTGAAGAAGAGCTGCGGCTGCGGCCGGGCCTCTCCGTCTCCAGCTTGAAGAGCTGCAAATGCTCCAGCTCTCGACGCAGGTCCTCTATCAGCTGCACACAGAGAAAGCACAGATGAACAACGTTATATAATGCCAATGCAGTATTTTGTATGTGTAGGTGTATGAGCCAGCATGATTGCAGTGAGAGAGAAAAGAGTGAAAGAGAGGAGTTAGCAGTAGAGCAAACATCCCACTCTGTGCATATGTCTGATGGCATAAAATAGTCCCTCCCACCTCCTGCATTTCTTCCTTTTCTTTCTGAAACTGGTGTCTGTTCTGTCTCAGTTTGTCCATCATTTTCCTGTAGAGGTCCATCTCATCCTTCAGGCGCAAACTGGTGTCTTCCAGCTTGTCTGTCATCCTTTGTTTCTCCTGAGGAAGGGCAGATAAACACACACTTTCAGTATGAAGTTACGTTCATGTTATTTATGTGTTTCAGCTATGTCAAATTAGACAAACACAGAAGGACAAAAAGTAAATATGGCTTACCTCATCCAGTTTCTCTGTCTGTGATTTGAGCCGGCACATGTTAACAGCAATGTCACTGTTCTCCTCCTCCAGCTGCTTCACTCTAAAAACACAAAATCCTGTATATGAGTTTACGTTTATATACAGTATAAGCTGAGTTTGGCTCATAGTCAGCTAAGGCACTGGTTTAAGCAAACGTCCACAGTATATGTTGCAGCTCCAGAGGCAGCTGACAAACCCCAAGAGGAAGCTCTGAGGTCTGCTTAATATACAGTTTTACATTCTGCTTTTTCTCTAACAGGCAGACATGTCAATGTCTATATCCAGAGGATTTAAGAGCAGCGCTGTCCAGTCCAGCTCTTTACAGTCAAAAACCCAAATCTAAACTATGTCTCAGCATCATTAAATACTATTAATGCAATTGCACACAAATGAAAAAGAAATAGTTTGTGCATTTGTTTGCTTGATTATTGTGCGTTTCTCACCGGTTGGTCAGTAACTCTATCTGTGTGTTCTTGTTTCTCTCCATCTTGTTGAAGGCCTCTCGGTGTCGTCTAAGCCCCTCCTGCAGAGTTTGCTCTGCTCGCGTCTCCTGGTCCTTTAACTGCTCCTCCAGTTCATGAACCCTGAGATGATGGACACATAACACATCAATTCATTCAATGCAGTATCAGAACTTTAACATTACTTTTTTGAAACAGTGAATGCTAAAGTTACAGAGAATGATGTGTATGATACTGGTCCGGTCATATATTTGTGTGTTCTCTGACTTTACCTGTGTACTAGTTGTGTGTTTTCCTGCTTCAGCTTTGACTTGAGATCACCATTCATTAGAATCTCATTCTCCAGTTCTGCCACCTTCTTCTCCAGAGAACTCACCTAATAGAAACAGAGACAGTTTGCTAAAACCTGAAAACACACCATAAGCATAATTAAATCTTAAAGTTATATTTAGGGATGCATGCTCGAAAATGCTGCCTGTGTATGAAAGGAATATCCCTCAAAATCAGATTTAAAATGTTTATACATTGTCACTAACATTTTCCATACCTCCTAAAAGTAATTATACAGTTCGCAAGTTTTTAAAGGCTTTAAATTAATAACCCTGTTCCTTGAATTTGCAGACATAAGAGGAATCCTGACAGGGCTCATCCTGTCAATTAGCATTCTCCACTTAAGCTGCGCATCCAACAGGAACAGCTCTTCACTCTCTGTGATTTTAGTGCATAAAAAT
This sequence comes from Holacanthus passer, assembly GCA_025331565.1. NCBI lineage: Eukaryota > Metazoa > Chordata > Actinopteri > Pomacanthidae > Holacanthus > Holacanthus passer. The sequence goes on along the minus strand of JAFREQ010000050.1, from coordinate 4,415,176 downwards.
GCTGAAGGTTCGATATATTTAATCTTTTATGAGTTAGTAGCAGTCACACAGGAAGGGTTATTATTGCTTCCCACAGCCATTTGTTCAGTGCTTAAAAGAGGTTAGTTACATAAAGGTCTGTTGTCTCAGATCAACATATGGACACAGAAACACGTTCATACCTTCTCGTTGATGTCGATGTCGCAGGAGTCGATGCTGTCTCTGAAAAGGTCTTCTGTGCTGCCGTTGCTGCTGCTCAGGTTGCTGTTGTGAAGCAGCTGCCTGCTCAAACACACACAGAGATGCACAAACTTAAAGAATCTGCCGGGAATAGATGCAGGTGAGGACCAGTTGGTTCTGTGTTCAGGTGTGTGTGAGCGAGTGAAAAACAAGTGTGCTCTATCCTGCAGTGATGTAGATGATATAAGACTATGAGGACGGTGCCAAGCAGAGAGGCTGGTGCAAACAGAATTAAAATTAGTACACACACAGCTCTTGTTTTAGATGCCTCATACACACGCACACACAGGTGTGCATAGAGAGGAGAGGAGAGGAGAGGAGAGAAGAGAAGAGGAGAGGAGTGGAGAGGAGAGGAGAGGAGCGGAGCGGAGAGGAGAGGAGATAAATGAAAAAAGAGGAAACAGAAAGGAGAACAGATAAAGAAAGCAATAAAGTGAAAGAAGTAATCAAACCAGACAGAGAGACAGTAGAAGGAACAGGGGTAGAGAGCCAAACCTTATATTGAATACATAGATCAGGTCTGACAGGCCATTTTCACTCTGTCACTATAACTCAGTTACTGTGGGTGGAAATAGGACAAAAGCCTGGATACAAAACATTTCACCCAGTACAGACCAACAGGCCATGAAGAGCGATACACGGCCACCACTAAGGAAGCTGATGTCCAAACTCTTCTCAACTTAAAACCTTAAAAAAAAAAAAGATTTTACTTCATGCCAAGTTTCAGACGAGATTAATTCCACCCAGAAATGAAGTTAGTTAGTAATTAACTGGCTGTTAGAGCCCAATGGTCGGGCAGCTGACTGATAAGGAAGCAGTAAGTAATTTAGCTGTGTGTGTGTTTGTGTCCTTATGTCAACAAACAGAGCAAACATGTGCAGCACAGGATGTATAAACACACAGGTGACATACAAGTGAGTGACCTTCCATGTAGGCACACACACACTCACACACAAACAGGTAAGTGGCCTACCTTCCAAAAGCAGTGCTGGAGATTTTCCTGTTGGGGCTACAAAGGGGGGAAAAAAACAAAATGACATTTTTATCACAGTGAATGCCACAGATTTGTCTAGACTCAACAATGCACTGGAACTAACTGCTGATGGCAATTAAGATTTCAGCTATTGAGTGTGGCAGATATGTAGGAAAGAGAGAGGGAAAGAAACACTGAAGGACATGTCAATGATAATACAATTTCACTCCTGGTTCACTGAGCGGGGGTTTCTGTCAGCTCAGCAACTGTCTCAGGGGGACAAAAGCCCAAAGACTCTTTCAGTCTGATGTGTCTGTCTGTGCTAGGTTTCACATTGGATTAACAAAAAGAGCAAACATACTGCAGGGTCACACAAATGACAGCTAAATTAATACAGTACAGTAGAATATACAGTGTGAGGCAGCAGCAGCACTGAAAAGTAAACAGTCCAAATCCAACTACCAACCCAACCAACTGTCAACCCAAATTTGTTATGTGCTAATGATCATGGGAATTATATTTGATCAGACAAGATGTGAAGTGGAAGTGAAAGATCAGAGAAGATTTCCTCAAATTCACTCACTCTCTGTGAAGAAGCTCAAAAGAGACGAATCATATTTGGTGCAGACAGTGATTGTGGAAAACAGAGTTGTACAAAGAAATGACTGACAAGTGTGTCTAACAGGCTGATCTTCCAGGAGGATCCTCTCAGCATTTAGATGAAGCAAAGTTTTACAAAGTGTGTATAATCCTGAGTGACAAAATGATTCACTGGCATCTAATGTTCCTGTTAAACTAATAAGACTGAGGAGCAGAATTACTGCTTTTTAATCTCTGAACTTCCATCTGCACAAAATACAAGTTTATTATTTTTTATTTTTATTATTATTATTATTGTTAACGTTTTTGTGTAAAAGTGCATGTGCTCTTGCTTCAGTCTTTCCTGTTCTTACATACAAAACAAACTAATTGTTTGAAATTTTAATTTCTGTTAGAGATATTTGGTGTTGTGCTACAAATCTTTAACCCTTTCTCCTCCCATAAATGTTCTCAAAAGTGAATGTACAGTGAGATTTACTGCACCAGCTAAAGAATAATTCACATGAATACATCACCAATAGTCCATATATTTGTCAGTGAGACTAAATATTCTGCGTTTTACATGGAATTTAGTTGACATGTCTTCCTCATTTTGCCCCACTTTCATGTGAACCAAACTCCACCCACTAATTTCATTTATTTAGTTCAGTACTCATGCTTCACTGTGCCCAATTTAATTAAATTAAGGAGCTTGACATGCACAAGTGATCCTTTAAATACTGTATGCTGCTTAGTGGAAAAGACCCCTTCCTCTGTACATTCTGAATCCATTTAGTTTTGCCTAAAATCCATCATTCTTTGGATTAATCTATATGGTGCCTTGTTTCATTTTTTAGACAGTCTGATACATGCTACCATGACTTCATATTAATCCTCCTTCCTCTTCAGAATCCACCCCTTCTTTTCAGGCTGTATCCACTTCCTGTGAGCTCACTCCATTCAAAGTAATTTCTCCAATCGATTGCATCTCACTCACTCTTATTCTGGCTCTTTCCACTCTCTCACTCTTTCTTTCTTCCCATCTCTAGGCTACTTCTTTATTCATAAGGGGAAAGCATGGGTCTAATTAGGAGAGCCATGTTGGGTTACAGAGGCATTTCTCTCCGGGGAGAAATGCTGCTGAGTCATCAGGGAGTCCAAGTTACAAAGAAAAAAGTGACCCTGTAGTTGTTCACACTGTATTCAAAAACATTCAGTCTTCTCAAATACCTTTTTGTTTGCATGTGTGTTTGCAGGTGGACAGTAGAGCTTTTAATGGTCACCACGGATTAGGTTTCCAATAATAGATTCTCTATTACAATGGTTGATGAGGTAAGCACAGGAGTGAGAGCCTTACATAACAATCAGTTAGTGTTTGCGTGTGCATGAAACAGGAAGAGGTAAATCACCTTTAATCAACTTTAAACACCACAATTTTACATCATTCTTATTACATTATACTTAAAAAGAGCCCACAAAGGTCAGAGCAAAGTCAGAACAAGAGCATGGTGGTCAGCGGGAAAGGTTTGTGTGAGAATTTCTTAACTCACACATTTTCTTATTTAAGTTGTACTAATAACTGTTTTGTGTGTGCATATGTGTGTGTGTTCTACCTGTTAGCCTTGAGATTTTTGAGGCGAGCCTCCAGGTCATTCAGCAGGTTGACCTTTTTGCTGCACTGAGAACAGTAGACATCCATCAGTTCACCTGTGTAATGCTGACGCACCTTACGAGGAGTCTGGCCCGCACTGTCAACACACACACACACACACACACACAGAGTTTTTATCAGCTGGAACATGTGAAGAATTCATTTATTAGCTTTGATAACATGTGCATGTGACGGCCATTTGAGACCATTTCCTGGGACAAATTCTTTGCTACACAGGAATTCACTTCCACTTTATAATACTACAGTAGTACATAAATATAACCTGCAGTCTCCACTTTTATTGTGTTTCAGTATGTTGGGAAAGTGCCGACACTCAAACAAAGACAGCACAAAATTACCTCATTATCAATTTTTTTGCCAAAATACAGAAAAACCATAATGCATTATTACTTTCAAGGTTTTACATGTGTGAACATGAAAATAAACTCCCTGTATTTATAATAGTTTACCATACATCCCATTATTTTCTCCCAGCTCACTGTGAATAGAAGTCAACATAAGTCACAGCTGCATTTAAAAATGCAAAAACTCTTTAGGAGGCACCAAAATTAGTGAGTGCACCTTTAACCCACTTTGTACTGCAGTTATTCAAACTTCTTTCCCATGCTGAGTTGTCTAAGTCTTCTTGTAAATCCGTGCTTCATTTTGAATTTAAATCTCCATGCCAACTCCATTTGGTGAGTTTTGTCTCGTTGGTATGCATGGAAGGAGCATGGAGCAGTATTGCCAGTCTATCAGCCGGGAGACTTAATCCCATTAAACACAAGGCCTTTGATGAATATTAATGTGGCCTTAAGGGCAAAAACTCCTGAGCTACACTTCTACAGTCAAGACTCAGAATAATACAAGTCAGGTAATGATTCTGGTGCTTGCAGAGTGGAGCCTCATGTTCATAATGTTTAATGAATTTGAAGCTACAGAAACCAGTCATTGTCTTCATCATAATGTAACCTTTGAGAAACAGCCAAGACGAATAACTGAAATATTTTATCATTACTATTATTATTACTTAGTAGTATAGTGGTCCCAAACCCCTGCTCTGTAGACTGGTGTTAGGCCACCTAACATTACTGGGCCTGGAGGAAATGAAGAAAAAATGACATATAAATTCATAGCTAATTGAGGCTATTTGTGGAGTAATTGCTTTGACCTTGCTGTTTGGCTGTGCCGAATCCTTCCCTGTCATGCCCCCAAACAATAGCACACTGATTTTGAACTGAAGTAGGTCATCAGTGCACAAGGTAATCATTTCATAATCACCCACTCAGCTATGCAGCTAGCTATGTGTTCCTGTTTGGGTTGGGCGGTATCGATTTTGATTATGCAAAAATCCCCCTTGAAAGTAACCTGGCAGTTGTTGTAAGACACCTCTCTCACATGATCAATTTGGTTGTAGATGACATTTTAAACAACAGTCACACCCTTTAGTATAGTGGCTATAGTAGAGTGTTCCCAGACATAATCATATTCGCTACAGATCATTGTTGAAAATCCCCAAATAACAAGGTGACATTTTCAAAAGACTTCATGAATGGATTGTTTTGATGCCTGAGAATCTTATAAATTATAAATAATCATGTATTCAGCTGGGCATCATTTAATTTTTTTTTAGTGCTGCTGACAAAATTGCACTTTTATTCCAGCACCTTACTAGTGTCCCACTCAGCATTCAAACACAAAGAACAATGCTTCACAGTGTTTCTTTGTCTAACTCTTTCTTACCTGGAGGGAACAGATGAGCCGAGGTCAGAGTATCCGTTCGTACGAGTCTCGTCGTCTGGGCAGGGGCTGCTGGGAGTGTAGTCTGGTTCCTCCCCTTCTCCGTAGTCCTCAAACTGCTCCTCGTTCAGAGAAGCAGAGGAACGCGTCGATAGGTCAGAGGTGACTGAGATATTGGTCTGACCACACCTGAGGATGGAGAGGGAGAGGTTGGTGTTAGACTCACTTACACTCTGCATTCTCCAACTCCATTTCACAAAGGCACTCCACAAGCCATTTGTTTCAGATTGTGATCTGAAATTAATGATGACACATAATTACAAACATAGCCCTCGGTAAGTCATACTTTTATTTGATTAGAGAGGATACATTTGCCCAAAAATATCATGTGAAGACAGATACATTAAACAGAAATAGTAGTGGAGACAGGACAGCTGACAGTGGCAATAGGACATTGATCTTCATGAACAATGAGGACCATCAAGCTGAAGAAACAGAAACAGACATTTGCCCCAGTGAATGAAGGTTTGTACTGTGCAGAGCACTGGAACAAGGAGCACAATCACATATGGACTGTAGTAAGATGCAGAGACAGTGAGACAGACAGGAAAGCAGAAGTAAAAAAGATGGAACAGGTCTTACTTCTCTCCAGGGAAAAACAGATCCCCCAGTGCGTCTTCCTTGTCCCCCGGTCTGATCAGGCCGTCAGATGTGTCTGACCCTTGGGTGCTTTCCACGGCGCTGTCTCTGTCCGATTCCCTCTCCCTGCCCTCGTCTGCCACCTCCTCCTCTGGCTCCTCCACCTCTCCTGGGAACAGCTGGCACTCAGGGACGGGGTCAGGATAGGCCCGTGTGCACATGATGACCGGACAAACCGGCTCCTCCTCACCACCCTGGAGAATGATGGGAAGAAAGGAAGGAGGGACAGAAAGAGTTTATGGATGAATAAGTGTACATACAAATTTACAGACATTAGCCTAATGTATCCTGAAAAAAACAATATGCTAAGACATGTCATTAGCCTGTAAACAAAGAGAATCAAGCAAAAGCAGCCAAGGGTTCAACATTTTACAGTATTTTAAGTGTGGATACACATCTATATGTCTCCAAAATACATCAAAATATCTTGCAAATTTATATTTTTAGACAATGGAAGTCCTTTGGAAATTGTTAACTTTTTTAGTTTTTGGAAAGATGTTCACAAATCGAGGTTGTCGCAGGTTTTGTGAGTGGCACTTCTGTGGGTGGAGTGGGTGAGTGGATTGTTTTGGGGTGGATTTCCCATTTAGTAAATTCCTCCATTGTGGAAATGGTCTTCAGCTGACATAGGGGGTCTGGAGGGCTACAGGGGTGAAAGGGCAACAGGTCAAATGTCACAGGTCCTGCTCCATCTAGTTTCACTCTTTAACGGCTCAAATCTGGTCTAACGCAACAGAGAACAAGGACTTAACTCAGCATGACTGAACAGCTGAAACATCACAACAGCATGAAGAAAGAGGGCAGGTGAAGAGGTAATCAGAGAGGAGAGAGTGCAGGGTGAGTAATGTGTTGGGTAGTGAGTGACAGAAAGGAGGAGAAATAGGCATGGATGGTGATATGGACAGAGGAGAACAGTACAGAAAAGAAGAACACAGCTAATGAGTGAAGAGAAGAAAAAGAGGGCATAAGGAACAAAGCCATGAAGGAATGAAAAGGAATCAGCAGTACAGTGTGAGGGTGAGATTAAATGAGAGTGTGGAAGCTGAAGAAACATGCAGGAGAGGCAGAGAGATAACAAAGTAGCTTGAGGACAGTCAGGTCGGCATTAGACAATATTAGAGACTAATAAAAGATTTCAGCTACTAAGATTCAGACTGTCTGTCTCACACACACACATAAGCCTGACTTTTTATCCTTTAAGCTCCACTGATGTAGAAATCTTGGCTGAACAGCAAATTTTTAATCCCAAAATAAGGATATATATATATATATATTATACTACTACTACGCTATATATACTATACAATCTGTGTACGGTAATAATAGTAAAGCATGATTTGTATTTGAAATCTACCTTTAACAAAGGAAAGTCTAAAATGACTTGTGCTTTAACTGTGGATAATACAAGTTGAAATTGCTTAATTAAACAAGGAAGATCCATAATAATAAATACCAATAAAATTGGTTTGAAGTGTATGAAATGTAAAAAATGATAAAGCCATTGACTCTCTTGGCCATTTTGAATGCACTTTTGAGAAGGTCTGTCAGTTTGCGAATTTTAATAATTTGAAATCTGTTGACATCTGTTCAGAGTCGATTATTGCTTCATATCTGAATAATGTATTTATATTTGTTTACATCCCTATCCCAAACCCAACCACACACAAACACACACACAAATGTCCATGCCTGTGTACAACTAAATTAAAAAGTACCCATTCAGCTCATAAACTGAAGCTCTGTATGGTAACAAAGAGCCAACATGGGGTCTGGAGCTGAGTCACAGAGAATAAAATGAAGGATAAAGGTCTCTTTAGCATTCCTCAGACCAGCCTCTGTATTTCCCTGCGGCAGAAAAAGAAACAGTGTGAGGCGAGAGAATGGGCAGCCCTCCCTCTGTACTGCACCACAACAATTAAAAAAACTGAATGAGCTAACACAGCGGGGATGTTTGACACCTGTTGCGCTCGCTCTGAGGAAGAGAGGAGGTTTTTCATATGAAGTGCAAGCTCACACAGTACAAACAAATAATGTTAGAACGAGTCAAAATATAGAACAAAGCCCCTCAATATGGGGAAATTTCCAATGTATCCTCTTTGCTGCTGTACACTGGAAATGTCCCTGTTGTGGGACAAACACAGGAATATATTATCTTATCTTAATAAGGGTGGTAAAGATGAGATATCCTGCTTCTGCAATACATTTCCAAATAATGTGACAACATTAGATCATTACATCAGCTGGAAATGATCACTTCATGCGAAAAGTACCTCATTGTTAGTCATGAAGCAATAATACAATGAAATGCCCTTAGAATAAAATGAAGGTTAAAACCAACTATCCTATCCATACCTTCATTCTCATTAACTACATTATGCTTATGCTACACTCACACATTATTCCTAGTAAAGGCTGTATTTAATTGCAAAACTACCAGCTCATTTCAGTATTTAGAGTGTTATTTTCCTCTGCTCAGGTGATTGCGTGTCAGCGGCCCATTCAAGTGTTCACAAAAAGGAACGATACACGCTGAGCAGTCAGTCAAGAATCATTTTCTGGAGAACAGAAGCACATGTGCCGTTTAGGCTGCCAATTAAAGTTATTCTGACAGCTGTTGTTTCAGGCAGAGACACTAATGGACTATAATACAGTGGGCCTGAATACCTAGAGTGTGTGAGTGTGTGTGTTTTCAAACCGAAGTATTTTGCACCAGTCACTCAGGTGAGAATAGCGAAAAAGTGATGATTGAGGAGGGAGGAGCTGAGTGTGTGTGTGTGTGTGTGTGTGTACCTACATTGTGCCTCTCTCTGTACCTGCCTGCTCCAGAACAGCCTGGGGGCTATAACTGCCAAAACATGAGCCTGCAGTGTGTTTGAGTTGCTTGATTCCCTGGAGCACAAACACAGCGAACCAAACAGCATCCAAACCGCCAGTGGCTTTGAACAGAGGGCACCAAATTCTGTTTGTGCTTTTAGCTGCGGCGGCTCTGCCCGAAGCCTGGCAGGCCTTCACACCAGCCTTTGGCCAAAGGAGGATTTTTATCACCATTAAATGTTTTGGCCGAAACAGCTCTGTTAATGAGGGTTTATCAGTAGGTTTTATCAGGTGATAAACACGTCTGAAGCCTCTCGATGACAGTACACACACCTAATGTATTACACAACATTATTTCATATTGTAGTGTTTGGCAGGATGGTATTTTTACATATCCATAACATTTTTCAAAATGCAATGAAACTGTGCTCAATTCAGTTGAAGCTTTTCCAATCTTATGAATATTATTTAATGCTTATGATGCCTTCTAGTATAATTTATAGCAAATATCATGATGATCTCATATTCATATTCTCATGTATATTTTTAAATAATCTCATGCAAATTTGTTAAATTTGTAAATACTAAATACTATTTAACTTGCTCTATTTTGCAAATTTCCCCACTGAGGGATGAATAAAGGTGTATCTTATCTTATCTTAAAAAATGGAGGACAGAACGACAGGAAAGATGTAAAAAAACTACGCAGCTTTACATTATTGCTCTGCACAGCATGCGTGCTGTTGTACATATATATTTTTTTTTTTTACATTTTGTATTAAATAAAATACGAAAAAAGATTTCTGATCTCTCTGCGAGTCTGTTGCTGCAGGGTTTGACCTAGTTAAAATGCAGACATCCTATCATTTCTTTCCTGCTTTTCTTCCCACTCTCCCAGGTGAGACTAACAGAGAAGAAAAAAGATGGAGAGATGAAGAAGACAAGAGAAAAAATCAGTACTGCTTTTCTGAGATGAAAAATTCAGGTTGAGTGAACAAACCTTTGCTGTATGTTTGTGGTCTATTTGTGTGCTTTTTAAGGAAAACACTGTGAATGTGTACACAGTATGTGACTGTATGTTAACAACAACTATTTGCCATATGTTTATGTGTGAATGCTCTCTCTGTACAGCCAAGCCCCATGCGGGTGCTGTGTTTAAAGCTGAGCTTCCACATCATTAATCATCCCCGAGTCACTCACATGTGACGGATTTATTACATGTAATAAATGACATGTTGTGTGTGTGAATGTGTACGCTGTAAACTTTCTCTGGAAAAATGCAGGTCAGACACTGTTTGGTACAGACATGAAGATTGTCAGGCCAGATTTTCCAGCTAGAGAAACAGTTGTGCAGCATGAAGAGTTATGTATGAGATCAAGTAAGAAAGAGACTGTCACACAGAGCCAGGCTCTCTGGGAAAAATTCATTATTTACATCCACTGCAGCTGCACTAGAAAGGTATGAAGTGAGGAGAGAACAGATAGAGGGACAGAAAATAAAGAGCAGGGACACTTGTCACTTCTCTACGGGAAGCTGAAAAGAGAGAGAGAGAGAGAGATCAACACATGTCAAGTGGAGAGAAATAGATGGAAAGAAAAAGAGAAAGAGAGACAGATGGTCGAGCAGAGAAAAGATCGGAAGCAACTGAAACTAACTTAAAACAAAAAAGGCAATGCTGTATATGTGTGCAACACTTTGGGAATCAGTTTGAAGTGACTAGGAAATAATTTGACCTCCTAATTAACTGTCAGTTTAGCTTTGCGGCGGCATGTGTTTTTCAACAGGACATGAAGTTTATGTAATATGAATGACGACTACCGATCACACCATGTTGACACAAACTCAAAATGTTGAGTAATGTATTTGTCATGCCACAGTTGTTGAGTAATACTGTGGAAGATCACAGTATAAAAAACAGTGAGATGCAAATGATGTCACAGAATTACAATTACTGGTACATTACTGGCAGCTAGTGAGGCAAACAATCAGTAATTTCTCATTATCAAATGAAGTGTGTGTTTGTGTAACCTAACGATTTTGGGGGAAAAAGGCGAGCAAGAGTCAAACGTGCTTTCAAAGACTCACTAAAAGGTTTATCTCAAACTCCTCCCACTATTATTCACTTGCAATTTTATCTGCTCTTACATGACCTGTAGTCAAATCATTACCTTATCCAAAGATGCAAATTCATGATGGACATAAATATCACTGAGGTAAAGGTTATTCTTAGGAAGTCAAGTCACATTTCCTTGGTATTTTGTACATGAGAAACAGAATGTAACAAAAGACAGCAGATCTTTTTTACAGCGGAAATGTTGACATGTCTTTGCAGGAAAAGCACAAGTGTAATTAATGACAGCAAGATCTCAGTTCCAGGGTCAATTTTCTATTTTCTATATATGTCCCTTGACTTGCAGAACACTGAGACAATGGCGTGACAATGAAATTAAACCATAATTAATGTTATGTTAATGTAAACAGTTACACCTGTGCTTTTCCAAAGCGAGACTGTCTCCAAAAGAAGATTGACAGCATCAGCTGTTTCTGCAAGTGGCCCAAAACAACATATGTTTACATTCAAGGGGCAAAGCAGCTGTAATAATTGTGACAGCAGCAAAGGTGGAATTCAGGTGATGGTATTATCAACAAAACATTGAACTATACATAAGACTGCTGTTCTGCTGGATGTTGCTGCCAAGAATCTACAAACTCTAAAACATGATGTTTCACACACATCTGCAACCAAGCAGAACAGAAGATCTATGCACTCAGCACAGTTTCTGGATGGGCATCCAAGACTAGTGTCACTAATTCTGTATCTGACTAAATGTGAAATATGGTCACAATCTTCCTTCTGTTCACTTCATTTTATCCTATTAGATATTGGTGTGATATTTTGCCATATTTGGCGTATGAGTTCTTCAGTTAAGGCCTAAAACTCATTGACCTTTAACCACCAAACTGTAATCAGTTCATCCTTGAGTCCAAGTGGATGTTTGAGCCAAATTTGAAGAAATTCCCTCAAGGTGCTCACAATATTGCGTTCACAAGAATGGGACAGACTGATGGACGGACAACCCGAAACCATGCCTGTGGCAGCAGCTGCCCCTGGCACGGAGGCATTAAAATGTACATGCACACATAAACAAAAAACACAAAGACTGACAGGCAGAGTGACATGAACTAATTACCTACTGAAAGGCCAATTAATGTGAGATTAGTTTTAAATCTTGAAGTCATCAAAGGCCTGAACTCTTTATCAGGCTGAACAACAACAACAGCATTGTTGCAGCTGTCATTAAAAAGATAGACTCTCGATCCATATCTCCTCCCATCCCTTTAGTCCATGCTGAGTGCTAAGAGTCAATACCATTTTAGTGCTGAACAAATCATTAATCTGCTCCCCCGCCAGAGAGCAGAATTATGTGGATGACCATGCATTTCAGGGCCCCATTGATCTAAATGTAAAAAGTGGGTGATGTTTGCCAGACCATGATTGAGTAAGAGTGGTACAACATGAATATCTCATGTTCTCAGTTGAAAATGCTGCCAGTAGAGTGAGATTCCCATGTGTCTGATTTAGTTTCACTACATTACAAACTTGTTTGTTTTCAACTTTCGCAGAATTTTCCATAAAAAAACGTCTCAATGGCCAAACCCAGAATGCAGCAGATAAGATATTCCTTTATTCATCCGACAATGGGGAAATTTACGAATGCTATTTATTAAAGACATTAAAATCAAGGGAAATCTTGATGCAAAATTCATCTGTATTAGATACTTTATCAATTAAAAATGTTCTGCGTTTGAAAGGTTAAAGCTTCTTCCTTTAAAACAGATTACAGTCTTACAGGATCCAAGATCTCTATTGAGGACCGCCCTCAAAGAATATTTGAGAAACGTGTTTGTGGTTTTTCATTTGAGCAGAACTACGTAGATTAAAGGTATTACACAGCTTATAGAGGTTTAAAATGTATTCTTCTTGTCTAGTTTTTGCATAACTACTTGGACAGTAACCATCTTGTTGCTGTACAATCAAGCAAAACAAACCTTGTGCAAAAGACAGAGAGGACAAAAAAGAGATGGAGTGCTACACCAGTGTGAGGTGGGTTTGGATGAGCAAAGACATGAACTGACATTGACTGGATCGATCCACACAGATGAAGCTTCGATTTAGTGTGAGTCAGCAGTAAACTGGAGGATGGTTAGAAGAGTGAGGGACAAGTTGAAAAGAGGGGGAATATAGAGAAATGGATTGGAGAGAGAAAACAGAAGGAGGGAGCGAGCCAGAGAGAGAAGGGCAGCAGAGAAAGAACAGCAGTCTCTCTGCTTGTGTTTGTCAGAGCGAGCTCCAGAGATAAGAGGCTGCAGAGGCTTTACATCTCTCTCTCTCTCTCTCTGTTCTTTTCATCCTCCCTCACTCCCTTTCTCCCCCATTCTTCTAAGCCCTGAGCTCCTCGAGTGCTGCCGCCACAGAAATATTCACCTATAAAGTGAATCGTTTAATGCTTTTGCTTTGATACTCAGCATTTTGACTCTGTTACCAGTGGCTCTTCTGTCACTCTGAGCCTCAGATCTCACCAGTGGGTAACAAAAAGCACCGAGACAGGAGGGTTTAAGAGGCTTTACAGAATTTAAAAAGGATATTCGAATTCACAAGAGCTGAAATGATTGGGTGATTATTTGATTAGTCAATCATTTGAGTCATTATTCAAGCAAAAACGGCAATCATTTGCTGGTTTCGACTTCAGGAATGGAGGGATTTGCTGCTTTTCTTATTCCTATATGATATTAAATTGAATATTTTGCACTTTAGAACTGAAGTTTGAAGATGCCGCCTTGGGTTCTGGGAAACTGTGATCAACATTGTTCACTATTTTTCGCCATTTCATGCACAAATAAGCAATTAATGAAGACAAATTTATTGCAAAAATAATAGCTGCAACCAACACATATTGCCTTTAAACAGTCTTCATTTGTTGAAGTTCACGAGGGAGAATAAACACTCTCTGTCTGTGTGTACGTGCATGTATCTGCCTGCATGTCTGTCTTATTCAGCTCCTATGATAAGCAATACTCTTCCTACGCACACACTCACACATTACACAAAGGGGAAGTAATGACTCATATTGCATGAACATTTTGTAAAGTCAACACTGTGAGAAGCAAATGAGGCAGGCACACACACACACACACACACTCACCCAGCAGAAATACTGCATAAAAACACCTTTTAAATAAAGCCTCTCTCTCTTCCTCTCGGCTCATTCATCTTTAAGTCAAAACGGTAAGTACAACATCAACAGTGAGGCTTTTAGAGCAGCTAGACACACACGCACTATAAAAACATGACCACTCTGCACAGTGTATCAATCACAAACATGAACACATACACCTGAGGCTCAGGGGAAACAGGTAGCTGCTTGGATTACCAGGAATGTTGCGCTGGACAAAGCACAATGTAGGGAGGGACTGGAGCAGGACACTGGAGACTGTGTGGAGGTATTCTCAATGAAACCCAGCTTAGATACACACAGGAAATCCCAAGAGGTGAAACAGCATGTGTGTCAGTGTTTTATGTTGTATTTCTACTTGAAAGATGAGGAAAGTAGTTCAGAGTGTATTTTGGCAAGTCCAAACTTCATTAAGGGGGATGAGAGTAAAGGGTTAAAACCAGGTAGTGGTGACAGTTAATTAGCAGTTAAGAAATAGGTCTGTGCCACGTGTTCCAAACTAAATTACGTGTGTCTGGGTGTGTATATACAGTAATCCTGCTAAACAAGCAAAACTTGAAATACGTCCCTTGGTTATGAGCAATTTATGTGTCCTATTACATTGCGTGTCTGAGTTAATGAGTTTTTGTAATGGCAAAGACAGAATCACTGAGACAAGACAATTAAGTTCTGTTAATTGTAGAGCACAATGCTGTGTGTAAAGCAAATGTTGCATCCTGCTGGTGAACATGCAGTCAATGCTCTACATGTATAAATATGTGTGTCAGACTGTGAATGTGTGATAGCACGAAATGGAACATTCTGGTCCAGAAGTTAAACCAAAGAGCCATGTTCTCTTTTCCCTGTGTGCATGTGTGACCAATCCTTCAGAGACAGAGAAACTATAGAAAGTAAAAGCTAAATATTTGCGCAGTTAGGTTATAAAAACATAAATATAGGCCAAAGAGTATCACTATCATACGTAAGCTGTCGCACAAGTAGGCAGGTGTGTGTGTGTCACCTGTTCTGAACTCTTAAGTGTTTGCCAACTATTTGCAGTATGTTTTAAGGAAACATTTCACCTCTTCACATCAAACCTAAGACGTTGACAGTAACTCACAGAGGTCAAACCAGTCAAAGTCATGATTGTGCTTTGTTTTTAGCTGAACAGTAACAACAGCAGCCCGTCCACCAGGGCAGCAACTAATGATCATTTTAAGTACTGATTAATCTATCTGAAAAGAAGTCAAATGTGTCCCTCGCTATTTCCTGAGGTGATATCTTCAGATTTCAAGTTTTGTTCAATCAATACTTTAAAACCCAGAAATATTTAATCCACCACTATATAAAATGGGAAAAAGCAGAAAATCTTCACATTTTGGAAGATGAACCTGAGGTTAATAATTGACTTGAACAACATTTTTGCTGATACATTTTTTGTTGATCGACTACTGGTTTTAGGTCTAAAGTCAACTGATTCAGCATTTGGGATGGTTCAGTCATGTTTCTTTTGAATCATCATTATCACTTGTATTATTAGAAATTCCAAGAAGACAAGTTAGATTCATCTTCTGGGAAAAGCACAAGATGATTCATGTAGCAGCACAAACGCTTCACAACTCTCTGTCTCATTCAGTATTCAAATCCGTCGTGTAACAACCAGATGAGTGTGTTGCGTCTAGCGTGTTGGTCGTCCTCTCTGAGTCATTAAACTCATGTCCAGTGAGCAGAAAAGAAAGCACCTCGCATGTCTTTCTTTAACAACACGCATTATCTTTCTCTTAAGCAACAGTTTGTTAGCCCTCTTGCTGTTGTCCGTTGAATGGGGGCCTTTCAGTGTCACGTCAGCAGCAGACCCCCAACAGGTGGTCCGGCCCCTGCCTCTTGTCAGCTGTTGCGTGTGCATAGCAAGAACTCATTTAAATATTTTCTCAAAGGAGAAATGACAAGAAAGCGAAAGAGCTTCTGCAGATGTTCAGCACAAGTTCAGAGACAATATTTGGCTTTGAAATGACATTAACTCAGTGAACATATGAGCGTATTGTGCATTGTCTTTGTTAAGATAACTATTTGTTTTGTGACGAGTTTATTCTTTCTTCTCTCACAGTATCAGTCTATCAGAAAATATGGAAGAAAGCATAGAGAGGAGTGACTGTTGTAACTGCTGCAGATTAGCCTCCATTCATCCAGTACAGCTAACTAATCTAGTTATTCTAGTCCTGGTGTACACGCTGTTCACTTGACACTCGGCTGGTGTCAATCTCATTTTAGAAAACAAAACCTAATTACTGTAAAAAGCAAATATATTCAACTGTTTGAACATTTGCAAAATAATGTTAGTGGAAAACAAAAGTATTCCAGGAACGTTTTTGAGCCTCGTACAATCAACAGGGAATTTCCAGCCTGGCTGGAAGAAGAGTAAATCTCATTACATAATGTCCAGTCACAGACCAGGAGTATTCAAAACCACCAGAGTCTGACGTCACCTGTTACTGTTGTGATCCCTGCAATACAAATAAGACTCACCTTGTCTTTCCATTTTTGGATTAATGGATGAATATTAGAAGGAACAAAAAGTACACAGTGTTTGTTGTACTGTCAACATCACATGACTGAAAAGGTTAATATTCCTGTATTGTCAACAGCACATTGTAGTCACGTTTCTTTGTAAATAGACACAGTTAAACCTATTCTTAAAATGACGACAGTCACATAGCTGATTAGCATTAAGTATTAATTTCTAAGCCCTTTTATGTGTGTATTGCGTGTACAGTACACCTGCCTTTGCAGTGTGGTTGCTTCAAAACACAATGTGATTGTTATGGGATAAACTTCTCCTTTTTCACCAAACTATGACCTTAACAAACAGACTGGAATAACTTGAATTACACTTATAGAGCATAATGATTTCAGATTATTTCCAAATGACTGAATATTGATACTGAAGATGTTAAATACACATGACAGACCCTGAATAACAACAGCCTCCATTTAGACGCCAAAAATCAATCATCAATCTTGAACCTGTTGTTCTCACATTCATTCCTCTATCTTTTCTTTTTCAATCCATCTATACCTGGACATGCTATATCTGTCCCACTCCCTTCACACTTCTTGTGATCACCCACTCTCTCTCCCTCCTTCCTTCCTCTCTGTCATTCCCTCTACTTCCAGCTATGATTTCCAATTAATCCCATTACCATCAGAGAGATGTTGAACGGCGACAGAGCCACCAGCGACTGAGGCAGGGAGAGAGAATGAGGAGGAGGGATACTGGAGAGCAGACAGGGATGAGGAGAGAGCGAACAGAAGAGACAGGACGGCGTGATGACACAGACGCCAACAGCTGAGCAAGACAGACAGGGAAGCTGTGAGGCAGGGTCCAACACAGGCAACACACACACACACACACTCAAACACAAACTGGTGGACAATGGACTCTGAACTGCCCCCCTTTAACTCACCAGTCCTCCCTCTGAACTAAAAACTATCTGCTTTCTTCATGTGCCTTTCATTCACCAAACCCTCACGTCTCTGTCTGTGAGTCCTCTGTTTGTTCTCATTCTGTCATATGTTCTTTCATCATCCCCATTTTCCGGCTGGTTGGGTCCAGTCTGGTTGCTTACCCCGTATACTAGTGAGGGGAGTCCATGGTCAGCAGTCCCCCTCTTTCCACCAGCCAAACCCACGTCCACTGAAGTCATCCAGTCGCCCTGTTCACCAGGGCTAAGTCCGTCGTCTTGGCTCAGGCACACACACACAAATGCACACACACCACACACAGGTGTTCCCTTCAAAGGCTGGAGGAGGAGGAGGAAGCGTCGGGATAGTCCAAAGGGTGAGTCCCTGTTAGTGGTATAATCCAAAGAGAGGAGCGGTGCAGGATGTATCGTTCACTTTAAAACACTGCACCGGCTGCCTGGCTTCTCCTACACTGACCCGAGACTGCGACTGCCTCCCTCTCTCTCTCTCTGTAACACACACACACACATACACAGACACACACACACAAACACAAGCACAGACTCTGGACCTCACACCCTCACACTCACACACTTTCCCTCTCTGGTTTGCCGGCTGACTCGCATTCACACAGTGAGAGCTCAGATCAGGCAACAGTTGTTGAATTCATGGCCCCTCCTCCCCTCTCCCTCACCTCCCTCCCCCTTGTGGGTGGTTGCTTAGCAACTGGCTTCGGTGGGCGGGGCCTGTGAGCGTCCTCACATTGCTGCACACTCTGCTCTGGGCTGCCGCCTACTCAGGCTATATCTGCATATCAAGCCCTGCCTGCCTCTGTGTCTGTCTGTGCTGGAGAAGAGGCCAGTGCCTGTGTGGGCTGTGAAGAGGGGGAGGGAGGTGATCGCTGTCACTTCAAACTGAAACAGTTTGTCTTCAGTGATGCAGCAGATTCCACAAGATGGGTCAAAAAGAAAAAGGCATACTGGTTAGTCACAATAGGAAGAAGAAAAGGGAGGAGGAAGCGCCGGAGAGAAGGAGAGAGGCGATGGCAGCGAGAGGCATTTGTTGTTCATTTCACTCAACTGTCAAATAAGTTCAGAAAATCACTTAAAAACTGGAAAAGACACCAATTAATCAGTATCATTATAGCTTAGGTTAATTATTTAATCAATTAGTCAATCAACTGAAAACAAATAGGCAACTTTTTTCAATGATGAAATAATTGTTGAAGTAATGTAATGTAAAGGAAAACTGCCAAAAATACTCCGGATCAAGCCAGATTTTGATCAGACAAAACTTGGAATATGCCAGCTTGGGCTTTGAGACATTGGGATATGGGCATCTTATGAACAAATAGCTGATGAATCAAGAAAACAACTGAGAGATTAATCAATAATGGAAATAATCTTTAGTTTCAGTTTCAGATAAGATAAGATAAACCTTTATTCGTCCCGCAGTGGGGAAATTCACAATTTCAGTTTCATTTCATGATCCAAATCCATTCTCATGTCATTATATAAACTGTATTCTCCCACTCTAACATAAACTCATTTCAATCCACTTCTCACCTCCCAAACAAGAGGATATATTGGACTGCTGGGTGAAACTCTGGTTAATCCAATGAAGGTGACTTACGTGTTCGCATTACATTTGTAGGATCACATGATGCAAAGTTGAGAGAATCCTCAAATCTTGAATGAAATGAAAATCCTTCCAAAAATGCATGGTGGTATAAATACAGTACATGTGAAGCTGTTTCTGTGGTTCCTGAAAAGTTGGCATTTTACAGATACAAATTGTTGTATTGACGTGATAATTGAGGAAACATGTAACAAGGGTCCAAGTTTACATATTTATAAGAGTGGAGTAATGGTTTAAATTAATTTGTGAAGCTAAGACTTTTTTATAATTTAATGTGCAGAATGGATGAATGGAAACTCCTTTGCACCAACCCTTCTTTCAAAATTGTACAGAAACAGCTTTTTCTGCTATGCCACTTTTTCTACATGTCTAAATAATGTCATAGTACTTAAGGTCCTTCTGATGTGCCCTTAAGCATATAATTTATTCCTCAAAGAGGCAACAGAAGTTATAAATAAATGTGGGGAAATATTCTCTGAGTGGACTCTCCACAATGTTTACCATTATTTCTTTTCCAACTCTTATCTCAGCTCCGCGGGGCCTTTCAATCATTCTTCCAGCTGCCACTCTTTGCTTTACTACCCCACTTGCATCTTTTAAATGGCTCCTATTCTCTGTGAAGGCCAGACCAGACTCTCTTATCAGAGTGAGGGATATAAAAAACAACTTGAAGTCAGCACTGAAGACTTCTTCTAATTAGAGCTCCAAAAATGTGATTATCATGTTTGTTACTCACATTTGGTGGCGCCAGTGCCTACAATTGAAACGGGCAACATATGGACATTTCCATGATATGAAAGCAGACTTAGCGCTGTACACTAATTGCAGATTGAGCTTGAGTTCGATAGCACCATGAGCATGTTTTAACTACCAGCATATCTGAGTTTGTGTGAAGCTATACATCATCCACAAATGCGAGGAGATGACCTGGTTTCAGCTGTGCTGCACAAAGCAATGCAGGCAGTGGATAAAACAGATTACCAGTAGCGATTCTAAATCTCACTACTTGTGCTCCTCATTTTTTGGTCTAGAACTGGCTAATGAATTCAGATTATTATAAAGATTATGTCAGCATGTGTCTGTGATATATCAATGTATGTTTATAAATGTCTTAACCTTGAATTAAGAGTTCAGGTATGAATAGCTGAATTGACTTGGTAACAGTAAAGATAGAGGTAGACCGCCACACAGGCATGGGATATGATAGGTGAGCTTCTATTTAGTCTTTTTTGTTGAGGTGGAGCTGCCTTGGTTGGTCTGAATCTATTATATTTCTCTTTCTCTCATTGTTTTTCATTTGTTCTTTTTATGTGTTTGTTATATACACTAGAAAGAACAGATCACAAAAAGATTCACAGTCAAAATAAATGTTTTCTCTGATATTTCTGCATCATTTTGCCTGACTCAACAAGCCGCTGTCACAGGACAACCCGCTCTCTCAATATTGTCATCTAAGAACATCCAAGACTCCCATATTGCTGTTGTCCTACTTATATTTGAAGGACCTTTTCCCAGTGCTGTGGAAACATAAATCACACACTCTACTGCCATCACAACAAATCCCCTCTGGTCTCTCTAATACTTGAAATAAGAAGAGAAGGATGATAGCGTCTGTATGATTTTTCTTATTCACTCTATGTTACTTTCATGCATTTCTTTATTATGTCACCACGGTATAGGTTGTGGTGTTTGTGTGGCATTAGTTCATGTTTCACCACATCATGCCTTGATCCAGTAACTGGACTCAGCAGCCCCTGGCAGGAGCTGGTGGCAGCTGAGCCAAAACTTAATCCTGCTAAAATTACAAGGAAATGTCAGCGAGCATGTTACAGTCTTCCCATTTCTCTCTCTCTCTTCCGCTTGTTGATGTATTTGCGGTGTTTCAGTGTTAATTTCATGAGAAGGAGAGGAAGGAAAGATGAAGAGGAGGAAAGAGATATGATCCAAGCTGAGGAGGCCAAATAAAACCTAATTGTGTGGAAAGGAATGCCCCCTTCCTACAGTCTCCTTTCTCTCTCCCTCCCTCTTGCTCTCTTTCGCCGTCACTTCTCAAAGATGTTGGCAGTGGCTCAACCAATGGCCTGTGGCTATTTGTTTATATGCAATTTGTTAGAGGCTGGCCCCTTTCCCCCCTTTTCAAAGAAGCCATTTACAATTCTATTCATGTCTACCTGCCTCATTCACACTGCAACACATAGTTGTGAACCAAGGGCCTGGATTTCACTACGTGCTTTCACAAAGTGTTAACACAGTTATGTTAATGCCATTCAGAGAGGGGAAGACATTATTACATTACTTTCTGTAATGGTGTATAATGGAGTGAAAGGAGGTGCAGTATTAAAGCGATGAGGCTAGGTGGCAAATAGGAGGTGGTGGCTCTGCATTATGCTCCTCACAGATGAATGGACTGAGGGCTAAAGCAAACACATACAGACCTTCAGACACATAAGTGCTCATACAGTAGTACTAAGGAAAACAAACCTAAACTAATGTTCGTGTTGCAGAGTTCAGCTGAAACAGCTCTGTGGGGATTCTCAAACCAGCTGCTGGGGTTCGCAATGCAGCAAGACGAATGATAGAGAGGAAGAGGGTGGGGGTAGAGATGGATCGAGCGAGAGAGGGAGAGGCCCCACAGACTAAGAGAGGAGGCAGAAGAGGCTTAAAAGAAGTAATCGAGGCAGGGATACTCTTCAGGGGGCAGTGGGTTGGTAGGCTGCTTATTTGGGCCAAGTGCTGTGAATGCCAATAACTCTGCTGCTACTTCTTGTAGATATGCAGAGCTTTGGACTGCCACACGTGTACTTTAAGGTTTCCTGTGGCTTCATTTCATTTCAGTCCCTTAGGCCAGCAGTTCTGCCTTGTGTCTTTTAGCTGCTTAATCCCTCTAGCCTCGGGTATTCAGTACTGCATGCTGCAGCTGATTCTCCAGCCTCCTGAATTCCTTTGGTGCTCCCGCCCCCGATAATTTCCATAACCCCATGGCATGGACAGATCTGACTGCCGGACCATGCAACATTCAAAGATTAGATTTTTTTCAAAATTATGTGTAATTTCTTGCTAAATTAATACACATAATTTGAAATGTTGCCCTCTAGATGACACAATTATCCTCTATCATTATACAGCGTGTGGAGGAGTATATTTGAAGTTGACATCTATTACAGAGCCTAAGATCTGACAACAAGCAACCACTAACTGCACAACTTTAAAGAGACTCACTATAATGACAATGTCGGCAGTGGAGGCGGTGAGAGAAAGGGGTTAGATAGAGTGTGAGCGAGCAAGTCAGTGAGGGAGCAAGCGAGAAAGAAAGAATTGAAAGGGCTGAAATGCGTAGTGTCATTTCTGTCGCTATCTTGACTTTGCCAGGCTTGACAGAAAAAGTGAGACCACGAATAAATGAGTCTATCTGTGATTGAAAAATGTAGAAGATTAATTTGACAAGAGCAGAGGAGGCGTGATAAGGAGGGGGGGAAACACAAAAGTCAAGTGAAGAGAATGCTATTTGAAATTTAAATTTTGTTTCACTTCATCAGGAGGCAATGCACACAGGCTGAAAGGATATGAAAAAATAAAATATTCAATAACGGTCACAGGTCTGACTTCTGATCACAAACCATATAGTTGTATGCCAAACAAAAAGTATGAACAGGGATTTAGGTTAGCATTCCACAAATATTCTTTCACTTAATCCATGCAACAATACACACCATTGTGTGCAGACAGTACGACACATACAGAAGCAGCAAACAGGAGTAGTATAGTATTGCATAGATGTATGTAACACTATCTCCTGCTACTGAAGCTCTAAGAAGACCAACAGATATTGTCTCTTTGAAATATGAACAACTGTCCTGACAACAAGGACATGTAGTTAATTGAAGTAGTAGTGTATGCATTAGCACAGAGAATATTTTGAGGGAATCCTTCAGGTCAAGTATGTAAAGGAGGAACCACTTCCTAAAGCAGGACACACCTATCTGGTTGTGACTGTAACGAGTGAAACCAGGCCACTGGGTTAATGTTGCCTGCAGGGATAACCCACACACAATTGTGTCGGCATTGATTGCTGTTCGCATGGTGAGAACGCATCTGTTTGTGTAGGGACACAATGTACTCTGACATAGTTATAAATGATGACGTGTCCAGTATACAGTAAATTTCAGAGTCTGCTCATAGAGGATGGTATGAACTTTAGCATAGTATGCAAATCCACACACACAAACATGCGCTGTGAGAGCACACTGTATGCAGCACTAATACAAAGGACAGTGTTATTGAGCGCTACACTGCAGTGGAAACACATATTTTCATATTTTGTCCAGTCATTGCAAATACAAAATCCTGTTTGCTTATAAACAGACACCTTCGTGTCTCAAACAACAACAACTTTTCTTTTTTTCAGCTCAGATCAGTGGGTCCAGAGCAATGAAATTCAACAAATGAAAACCTATTTGTATTGAGGTTTAAAGTGCTTTAAAATATGGCTCTTAAGAAACATTGGGTGACAGATAGAGTAATTTAAGATAAGACCGTTGGCTGAATGTCAGAACAATTTTATTATTATTTCAAACTGGCATATGGGTATAGATAACAAATGGATGGATGGGTGTGTCTATGACTTCAACCATGTAGGCCAGATAAAATGGTTGTAAGACAAGGCAGAACAGAGGT
Source organism: Holacanthus passer (assembly GCA_025331565.1). NCBI lineage: Eukaryota > Metazoa > Chordata > Actinopteri > Pomacanthidae > Holacanthus > Holacanthus passer. The sequence continues at coordinate 4,391,513 of JAFREQ010000050.1, read as the reverse complement.
ACTGTTGGATGTTTAAAATGTATAAAATATAGCTAATACAATGCTCTGCTGATGTTTACTATGTTGCAGCAAAATCAAACCCAGTTCATTAACTTTCTGATGTCAACTTTGCATCTTAGCTTTTTAAGACTGTCCTTGTTGTGTGATGTCATGTCTTTGTATCTCCTCTTAAAAAAGAGTGAAAAAGAGTTATCACAGGTGACAAGAGACATAACCAACACACAGTATCTCCTCTGTCAGTATGCTGAGCAGACCAAGCTAACAAGTGAGTGACAACAGATCAAAGCCTGATGATCAATACAGGACCCGACCATCCATCTGCCAAACCTCCAACAGACCAGTGGGACAGCAAGTGACAGAGAGATCAATGAGGAAGTGAGGAAGATAAAGACAAGTCTGATTGAAAGCTGAGACAGGGAGATGAGAGACCAACAGAAAGAGAAAGACAACAGAAAGAATGTGTGAACAGGATGATTCACACTTAAGAAGAAATCTGATGATCTGATGTTTCAAACTTTTCTACAAAATTCTGACCATCATACAAAATCCCCAGTGCATCTGCAGCTCAGAGCTGAAGAAGAAGTGTTGCAGAGCTTCAGTAGGATGTTCAGGGTTTAATGGAGGTTTCACTTCCTCTATTAAAAAGGTTACAGTGGGAAGGGAGGGCACTCTGTGTGAGCTGAACCGAAACAATGCAACTAGACAATGGCTGCTAATTAGCCTGACAGACAGGAGGGAAAACACTGAACCATGAAAGGAGTTGTTGACCAAGGTCATGGAATATGAATGCGCTTTGCAAAGACAAGAACAAACACAAGAGATGCACACAAATAGAACACACACAGTGTCCGAGGTATTTGAATTTAACAGGACAGATAAACTTTGCTTGCAAAGCCTCATCTGCGTAGTAGTTTACACAGTTCTTTACACATGCTACAACAGACACATTGTACTAAACCACATCATTTACTGTAGGAACTTAACAGACCACTGGACATGCAGCAATGCAGCAGCATCACGCTTATTTTCCTTAAGATCAACATGTGATGGACTAAGTACTATATTTTGTAGTATTATTCCAGCTGCACAAAAATCAGTGCAGGAGTGTTGTGGTTTAAAGACACCTGGGTGCTGACACAGGAAGTCGGTCACAGCAAACATTTACACCACAGTGCCTCCTTTCTTTCACTCTCAGTTCTCATTTACAGAAAGAGGATTTGAGCTGGCTGTTAGGTTATAGTGTGTCACCATCTGATGACACTGTGGAGAATACAATTTTACTGAAACACCTGTTGAAACCATTTGTGCAAGCGTAAACTTCCTTTACGGCTGTGTTGTAACCCTGAAGTGGGGGCAACAACTTGTTACACATGCTGCTCATCAGTCTGTCTCCTCAGCTGCAACGCCACTGGAATGATGTCAAGCCACTTTCCTCACTAATAATAAACAACACACAAAATATCAGAATGCAAATATTTGCAAAAGAAAAACATGATGATTCGCATCCTGGAGCTGAAAGAGGAACCAGAATATATGCCCTGGATTGAGCCTTCATAATTCCAGGAGGTGTTTTTAATTCATTCAAAGTGAAAGCACTACTGAGCTAACATTTAACTAAATCTAAATCTTATATATTCATACTTCTTGAGTGTGAAAATGTGTGATTGTGAATAAAGAATTGTATACATAGAAATGCTACACTTTCCAGCTGGTGATCAATACAGTTTCATCTCTTATTTTCTTTAGACAACATTCCAATTCCAGTAGCAATGAACTGTGTGACATTGTGTTGTTAAATAGTCCCTTAAAAGTTTATGGTAATTTCCAGTCAGTTAGGTGAATGCTGTGCCATAACTCCCACTATGAGTGGGAGTGTGTATAACTTTGTAGTTTATGAAAGAGGGAGAGAGAGAAAGGGGGAGAAAAGGAGGAAGCAGTGATCCAGAACTGAGCTCCTGTGACAGTTTTTCTATTCAGTCCACACATCACAGGACAATCAGCGACCTAATTAAACAAACATAAAGGAGAAAGAGGGAGAAAAAGAAAAAAAGAGAGAGAAAAGCAGAAGGGAAGAAAGAGAAAGTGATGCTGGAGAAAACAAAAGATGGGTGGACTGATTGAAAGCCAGTCAGAAAAACAAAGAAATGGGGATCAAAGAAAGAAAACACTGCAAGAACTAAGGGAGAAAATCAATGATTATATGATATTATTATATTATATATTATATGATAGAGGTCCAAAAAAATGAACAGCAGAGTAAAAATAAAGAAAGAAAATGGTAATAGGAGTAGTGGGGTGCAATGTTGTACACACAGGCCTTGAGCTCCATGAGAAATGCTGGCTCAGATATGGGGGCAGAGACAGAGAGAGAGAGAGAGAGAGAGAGAGAGAGAGAGAGAGAGAGAGAGAGAGAGAGAGAGAGAGAGAGAGAGGTCGGGGGCAGCAGTGCTGTTGCAAGCAATTCAGTTTATCCGCCTTGAAAAGAGGAAGACAGGGTCTGGACACTAATTATGGATAACAAGACAGAGAGATGGACAGCAGAGCTTAGCCCAGACCTCCGGCACAAGTCAGGGGAGATAACAGTGGAGACAGACCAAAGGAGAGAGGCAGCAAATTAAGGAGAGAGGCAGAAGAGTGGGACAGAAAGAGAGAGAGTTAAACATGTTATTTAATAAGACTCAGGGCACATGGATGGCACAGTGGTAATATTTTTTCCAACTACCACAAAGACCCTAGTACAATTTCCTGTCTGCAGCCATTACAGGACCAACAATAAACTGTGGAAAAAAAGAGGAAAAATCCACTCAAGTAAAAGAGAAAAAACAGACTGCTGGATACCAAAGACTAAAAGACAGAGAATGTATCCTGTTGGTCACACTGATTCAGCTATGTGACACTTTCATGTGAGGCATCATTTAGACTCATTTTGACACACAGTGTCAACACACAGTGCAGCCTGTGCATATTAACACAGTCTGTGAAACTGTGGCGACAGAGACGGTTTGGACAATCTCTCATTTCAGCATTGATGATGACAACTGTGTGTGTTTTTGAGTCTACATGTGATTTGGTATTTCATATAGACATGTGTGAAGAAGTAAGTCAGATCCAGATCTATGTTTATAACAATAACAATGATGAGCCGCACGCACAATCACTTTTCTGTGTTCTGCTGAGTCCTGTGGCGCTTCATTCTTTGCACTTAACAGCTGCGCCAGTTCACATGTTGTCTGTTCTGTCTTGCAGGGAATGATGAAAGAGGCACCCAGACAGAAAGAGAAGTTGTTTGGAAATTATCAGCTAAAAGTGATGGCAAAGCAAAGCGTCATCAAAAAAGGAAGGGCCAGAGGAGATCACTCACGCAAATACTGAAATGGACAGTGAGGACAGACCAGCTGCATAAACACTATAGACTTTATCCCAACAAGTTCTCCAGTATATGTCATTAGTCCAAAACCTGTAGAGCAACAAAATCAGAGCTGTATAATAAATCAGCATTATTACATGACAACACTATTGTTATGGTATGGTTAAATATATACACCAGCACAAATTGATTAGGTTTAAGGAAAGATCATGCAGTTTGTACCAGTTAATAAAGTCAGTGACAATAGCACACAGACTGTGGCACCTGAAAAAAAACAATTGTTTGCCAGTGCAAATGTCAAACCCCAGCAGCAGTGCCACGACCCTGCAAAGTTTACTGTCGGGAAGCTGCTGAGGGATCCTTATCAACAAACACAAGTACTCCTGGTTGGTATGTCTACACTGTCATCTGTATGCATGTTCCCCATGCAAAAAGCAGTAAGGACTCCAGTACTCAGTAAAGAGAGAACAGGTCATTTCAAATTGGGCAGAATATGAGAAAAATTCAGTAACAAAAAAAAGCACTTTTTTTTTTTTTCATTGTTGCTTAATGCTACATGTTTTGTTTAAAGGTGCATTTTGGTAACTTACACATAATTACATAATTATACTTCTGAACATACAAACAGGTGTAGAAAAGGTGACCTGCAGCAGGAAAGGATATTTTCTTAGGACCTTAATGTACGTGCATAGGGCTCCTCCCCAGCAGCAAGCAGAGGCATAAATCACTGTGTTTTTCACTGTAGTTTTCTTCTATAATTGTACCTCTCTACTACCACTTTTCTCTGAGAGGGTACAATACAAATTCATTCTCCCCATCTAGCAAAACATGATAGAGTCCAAAGAAAAGTAAATTTCCAGGACAGGGCAAGAGGAAAACAAAACAAAAAGAAAGCATGGCCTCACATACAAATTAAAGGTAAGAATGAGTTGCCTTCTGACTGCCTGTGCAATATGAATATCTGAGTATGAGAACATACCGGCATCGCAGAGTTTATGAGCTTCCCTGTACGCGAGGACACAGAAATAAATGCAGGTATGTGTGTGTGTGTGTGTGTGTGTGTGTGTGTGTGTGTGTGTGTGAGTGTGTGAAAGCTCATGCTTCATGCTCTCCACCCAGATGCTCTTGGCAGGAGGTGACCTCTGTCCACATAACAGACGGTCTGGACCTGTTGTAACGCACACTCACACTCACACAGGGATAGAGAGACACACTCAAAGCCTGCTCAAAGTCACAACAAGGTCATGTAAACTCACAGAATAACTAGTCCAAGAGGAACAGCAGAAATAACTACCATGAAACCACCTGCGTCGGCTTCCTCTTTGACTCCTCGCTCACATTCATGGCAGCTCTCTTCCAAAGGTCAATTAATCTTACAACGCAGCCGTGAGCTTGAAATGTAACGCAATGTAATTACTCATATCAGCATTATGAATGTTGCTATAAAAAGGTTTTAAACACCTTTAGTGGAGTTTGTAACTTGTTAAATATTGCCATAACAGAAAAGAAACAGCCCTGGGACACACACACACACACTCACACACACACACACACTACATCAACATGGTGGGATTGTCAGGTAATCAAACGCCAATAAAAAGCATCTTCTATCACAAAGAGAATTGCCTGCATGTGTTTCTGTGTGAACTGAGGCTCTGCAATCCGGCTTTCAGAGATTATGAGAGTGGAGGAAGAGAGAGAAAGAGAGAAGTGGTGGAGTAGTAATGCAAAAATAACAAGGTTGAAAAGAAATATCTTTACGCATATGTACAACACATACAGTGTATGCATAAACATTAAACTGGTGAATTGGACGGCACAACAGAAATGAGTGAGAGCCAGTTGTGTCTAAGATTTATAGCCATTGCTAGTCAGTGAGATCATGGGAGAAAGGCGATTTGTATGTGCATGTGTAAGAGAGCTGGAGAGAGAAAGAAAGAAGGAGAGGAACAGAGAGAGGGAGGGTCTCAGGGTGAACGAGTGATGCTTCTGTTCATTAGCAGTCCTCCCTTATAGCCGGACAGTTACAGGATAATCATGTCTGCTTGGTGGCAGTTTGTCCTTGACTGTCATTGGTGGGACTCTGCTGGGTCCTGTCTCTGTTCCAGACTCTGTGTGTGTATATGTTTGTGTGTGTGTGTTGTTTGCATGTGTATGAGAGTCTTTCAAAACTTTAATTAACCAACTAAGCCAAACACATTGGTGCCAAAAACTGTGAGGCAGCAATGATTGTGCTCTTGCAAATCAACAAACTGTAATTCCCTTCCTTTCAAACCAACCTATTGTGTGAGCATCCTCCAATCCTCTGAGAATTTGACGTATAACTGAGACAAAAGTAGCAGCAATGAGCATGTGCTGCATTAAATATTTTTAATGGTTATTTTTGGGGGGAACTGACAGTATGAAGCACCAAGAAAAATGAGGATAGAAAAAGGGAGGAAACATAACAATGGTCCTTCATTGTTGCAGCTACGTGCACCATGTCCCATTTTTTTTTACCAGAATGCCTCACTGCATTTCTTTATTGATACTATCCATTGATCACTTCATGCCTGGGCAGAGTTTGAATGATTTTGCAGCTCCACAGTATCGGGTGGACTGGCTGCTTTTCTCAAGGGTATTTTGCAAACTTCTGCAGCATTGAGATCGATGGGACACAAAAATTGAGCATATGTTCCACACAGCTGCGTTACAGTTTTTTCATGTGACCGCATGAGTTTTTCCAAATTCTGGACATGCAGTCGGACTTTCTGTTTCAGTAGTCAATTGACTGTAGAGACACAGATACAATCTACACCAGACAGCTTTAAATAATGCACAACTCGAAGGCAACATTGAAGAATAGACTCAGAATCAATTTTCAGTCAAAGACCACAGAATGACTGCAAGTTAAAATCAAAACTCCAGACCTTAAAATTACAGAATAGAATAAAAGCAAGCGTTGCTATTTTCTGTGACAAAACTGTAAAATCAATCAAAAATGAGTGCATGCACCATTTCTCTTACTCTAACCTGTCACCAGAACCTCGAACATAGTGAAGATCTTGACGAACAACATAATTAAAATGCAATGTTTAACTTCAGTTAACATAATTTCACCTTTTTTTTCAGGATCTGCTGACACCATGTTTATCTTTTTGAGCTTGGCGGCCACAGTGCAGACCCCACACGCTTGTTTCTGGCTCGTCCTGACTATATAATTCGTTCCTGTTTCCATCTGAACAGAAAAAGGCCAGTGACTGATTTAGAAGTGAGGCCTGATGAGTGCCACCTTCACTAATAGGCCCTGTCGCTCACAGCCACAGGCCAAATGGCACCCGCATTAATAAATTAGATAAAGGTGCTGCTTAGTATCTGACTGTTGTTCTTCTGTTCTTTCTCTTCATCCGTCTCTTATCTTTTGCTTTCTCTGTTTTTTCCAGTTCTATTTCCCTTTCGTCTCTCTTCAGACTCTCCGTCTGTGTCTGCATTCCATCTGCTGCTCTTATCTCTCTCCAAACTCTTTCCTTCACATCCATCAGATCACACTTCACCCATTGTGTCCCATCGATCTTTCCCTTCATCACTATTTCCTCTTCTCTAACTTCCTTGTCTTTTTCTCTCTTCATTTTTTTCCTTGTGTTATTCTTCTTCTTTCTACTCTCATCACTACCCCATAATTTACTCCTCACTTGCTCAAACACAGGTAAACAAAACTCACAAGTATTCAGTATTCATATCTCCATAACCTCCTTTAGACGTGCTCACAGTCAATATGCTATCAATAAAACACACAAATGCAATGATTAATTAAGTTAATCCACGTGCTCTGCTCCTCCTACAGACAATGGTAGAAATGCTATAGTATTAATCATTTATATATACTTGTATATTTATTCATATACAAGTCTGCAGTCAGTCTACTGAATTATGTCAATTAATTGATGAATTGATGAGTAGATTGAAAGAAATTGCCAACTTTTTTGGCAACACTAAGCAACACATTTACCTGTTGATAACATATATCCTGAATATCACCCAATAAATAAATAAATAATAATACTTACACTAATCACAAATATGTGTACAGTTTAATACCAAATCACTGTTTTGGCAGTCAAACCAGACATTTGGCTAAAAGTCTAGCCGACTGATACATATACATATATACACTGGAACAAACAAAAACTTAATTTACTATCTGGCTTTCAAACATTACAAGCCATGGTAATAGATTTACAATTTACATGGTGTGTTATGCACCTGAATGCACCCATTATAATAATAAAACCTGCCTCATGAATTCTTATCAAGGAGGAGAGACTGAATCATCACATCCAGATATTACGCTATGTGAAAATAAGCTCTCCTCCATCTCTGTGATGTTCAGCACACAAATATTTATATTTGTGGAAGTACAAACATTTCCCTAAATCCATGCAAATATTTTGAAGCTGTACATTCCATATTTGTGAAAATTATGTGTCATTTTTGCTATAGTGTAGATGTAACACGGTCTTCCGCTCTCCGCACTCGGACTACGACATATGATGACAGCTGTCTCAAATGAAATTTCAAAGTGACATTAACCACGGCAGCTGACAAAGGTCTGGGTCATTAGCAGACATCACAGAAAAGGATCACACTGTCCTCTGCTCACAAGGAAAACGGTAAATCTGAAAGACAGCTTGTCATAATGTGCCACCACATCACATCATACCACATGGTTCACAATGTGGCATCACATATCTTGAGGTTTCCATGGCTGTCAACAGGGGTATCAGTCAGCTTTAATGTGGCCAGAAAGTTCACCATGTTGCTTCTGGATTGTCCAAACATCACATGTCTGCAAGCATTCAAGGCACTCTCATGTATGCTGCTCCACATGTGGGCCAAAAATAAATCAATACAGGCAACTGAAACCTGTCAACCTCTACAAATTACAAATCTTTGCCCCTATCTGCAACAAAGGTCACAGTGGTAATAAGGGTGAGCAGAGTGGTTGAAACACCTCAGCAACCTCCTCCACCTACTCGAACATACCTGTGGGGGTGATGTAATCTATCCAGCATGTTCTACATCTGTCCTGGTTTAGCCTGGAAACTAAAAACTACAGGTCTTCTAATGATCTGATACATAGCTCCAGACAACACATACTGCAGCATTTTCATATCTGATGATGCCCCAATGAACAAGGCAGACTTTTTTTCTGACAACCTAACTGCTTAGGGGGTTTAGAACCCATAACTTCTTGTCTAAGGTAAAAGAAAGGCAGTGGCCATGGTTAAAAGAAACTTTGACTGGGAAACACTTTCTAAGCCTAACCACAAACCATAACCTCATCCCTGAGGTTTTAAGGTATCACAACAACATCATACCTTTGTCTTTGCTTCAGTCATAAAAGTCACAATCTGCAAGAAGAGCTCTAGAATAGCAGCTGTTAGCTATTCGGTTTCGACAAAGATTCAACCTGCATGAAATGACACTGTGGCATGAGCCATTTGCAGCATTACATTGCTGAGCGAGAAGGACAATACCACCTAATGCACACTGCATGAACAAAAACATGAACCCATTGTCAACAAAATGATGTTGACTTTTTGACAAACTTCTCCTAACTCAGAGAGCCACTTCACTAACAGGCAGCCAACAAATAGCTCAGAGGAAGGCTTGTTGATGGTTATCATGAGGAAGTGTTCAGGTTGCAGACACTGACAGGGATGTTGCCTCTGCCTCAGACTCTGCAGTGCGGCTCGACTGGCTGATTTCCCATCATGCTCATGGTAAACAAACATGCCCTTTGTACCGTGTTACATCCCCTTTTTGTTTGTCTTTGTTTCAACTTCTGCAGATATTACTCACTCCTGATATTCGTCTGCATTCTGGCCTCTCTGCCTCACTTTCCTCCCATCTCGGTCCTTTAATCAGACCATGAAATGACTGCAGAGGCTGGCAGAGCAATCTGCTCCTCTCTGTTCATCTGAAGTGCTAATGTAGAAGGAGGGAGAAGAAGGATGATGGAAGTGGGAAAAGAGGGAGAAATCAAAGGAAGGGAGAGCAAGACGGAGACAAGCGAGGGGAGAGGAAATGAGCGGATGGCGGCAAGACGAATAAGTGAAAAAGAGAATTCGAGAAAAAGATGAGAGAAAAACATCGCACAAGCAAATGCGAAAGATGTGGTCTAAACAAGAGCATATATGAAACAGGAAGGGGAAGAAGGGAGACATAAAAAATAGAGACAAAGGTGACAAAATGAAGTGACATCAATTTTGTCGTGCTCTCGTCTGACCTGCAAACCCCACTTCTGCAGCTGTAACACACACCCACACAAACTAAAAAGCCTCAGACGATAACCCAGGGAGGATGCGTGTTCACCGAGAGCACAGAGATAAAACAAAGCAAGCAGGAGATGAAGAAAACACACAAGGAGAGAACAGACAAGCTTTGACAGGAAACCAGATTAGAGGCAGGGAGCTCAGATGATTCCTCTGACCTGCTGGAAACCCTGAGGAGAAAAAATTAACATCTCTCCATAAGAGGACAAATGAGGTGTAAATTATTGATTATTTTTCTGCAGCAGCAAAGCAGATCTGGGCCACCGCACAGTTTTCACATATTTTCAGGATCAGGTTGTTTGAAGTTCCCTGCTGGTTAAGGACGAGTGTATGTAGGTACTTCAGCTCATAATTACCTCGCACTGAATGTGAGGGGACATCAGGCTTAAATGTTAAAGATATAACGTGTGCATTGATAAGCATTTTAAAAATACATTAGAATAACTGTAATGTTACTATTTATATAGTTTGAATTTTATGCCTGCATCTTAGATGTAATTTTCCCACTTTAGGATGAAACCCTGTATTCTTCCTCTGTGGGAGTCTGAGTTTAATTCGCCTGAGCATGTAACAGAAATTAGTATTGGGAGGTTAGAATTAACAGGTACAGAATAATTATCACTACAGAGCAAATGTGTGACTTCATTTTAAGTAGTGACAGCTGTCTGGCAAGTGTTTGTTACCAGATGATCAGGAGTAACAACATTGAACAGGCTGGGTGACTAAAGATAAGATATTCCATGGGGGATGGGGAAACTCACAAAGCTGCACTAATCAATGATTTTAAATTAACAATGGTCAAAATGTGTAATGTGAAAGGGCTCATGCGTATTGACAAACCCAAAGATAATTATTACCTAATCGTGTAGTTCTCCCAGCTCTATTGAGCATTTCAGCCAATTGTTCCGGTTTTACAGCCTGCAAGTTGCTGCCAACTCGTAGGTGACCTACACTTAATACTGTGCCTAAACACATCCTGTGTAGACGGAGATGGAGGACTGAAATACTCTGCTAACATGCTGCACACGCCTATGCTTCCTGTATGAACAGCAACTAGCTGGTGAACATTGCAGAGCATTTAGAAGATAAAAAGTCAGATATTTCCTGAAGAACTGATAGAGACCAAAAACAGAGCTAGAAGAGAGTGAATATTGGAGTTACATTCATCTGGTAGTCAAAGATACAGTATGTCTACAACGAATGCTAATATTGCTCCCTATCTGATGGATGCTTGCTAACATGTTCTCCCTAACAACTGTATAAGGTGGTGATATGTCAGCACATATCATGTGTTGACAGCTTGTTGCAAAAAGAGAGAGAGTGTGAGTCCCGAAATGTTCTGAGGGATTCACATGGAGGAGAATTTGTCTGTACACATTGCAGGGAGGACAATATGTCCACAGGCAGCTGCTCTAACTATCATCAAGCATGTTTGCAAGCATGAATTTGAGTTCAAGTTATATAGATATTATTCATTTTCTGTTGTTTGCTCCAGTCCATAAAATGCATCATTCATCCTTTCTCCTACTGATCGTGTTTTTCCTATCTCTGTTACTCTGGAGCTGAGCATCTAGGCCAAGGCATCCCCAAACACATAAGTACACACACACACACACACACACACACAAGATGTATGCATCCTCCCAGCTGCTTAGTGAACCAGTCTAATCTGTCTTTGCTCCATGCCAAAATTCATTTCAGCACCTGTCTTGGCCATGCTGAGACTTTCCCCTGTACTTAGTAATATTTGTGCGTGTGTGTGTGCCTCCAAGTGTGCGAACCCAAGCAGCAGGAGAGAGCAAGCTAATAAATCGTCTCCTACAAGGCTTCTTGCAATAATGAGACACTTCTCACCTTTCCTCTCTCACACACACACTCCCTCTCCATGCTATGGCAACACAAATTTCCTCCAGAACATTTTTCCCACATTTGGACACCCCAGCAATCAAATAACTGAGCTTCTATGGATCATAAATACAATTTCACAAAATATGCAACATATCTTCATCCAACAAAAGAGTAAGAGGAATCTCTCTGTGTAAATCAGATAAGGAGACATTTGCAAAAGACCTCCAGTAGACTGAAGAGATGTTAAAATAGTGGTTGCTGTCAGTGAGAAGGTTAAATAGCCGTTAGTAATTTCACATTATCTGCATCCACCACCTCCTTTCAACATGAAAAAGAGGACTGGAAACCAACACTACAGCATCGGCAGGCTGCAGCCTCCAATGAGTCTGAATGCAGCGACTGCTTTCTCATGGAGAAGTTAAGAGTATTTCACCCGAGGGAAACATTAAACAAAACATAAAAAAACAGGGTGAAAAGAAGAGATGCTTTCTGTAAAACACAATATTTCACATGTAACAGAAGAGCTCTTCATCACATTTACTCCAGTGTCTGTAAATGCTGCTCAGCAGGACAAACTTGATCTTACAACAGATCAATTATACAGACGGGCCAAGATGTTCTCACATCAACAATAGGGCTACCAACACTTTAAAACAAGACGAAGTGTATCCAAAGTGTCTGTGTGCTGTATATAAAATATTTAAGTAGCTATCTAATCTTTTTAATTTTGGCCTTCTGAAAAATCTCTTCGTTATCCACACTGCAAGCGCCTGCATCATCCTGCTCACCTTCACTGCCAAGTTTCTGAAAGTGAGGATTGTGTGATGTGGATAAAACCCTCTATAACAGTATATGTAAGCAACATGTGTGAGGATTTATATTGCAATATCAACTGTTTTGAAAAAATTGAAAAACTGGTTATAGATAAATAACAGGAGTGTCTCTTTTTGGGTTATTTCTTCAAATTTATAAAGTAGCTCTGTGTTTGTAACATTGCCTATAAGAGTCTAATAAACCCAGAGAGATCATAGGAATAACTGCATGATATAAACACTGTGGAAAAATCTTTGATGGAAAAACTGATATTGTCTCGTGGTATACGTATATTGTCATATCGTCCTATTGTCAGACAGTTTGTGAAACATAAATTCCAATGACTATTGAAAGACTAACAGGTTTTTCAGTAGTTTCTCATTTAAGTTATCATCTTCTTAACAGCTGAAGGCAACTGAGGCAAAAACATGTTGCATCATTATTTCTAAGTCGGTCTCTACATCACAAAAGTACAACAACATGCATATTTCCATTTTTTGTTTTCCTTCCCAGTCATCATTGCAAAGACATTTCCACAGTTAAAACACAATGCATTTTTATTCAGACAACTGCACCCAAACCTGCTACTGCAAATCAAGCCTACCTGTCAATGTGTGGAGAAAAGTGTGAGAAGTAATCGTGGATAAAAGTACACAGCTCCTCTTGGAAGTTAAAATGGTTCAACTACTACCAGAAAATCATTTATAAGCCACGTTTCACAAGGAAGTGCGCAAATGAGACAGCATTTCCAAAAAAGAGAAGTATTTTGTATTGCCCGTCAAAGACACAGTAGGTTGCCACCGTATTGCATTTCACCCAGTGTGAATATTTTAAGAGCACTTCTCCACCCGTACAATGAAATGTTATCCTGTACCAATGGCGGTGAAAATACTCTTAACTTCCCTACAACTGTGGAGTGAAGTTAAAACAATTAAACAATCTAAAGCTAGAATATGATGCAGAATGTTACACAGGATACTCCACAGCAGTTCTCAACTATGAAGCTGAGATGACGTTTATTTGACTTTGTTGCTATGCAAAGCTGGAGGGAGAGATATTGTACAAAGTTTGAAATTTCCCAAGAGATAGCCCGAGGACTTTATGAAATATGTCACATGTAACACCTAGGGATCTTTCTTTCTTTTCTTTTCTCAGACTATGATGTAACAAGCCAATTATCTCAGTGAACAAAAGTCAAACAAAAGAGACAATACGGTGTGGCAATAAGATTAGCACATCTATAAAAAAAACTTTATATCTGAAAAACCTGAAAGATAAATTCAATTCTTGTGAAACCTTCAAAGAATAAAACAAAATTAGGAAAACAAAATACTATTAATTATGATTTAAAAGACAAAATGGTACAGCACAAAAGCACCAACAGTTAATAGAAAAGCACCTAATCCAAGAACTCATCAGGGATGTTTGCACTGATAACAAAAGCATGTAAGCGATCTTGGTTTTGCTGGAAATCTTCTATGTTTCTGCAGCATATGTGCACATCTACAGCTGAACACTACCACCAAGTGGACAGAAGGGTGAATTACAAGTGATATCTACTTGCAGCATTGTTGCTCCTGTCCACGATTCTCAACATGGCTGTTATAGTTTTGTTAAATTGATCAAAACTGTCCACGAGACACAGTGTGCTTGGACCTGAGCTGGTCTTATATTGAGGGAGACTGAAGATGAACATTTAGCACATTTCCTTCTATTGATTATTAATAAAGTTTGCTGTGCCTGAGTCTAAACATGTTTGTCATTATGGAAGGAATTGGTATCAAACCATTATTTGTTTTACATATATCTTCTATGGAATTGCATAAAGCACAGACATCATATGTGCACAACTGTACTGATTTATCTACTGATTAATCTAGATACATTCAGTACATGAACCCAGATTACTGTCTTCATTTAGGACTGGGGGAGATCGTGAGTGTCAAAGACTGACTGTTGAGAAAAAACAATAGCTGGGAGTGATACATTTGGATGGACACTTGATAAAGAATACATGCACTCATTCAGACACTACAAACTTACCTGATAGAAACTCGTAGCTGTCTCATATGGCCCTGTGATGAACTGTGCCCCACTTTTCTTTGTAAGGATCTCGACATAACCTGCAAAGACGAAAGCATGCATGACTCATCTCAGTCTGTTCGAGACTCTGCAGAGCAATTATTTCTCATCTGAGATGCTAAAACAGTATGTGCTGCTAAATGCACGATATATTTGTTGATACTAACACCTTTACATTGTGTGTTGTCGTCTGATTTGGGATAATACACTAGCATACTTGTTTCTGTGGTGTAAAGTGACAAATATCATTACCTTTATTTACTTTCAAATTGGCAAATTTAAAACACACACATTTCTAGTAAAGTATAAATCATCTTTTGTTTTCAACATGACTATGTTCTGCAAAAATTTCAAAAGCCCTAACAACCAGACTCTCCTGTGTGGTTTAGTGGTTTGTGTGTATCAGAGAAGCAGAGAGGTGGCTTCTCTGATACACACAAACCACTTCAAACACAGAGGGTCAATATCAGGAAAAAAAAACAAAACACAAACACTTGCTGTGACAAAACTTGCAGTAGAAAGCAGATAAGTGGTGTAATTTCTGAAACCACTCTATTATTAAAGAACCCAAATCCACTGAGAGCGACACAGGAAAACAGTTGTGAAGTTGCACCAAGAGGAGGGCCTACAGAGTTGACATGAGGTGAAAGGTGCAGACTTTCTTCAGCAAAATGCACAATGAACTGCTGTATGGTATGAAAACCTTCCCTTAAACCTACAATGACTTATTTAGTGGACCACTTAAAGGGTGGAGAAAACAAGCTGCAACATAACATTGACGAATTATCACCTTTTTAAGTTTACATGGTAATCTTGTAGTAAACAGTGACTTATTTCCACATCCAGCAGTTACACAGCAGCATTATCATTCATTTGGAGTCGTGTTTCTGGCCTCCAGTCCAATATTCACTCTTTGAGCTCTGTTTTTGATCTCTACCAACTCCTGAGGGAAATATCCGGCACTTTAGCTGCTAAATGTTCCACTTTGGTCACCAGCTACAGCAGGTAATGTACAGACAGTTGATAATGCCTTTTGACTGAAAACAGCTGCCCACTGGAGCCAAAAATGATGCTATGAGAGCAGTGAGAGTGAACCTAAACAGTAAAGTTGTGGCTATAGCTCAATAACTGTGACTGACTGTGTAATTAATACCAGGTCAACTCGGTACCACTCAACAATACAGAATTAGAAACCCTATTTATTCCTCTCTAACTCAGTGGTAGGAACATAGACTGTAGGACCCAGGCTCTATCCCTTCCTGTGTCCTGGTTGGCCAGAGTCCACTGTAGTGGAAAAAGCTGACCTGCTTTTACAGAGATTCTCAGTCTATGCAGAGTACAATGAGAACAGGACGGCCAAACATGAAATATGATGAGTTGGCATAAATTTTACTTTATTCCACGTGGTTAAACAGGGTAGCATTCGGGTTTCACTCAAGCCACAGCATACAAAAAAATACACAGTATGCATTCATCACACTCTAAACTAACCAGCTAAATGTATTTTAGAAGAACACTATCTTATGTCTCTTGATTATTGTTGCAAAATACAGAAAAAAACAGGAAATACTAACATATGTACAACCCTGATTCCAAAAAGTTGTGCAAAACGTAAATAAAAACAGAATGCAATCATTTGCAAACAAACTGTGTTCACCACAATTTTACAAAGTGTTCCTGAGCCCACGTAATAATAGCCTTTATACAACACTTTGTCAAACGACATGTGTTTGACAAAGTGTTGAACCTCGCTCCATCCTTGCTTGTGAACGACAATATTTGAGCCTTTCCAGGATGAACCTTTCATACCCAATCATGATACTATCACCTGTTACCAATGAACTTGTTTACCTGTGGAATGATCCAAACAGGTGTTTTTGGATCAGTCCACAACTTTCACAGTCTTTTGTTGCACCTGTTCCAACTTGTTTGAAACATGTTGCTGCCATCAAATTCAGAAAAAGCAGATATTTTAAAAAAATCAATCAAGTTGATGAGGTCAAACATTACATATATTGTCTTTGTACTGTTTTACATTAAATTCCCTTTTATTTTTGTTTCACAGAGGTCTAAACTTTTTTGGGGTTGCAGTTAAACAAGTTTGCTGTCAGTCAGTATTCTTCAGGGATGCCTACAAATAGCTGGAAGGATATGACAGCCTGTCAGTGAAGTTATATCAAAATAAAAGGTTGTTTCATTCCATTCAGAAAACATACTTTCTCACTTCCCTCTATATCTAGCTATGCAGCCAGTTTTGGTTTAATGTGCCGAGAGTTTTAGATATTAGCCACCCCAATACAATATAGGAGAATTGGAGATTTAAATGGCACTGATTGGTTTTACTCTGTCAAGCTGAATTGCCTTCACACTGTTTCCTTCACTGTATAATTTTGTATAAAATGTGGAGGCCAGGTTCGGATTACATACCATCCCCACTTGCATAAAGCCACCAATCGCTTGAGCGTTGAAGCAGTTTGGCTGTGAAGTAAATCTCATGCAGAAGCAACTCTGCAGCGAACCACTTTGGATAAAAGCACCCAAACAGGACAATGTATTTAAACAACAATAAAGAATGATGCCACTGCTGAAAACCTTCTGCTCAGTGCAGCAAAAAGTACATTTTGATTACTGTAGTACTTTCAGTTCATAGAAGCAGAAATGTAGCCAATCCTAAATTATTCCCAAAACTACAGTAAAAGAGAGCAAGACACTGAGAGAGTCAAAAACACAAGATTTACAACCCTTAAACTATTCATTCTCTGCACTGTGACTAGATTAGTCTTTCATGATTTACTTCTGATATAATAATTCTGGTAATGGTGATATGCATTGGCACACACACATCCAAACAAAACATTACCAGAAACAGTCAATCATACAGACATAAACACAGAAACATGCAGAAAATGCATTCCCTCAAGAGCAACAACTGAGTTCATTCTAACCTTTCATGGTGAGGACACCACAGCAAAAGTCTTTGAAGTTGATCCTCCCATGGGAGTCGGGGTCCAGACATTTGACCAACTTCTTCACCTGTGGAGGAGTACGGAGAAAACATGAAGGCTATCAGGGCACACCAAACACACTGCTGTTCATGCACAGTGAAATAAATTATGGATGAGGTTATTTTGCTCCCCGTATCAGTCAAAAAAACATTTCTGTCTCTCTCTTTGAGGTCCTGCAGAGCAATCATTTGGGATTCAAGATGTTAAAACATGCTCAAAAAAGAGGAACTGTACAAAAAGCACCAAATATTTTTATATTCTTTGCCAGCTGGGGATGATACACTGGATATTTTTATACATTTTTGCAAGGCGGTTTATATTAACACAACATTATATACATACATTTGAGAGATTAGAGATTTGTTGCACGATAAAGGGGTTATGTAGTGAAAAAAGGCACAGGTTTGATTCTTAGCATCAATGACGGTTTTGTTCTATTTAAGTGTGACTTAACAGAGCAGAGCATTTGTTCGTGTTATTAGTGAAGAGTGTGCTTTTCTTGCAACACCAACTCAAAATGTGTGCTGGGAAGAAAATGACGATTGTGCAAAAACCTAGGTATGGTATCTTATGGGTGTCAATAGGCTATTGAAAAATTACCTATGATATCAGCCATATTCAAATGATCTTCAACATGCTGTATATTTGCATGTGTGTGAGTGTGTGTGTGTGTGTGTGTGAGGTCTGTGCCTCCCACTGCCACATTATACCAGATAGCAGATAGAGAAGTGGCTGATATGTACGAACCAGTACATGACTCATTGCACCAAGGCCCTTCATAGAGGCTCTCAGTGCTGTAAGGGGTTTCATATCATTTGCCATTGCCTATAATAAGTATGATAGTTGGATAGTCTGAACATCCTCTCTTTTCATTATTAACGCGAGCAACACGGTATGATTTGTCAAATGCAGAGCTACACTCTGCATACTATGCTGTATATTAACAACAATTTATCTCTCTCAAACAGAAGGTTCTTTTAAACACACATTACAATTTTCCTCCAAAGCATCTTTTATGCTATTCCATGAAAAAAAAGGTTGCATGGGATGTTAAAATATTATAACCCTGTAGGTAGGATTACAAGCCCAACAATTAATGTCTAAATTACAACAGTTCACTGCCTTTATCATCTTGAAAACCAGATAATGTTTATAGCCCCACTGCAGTTTACAATGTTTATTACATGCCACAATACTAAAGTGCTTAATGGACCAAACATACCAGTAATGATGGTTTTAATATTCTTAGAGCCTCAGGAGTACTGAGAGTTAAGTTTGTCTAGATAATGCCAGTAGAGCTCAGTAGAGCCCAGCTAATTCATGGCAGTCTGTCTGTTAGATTAGGAGATATTGAACATATCAAAGTTGATATTTGGGCCTGATGGTGGTGCACAGATATCCAAAAGGGACAGGAATCATCTTCTGTGGTCACATTAAACTTTGATATTTTCTTAAGTAAAAGTGGAAACTTGGTTCTAATAATGACACAAGATGAAAATGCAAGAGGCCAACCAAAATAATTAGAAAATATTCCTCTGGGGATCACGACAATATACAATAATTTACATGGACATTTGGCCAGTAGCTGTGTTCTTCACAAAGCTGCTCACAAACCAACAGCAAACAAAATGACATCAACTTCCTGAGGCCCACACAGAGGCAAAACTGCCTGCAATAAAAATATATGTAAATAATTTCTATCCTGAACCGAGACTGGGGGCAGTGGGATGGTTTACTAAACGAATCTAACATACCTCATGTGCAATATGACACATTTGTATAATGAAAATGGCCAAAGCATGCACAAATACATGCACATCTTGACTCATGATCCTCCCACATCACTGAAGAGGGCTGCTGCCTTTAAGCACTCTGCACCACGGCTGAATAATGCATTATTCTCTTTGCAAGCTACCCACAGCCCTTTCAATTTTAACAGCACTAATTTTAGCAAAAGTCTGTGACTGAGATGGAAACAACTTTGGGGTCTTCCTGGGTTAAAAAATAACCTAGGTTGAACTTCAACTTTGAGAGGTAGAGATAGCTGTTCAAAAAAATGCGACATAACACGCTTGATAAAAAATAGCGCATTGCGTATTATTACAACAATGGCACACACACACACACACACACACACACACACTCACGGTCATCTCAAAACCTTGTTACCAATATTCTGGCAACTGTGTCACATGTACAATACAGCTGATTAAAGCATTTTGAGGTGTTTTAAATTAAGGTCACTAGAGGACTTCAGTCTATCTGGATCAAACCCAGTTTTAACAGATCTGTATAAATCAGCTGGTCCTGTTCAACATTGTCGACAGCTTAAAATCATTGTTTCTGACACGTCCTCAGTTTTCAAGGACAAAGTGAAGGGGAAAGAAAAGAGGTCAGAGGAGAAAACTGTAGGATAATGTGAGTGTGTGCACATTTGCATGTGACTGTACAACTGAGGAGAGTGTCACCTACTGTGAACAATAGTAGGTCAGGTTGTCACGAAGCAGCCAGTGGGATTTGCCCATATAGGACAATGACACGAGAGGGCAACACATGCAGTGGAACTAGGAAACTGCTTATTACGGTAAATCAAAGAGAGTAGGTGTAATGTGCATGTGTTTATTTATCTGTATGCAGTCTTATTTGGGTCACATGTTCATCATAAAACACATATTTTTGGGCAGTTTGTTTAAATTTTCAATTACTTTCAATAAAACAGTCTTAGCAACATAATTGGATCACAATAATTGAATTATCCTATTTAAATTCTGATTAAAAATAAATGGTAATGCAGTGCACTGTGAAGTGTGAAATGTGTCGCATTATACTGCATAGGATCTACTAACATGTAGGTCCTTGAGATACAAATTGCATCCACTTCATCCTGTCAAGCAATTTCCCAGGTCAGTGAAAAGCTTCCCCCAGGAGCTAATCAGTGCCTCCACAATGTTCCTGCTGATGAGCAACACAACACTGGGGAGCCAATCAACGTTCGATTACCCTGACATGCAGTGAGACGTAGAGAGGCACGTCCACAATGACACACACACTGATGAAAAACATCTAAATACAACCAATAATATCCCTTATTCCTCACAAACTAAGCTCTTTGAGTCAAACAGGTTCCAGAAGATGCCACAGTTTTTGCCAATTTGTTTTATAGCCAGTCAGTTAAAACATCCTGTTTGAGGCCTATTGGAAAAACTGAAAAGAAAAATCATTTGACTTCAAGAGTTTTTAAGCTTACATTACCCGATAATGACTTACAGATTGTGGTGTTTGTTTCTAACTTCAAAGTCGATCAGTTACAAATAGCAATAGGAACAGTCCTGGTTTGGCCTTTTTATAAGATACAGCAGTTTGCTCAAGAGCCTCTCAGCAGCAGTGACCGAGAAAGAAAAGAGTCTGTGCTGCTTATTTTGCAACAATATTCTCAAGCAGGGACCTGAGGGAAGCAAAATGAATACAGCAATGAATAAACACTTTTTGGACTTTCTTTTTAGTCCAAAATACACTCATACACTAAGTTTTGTCGATCCTGTTCAGGGTTGCATGAGGCTGGAGCTGTCTCAGCGTACACTGGGTGAGAGGCATCATACACCCACCCTGAAGAGGTCACCACTTTATGTATGTTAAACTGCTTGGCCGATACTGGATTTTAAAGTTTAAAATCTGATCATGGTATAGATATAGCAGATAGCCTTTAAAAAAAAAAAAAAGATTAGCATGTAACAAGAACAAGCACAAAAACAAGTCCCTTAAATGTGGTTATTGAAGAATATGTGGGTCTAAATGGGATTCATTCAAAATGACTTCAAACATACACATTAATTTCTTGATAATTACTGTTCAACATACACCAACATACCAATATTTGAGAAATAAGCTAATATGAGTAGTATATTTTCTCAATAGTCATCATTTACATGTCAGCTGCATCTCCTTTAATTATTGGATTTTGCCAAATTGAAAGAATGTTTTTTACCTGACTTTCTTCATTAGTACAGAAATGTTACTTTCTAATATTCTACACTTGCAACTAAAATTAAAAGTGAATAGCACATTTCTACCAGACATTAAAATGACTTTCCTGCTCCAGAATAACTTAACTATCTGATTTCACACACAACTTGCAGGTCAGAGAGGTAAAGGAGCAAAACTCTGCTTTGCTGGAATGTCATAGCTGTTCCTACTGAATAGTTTGGGAACAAAAATATCTTCCTGCTTTGGATCCAACCTGGAAAAATGTAATTAGTACAACTTCATATAAGCTTTTTCATCACACAAACAGATACAGCTGTCAGTTAAGTTTCAGGTAATAACAAGGGCTTGTGGGAAAGGCTATATAGCACATTACATTAGTATAAAGGTAGAGAATATAGTCAAAGAAAATGAGGAATGAATGCAGAAACATACTGAAAGTCTCTCACCTGTTCTGTTTGTCCAAACTGAGAACCCAAACGCACCAAATCTCCAGGACGGATAAAACCGTCTGAGTCCTCGTCACACGCGTCAAAAACCTCTCTGAGTTTCCTCACGAATGTCACCAGTCGCTCCGGCTCAGGAACAAAGTGTTCATCCATCTTCTCGGTGTTTTCTTCTTCTTCTTTCGGGATGTTTCTGTTCGATGTGACTCACGGCGGCTCCATGTTGCTCGGATGCTGTTGCCGCGCGCCACGGGAGGAGCGATGCTGACGTCCCAACCCGGAAGTAAACTCATCACCTGTAACGAACACACGTCCACCTCAGCTCCACCTCCCACTCAGTCTGTCAGCTTCACTAACGTGGTTGCTGAATAGATCATTGTCATAGAGAGTAATGTTGGCACAGTGAGCTCAGGATGTACAAAAGTCAGGAGTTACATTCACACACAAGCTGCTACAACAAACCGTAGCAATTTATCGCAAGAAGAGGTCAGATTTATAAAAATGTCACAAGCTGGTGTGCTAATAAAAAAAGGATCTACACAGTCATCATCCAGAGGCCTCAACATAAACAAGACCAAGACCATGAATCTGAAGCCATGCTAGCTGCTCTGTGAGCTGTTTAGAGCAAAATGCTAACGTCAGCATGCTAATGTGCTCAACTGACAAAGCTAAGATGCGCAACAGACAAAGCTAACATGCACAAAATGACAAAGATAACATGCTCAAAGCAACAAAGCTAACATGCACAAAATGACAAAGCTAACGTGCTCAAAATGACAAAGCTAACATGCTCAAAATGACAAAGCTAACATGCCCAAAACAATAAAGCTAACATGTTCAAAATGACCAAGCTAACGAGCTCAAAAACAGCAAAGCAAAAGATTTGGACAAAGAAACTGAACTGTTAGTGAAAAAAATTAAGGGGATCACCAGAGTCTGACTTATTGATTAGATTGATTCTCTGGTCCAATCCAATAGTTTTTGAAATATTTTACTAAAAGCCAAAAATGTCATCCTGCCAGAGGAAAGGTCAGGAGGTCACCAAAGTCAGTAAGGTTCATCCTCAGGGGATCATGAACCTCTGTATATTTTATGCCAATCCATCTAGTAGTTGTTGTGATATTTAAGTCTGGATCAAAGTGGTGGACCACTGCTCACTTTGCCATCCATGGAGTTATGCTGGCAAGAGAACAACTTAAGAACATGCACATGAGCTGACAATATGAAGAGGACTGTTTTTACAATGGTCTCTAAGCACTTACTGACTTCCCTGTTTCATCCATTTCAGTGCTTTTGCTATATTAGTTAGTAATAAGTCATTTGTGGTAACTTGAGTAAGCAGAAATTTAGTAGAAATATGCACCATATAAACTGAAATAATAATAATTTTAATAATATAACATATAATAAAAGTCTCAACATTTTGTAATATGCAGGTTTCACACTAAGGCTCCTGGTAACATTATAGCATTTATAAGCAGTATATAAACAGATAGCATTTATTAATAGCAATTATTGTATTGTATTGTATTGCATACAAACAAATTGGCATTTAATCAGATTACCACAAGCTCATTGCCACATATTCAACCTGTTGTGTAAAAGCAGAGTGTGACAGTGCCTCCAAACTGACTGATTTTATTTTTAACCAAGGTCTGCAATGTTGATGTTGCTGGGATCGATGTGCCTCTCACTCGGCTGAGACCATCTGCATTTTTCTCTCTGCTGAGGAAGCTCAGTCTTTCAATTATGGAAATAGTCTAAGACAAAGAAATCAGTCTTGTCCTGGCAAATATCTTTTGCCTTCATCTTCTCATCAGATGACAGAAGAGATTTCATTAGAATATATTCACACTGTCTCTGTCAGACAGCTCCACAACTGGGAAGTGTTATTTTGATTTAAGGCTTTTAAAATGCAACAAGAAGGCCAAGATTAATGTTGTGATTTCAAGAAAGCAGAACAACAGCTGCATGTGACTCGGTTTCATGTGTGAATATTAGTTCACATCTCTATGGAAAACGGAATTTCCATGCATTTTACAGAGCCAAAGTTAGTCATCAGAAATCATATATAACTTCCTCTGTTTTCTGTCCGCATCCATTTGCTATTTGTGCATTGCTGTAATTTTCACATCTTATCAGTTTCAAAGATAGTTTTACACCCAGTAAAGAAGTTTAAGAAAGCAGCAGTTCTTGGATCACTTGCAAGGAGTAGGTGTAAAATCACTGATTTACGAGGAGATGCTGTGCTACTGTCTGGGAAACAACCCAAATCCTATTTTGTATTGTGCTGTATGTTGATAGTAGGCATTATGATGTAACGCACAATTTGTTTGTGTAGTGTTTCCAGTGTTAAACCTAAAGATTGTCTTCTGGTGGTGATGCATGCAGTGTTGCATTTTTGGGCATCACTTTGTATTGTAATGTCAAGTCTGACATGTATTATATAAAGAAAAGAAACTCTTCAACTACACCGTCCTCCAAAGAAGCATGGTTAAAAAGATGGAATTTTGTGTTTTATTTAGAAGATGATTCAGGTGGCAATTTTTAAAGAACAGTAACTCATCTTCTTCCTCAAAAATAAACCACCAGTAGCCAGTATTTTTTCTCTTCTGTATTCGATATGCGTCATCGTGTTTGCTTCCCTGTACGATTGTTTGTATATATGGAAATTACACACTTCAACAATCGCCCTACAAGATATTAATCATTAGAAGGGCATTTGACAGTGGCAGATGAAGAGGCAGACAGGAAACATGGGAGTGAGAAGTGTGTGACATGCAACATGTCACTAGCTGGAGTCATGCAGGTGACAGATGTGACCATGTGGTCTGTGCTGTAAGCTTTCAGCTGCCCTAAAAAGATATTTCTGAAAGACAAAGTAGCAAATGTTTTTTGTTTTTTAAGTTGTGCTGTTAAATCCAGTTTCAAATGCAGATGTTTTTAGAGGTTTTAGGATGTTTTTGCAGCTTTTCACCCGATCACTCCTTTTAGAAAGAGGCTGAAAAAGTGATAGATAGGCCAGTCTGAAGGGTCAAACTTAGAGAATATTTTTTATCATAAATTAGATTTACTGCTCCTCTATCACTGGCCCTACTGTCAATAAAATACTAGTAGAGCCAATTTTCCTTTTGGTGAACTGATAATGAAATACCACTCCTCATTTTGCTGGATGCTGGTGAAAGTTCCCAGAGTAATGTTCCCAGACTAATGTGATTTAAATCACCTATCATCTTTAGAATATTTACCTCCTTGACATAAATTAAATGTATAATGTGCACTTCAGATCTCCTTTAGGCTTGAGTTCAAGTCCCTCTGTTGTGCAAACTAAACTACTTCTGCTTCACAGAAATTCAACTTATAAACATCTTGTTCCATGTAACTATTACCTCATTTTTGGTCACTATTATTTCATTTCTATTTCAACATCTTTGTTTCTTTCATCGTGTGCAGATGTGATTTTTTTTTTTTTTAAGCCTACTTCTAACAACAATGAACAGGTTTTTGTCGTCTTTTGGACTCCAATAAACATGTTTTCAGGCCGGTGTTTCCAAATAAATGCATAAAAGGAACTAAAAAACTGTCTGTACTTTTTGTTTTGGAGAGATGCACACACACACATACACACTCAGGACAAAATTAAATGAATGAAAATGAAAAAAAAACAATGACAACTACAATTAGAATTGATCAATGGGGAAATGGGAAAACAATGAAATAATACATCACAACGCTGTTTCTTAAATAATCTTCTAGAAGCCATATTGAACATCTCGGTCTTAAGCTTGACTCACAACATTTAGAAAACTGAGAGTATTTCATTTCCCCCACTTTAATTATATCACAGAAAGTGTAAATAACAGAACAGAGGAACATCTTGAATCTCAGCACATTTTTCATAGAGATAATAGTGGATATGTTTGAGGAGAAGTTAAAAGCATCTATCACATCCTAATGACACCGGATGACATGTCAGGGAATGTTTTCTTTGCTGTTCCTCCATTAATGTGCTGACACAGAAATATTTCATCATACCTCCCATTCAACCATTGGATTCCAAAAAAGGAAGTATGTTTACAGGTTCCTACTTCCCCTATCGTTCTCAAGAGGATGTCATGCATATTAAGAAAACAGAGACAGAGAGAGAGAGAGAGAGAGAGAGAGAGAGAGAGAGAGAGAGAGAAAGAGCAGCCTGTGCTTGTAGGTGCTTTTTCACACCAACCATTCAGTCTTCTTCTTGCGTCAAAGATGCAGGTTGTTAGTGGTGGACAATCACTTTGGATATACTCACTACTTTTTACTTTTCTACAACTTTGGGGTAAGTATCATATTATAGGTGTTCCTAAACACATTATTTCTTTTGTTTAGCCTAACAACTAAAAAATATACAACACATTTCCTCTAGAAATATCTACTTACACACATTGGTGAAATTGCCATAAAATGTATAATCAGTAACAAACAATTCCATTCTGTTGTAACTGCTAAATATTTAAGTTACAGGTAATATCTCTATTTTCAGTTTCATGCTCCATTTTGAATTTTCTCATCTGCTGCAATCACTAGTTTGGTACAAAGTGAGCATCAGCATATGTAGCAATCACAAATGTTTTTACACACATGCTGCACAGCTGCGCTGTTGCTCCAGATCCAAAGCAATTTGTGAAACTCATCAGATTCTTGCTGTACGTTATACCTTTCTCTCTCTTGTCTAGCGGGATTATTAGCTTCCACTTCCTCTCCCACTCTTCCGGCACCTGAACTTGACATCTCTGCGAGGTCAAAGGACTCAGTGGCCCTGGTCTGCCGGGCCCCAGTGGGCCACCGTGGGGTTCTGTTCATGTTGTACCGATTCAGAGAAATGGTACTTTTTTATAAGATGTGTATGTGTGTTTTGTGCTACCACTGGGCTATCTTGTAATCTTATTTTTCCTCTTCATTCACTGAGGTGGACTCTCAGGAGGTGCAGTCTGGTGCTATGGAGGTCCAGTTCACTGTGAGGTTAACAGAAGTGGATTCAGTCCAATCTGATCTCTTCTGCTGTCTGTACAAGGAGCAGGACGGGCGTTACAGTGCGTTCAGTCCCTATTTGCAGCTGGAGCACCAAAAAGGTGTCTGTATCACTTGTATTTCAACCTATACACACACTTCATGGTTGTATTAAAAGGGAAAACACAAACCATTATTATAATATATAGAATGAAGCAAGACACTGGTCTAATACAGGATAAAGCAGAGATAAGAAGCTCCACATTTTGTGAAGTGTAAACACAGACTTAATCTGTTCAATCTGCACTTAGTCGTGATTCTACATGTGGTATAAAATAATAAACACTCCCATCCGCTCCTCTCCAACCACCACAACACATTGCTGCCTGCAGCTGCTCGCTAGGGTCTTTTATTGTCCTCCACGCTGTGGGTGTGTGTAGTGGTAGTTACATCCTGCTCATATAGAAACCACACACCCACACCCACACCCACACACACACATTAAAACATCAAACACAATGTATAGTGGTTTCCAGTGTTGACGGTTAGAGAGGGAGGTTGTCTTGCAACTGTGACAAACCAAAGTTGTTAGCATCATATTAGGTTTTAAGTGAATTTGTGCCATTGAATGAAACATGTTAAATAAGGCCACAGAAATATGGTGATAATTGTTTCTCCCTTTCTGTGCTTCTCCAGCTGCTGCCCCTACTCGCTCCACGCCCTCGTTCCCTCCTCCAGTCTTGTCTGTGCAGCCTTCTACTGGTGAGGTTAAACGTGGAGACCTGCTCTCCTTCAGCTGCTCGCTCCCCTCGCTCCTGTCCCAGTCTCAGGCCCCGTCTAGCTATAACAACAAACCAGTGACCTTCCTTCTGCTGAGGACTGCTGAGGGAACAGGGGCGACATCCATTATCCCTCATCCTCAGGCCAGTCTGGTGTCAAACCCTGAACCCCAGCCAGGAGTGTTCACTGTGGGGCCGGTGAGAGGAGGCGAAGAGGGCGAGTACACCTGCCTTTACCAGGTCACCAAGAAAAGAGGATTGTTTAATTCAACTGTCAGCAACACTGTTCAAATCACTATTACAGGTGAGGATGTTCCACAGGACTTTTTGCCCTCAGGACCCGAGAGATTTACATTCACCTTGTTACCCCATTGACTCCCTTTAAATCTTTACTAAAAGCTAGTTTGTGTTGACCTGCATCTTTACACTGAAGTTGGATTTTCTTTTGCAACTTGCATTTCTTTGCCTTTTTCAAAATATTACACTTATTGTTCTGGGATGTTTTTGTAGTTTAGGAATTTAATATATTAACTGTTATTATGATATAGGTATCACAGGTACATATTAGGTTGAAAACTATTCCAGTTACCAGGATTAATTGCTTTATGTATCTATATTATATCTATACTATAATTAACAAAGGAGGCAAGTGTTTGTCAGCAGAATTTAACTTTTAATTTTAGTTCGTAAAAAATCCCACAAAATATTGCTTTTAAAATATCAGAAAATAGGTCCTCTATCACAGTTTGACTTTAGAGATAATTTAATTGCTCATTTTGTTGGACTAGCAACCCCAAAATATTCAACTTACTATCATATAAGACAAAGAAAACCAGCAACTAGTCACATAGAGGGGCTAGAGCTAGTGATTTTTTTTGTTTTGTTTAAATGTTGCCTCAATGATTGATATACCTGGCAGCACCTTTAACTCTGGCCGATGTTTCCTCTGATTTCATCCAGATGTGTTGCCGGTGCCCACCCTCGTCCTCCAGCAGCAGACAAACGTGTGGCATTTGCTCTGCACAGGATCTCCATCATACCCCGGTGCTGTGTTCTCCCTCTACCTGGCTGATAATGAACTTCCTGCTGCCACTCAACATGCCACCTTGATCCAACATCAGGCCACCTTCCCAGTGCCAGTGCAGGACGCTCTGGTGGCTTTGTACCAGTGCCAGTACAGCGTCCTCCTGGGAAGGAAATGGAGCAACTCTGAGCGCAGCCTCCCTTTGGCTGTAACCAGAGGTACAGATTGAAGCTTGTACTGTATCTGTGTGGTTTGGTTTGAGCGTAATTTAACACAAAATGTGACTGTTTGCTTCTTTTCACCTTGCAGTAATCCCTCCTCCATCATCACAAGGTAAACCTACAATAGCTTTATTTCATATGAGGTTTTTATCCTGTGTGGATTTTGAGTGGCAGGAAGAGAAAGACAGAAAAATGACTCACATTTTCTACCAAAAATAAAATGTATCACAGCTGTCTGAGCTGCAAAGAAATCCATGATTGAGCAACTGAAGTAGCCACTTCAGTGATCATGAAGAAAAACATTATATATCTCACCATCCTTTTTGTATCTCACAATAACACCGGTGTGACATGTGCAGATGTGTCTGCTGTGGATTGGCCTCTTGTACTGGGCTCTTTCTCTGCTGTGGTATTGTTCCTCTGTTCAGCGGCACTTGTGGCTGTGGTGGCACACAGGAAAGGTATTTGACGTGTGAATCTTTTTATCACTGATATATTTACTCTGCCACAATTGTCTTCTGTTGTGAAATGTGTCATTTCCTCTTTTTCTTCCCTTTTGATTCTCCTGTAAAGTGAAAGCAGCAGCCGAGGAAAAGAAGAAAAGGTATCGTCTCTTTTGTGCTCATCAGTCTTAAAGATGGTGAAGTTCAGAGCAGTAAATGACGACTGTGTTTGTCTGTGCAGAATCCTTTTGTCTTCCCAATGTTATCATCAACAAGTGGGATTTACTATAAACACTGTGACAGCCATGACACATGAGCAACAATTAGAGATAACTGATAATATTGTACTTGAGTGAGCTGCGAAATAAACAATTTCAAATGTTAGGAATTTGCTCAAATATGATGTATAGTTTAAAAAAGGCCAGCAGAGAAAAAGTAGTTGCACTTTATTGATCTCTCACCTGCAATCCCAATAATCATTTCAAATTATAAACTTGCCTTTACACACTCTTTAAATGTTGATATAACCTGATACATAAAATGCAATATTGCATTGCTGTGTTCATATTGTGCTATAAAATGTTGCTGTGTTGAACTGTTTCAGAGAGGAAGCACAGTTCTGGACTCAAGTTCATGGGAAGGACCATATTGTTGGTGAGTTTAAGATGATATTTAGAACGAGTTAATTGTCTGTTCATTCAGTTTCCTCTAATTTCTTCAAGGCAGTTTTAATAGTTAATAGTTAATAGTTAGTGCAGTACATCGCATGGATATTGGACAAGAGAAGAAATTTACTGATCCAAGCCACTGTTTCTGTTTTGCAGACCTTACATTCAGGCCTCCAAGCTTCACCTCTCAGGTAAATATGAATCAATACCTGGTTCTACAATTGCTAATAAAAATTCTCGGATGATTTATCAACAATGTTTAAGCCTGAAATAGCTCTCTCTTCCTTTGTACTATTACAACAAGGCTGTAAGGCTGGCTGGGTTTTTATTTCTGCCAACAAATCCCATGAAAAGACCATAACCAACAATGTGCTAGTTCATCTCTCAAAACTTCATGACTTCCCCAGACTGTCTGTGGCACTCAGTCCCAGCCTATTGACTCCTACAGAGGACATACTGTAAATCTTTAAAAATAGCTCGTCGAAACATGGTTTCATCTTTCAAAACAGTTATTTAAATAGTTTCCTAAAACAGCTGGGCACAGGATGCCTTGGCAATCTCAAACAGGAGTAAATAGTAGATTTGTTGAAGTCTGTTTTGTGGATTAATACCAGTTCAGTGTGTTGAGTATTTAAGAGATATTGCCATCCATGTGTATACAGTGTAGTACATTTACAGCAGCAGGACGGTGTGTGTCGGATTGACTCAAAATGCCCATGTTCATTGTAATGAAGGAATTAGGCTTTGGCTACATAATACTTGTTAGAAGGATCAGTTCATGGCTGTATTTTTCATTGTTGACAATAAGAAACACATAAAATATCACCAGATTTATCCTTTAATCATGTTAAACAACATTCATTTTGACACAATGATCTGTGGCTGAAGGCTGATCATGCGCAGTTTTCTGACACAAGTCTCGTCTTCTCTTCGTCTTCCTCTTCCTTTTTGGTATTTCTGGTATTTCTGTGGCCTCAATGTTTCTCCCGTAGATTTGCTATGACAAACAACTGTAAACTTCCCCGATCGCCTGTAAACAGACACACACATGAACACACACACCGCCAATCACCAGACATACTGTCAACCCACACGTATTCCATATTAGTGCTGTCTTGCAGGATTTGGATTCGTCTCTCATTAGTTGTAATCACTTTCATTAACTAGCTTGATAAAGGGCTCTCATTAGAGGAAAGGTTCTCTCCAGGCTCTCTCCTTCTTTCTGCGTTACTGAACAACCATCTTAGAGGACAGAACGTTCTCATCAGCAGCTGATGGAAAAGGACTTTGACAGGGTGGGAAATAAAAAGTAACAGATGAGATTAGTACAAGAGGAAATAGCAAAGATTCACTCACAGAGGACTGAAGGCAAAATGTAACTTCCTTATTTAACTTTGTGGTGATGAAAGTGATACTATGAAATACTCGAGATATGTCTTTAAGTACCCAGACATGGGGAACCTTATTTTAACAGTAAGTGATATGAATTATGCCACATGAAGTGACATTAATCTGAGATATTTAACAGCTTGTTCCTGTGTGTTTGAATGCAGGAATGGGCCAGTGCAGACTCAACTACAGAGGCAGCCTCCAGATCCCCTTTATGGAACTCGCTGTCCACATTCACAACCCCGATCCATCCGATCCATTAGAAATGTTTGTTCTCTCTCTCTGTGTGTTTATACTTTATTTCAGTTTATCAGTGTAGCATCAGTTGGGGCTACACAGCAGGACAGGAAGGGCTATTTCCTCAGTTCCTATTTCGTGTGTAGCGGTAAAATTGTACAATTTGACAGGATACACTGTTTGTTTGATCTTACATGTTACTGAGCCAGTGCATCTAAATACAGATGTTATTATTATTATTATAATAAAGTTTGCTTTGTGAATAACTTATCTTTAGCTTTTGTTCTTGACCTTAGACAAAGTAGATGACAAAAACATTCTCGTCCACAAGGTCCTTTTAGTAGCTGCTCCGGAGCTTTCCATTAGATTACAGGATCTTCATCAGCAGATGCAGTTTAAACAGATGGAATTTAGTAACAGCTACTAAATGGACTTTGAAGTGAAATTGTTTTGTCAAATAATCTACCTGTCAAGCTGTTTTTTTAACTCATTATTTCATAGTTCTATTTGCATATTTGCAGCACATTCAGTCACCATCATCCTTATGGAAAAACCATGTCTGTACACTTTTTTAAACTCTATATGGAGATTTGAACGTGACCTTTTTGTAGTTACATAGTAATAATAATAATACAGTTTATTTATATAGCACTCACTGTATCTAACCAAATATCAAAGTGCTTCATATGCATATGAAAAATGAGAATATAAGTTATTCATATGCATGCAGAGGCCTACTACATGCTGTACATATACCAGACCACTCACATATATACAGACACATATGCAGACAAATTACCCTTATCAAATAAGAAAATAAAAAACATCTTTTAATAAAAAATATGCATTTTTTTAAGGGCATGTAGATTTTGCAAATCATACAGGAGTCGAGGAGTCTTACACCTTCAGATGAAGACAGGTTCCATCAGACTGTGTGCAGGTTGATAAGGGCAGAGAAATTCAGAAATATAATTTGGGGGCGTAATGATGTGTCTCACAAATCTGGCATGTAATGGCATACCAGTTTGTTACGGTGTGTAAAAAGACAATTATCGACACTTACTCAAATCAGTCTGCTGTAGTTTTGCAAAACATTCTGCAGAGGGCACCATTTAGATATAATTTGAATGTGAAAAAAAACAAAACACCTACAGTTCAGAATACAAAACAGGTTCTGTGTTTAGTGCAACAATGTGACTGTGACGTGCATGAAGCCGAGCAATCTTGTTGAATCTGACCATGTGATCGAGGAACAAGCGTCAACCATAAAGTCATTGTGTTTGACCCCTCTTATCTATATTTGTTTAGTTTTTTTCTACATTGTAGATTCTACATTGTGCTGAGACTTACAATACTACATGAAAGGAAAGGTAAAAAGACTCAGGAGGGAAGCACACCTCCTACCTGTTTATATGGTTTTTATGGTGGGCAGCAGAGAAGGGCTGTCATTGTATGTCAGGAAGAAACAGAACGTCAACTCAGTATTAGTACTAGTTTTATTACATTTTACTGGCCTCTATGGCAGCACAGGGCTTTCTATCAGTAGCAGACATGCACACAGGGACTATATATATTCATTTCTCTTTCATGCACACAGACCAAAATAAGATGAAATATGAGGACAGACTTAGATGAATTTAAGGGTTGGAAAGTCTGCATGTCGTCCAGCTAATATTCATGTCTGAGTCACAGCTTACACTTCCTGTGTGGTCACACGCGAGCACACACAGTGAAGATATTCAGCTCCAGATAATGACATTGGGCAGATCTGTTTGAATAAGAGGCACAATACCGATAAGAGGCCTGAACAATGCGAGTTCAACATACTGATGAGTTCAAGTGGTACACTGGCTTGTGGCAGCGTCGCTCTGTGTGTCTCTGTGTGTGCTTATGTGACATGCTGAATTATGAGTCAGGTCTATAATAAATGACATTTGCAATCTTGATACAGTAATTGGCCTTTTAATGCTGCCCCATGCTGTGTCTCCAATGTGTTAGCAAGAGGATTACATGCAGAACATGAAGGTGTGTGCTGAAATCTAAAACTGTGGGAGGTGTTGGCATTTCATGTACATCCTGAAAGTTTTGCCAGCTGATTTAAGTTCATAATTTAATTTATTCTGATGATCACTTTATGAATTTAGTAAGTCACGACTAAAGTGATGATTTAGTTAGGGTAGTAAATCAGCATCATCGTGAGATTATATCAGAGAAAAATGCTGTTGCTTTGTCCAATTTGACACATCAGCTCAAGGCCTTCTCCTCTCTCTGTGGCTTTACAGGAACCCTCAGTGATATAAATCAGACAGCCTTGCAAAATAACTCACATGTCAAGGGCAAAAGCCAACGTGAACTATTGAGTATAATATTTTTTGTTCACACAAACAAAGTATGAAATGTGAGCACACATCATAAGTTTTTATCACTCTTCACCAAGTGACTGCCAAGCTGACTGTATACAGCAACACATTCAGACAACTACACAAAACAAGGCCTGGCCTAAATTGTAGTCGTCAGGCTGGTTTTTGACCCCTAAACATTTATCAAAGTCATTTTGGATAAACTGTCCTTCTGTCCTTGCAGTGTCAGAATAAAAGCTGGTTACGTAATGGCAGGCTGGAAGCACCTCCAGTTGTAATCAGTGACAATTTGGAACATGTGTCAAACTACATGACTGCTTACTGTTAAACAAACATGTAATCAGTGATGAATATTGCAACTACCTCCATCTCAATAGGTCATTTTGTTTGTTACTTAATCCATAGTCCATAGAGTATTAAGATAAGATAAGAGAAGATATTAATTTATTCGTTCCTCAGTGGGGAAATCCACAGTACAACAACATTAAACAACATTAAAAATGCATTCTATTAGAACAACTTAAAAAAAAAAAGCCAGTTGACTGACAACAATAACATATTAGTAGACATGTAAAGATGGAGGCATGTGTTCGTGGTATTAGATAGGTCCTGTCCTCCTCTCCAGACAATAAAACACAGGATGCATGAAATTTCCTGCCATGGGTTTATGTTGATTCTCTGTGACTCAGCTCTGGCATTTCATTCCCCCTTCTCTCGAACATCAAAGCATCTCAACACACACCCACATCAAGCATTATGATGTGCAAAAGGCCCATATGTGAGGGAATCAAAAGAATAATCTCTGAATCTCTTTTATTATCTGTTGACAGTACACACACATATAAAACATGGTGACAGGAGACTGGAGGCCTGTGTCCATAGCATCAAACAAACACTATACTGACTGGATGAATTGTGGTTGCAGAGACAAATGTGAAATTGGCCGTTTGGCACATACTATACTGGAGGGTATATTTTACAAGACTACAGTCATAGGCTGTACAGTATGTGTATGGAAGCAGTGATGGTACTCAGATGAAGTACTCAGATCCTTTACTTAAGTAAAAAAATACACAATAAAATCACTCAGTTAAAAGTAAAAGTCCTGCTTTTTAAATGTTGCTTTGATGCTGCAGCTGCAACATCAAGCTAATGTTCACTTCTTCATATATTGTTGAGTAGTTTAATCTATAACAGTGTAACATATCTTGTATGCTATTCACATATTTTGGACAGACTTTATAATCTGTAAAGTAACTAACTATATTTAGCTGTCGAACATAGTGGAGTAAAACAGTGGATTTTAAGGCAAAAAGTTAAATATTTTGAAGTGTTTTATATAATGATTTATGCAATTTGATACTGATTACATGGAAAATAGAAATTAGAGTAGAGTATTAATGGTCACATTCCAGTGAATCAATTTTAATACATTTCCTTAACCATGAGAGTCTTTTCATTAATGCACAGCAGATCAGCTGAACCTGAAAACGTGATTTTTTTTTTTAACAGGCAAGTTTTCAATGATGAATGAATGATAAATGAATATTGAATTCATAATTTGATATTTCAAGGACTTTGATAAAGTGTTACCAGTATTCCTCTATGAAATGTAGTGATGTGAATGTAGCATAAAATAGCTGTCCTAAACTATGTTTAGTTAGTTTGTGTTTAAGTACCTTAAAATTTTAGTGTTTGAACGAATACATTAAGTTACACTCAACTACAGCAAAGGAGAGTTTATTTCCAGAAGCACACACTCTCATTTGAACATGCACAGAAGATTTCATGCACTCACAAACCATACACATATTACAGTAAATCTATAACCGAAGCAAATGTGCACATACACACACACGTCTCCTTCATTTCCTCTCACACTTTTGTCCTCTTGACAAAGAGGCATTACAAGAGCAGCTGCTAATCCTCTGAACGCAGACTGTCTCACACAATGCTGCTTGGATGACTTTGAGCCAGCAGGGCTTTGGAAGACCGTGATAATGAAATATCATGGAAATGAGTCTGGAGCTGAGCAGGTGATAGACAGATGTGCAGGCTTGTATGTTGGTCAGCACATCTGAAAAGCAGCCAGATTAGATGTCAGAGCAGAGAGAGAGAGATAACTTGGAAAGTACAGTTCACTTGACCTGTCTGGATGTGTTGCCATGTTTGAAAAATAAATCTATGATCTTTGACTCTGAAATTCGTCCAAAAACTATATTGCACATTACAACTGCTCACTGCCAACCCTTGATCTTTTCTATATATATATATATATATATCATTTTGAAATATGTTAAAAGACTATGCATCACTTGCTGTAATACCAAGACTTTTGGTAATGTGCCATTAGACCTGGCAACGCGGCAATACAAGGGAAGTTTCATAGGGAAGAATGAAGCTTATTAATAATTTTGAGCACTTCAATTGCTGCAGCTCCACCATAATAATGTACCGGCAATGTCACTGGGCTGCGTCCAGTCAGAATGAGGTGATGAATTATTCACAGGAGATTGGGAGGTCACTAAAGCGTGGTCTCCTGATCTCACCTACACACACACGCACAAAGGTCCACTGAGGCATTTATGCTGCTTAATTCTAGCACAGAGTATTTTCCAAAGCTGTATCGATGGTGACACATTTCTCTTTGACTCCTCAGAGTGTGATGGGTCCAAATAAAGACATAATATAAAGAAGATAATTGATTGACTGAGGATATTCGTGTTGTGGCCTGAACATAGTGTCGTTGCTAACAGGTCAAGTCTTAATGGAGACAAACGCACCCAAAGAGAAATTAGACTTGACTCCATAACAGACTCGAACCCAGTTTAACTAGTTTAATTTCCTCCTGTGGTACAAGAGTTAGTAGAATAACACTGAATATATCACAGAACTCAATATTATGTCTGCAAGATTAACTCCAACATACAATACTAACTGCATGATTTGAAGCATGTTTAACAGCAGAGCAGCTATTATTTAAGATGTAGGTGTGTATTATGTAGCTCTGAAATCCAGATCAACTTTGTGCTTTTTTTTTTTAAGAGGATGCTTTCTTGCACTATAATCCAGCTTTCAGTAGTGAATTGGGAAAATAAAGAAAGAAGATGCTATGCAGGGATTAAGACTGGGACAATAAAACAGATCTCTGGCCTATACAGACTAAGTTTATTGGGAAGACATTAAGAAACTTGATCAAATAACCTAAAATTAATTCTCTTTGTGATGCTGGTCCTTTTTGGGGACATAGTGAGTCTTGATGCTGCACTGGAGTCAGTGTTTCTAATGTTCTGTATAATGCAGTCAAATACAACCACAACACTAGTTATAGCCCCTTTTAAAATGACCACAAAGTTGAATCAACCACTCACAGTGTCAATAAAAAGTGAACAGCCTGAGCTATACAAAGGTAGGATTTATTGCATGGCTATTACTGTATATGGGATTACATTATATTGCACAGGTGCAAACCGCTAACTCGGTGTGAGACATGATTAAAGGCATAAAACTGATGATGTTTTGATACTGTACCACTCAATCTATTTTCATCAACAAATAATAACTCATTAGTATTCCAAAAATCCTAAGCTAAAGGCGTTCATTAATGTTTAAAAACTGCATTCTTCCTAAATTTACATTTTCTTCTCTCCAGTGCACTGTTATTATTTTTTGCCTTTTTACATTCATTAGTCTCAGAGTTTTCCAGCTCCGGAAACAGGCCAAGTGCTTATCCACTAATAGGTGGCCCTCCTCCTCCTTTTCCTCTCCTCCTCGCTGAAGGATTCTTCAGGGTTTTCAGTCCACCACCAATCCTTTTCCTTGCTCCCAATCCTCCTGACCCCCTTTGTAGCCTCAATCCCTGACCTCTTTCTCGTCTC
The DNA here is from genome assembly GCA_025331565.1 of Holacanthus passer. Classification (NCBI taxonomy): domain Eukaryota; kingdom Metazoa; phylum Chordata; class Actinopteri; family Pomacanthidae; genus Holacanthus; species Holacanthus passer. Next base: position 4,353,669 of record JAFREQ010000050.1, on the reverse strand, counting down.
ACATTCTTGCTTTCCTCCTCTTCATCACTGCTTCCTCCCTATTTCCTTAGACTGCTCTCCTTTTTTAAAATCTCTTTCAGACCTCTGCTGCAAAAGCTACAGGTCTCTGTTAGCCTTCCTCCCTCCTTTAGTTCGCTCTGTCAACGTCTCCTCAGTCGTCTTCTTCGTTGTGTCCGTTCACCAGTCCCGACTCCCAGCGTTGCACCAGGGGGGTCTTCTGTCTGGGGGTCCGGGGACTGTGGAGGAACTGGGCGAAAAGATAAAGCACAACAGGAGTAAGTGGTGATTGAAAGGTAAAAGAGGGATGGAGACTGAAAGTTGTACGTGAAAAAGGGAGTAGAAAAAGAAAGAGAATAAAAGAGTAGCGACATCAGATGTGTGGGAGCAGATGCCGAGACCAATAAGCCACGACAGGGAAAAAAAAGAGCGAAAAGATAAAAAGAGAGGACATCTCTTTGGATGAGCATCATTAGCTCTGTTAGTCAGAGGGAGGTTAATGCGACTGTGATCCAGGGCCATATTCAGTATGACTAAGTCAACAACCGAGGCCAATTTCTCCTGCAACCCTCCGTTTATTCCCCAACTGTAATCAGGAACCAGGTCTGTGCAGAGAGCAGATAACCAACCAGCTGAGAGAGAGAGAGAGAGGCAGCGAGAGTTAAGAGAGCAAAACGTTACTAATGCTGCCATCAAACCGAACCGTGCAGCTAAAACCCAGCATATCGATGCCAAGCTGAATTAAAGGGCTCAAGCCACGGAGCAGCACTCAACTCTAATCAGAGATCCCACAGTTTCAAAGAGATGCAAGACCCACAAGGCAGGTGACGGAAATCAGTGGGATTTTCCGATTGACACTTCCACTTTCTTCGCTATTGATTGCACACACACACACACTCTACAGAGTCCCCCATCTCAGGACTGTTTGCCTTCTTCCCTTATCTATAAAGATAAGCTCCTTGCTGTGTGTTCAGTGTGTTATCAGATGTTTGTGGCCCATATTTGTTGCAAAAAACATGCTGACATCCTCCCAACAGCCTTTCTTCAGACCCTTTACAATCCAGTGCAGTTTTAAACATGCGTTCACGTTCATGCTGCTGAGAGACTAATCGAACCCCCGAAGCAACATTACAATCCACATGTGAAAGATCAGTTAAAGAGGCTTCATGATTGTGGAACCTGATATCTTCTCAGCTGCATTCGAGGGAGACTCAGCGAGGTGATTTGCATACATTTTCATGTCCCATACCCAGTGTGCCAGATACACAGTGTTAACTTATAGAACAAAAAATACTTTCCCACGTGGTCAAACTCAGCAAGCAGTGGTATAAAGGAAATTGTAATGTCTCAATTTCATTGCAATAGGACGACTGGCATGGCTGACTCACCTCTGGACGGTTAATCTTCTCCTCTTCCGGCTGGGCCGGGGGCCACATGCTGAACTTGCCAACTGATTGGCGCGCTGCAAGAGAGAGAAAGAACAAAAAAAGAGGGCTGAGGGCAGGATGAGCAAGAGCAGGCCAGCAATGAGGCAAAAGATGTTCCTGTGATTTTGTTTGTGCTCCACACTGCAAGCAATAAAACCTCCTTGAATCAAATTAAAAGTGAACAAGAAGAAACTGCAGAGAGAAATGAGAAGAGACTGCAGAGGGAATTAAGGGGAAGAAATGTACTTGATTGAACGTGAACATGGAGAAAGAAAGAAAGTCGGCACCAGTGATAGGGTGCATATGAAAAAGGTTATATGATCATCTATAAAGCAATACATGATGAGTCATGGTCATTCAGGTCGTGCAGAGGCACACCCTGGTCAGTTTGTCACGCTGGTATCATTTTCAGTCATATGCAATCACAAAAACACATTGGCAACACTTCCTGCCAACAAAACACACACAAACAGACACTCAAACATGCTGTACAGCAGTGGTTTCCAGCCTCTTTTGTCTGACATACCCCCACATCCATCAGGCTCCAAATGTGTTCATCTGAATTGACTTTAAACTGGATGTTATTTGACACTATTATTGTATATAAAAGATGATCTGGTTTCATCCAATTCAGTGTTTAGGTCTGTTTGCATTTGTTCTACACATGAGTTGAAAGTATTCATTATTTTTGGCTCTCTATTTCAACTGATTATCCAGTAGGTAGTCTGACTCACAGGAAGTTGGTATAATGATAATAAACCATATTTATACAGCACAAAACAAAGTCAAAAAGTGCTTTACATGTTGAAGTAGGATTAAAACATTTCAGGACTGAGGCAAATAGAATCAAACACTTCAAACAGCAATGCTAATAGTAAAACAAATAAGACATGGAAATAACACAGAGTGGTGGTAGCATTAATAAAAAAGCTTTTTGAGAAGTGATTTAAAAGATGTCAGTGATTCTGCAGCCTCAGATTCTGACCACAAACCCCAGGTCAGCTTTAGTCTCGAGCCGGGACTTGAGCCTGCCTGAAGATCAGAGGCTGTTCACAGGAGGAAATTCTCAAATATAACTGGGTGATAAACCATGAAGTGCTTTAAAGTGATCAGTTCAAAGAATTCAGAATTCAAATCTTGAAATCTATTCTAAAACTGGTAACAACTGAAGAGAGGCTCAAACAGGGCTGATATCATCTTGTCTTCTAGTGTTTGTAAAAAGCCGAGCAGCTGCGTTTTGTATCAGCTGAAGGCGAGAACAAAAGCAGGATTGATCTTCTCAAGATCAGGCAGAGAGAGAAAAGATAAAAACAAGACTGAACAACTTTTGTAAATTGTTTTTCAAATGAAAGGTCAAATTTTACAGCCAGGTTTATGCCTGCAAGTTTGACATTTGTAGAGCGGAGGCCAAGATGTCGTTGTAAAATAGGGACGGACTTTTGGAGGATCACAAAGAATGATTTCAGACTTTTTTTTTCATTTAGCTGGACAAATTCTTGGGACATCCAGTACTTTATATCTGACAAACAGCATAATAACTGATGAAAATTGCCTTCTTCACAGGCTTTTAGTGGGACTGGAAACTATTGTGAAAGAAATACAAACAAGGCAAAGCGTTTTTTTTCCAATATACTAGAATGATAATGGGTTCAGTCAGACCTTTCTCCAGCGCTGGGACTGTTTATCTAAGACTTTTACATATTATCCAATAAACTATTAACATACAATATAACATACAATTACAGCAAAATTGAAATCCCACAGAGCTAGTCGATACCTGTCCTCTCAGCAGGCTGTATAGGCAGCACTGTATTTCTCATTTGTTGAGGGTTGTGTGCACTTTTTGAAAGCTGAATTTAGACTTCATCCGAAAATTGGACTCTTGTGTTGCGCTCCTTTCTTGCTGACACAATGAAGTGTCGAGATATGATTCAAGACTTTTCCTCATCTCGACTTTTGCAATTAATATGACAGACCGGATGCTTTATTTATCGTGGAGTTACAGAATTTTATTTTCTTGTCGTCCAGCTACCGCCTCTGGTTTTCCACTGACCATGAGAAAAATGAAATAATGTGCTCACAGGGCTGTTTCAGGGGGTTTTCATCATCTCACCACAGATATAAAAATTGCACACATACCCACACATAAGCAACCACACACACAAACACATTGTCTGCGTCTGCTTGTGAGTGCAAGCAGAATCAATTATACCACGCTCACACACTTCTCGCCCTAGACCAACACTCAGCACTACACTAACCTGCTGGGGGTCCAGTTATTCGCCTGGATGATGAGTCAGGTGAGTCTGGAACAGCCAGTCCATTCAGCGAAGAAGAAGAAAACGTAGGACTCTTTCCTTCTATGCTGGCTGGCCTCCTTCCTCCCCCTCCTCCTCTCCCTCCTCCTTTTGCACCCTCCATGCCCCCATACAGACTGATCCTCTGCTTGTGAAGCTCCTTCTCCCTCTCTTGAGCCTCCCGGATGTCCCGCTCCACTTTAACTAAATTTGCTGAGGAGCGCAGCTTGAAAAAGGGGTTCTCCTTGGGTGTCGCTTCTGCCTCTTCCTCCTCCTGTTCCTGCTCTCTCGCTTTAATCCCACCATGTCCTCTTGTCCTGGATGATGAGAGGCCTCCAGAGTCAACCACAGTGACGGGTTCTCCCTGTGGTTTGGCGCTGTAGTGTTTGTGTGGGGGGACGACCAGGTTATTCTCTATGATGATGACCTGGCGGCCTTGTGCCTCAGAGAAGCCTGGTCCTCTAGGAGTCAGAGAACTGGAACCCGCTCCTCTCGCTGAATCTGGGCTCTGTGTGGGACTCCTCTCCACATATGAGCCTCCTATGGTGGATCCCTGTGACGAGATGTCCTCCAGGTTCTCTAGGGTTAAAACGTCACTTCCAGAAGACCAGGACGTGGTCTTATGTCTGGCTGACACAGTTGAAGTTGAATCACTGGGTTTTTGAAAGGCCTCATAAAGCTCTTTCTTCTCTTTAAGTTGGCGTACCGTGCCTTTGTCATAGAACCCTGGAAGTCTCCCAATCTTGACCAGATCCTGTTCCCTCTCGGACTCCTTGTGGATCTCGTGCTGCATCTTTTTGCCTGCAAACTGCCTATCTTTGCCTTGACACCTCTCAGACTGAGCAGTTAGCGACTGGGAGAGGACACATTTCCTTAAAGGGATTTCTACATACTCTGGCATAGTGGGTGGATTCGGAAGCCCTCTGGACCTTCTCAGGCTGTGTTCACGCTCTACAGCCCGTCGGATCTCCCTCTCAATGGGAGTCTCTTTGGCTGGAGCGCCTGCAGAGACGGTGGTGTTGCCCTCCAAAGTGCTGTATGGGGAGAAGTCCGCCGAAACTCCACTGTCGCTCTGGCTGTCATCGCACGAGTCACTCTCCATCCTGGAGCTTTTAGAAGACACAAATCTGTATTTTTCTGTCTTAAGCTCTTGTGTTTTGAATGTTTTTGAAAATCTTAACAGTCCTCTGCCGTGTTGCTGCCCAACCACCTTGCTCCTTCCAGGTCCACCCTCTTTCTGTCCTTCCTCTCCACCTGGTTGCTTGTGTTCTCCTTCTGTACTTTCCACCGCCCTGCCGTGCCTTTCTCTCACAGCTACAACACAACCAGAGCCTTGAGAAGCTGCCCCACCCTGATTGGACAGCTCCATGACAACGGCTGACAAAGGTGGAGAGCCCTGGCCGAGCACCTGTTGTGCAGCTTCCTGGTTTTCTCCCCTGGGAGCAAGTTCACACTGGCTCTGGGTCAACAGCTCCTTCTGCTGCTTGGCTGAGGGAACTGCAGATAGAATTGAGGTTTGCTCAGTGCAAACGGAGATATTGGCAGAATATGAGGGTTGGAGAGGTTTGCTTCTGATATCTAGTGTTGAACATTGCTGCTGACAAGACATAATATCAATGCTCACTTCCTCTTCTTCCTCACTTTCATCGGCAAAAGGAGGGGAGCACACAGTATATCCATCATCTGAGCTGTTTCTGTCAGAGGGAGAATGATGAGTTGAATTTATTCCAGCAACTGCAGCCCTTGACATATCATTTTCAGGTTCACTGTTGTTACCATCTGGTAAGAGATGCAGCTGGGTGACATTTTCCTTTGTTGTCATATAATCTCCTGTCATCTCCTCAGGTGTTGAATGTACCTCTATATCAAATGGCTCAGTGAGAGGAGGTGTCTGTGCCCATTCTTGACTGTTATGGCTATCAGGAGATGTGAGGTCTTCTGTTGGGTCTGAGATTATCTCAGCACCACTGATCCATTCAGTCACCTCCCCATCTAGGCTGGAAAAGCCCTCTTTCTCAAAGTATTCATCTATTGATAAAGCACTGAGGAAGGGAGGAGGAGGCCGGATGGCATCCTCACATAGATCAACGGACAGATCCTCTTGAGTCTGCAATGCTTCTGATTGTTGGGCAACTTGTTGTAAATCTGTCACCGTCTCTTGTGTCTCCCCGGGGATACACAGACTAATTCTTGTTGATTCTTGAGTTTCCAATTTGGTTACATTGGCTGTTTCAGTTCTTGAGAGTGTTTGGTCCTCTTGAGTTTGGACTTGAGCTTCAGGCTCCAGGATGTCTATGTCCTCTTCAGGTTCTGCTCTCGGAGCCTTTTTGTCTTGCAGAAGGGAGCTGTGACTCATGATTGCACCCACTTCACCTTGTGCCCAGAACTCATTGACCCTCTCGTCTAATGAGCTGACAGGACCCGGTCCCTGCCAGGCCACAGGCTTTGTTGCCATGGTGGCGAGTCTGCTGATGTAAAACCGTTGGGAGCAGTCGGGATGTTCGGGCCTCCAGCCAGGCGGTCTGAGTGAAAGCAAAGGAACACAGAGGGCAAAGGGGACAGACGGAGTGATTAACGTGATTAACATAATTTTATATTCCATTATTCCAGTGAAAATGAAATCAATTGCTATAATATTACCAAGAGAATGAATCATCATTCTGTGTTCACTGTGACATTTTCTATGGAATACTTTTGTAATGCTAAATACTGTGTTTTCATTTTTGTTCTCAAACCTCATTCAACCTGCTCCGCAACACGACAGCTGATAGAAAGGAACTCACAATTTAAAAAGAAATGTAAAAAAAATTTTAAAAATCCAAAAAATAATACAAACAATTGCTAGGACTGGCATTTGCAAAGTGCACCAGTCTTTAACTCTGTCTTATTTATAAGCTTGTGGGGGTCAAATACCTCATGACACTTTTTTTCCTCTTTTGATTCATCACCGATTTGTGTATTTGTGCAAAGAACTGTGTATGGTAGCTGGTAAAGGATTAGAGTAGTAAAAAAAGATGTGTAGTGCATTTGTGCCCCCATCTTTTTAATGGCAGATACTGAATGTTCCCGTTATTGTATGACAGGCAGGCTGTTTATAACTTTGTGCTTGGCTTCGGCTGTAAGGTAGTCGCTACTCTACTCCACTGTGCACCGTATAAAGTTTTCTGCTGAACACACTTTTCTTTAATCAGCTTACAGGCTGGGGAATGGCTCAGTAGCACACACACACACATGCACACACACACACACACACACACACACTATCTGAAATATCATCAGGGATTGTCTGCAGGGTATACTGACTAAAGAGGAGTCCAACCCCTCTAATATCTCTTTCTTTAATACACGCACTGTCCCTCTGTTCACTATTTCAAACTTGCCCTCTATCAATGTTATTGCCTTTTTCACCCCTCTCTTAAACACACAAATACACAATAAACTCTTCTGCCGCTTTCTGTTCAGCCTGCCCCCTGACAAACTCCCATTCCCATCCATGCTGATTCTTGCCAAACCACCCTGGCTGGACTCCAACACTGTGATCATTAAGAGGAATGCAGATCATAGCACCATGGATGACTAGTCTCTGATTAATTGGGACAGATGGACAGATACGACAGATAGATAGATAGCTGCAGTACATTTCCTCCTTCGTGTCGAGATAATAAGGCCTGACAGCATGACATGGCTGAACGAATAGGGAACGCCGTAGTAATAATAATGGCAGAGCATGTAGGCACTACGGCAGAACAACACGGCCTAGCGTGAGCACATTTGGATGAGAACGGTGAGTCATGAGAACTATGACAGACACTGTTTACAATCAACAATAGCTGGTTTAGGAAACCACTCACCAGCTGAGTACCGTCAGTACCATGATTTTGGACTGTCCTTGGTATTATTGTGTACTGTGCTCCACCTGTCACTGTGGCAGGATTAGCAAAATACTATCATTTGAACAATTTTTCAAAATAAATATACAAATCAGATTAAAACAGCTTGTTTCCTGTCCTACGTCTACATGATGAACAAACAGCTTATTAGAGTGGACTCAGATTGGCCCACCGACTTCGTTCAGTACCCATTATGAAATGTACCCTGGCTGCTGTCAAAATTCTCACGGGGCATGAGTGGGAGGGTGAATGGAGTTGGCACAAAGTTATGACTGTGTCTAAATGAGACCGAACCTCAGCTCATTAATTTAATGTATGCATTCTGCACCTTTACATACAAGCCCAATTCCAAAAAAGTTGCCACGCTGTGTAAGATGTTGATAGAAACAGATTGTGATGGTTTGCAAATCATTTAAACTCTCTATTTGAAAATAGTGCAGAGGCAACATATCAAATGTTGAAACTGAAAAATGTTATTGCTCTATGAAAAATAGTTGCTCGTTTTACATTTGATGCCAGGGACAGGGACATGTTTACCATTATGTTGCATCACCTCTTCTTTTAACAACACTCAAACTGCAAACAATTGGGAACTGAGGAGACCAGTTTCTGGAGTTTTGAAAGTGAAATCTTGTCTCATTCTTGCCTGATTTCAACTGTAGAAAATAACTATATGTTGACTGTAGACTATTCTGGTACTGTATTACTTAGGTAAACTGCTACCAGCCCTGTTGTACAATAGACCACATCCTGACCGACTCTCACAGAGTTTTCATGAAAGTAGCATAATATGTCACTCATTGACTGTGAGTTCTCAACATGAAGTTTCATTGTGAAATGGAGCATGAAAACGAGCCTTTTGTCACAGTGAGAAGGTGAATGTTGAAACGGTTTAGACTCTGGTAAGAAATCTGTTGCAAATCTCTGCTTAAACAGTTTTATTCACTCACATCTGCTGATTCTGTTGAAAATCCTGCTGCAAACAAACAAGCTTAAATCAGTTAATACCATGATCCTGCAATGCAACACTAGTGAAACAATCCCCTCATTATACTGCGGTGTGTAATGTAATCTGACTACTCTTGAGTTTAAACTCTGGCATGCCCTAATGAGATACTGTATTTCCTATATGCACATTTGCTTCTACAAACCAATGGCATTAAGAATCTAATATGACATGCTGTTTTATTTTATTTTCTAAGATGCTCACAGAAAGCTGGCAGATTTTAACCAGAAGTTCTCCGACTCTCTCAATGGGTAAGTAAGGTTGCAAGAGATTGCAGATTAAAACTCTGTTACATAACAGACTTATGTTTTGCTCATTATCTACAAAGGGGGGCTCAGTTTATCAAGAGAACAGCAAAATCATGATCATCATTAAAAATACATCTGTGACGGGCCTTACAAATAAACTTGCCCTCCCTCCTTTTTGGGGTCAGCGGTGTCCTAAGGTCATTTTAAATCTAGAGGCATTTGACTAGAATGCAAATTAATATAAATAAATGCAGCCAACTTCATCCCTAATTAGAATTAGTTCTGCTTCTGTCTAATGGCTGTTGACATAGTTCTTTGCACATTTTACAGTCGCTTACTTTGATATGCTTTAGTCATTGTGGCGAAAGCAACGCCACGAAAAGCTGGTCTCTGCAGGCTTGTTTTCTATTGCAGTTTTTTTTTTTTACCTGATTGAAATGTAATGGATGTATGTGTACAAGAATTTCAAGCTCAAGAAAAGCAGAACAAACCAAGAATATACAGTTGCACATACCTGTTAACAAAATTCTTTGAAGATGCCCTCCAACTGACAGACACACATTTCTGAGAACACAAGTTTGTCTTGTTTCAGGTCACTGATGTTTAATCGACACAAACTGAATCTCTTTGCTCACAGCTCCACAGCCTCGCAGCCTGTATCTCCTCCCATGTGCATGCTAACACCCTCAGCACACGGTTTGTGCACGCCCACATTTGCATGCCATGCTCACACCAGCAAACATTCACTAATACAGAAGAATGAGCACGTGTGCATACACAAACACATGCGCTCGAGGCTTACCCCATTGTCATGGATTTGAAAATGTATAGCACTAATCCAATTAGTGAGCAACACACACATTAATTACTACACCATGCAAGTGAATGAATGTACCAGAGGGATGAGGGGTGATTAAATCACTACACGCTTTAATTTTGTCATCTTATAACTTGGAAAAAACAAACAGAGTGATTTGTCATTTCAACATTTTCTTTACATTACATTTTGTTTTGTTTTAATTACAGAGCTCTATGGGTTCAATGTGGATATTTGCAAAGATAATTTACAGCACAGTAATGATGAATAAATCCATTTTTTTTTCAAGACTAGTTAAATCAAGTCAGATTTATTCATATAGCTCAAAATCATGATTCACAAATTTGCCTCAAAGGGCTTCACAATCGACACAACACACAGGCAGGCAACAAAAACTCAGAGAGCAGGCAGAAGCAAGTCCAAAAACAAAGAGAACTATGAAAAAATCTGAACAAGAAACAAAGCTCAAATGGCACAAAGAACAAAGCAGATGGACACAAGCAACTGAAAGAGGGAAAACCCACAGACGGAATACACAAGGGACTAATTACTAATGAAACATAGGTGAAACAGAAAACAGGCAGGAAAAACAAAAATACACAAAGACTAAAATCTGAAACCATGACATCAAATGCAAAGGTTGTCTCTAAAATTCCTGAGAAGATACAGACAAGACAAAAAAAATAGTTGCATTTCTAGTGAGATTTAGTGGGCAATAAGTACAAGCATGCAGGTGTCCACATATTGACAAACAAAAATTGTTCAAACTATCTTCTGCATTACTTAAGACGTATGTCTGCTAAATGACAAAATAATCATAAAACAGAAATAGAAATTGTAACAAAAAAATTCCGTCATGCAATGCTGTATTGGCAGCAGCCAAGGGTTGATTTAGGGTGACAGCTCTCCATGATAGAAAAAAATATTCAATCTGTTTATTCCCCTATGAGTCACTATATTTAGATGGATATAAGGGATGTGAATATATCCAGTCTGTACAAAACACTCAGTAATAAAAAAATAAATATATATATATATGTATTTTTTTTCCATACTGTGTAACTGAATATCTTGTGCCAAAGTCCCTCATGCCTTCTGTTCCTCCGTTGTCTCCTCAGTCTGAGCTGCTGCTGTTGGTTGGTGCTGGGGTTGTTCTGGACAAAGCTCCATGGTAGGATCCATCACTACAGGTGTGGGCAGCTGATAACACTGCAGCTGAGCCCTGAACTCCTCCATCTCCTTCTGCTCCACCTCCCTCCTTCTGCTCAGCAGGTACAGGTCTACAGAAACCCTCTTCTTCGACTTCACAAGCCACTGCATCACCACACAGTCTGGACAGGACGTGTAGAGGAAAGACCCGGTGAGGTTGAAGCGATTCCCCACATCGAAGGTGAAGGAGCTGCCTTTGACTGAGATGTTGTAGGGCAGGTACTGGCACTGATCACGAAGCGGTTGATTTGGGTATAAAGGACGTTGGATGTCTCACTGGAGTTGGAGAAATACATAGTGATGCTGTCTCTTAGTCTCAGAGCCTCCATGGATGGCGGGTGGTTGAGACTGCCGGCAACTAAAGCCCATCTGCCCTCGAAATGACGAGGATCCAGTTGATCCAAAGGATGGACCAGTTTTTCACAGACCAGAGAAGCTGACTGGCTCACAGACACCAAGCAGAGGAGAGTGCACACAGCCAAAATGTCTCTGTATGTTGAAATCATACTGATTCTGTGATGATGTCTAGTCTTCACCTTTCAGTCTGCGGTCTCAGTTGATATTTCTCACCAAGAGTGGAGCTGGATTAGGAGCCTTGTTCAGCTTTATAGTTCAAAATCCAACACAGTACAGGTTCACGACCCCTTATCTAAATGTAGATTCCATTATTGCGCAATGAAAGAAAGTCTGATTAGGAGTCATGTTTTGTGGTTCTCTCCCACTTGAAATGTTGTGTAGGTTATTTATTTATTCCATTTTCTGGGAATAAAACAGTGTTTGCACTCCAACCTTACGTTTGCTTACAGAAATCATATAGAGACATCAACAATGCATCCCAGTAGTTATGCATAATCACATTCATAACCAAGATAGGAGTCAATTTTCTAATTTGTAGAATCTAGAGTGTAAAAAGAGAACATGCATGTCTCTTCAGGCAACAGACTCTGTGATTCTGTTAATAATATTCAAGGACTTTCTGTTCTTTCCTGTGTGGAGGGAAAATAAGAGCATGTAAGAAAGATGAGCTGAGATAAAGACTTTGGAGAGGGGTTTATTAAAGATATGTGAATATTCTTTTTTAGCACTTTATTAAAAACTGGTGCATTAAAGAAAATTTTTGATTAGTGTGGTTTTGGAGACACTCCAGTTGTGTGTGTTGAAAAGAGAAAAAAAATCCTCCAAACCCTTGCAAGATGGAAAAATACAAGTAGAAGCAGAGTGATTCAAATGAAAATTTGAATTTACAATTAGAGTGAGATGATTCTTAAAAGGCTGTCATGTTACTGGCTTAATGTTAACTGAATGAAAACAACGAGAAATTACCGGAGAATATGTAAATGTAAAATTTATGTAACTTCCAAGCATGTGTTGAGGGACTTGTTTCCCTTGTCTCACAGAGTAAAATGAATTTTTAAGACATGAAGAAACTCAAAGATTGGTATTATATGATGCACTGTACATTATTTATTACAGCAGTGTGCCAGAGGTGGAGGAGAGTCATGACATACATGCTTTAATTTTGCCTGCTTATGAGACAAAAATACTGTGCAATTTTATCTGTTGCAATTTGTGTAAGTGGGGTTGCAGGGAAACAGGGAATAGGACCCAAAATGCAGACACTGAGGGCAGAGCTAGTGCAGTTTAATATTTATTCACAAATCAAAAGATCTATTGCATGATCAGGCAGGCGAGGGTGAAAAGACTGATCAGGCAGTCCAAAAAAAAAAAAAAATCCAAAAAGGCAGGCAAGAATCAAAATTCAAAAACAAGAGAGGTCTAGGGAAACACAAAACCAAATCCAAAAAACACTGGGAGAACAAAAGGAAGTCTTGACACAAGGTACAAGGACAGACTGGTACAGAAGACAAGGAGCTTATAGACGTTAATGGGCAGCCGAGAAAAGAAAATGCACTTTGCTCACACTCCTTTCTGCACCTGGTGTGGTGTATGTCCGCATAAATACAAGTAGTTATTGTTATAGCATGGGAAAACAACAATACATCCCATTGAGGCATGCTATATTAGCAGTGTTAAAAGGTGATTTAAAAAAATCTCTAAACAAGGCACCCTGTCATTGTAGTGCAAACTAATTAAGGTCTCTTAAATGGTTTGTTTCTCTGTTTTCTCTTCAGTTTGAGCTGCTGGATCACTGGTGGTCTCTTCTGGACAAAGCTCCTTGGTAGGATCCATCATGTCAGGCGGAGGCAACTTCAGACACTCCACCTGAGCCCTGAACTCCTCCATCTCCTTCTGGTCCACCTCCCTCCTCCTGCTGAACAGGCTTAATTCCACCGACAGCCTCCTGTCCCTCTCCAAAACCAAGCGTATCACCACGCAGTCTGGACAGGATGTGTAGAAGACAGATGCGGTGAGGTTGAAGAAATTGTCCAGATTATGGGTAAAAGTGCTGCTTTCTATGGAGAAGTTGTAAGACAGGTGGTGGCACTGGTCATCCAAACGGAGGACCTGGGTGTAGGAATACACAGAGGTTTGGCTGGAATTGGAGAAGTACACGGTCATGCTGCCTCTGAGTTTCAGGTCCTCCAGTGTTACGGGGGGGCTCATACTGCCTGCAACCAAAGCCCATCTGCCGACCAAATCATGAGGATCCAGTTGGTCCAAAGGCCGGACCAAGTCTTCACAGGTCAGAGGAGCTGAGTGGCTCACAGACACCAAGCAGAGGAGAGTGACTGAAAACACAGCAAACACGTCCCTGTATGTTGAAATCATGATTATTCGGTTCTCCTCACCCCTTTGTTGGTTTTTATATCTCATCAAGAGCTGGTATTATAGTACAACTTGCAACAAACTACAGTTTTGCACCATCATCCAGCTGTACACTCCATTATTGTGCAATGAAAGAAAATTTGATTATTTGGGGAATGATCAATGTTTGGATTGGAATACCTCCAATGGTCTCATTTGTTGATTGGTTGGTCGACAATATGTCAAAGAAATGTGAAAAATGCTTAATTCGTCCAGGGTGACATCTTCAGATTGCTTGTTTTATCTGACTATTAGTCAAAAACTCATGAGGATATTCAGTTTACGATCAGAGAAACCCAAAATTCAACAAATATTCATGTTTGGGAAGCTGGAGTCAGTTAATACTTTGATATTTTTGCTTAAAAATGACAATGCTTAATCAAAATTGTTGCTGATTATTTTTTTGTTTGAGTAATCGAGTGACCAAAGTAACTGATTCCTCCACTAGTTACTTCAGCTTTATTCAGTATTATAATCAAGATGTCCTATCTACATCCCTGATTCCAAAGAAGTTGGGCTGCTTTGTAAAACGTGAATAAAACCAGAATGCAATCATTCACAAATGAACTGTGTGTAGATTTGGATCCAGAGGCAAAAGAGACACAAGGTTGGTGAAAACCAACAAAACACAACAAGGCATAGCTCAAGAAACAAAACAGTGGCCACAGCTTCTGTACCACACAGGACTGAACGATCTGGTGATGAGTGACCGGAGAACTGGGGTTTAAATACTGCAGGTTAATGGCTTGATGACGAGCAGGTGTGCTGGCTCACATAATCAGGGAGGAGTTGAATGAATCAGGTGAAGCCCAGAGTGGAGGCTGTGTGTTTGACAAAGTGTTAAACCTCTCTCCATCATTGCTTGTGAACGACTGAGTCTTTCCAGGATGAACCTTTCACACCCAATCATGATACTATCACCTGTTACCAATGAACCTGTTTACCTGTGGAATGATCCAAACAGGTGTTTTTGGATCAGTCCACAACTTTCAGTCTTTTGTTGCTCCTGTCCTAACTTGTTTGAAACGTGTTGCTGCCATCAAATTCAGAATAAGTTGATGATTGAAGTTGAGGATTAGCATATTATCACATTCCGCTTTATTTATGTTTTGCAGCCTCCCAACTTTTTTGGAATCAAGATGTAAATCCAAATCTGTTGTTCATTTTAGGTATAAAATAAGTTTATGCATTTCACTTCAGGTAATGAACTCTGTGTTTGTGTCAGTAATATTTAAGGACTTCTGTCATTCCCTAGTTGTACAAGAAACATTGGGATGAGCTGAGATAAAGACTTTGGAGTGAGGTGGATTTTATATATATACTTTTTAATTTTAAACACTAATTTATAATTGATATGTTAAAGCAAGCATTACTTACTGTGGATAATGGTTGTAGTGATTTATTACAGAAGGAAAACATTCTTACAAATTGTGTATTTTAGATGTCAGAGTCAAGAGGAGTATAATCCCCTGGACCCCCTGGAGGGAGTAGGGAAAGATTGTGCCATGATCAATGTTATTCAAAATGCACACATGAATTAATTTCATGAATACATACAGTACACCTTTTTTGTGTCTTAGTGTTTTAGTGTCTCAAGTTCAGAAATGTCTTTCAAAATGTCATTGTGAGGTGAGAAAAATAAAAATTTTCAAAAGTCCCTGCTGACATTGATCTTATTTTTTACACAATGTGACCCAAAGTATCTCAGTCTTGTTTCTCCACAGTCTGATCGGCTGCTGAATCACTCTCATTCAGTTCTGGACAAAGCTCTTTAGTAGGATCCATCACAACAGGTGGAGGCATGTTCAGACACTCCACCTGAGACCTGAACTCCTCCATCTCCTTCTGGTCCACCTCCCTCCTCCTGCTGAACAGGTACAAACGCAGACCTTTCTTTGACTCATTGTCGAAGCACATCACCATGCAGTCTGGACAGGACGTGTGGAGGAAGGTCACAGTGAGGTTCACCTGATCCTGCACATCAAAAGTGAGAGTGCTGCGTTCCAGTGAGACATTGTAGGACTGAAAGTGGCACTTTCTGCCAGCATGGACGCTGGGTGTGTAGAGGATGTTGGAGGTCACATTAGTGTTAGAAAAGTTAATGCTGCAGCTGTCTCTCTGCTTGAAGAACTCCAGGTTTGCAGGATCACTCAAAGTGCCTGCAACCAAAGCCCGTCTGCCCTCTAAATAGTGAGGGGCAAGTTGATCCAAAGGTCGGACCAGGTCTTCACAGGTCAGAGGAGCTGAATGGCTGACAGACAGTGAGAAGACAGCGATGATGCACATAACAAACGTGTCTCTGTATGTTGAAGCCATGACTGCACATCAAGATCTGCAGAGTCTGAATGAAAATGATTCTGTTAAAGAGGCTCCTCTGGTTTTATCATTAACCTCCAGTTTCATAATACTGAAAACACCAGAGAGCAGAGCCCTAATCGACCTGTGGATTCTGTGATTGTGAAATAAGAAAATATGCAGTGACTCATTTTTCTCTGGAGCTCTATGTGTGTTTATGTGGCAATTTGTTGTGAGTTCAATAACAGTCACGTCGTACAAAGAAAATGCAGTAAACTACTGTTTTACTGAGGTTTGAAGTAAAATTTCAAACAAAAATGTAATGTTTGCACTGGAATAAATAAAGAGCAATGTCAAGTGATTTTGTACAGCAGGATTTATTAATGGGTATTACTTGAAATAGTGTTCCAAAAGTTACATACAATCATTTTTTAAAATCAAGGCTAGATGTCATTATGACTTTGTTTCCAGTGGTCAGTTCTAATCCCATGCTACATTTAAAAAATATAAAGCAAGATTACAGTTAGTGAGTTGACTTTAAATCATGCAATTAAAAGGCAAAGATCTTTACCATTAAATCTGCCAGTTGATAACTGTTATCATTGCTTTCAGCTATACTTGGATTTTGAAAGAATAATAAAACTGAAAACCTCTGGCAGGGTTAGTTTTGCAGATATGCAGATGGCAAATCTTTTTGCAAATCAAAGTAAAAATGAATTTATTTATTTATATAATTGACAGACAATTGCAATTGTGTGCAATTTTAAACTGAAACTTGCATAATTTTTTTTCCATTTCTGTTCATTTTGTGTGTCAACATGTGCAAGTTCAAATCACTGTTTTCAGATAGTACATTTATCTTTTTAACATGTTTTTTTAATCATGGGTCTTCTCTGTTTTTATGCTGTGTCTGATATGATTCTGGCACCAATTTAAAACATGAATAATAAGATGAATAAAAATGTTGCTTCAAATGAGCTGAAAATTGTAACAATGTTTTCTAAAGATACATTTGAACAATAGATTTTCGAATTACAAACTTAAACAACAATTTAGCATTTGCACAAAACACCCACTGATGATTCATTTGTAATTTATTTAACCCACATTACCAGACATCATCAGAGTCTGTTAAGCCTTTTGTCCCTCTGTTTCCTCTTGAGTTTGAGCAGCTGGATCTTTGGAGATCTGAAAACAAACATTCAGGTCCTAACTATGATCACTCATGTACATTCATTAAACATTCACACAGTAACATCTACACGTTTCCTCTTCCATATCAATTAAAATTACTAAACAAATCACTTTCACTCACTCACTTCGCAGTATATAACTGATAAAATACTGTACAGTACAAATATATGATGCTGTGTTCATCTCAAGGGGCAACCTCCAGCCCTGAAAAATGAAGCCAACACGGAAGTGCAAAAAACTGCAGTTCCTTGAATGAACATGAGGGGCAAGCTCCAAAACGGAGTCAATTACATTTGATCCCCATGTTAAAATGTCTAACTTTACGGCAGAAGAAAACATGTTTACATCCTGGTACAAAAAAATGGCTTTACTCTCTTTAGCTGATTTTCTACTTCATGACAACTGTTCGGGGGGTGAATTTTTTTATAACACACTGGTTTAATATCTAAAATTGTGCATAATGAAGAGTTACGTCACTTTGATTGACAGCTGACTGCCGGATGTCTTTGTCCGGGACCTCTGCGCTGTTTTCTTGGTGTGTTTGTGGCGCTGCTTGTTGGCTGGAGTTTGACTGTGCTGCCGTGTTGACTGTGTTTCTCTCGGGTGTCCAGGACGAGTTTCTCCGGGGGGAGACAGTAGAGGTTCAGCTAAGCTAACAAAATTTGACCATCCACCAAACGTTATTATTTATATTTATATTATTGTTAAAAGAGAAATTTTAAGTTTATTATACTCCAGAAACTGACTGACTGACTGACGGCTGGAGGCTGAAATGTTGATGTATAACGTTACGCTGGCTTATTAAAGTACCGTAACCGGTGCCGAAGCCAGCCAGTACCACCGGGTTAGCCGGCTAGCTCGGTGAGCATGTTTCATTAAACAGGCTTCATTCAGCTCCGCCCTTGCTCGTCTCTTTGTCCATATTTGGATTAACCAGAGTTAGGTGACATCACCACTGCCAAGATGGCTGTGCGCTATGATTAGCTTCAAAATTGCTCTTCAGAAATCTACGGGTGACGTCACGGAGACTACGTCCATGTTTTATACAGTCTATGGTTCATCTGCATTTGTCAACCTGACAATAAAGTATTCATGTTACTGGGCCTGAAAATGCATTGATTGAAATGTGCTTGTAGTACAGGTTTAAACAATTTCTTTAAACATAAACTATCACTAAACAACTACTATGTACATACAGACTTCACTTATACATTAAAATTGAACATTAGTGAATAATCAAGGTGCAGGAGCCTTGAAACACATTTTCTCTTAACTTACTGCAGGGATATTTTTTGCGGGCGTGCGCCACAGAAACAGTCATTTACTAAGCTTAGATTTTTAGGAGCAATGGTCAACGTGTCTTTTTCCACTCCACTAACCTGTATAAAGCAGGTGAAATCAGGGTAATGACGACGAGATACGCTGTATCTCTCTCCAAATTGCCTCTGAGGAGGCGGCGGGAGGGGCGCGCCCCTACCGACCCCCCTCCCAGAACAATCAGAGCGAGCACAAAGGTTCCGCCCCCACTATATTCATATAAAAAATGTTAAAAAATTAAATTGCAGTATAATGACTGAAGATATGGATTTTATTAGAATGATCTATTTAAATGCAAACATAAATATGTACAATAAGCCAACAATTATTATCACAATAATCACAAATATTTCAACATAAATGTGGTCACGTTTCTTTAGGTGTGCCACACGTGCAGAAACAGTGGTTTATCTATTAGCAAAAAAGTGTAATGTTGAGAAGAAATATAATTGGGAAAGTAAAAATGAAGACATTTATTTGTTTATATAATTTACAGACAATTGCAATTGTGTGCAATTTTAAGATGAAACATCATTTTTTTCATTTTTGTTCATTTTTGTGTGTGTCAATATGTGCAAGTTCAAATCACTGTTTTCAGATACAGCACACTTATCCTTTTAACACATGTATTTTTTTTTTTTACCATGGGTCTTCTCTTCACTGTGTCTGATATGATTCTGGCACCAACATAACATGAATAAAAATGAGTGAGCATTTTTTGTATTAAAGTCTGCATCTGAAATGTTGCTTCAAATGAGCTGAATGAGTTTTCTAAAGATACATTTGAACAATAGATTTTCTGGGAAACAGTGAATTAAAAAGTAACAAATTCAAAAACAAACTGCTTGTTCCGAAGTTGAGTCAAGAACATTGTATGTCTGCTTAAATGACAATATAGACATTAAACATGCTCACTCAAGTGTCTGAGGGCTGATTTGAGGAAAGCATCCTTTGTTGACCGCTTTTCACTGCATTTCCCTCATTAGCTGAAATCTGAAAACAACAACAAACAGCACAATTTAACATTTGCGCAAAACACCCGCTGATGATTCATTTGTGATTTATTTGACCCACGTTACCAGACACATCATGAGTCTGTTAGGCCTTTTGTCCCTCTGTTTCCTCTTGAGTTTGAGCAGCTGGATCTTTGGAGATCTGTTCTGGACAAAGCTCTTTAGATGGATCCATCAGAAGAGGTGGAGGCATGTTGAGACACTCCACCTGAGCCCTGAACTCCTCCATCTCCTTCCTCTCCACCTCCCTCCTCCTGCTGAGCAGGTACAAGCGTATGTCTGTCTTTGACTCGTTGTCGAAGTACATCACTAGACAGTCTGGACACGATGTGTGGAGGAAGGTCGCACTGCGGTTAAACAAATGGAAGGTGAAACGGCTGCCTTCGAGTGTGATGTTGCCGTTCAGATATTGACAGCTGTCACCAAAATGGACGATGACTTTGAAGGATATTTTGGAGGTTTCATTGACAAAGGTAATGCTGGCAGTGTCGCTGAATTTGAATTGCTCCACAAATGCAGAATTGTTCAAACTGCCTGCGACTAAAGCCCATCTGGCTTCCAAATGATGTAGTTGATCCAAAGGCCGGACCAAGTCTTCACAGACCAGAGGGTCTGAATGGCTCACAGACACCAAGCAGAGGAGAGCGATCACACACACAGCCAACATGTCTCTGTATTATAAAAGACGGTGTTGTTTGCAAGCGATATTTACACCAACTCTCAGTCACACTGGAACTCAGACTAGGTTGATAAAGACACCTGGCTGGTTTTATAGTGGTTTGAGAGTTTCACAATACTACCAGTGCCAAAGAGCAGGGTCCTCTTTTCCACCTGTAGATTTTGAAATAAACAAATGTTTTTGAGCACTGTGACCATTTAATATTAACACATGTTGGCACCTCTAGTCTGTTGTTGGTTCACTGTTAGGTCTGCTGAGTCACTGGTTTCTTTTAAAAGCCAGCTAAAGGCCCACCTGTTTAGACAGGCATTTGGGTAACTTGTATGCACTAGTTCTGCATTTTTATGTGTGTATTATTGATGTGCACTGTTTACCACTATGTATTGTGCAGTTTTGCACTTTTAACTTCATGACTCAGGTAGTCACTTTATTGTTTTTATTGTTTTTTATCGTTTTTAAATATTTTTATGTTTTCCTGTATTTTAATATTGCCTTTGTAAAGAACTTTGTGAGCTTTGTCCGTGAAAAGTGCTTTATGAATACATTTTTCTTACTTACTTACTTAGGCATAAATTTTTAATCAAATGCAATTGTGAAGTTCTTACATTTTCTGCCACAATTTTGTGTTGGTCATGTTTATTTAGTGGTCCCTTTTTTAACACATGTATTTTTTTCTCAACTTTGCCTGGGTCTTCTCTGTTTTTGCGCTATCTGCTGGAAATGATAGAAGATTCTGGCACCAATTTAAAACATGAATAATAACATGAATAAAAATGAGTGACCATTTTTTTTTTTATTAAAGTCTGAATCTGAAATGTTTCAAATGAGCTGAAAATTATAACAATGTTTTCTAAAGATACATTCGAACAATAGATTTTCTGGGAAACAGTGAATTACAAACAAACTTGCTTGTTCCTGCATTAAGTCAAGAATATTGTATGTCTGCTGAAATGACAATATAGACATTAAACATGCTCACTCAAATGTCTGAGGGCTGATTTGAGGAAAGCATCCTTTGTTGACCGCTTTTCACTGCATTTCCCTCATTAGCTGAAATCTGAAAACAACAACAAACAGCACAATTTAGCATTTGCACAAAGCACCCACTGATGATTCATTTGTAATTTATTTAAACCACGTTACCAGACACATCATGAGTCTGTTAGGCCTTTTGTCCCTCTGTTTCCTCTTGAGTTTGAGCAGCTGGATCTTTGGAGATCTGTTCTGGACAAAGCTCTTTAGATGGATCCATCAGAAGAGGTGGAGGCAAGTTGAAACACTCCACCTGAGCCCTGAACTCCTCCATCTCCTTCTGCTCCACCTCCCTCCTCCTGCTGAACAGGTACAAGCGTATGTCTGTCTTTGACTCGTTGTCCAAGTGCATCACCACACAGTCTGGACACGATGTGTGGAGGAAGGTCACACTGTGGTTATCCGAATGGAAGGTGAAACGGCTGCCTTCGAGTGTGATGTTGCCGTTCAGATGATGACAGCTGTCACCAAAACCGAACATCAGTGTGAAGGATATTTTGGAGGTTTCATTGACAAAGGCAATGCTGGCAGTGTCTCTGCGTTTGAATTCCTCCACTTCTGCAGTATTGTTCAAACTGCCTGCGACTAAAGCCCATCTGGCTTCCAAATGATGTAGTTGATCCAAAGGCCGGACCAAGTCTTCACAGACCAGAGGGTCTGAATGGCTCACAGACACCAAGCAGAGGAGAGCGATCACACACACAGCCAACATGTCTCTGTATTATAAAATACTGTGTCGTCTGCAAACGATATTTACACCAACTCTCAGTCACGCTGGAACTCAGACAAGGTTGATAAAGACACCTGGCTGGTTTTATAGTGGTTTGAGAGTTTCACAATACTACCAGTGCCAAAGAGCAGGGTCCTCTTTTCCACCTGTGGATTGTGAAATAAACAAATGTTTTTGAGCACTGTGACCATTTAATATTAACACATGTTGGCTCTTCTTCCTGCACCTGTGGTCTGTTGTTGGTTCACTGTTGGGCATAAATGATTAATCTAATGCAATTGTGAGGTTCTTACATTTTCTGCTACAATTTTGTTTGTCATGAAATAATTTTATAAAATACAGATTTACGGGCAATACATTCTGTCAAGTGATTTGCAGGATTGATACAGTAAAAGAAAGTGCTTTTATTTAGTGGTCCCATATTTTAGGTAGTTCATGTGATTGAAACATTTAAGCCAGAGAAAGACTCAAATCCCATCTCCACTTCGCATACTGAGTATCTAACTGTTTCCTTGCACAAATCAAAGTATGGCAAAGTTTGCTCAAAACATTCAAACAGATTTAGAAATAAAACTTTAAATATATAAACTGAAAATCATATTTGCACAGATCAATTTAATTATTAAAATGATTTAACTTGAAACACTAAATCAGACTGAGCCTGATCACACCACATTCCCCACAGCTACCAACACTGATGCCACAATGATCCCCATTCAGACAATGAGACACAGCAAGCTGTAGGTAGCCCTCAGCCTAATCTGCAAATATTATCATTTGCAATATCGAATTTTTTGTCACATTATTTGCCAAATTGTTTCAAATAAGTTAAACTTAAAAACAAATTGAATTATAGTTACAGATTAGTAAAAAGGCAAGAAATACAGGTATGACAGTCCAACACAAAACCTCCATCCACTGATTTTGACACACAATTAATCATATTATTTTCAGTGTCTTTCAGTCCGTCTGTCCTTCTGTTTTCTCTTCAGCTGGATCGCCGGCCGTCTCTTCTGGACAAAGCTCCTTGGTGGGATCCATCTCAGCAGGTGGAGGCATGTTCAGACACTCCACCTGAGCCCTGAACTCCTCCATCTCCCTCTGCTCCAGCTGTCTCCTCCTGCTGAACAGGTACAAATGCTGCCGCTTCCCTGACTCGACATCAAAGCTCATCAGTATGCAGTCACGACAGGATGTATGGATGAAGGTTGTGGTGACATTGCCGTTGTCAAAGGTGAAGCTGCTTCCTTCCAGGGAGATGTTGTAGGATGCATAGTGGCATTTGTTATCTAAACGCATGTTGCGGCTCAAAGTGATGTTGGGTTCACCTGTGTTGTTGGAGAAGCTAGCGGTGGCGCTGTCTCTAAGTCTTAATGGCTCCATGAATGGTAGATGGCTCAGACTCCCTGCGACCATGGCCCATCTTCCCTCCAGATGACGAGGATCCAGTTGATCCAAAGGTCGGACCAAGTCTTCACAGGTCAGAGGAGCTGAGTGGCTCACACACACCAAGCAGAGGAGAGCGATGGTACACACAGGAAACATATCTGTGTATGTAGAAAATCATAATCTGCCATCTATTTTAATGTTTGCAGGCTTTTGTATCTACATTATATGGTTGGTTTTCTGCTTTAATAGTTGTTTCAGAAACCTTGACTTTCACAATATTGGAAATACCAGAGAGCAGAGTCCTCTTTTCACCTGTTGATTCTGTGATTGTGAAATGCATGAATGTTTTGAGCACTGTGACTTTTGAGCATTTACTTGTTGCTTCTGTCTCACCTGAGGTAGCATTGTGCGTTCACCACGCTAATCAAATACAATAAAATCATTATTTTTGTGTTTTACATTTTGGATTAAAGTTCTGAAAATATTTCATGTTTGTACTGGAATACTGGTAGAAGCTGCAGATTTGAATGATAACTACAGTTGATCGATTTTAAGAATCAGGTTTTATAGATATGCACATAATTCCCTCTTAATATTCATTACCACAATCTGTAAGTATCAATCACTCAAACTCGTTTTGTAATGATATTTTTGTATTTTGTGTTGTAGAACAGGACGAAGACCAAAATAAAAATATGATCAATATCCTTTCAACTCACCATTTTGACAGCATGTAACTGATTGTAAAGTTGCAGAAACAGTGGCTTATTTATTAGCAAGAGAGAAATTATTTTTGCCTTCATGAAGTGTATTCATTGACTCCACTTGTTGGAGCTTGGTGCCATTGTTGGTATGTTGGTAGCCAATTTATCATTTACTAAAACCCACCCCAAACTGTAATTGTTCAATCACAGTTTAGAAACTGAACTATCACTGATCAAAGTAATCAGGGTTCCTCCACATCTTAATGTGTATATAAACAATATATTTGTATAATGTTGAGAAGAAATATAATAGGGACAGTAAAAATGCATTCATTTATTTATTTTTATAATTTACAGACAGTTGCAATTGTGTACAATTTTTAACTGAAACTTACATCATTTTTCTCATTTTCACTTTTGTGTGTGTCAACATGTGCAAGTTCAAAACATTTTCAGATACAGTACATTTATCTTTTTTACACATGTATTTTTTTTTTTGGGTCTTCTCTGTTTTTATGCTGTGTCTGATATGGCACCAATTTAAAACATGAATAATAACATGAATAAAAATGAGTGAGCATTTTCTTTTTTATTAAAGTCTGCATCTGAAATGTTGCTTCAAATGAACTTAAAATTATAACAATGTTTTCTAAAGATACATTTGAACAATAGATTTTCTGGGAAATCCAAGAACAAACTGCTGACTTGCTTGTTCCAACGTTGAGTCAAGAATAATGTATGTCTGCTTAAATGACAATATAGACATTAAACATGCTCGCTCAAGTGTCTGAGGGCTGATTTGAGGAAAGCGTCCTTTGTTGACCGCTTTTCACTGCATTTCCCTCATGAGCTGAAATCTGAAAACAACAACAAACAGCACAATTTAGCATTTGCACAAAACACCCGCTGACGATTCATTTGTAATTTATTTGATCCATGTTACCAGACACATCATGAGTCTGTTAGGCCTTTTGTCCCTCTGTTTCCTCTTGAGTTTGAGCAGCTGGACCTTTGGAGCTCTCTTCTGGACAAAGCTCTTTAGAAGGATCCATCAGAAGAGGTGGAGGCAAGTTGAAACACTCCACCTGAGCCCTGAACTCCTCCATCTCCTTCTGCTCCACCTCCCTCCTCCTGCTGAACAGGTACAAACGCGGGACTTTCTTTGACTCGTTGTCGAAGTACATCACTAGACAGTCTGGACACGATGTGTGGAGGAAGGTCACAGTGAGGTTATATGAATGGAAGGCGAAATGGCTGCCTTCGAGTGTGATGTTGACCTTCAGATATTGACAGTTGTCACCAAAACCGAAGATGCGTGTGAAGGACATTTTGGAGGTTTCATTGACAAAGGTAATGCTGGCAGTGTCTCTGCGTTTGAATTTCTCTGCATGTACAGTATTGTTCAAACTGCCTGCGACTAAAGCCCATCTGGCTTCCAAATGATGTAGTTGATCCAAAGGCCGGACCAAGTCTTCACAGACCAGAGGGTCTGAATGGCTCACAGACACCAAGCAGAGGAGAGCGATCACACACACAGCCAACATGTCTCTGTATTATAAAATACTGTGTCGTCTGCAAACGATATTTACACCAACTCTCAGTCACGCTGGAACTCAGACAAGGTTGATAAAGACACCTGGCTGGTTTTATAGTGGTTTGAGAGTTTCACAATACTACCAGTGCCAAAGAGCAGGGTCCTCTTTTCCACCTGTGGATTTTGTGATTGTGAAATAAACAAATGTTTTTGAGCACTATGACCATTTAATATTAACACATGTTGGCTCTTCTTCCTGCACCTGTGGTCTGTTGTTGGTTCACTGTTGGGCATAAATGATTAATCAAATGCAATTGTGAGGTTCTTGCATTTTCTGCTACAATGATTCAATCTGATCACACCACATTCCCCACAGCTGCCAACACTGATGCCACAATGATCCCCATTCAGACAATGAGACACAGCAAGCTGTAGGTAGCCCTCAGCCTAATCTGCAAACAAGGCCACAATATGCTTTGTACAGCTCATCATTAGCAAGGATGAAATTATATTCAGAACTTGTAACATTTACTCTCCTTTTAGCTCACTGAAAACAGATGATATTAAATTCATCAGCAAAAAACAAAGTTAGTGGAAAAAAACAGCTTAAGATATTGTTTAGAAAAAGCGAACACCTGAAAACTCAGCAAATGAGGATTGTGGTTTGATCAGATTTGATTGATTGATTGGCTGAAACACAAGCAAAGAAAAACTAAACTGTTGTAACTTTGGCAGAAATGTGTTCATGTAGGACCCATTGCTTAACATAATAAGCTGATACAGAGAAGTTATGTTCAATACAAATATATCTGAAAAATGAAATTTACAATATTTAAAAGTTTTTGAAAATGTCATTTATCAGTATGAGCATGCCATGTTCTAATATGTGCTTTAAAGTACAATGTTGACACTTAGTTAAACACTAAATTGCATGTACTGTGTAGTTAAAACTCTTCTGAAAAGGTTGTAACTTAAAAACAAATTGAATTATAGTTACAGATTCGTGAAAAGGCAAGAAATACAGGTATGACAGTCCAACACAAAACCTCCATCCACTGATTTTGACACACAATTGATCAAATTCTTTTCAATGTCTTTCAGTCCTTCTGTCCTTCTGTTTTCTCTTCAGCTGGATCGCCGGCTGTCTCTTCTGGACAAAGCTCCTTGGTGGGATCCATCTCAGCAGGTGGAGGC
This sequence comes from Holacanthus passer, assembly GCA_025331565.1. NCBI lineage: Eukaryota > Metazoa > Chordata > Actinopteri > Pomacanthidae > Holacanthus > Holacanthus passer. Next base: position 4,326,931 of record JAFREQ010000050.1, on the reverse strand, counting down.
ATGTTCAGACACTCCACCTGAGCCCTGAACTCCTCCATCTCCCTCTGCTCCAGCTGTCTCCTCCTGCTGAACAGGTACAAATGCTGCCGCTTCCCTGACTCCACGTTCATGTGCATCAGCATACAGTCATGACAGGATGTATGGGCGAAGTTTGCGCTGAGGTTGCTTTTATCTGTGCCAACAAAGGTGAAGCTGCTGCCTTCCAGGGAGATGTTGTAGGTATTATACATACACTTGTTATCTAAATGGATGCTGCGAGTGTAGGAAATGTTAGTGTCATTGGTGTTGTTGGAGAAGTTTACAGTGGCACTGTCTCTTTGCTTGAATCGCTCCAGGTATGGTACATGGCTCAGACTACCTGCAACCAAAGCCCATCTTCCCTCCAAATGACGAGGATCCAGTTGATCCAAAGGCCGGACCAAGTCTTCACAGACCAGAGGAGCTGAGTAGCTCACAGACACCAAGCAGAGGAGAGTGATGGCACATGCAGCAGCAAACATATTGTATTGTTTGAAGGCAGTGGCTGGGACGCCTCTGTCAGTCACACTGTGGTGCTAATTGGAGAATGTGGCTGGTGAAGAGGTCGGGCTGGTTTTATATTTCTTTCAGAAACTCCCTGTTTCACAATACAAAAAATACCAGAGTCTCTTCTCCACCTGTGGATTTAGTGATTGTGAAATGAACCAATATTTTTAGGACTGTTTGTGACTGTTTACACATGACTTGCACTTGTTGGTTCTCTCTTACCTGTGGTCATGTTGTGGGTTCACAGTTTGTCACTCTCTGTACTTCTCCTGCACTAAAGTTCTGTAAAATGAGTATTTGTGATGGAACATCAGTTGTGGAATAAACTGCCGATATCAGCAGGAAGTGATGCAAGAATGCATTTTCTTATGGTATTTCATTTAACTTATCTCAGAGTCTCAGAAGGACTAACACAACAAAACAACAACAACAAAACAAACAATTATATCAGATATACAGCAACTAATATGTTAGTATATTAGTGTAGGACTGCTTCAAACTGAATAAAATCATAATTCATCTTCATTCACGTTGAGTTTTCTGTGACACACTGAAGGACTTACTATATAAATGTCATATGTAAATGTTGCACATATGTTGTCTTATCTGTGCAGTGGGAAGGATGTTTTCCCTCTGTGGTACCGTCTGTCCAAATACTTAGCTGTATCAGAAACCTCCAAAACTGTTGCTGTCAGAGGGCAGAGTCCCTTCTCCAGCTGTCGATTCTGTGATTGTGAAATGACACAATTTTTGGAGAAACCTCAACAAAGTCCAATTTAAATACAGATTGAAGATGTGCACATAATCTGAAACTTTCTGTAATTACCGACGGTTGAAACATAAACCCATGAATTGTTCCTTTATTGTGCTTAGTGCTATACAAATTGACATACATATAAATATACATTCTGTGAGTATTTGAAACCATTGATAATATAAGTTGTTTTCCACCCAGAGAGAATATGATTCATAGTTTCATCCTTGAAATTGTTCAATCAGAGACACCTGTGGTGACTGAAATCTGTCTTTCTGGAAACCTGAAACATGATACTGTATGTTAAAATACAATAGGTAACTAATATTGCACTTGTAACTATAATTGGAGTCTTTCACTGTTGTAATTAAGATGTAACCGTGAGTATTTAGTCAGCATTTAGTTACGCCTCCTATGAGGCTTTAACAAAGACTCATGGGAGGTGCAGTTGTTAAATGCTACACCCAAAATATAAGTAAATATCAACTAACAAACTCAAGATACATTCAATTCTTATCTTCACATATTATTATTATTATTATTGTTGTTGTTGTTATTTGCTTGTCTGTTTATCACTTTATCTAACTTATCCAGTACAATCTGTGACAAAACTCCAAACATCAGATGTTTTTCAAAGTAATTTATTTTTACTTTGCTGGAATAAAATTGAAATAATGCTGGTATGCATCAACATTTATTCACACTGTGTCATGAACAGAAATCATGTAACAAAGTCTCTTAAGCCTTTTGTCCCTCTGTTTTTTCTCCAGTTTGAGTTGCTGCTTTGCCGGCACTCTGTTCTGGACAAAGCTCCTTGGTAGGATCCATCACGACAGGTGGAGGCATCTTCAGACACTCCACCTGAGCCCTGAACTCCTCCATCTCCTTCTGGTCCACCTCCCTCCTCCTGCTGAACAGGTAGAAGTCCACTGTTGAATAATCTGGTGACTCTATAGCGAGGGTGAACACCAAACAGTCTGGACAGGACGTATTGAAGAGGGTCACAGTAAAGTTAAAGGTCTTCACCTTCATGGTCAAGAAGTGGCCTTCCAGGGAGACATTGCGGGAAAAATACTGGCACACACTGCCAACGCGGTTGGCTTGCGTGTATGAGGAATTGTGGTACTCAGTAGTTACGCTGTCTCGTTCTTTCAGCATGTCTGCGGCTACCTCATGTTTCAGACTGCCTGCGACCATGGCCCATCTCCCCTCCAAATGAGGAAGATCCACATGATCCAAAGGCCGGACCAAGTCTTCACAGACCAGAGGAGCTGAGTGACTCACAGACGCCAAGCAGAGGAGAGCGATGGCACATGCAACAAACATGTTGTTGTTTGTCTCTTGTCTTGTCGCTGTGATGTTTATATCACGTCTCAGTGTCTAATGTGCCTGATAAAGAGCCTTCGCTGGCTTTATAGTTGTTTCAGAAACCTCCAGTTTCACAATATGGCAAACACCAGAGCCGTGTGATTGTGAAATAAAAGAATGACAAATACTGGGCAACTCTTTGTTTACACTGGTTGTTTACTGGTCTGCCTCACCTGTGGTAATGTTGCAGGCTCACGGTTAGTCACATATTGTTAATCAAACAAAAAAGAAAAAAGTTTTTCTGTTCGTACTTCTCCTGGACTCTGTAAATATTTGGTGTTTATACTGGAATAACGGTAAATGGCAGATGTTAACAATAATTGATCTGTGAATAGAGATTAGTCCCAGCAGACAATATGTAACTATTTGAATCTGAATATATTATCACCTAATAAAGTGCTTATGGAGAACATGTCAGCATCATTTTCATTTATTTGGTGTCATGTTTGTGGCCACCTGATGTTAAGTCCAATATTCGCTCTTCCTTTTAGCTCTTCACCAGCACTTGCAGTCTTATTCAGGAAGTAGTGAAGATAAGATATACCTTTATTTGTCCCACAGTGGGGAAATTTACATTGCACAGCAGCAAAGAGGATAGAAGTAGATGAATAGTAAAATTTAATAAATTTGAAAAACTCCAGAGTCAGTGCTGTTGTACTGTCCGATGAAAACATGTTTCAGACAAACCAGTGTGGCAGCAGCAAACACTACATTTCATCTCTGAGAACAAAGTGAATTATATCATACCACCACGGAGACATCAGAGTTAGTGGCAAATTACCAAAAGGTCTGTCGAGATACGTCCGTTCTCCGTGACCGGCCATTTTTTTTGCAAATGCTTACATTTCATTTTTCTATTATCTGCTTTGTTGTGGAATCTCACAAAGAGCGATATTGAAGTACTGAAAAGATTAAATATATATATTTAAATATATATGAAAATGAAACTTTTATCCATCGAAACACTGATCCCTCAAGTTTTGACTTTCAAATCTTTCTGATATTTTTTGAGCGATTCCTCAAGTCCTCATTCATGAAATCTCACATTCACTTGGTTGTGGTCAACTTAACAGCTACGCAAAAGCAATCATGCACACTGTTTGCATTGATATTAATTTTATTCACACTGTCAATATCATGACACCAAATCTGACTAATTCTCAGTTTTCTCTGCCGGGGGGGACTGGACAAAGCTCCTTCATAGGATCCATCACAAAATGTTCAGGCATCTTCAGGCACTTCACCTGAGCTATGAACTCTCTCATCTCCTTCTGGTCCACCTCCCTCCTTTTGCTGAATAGGCACAATTCCTCTGATTTAAAATGTGGGGTCTCCACCTTGAAGCTCAACACCACGCAGTCGGCACAGGATGTCTGGAAGAGGATCCCACTGCAGTTAAACATCCGTCCAATGTTGAAGTTATAGCTGGGGCCTTCGATTGAGATGTTCTGAGAAGGTATTGGCACCGCTGACCATAACGATTGGCTTGAATGATCGTTGAGTTGTGGAAATCAATGCTTATGCTGTCAGTCTGTTGTAAAAGCACTTCACCTTCAATGATTTTCAGGCTGTTTGCGACCATAGCCCATTTGCCCTCCAAATCATGAGGATCCAGTTGATCCAAAGGCCGGACCAGGTCTTCACAGGTCAGAGGAGCTGAATGGCTCAGTGACATCAAGCAGAGGAGAGCGACGGCGCGCACAGCAAACATGTCTCTGAATGTCAAAGTCCTCGTATGTCTAGACTCACTTGCACTGCGTTCTTTGTCTGGTGCCAGTGTAGAGGCATGTCTGGTTTTATAGCTGCATCAGAAAAACCCAGGTTCACAGTACTGAGAGAGCAGAGTCCACCCATGTTCTCTGATAGTAAAATAAACATTTTTTAAATACTGTGGTTCCTGATTATTCACTCCTTTCATGTCGTAGTAAGTTTACTGTAACTCATGTGGTCATAAAACCAGCTCAGATTAAAGGCTACAGCTTCAATATATGTATTGTGTTGGAATGACTATGAAACTCAATGTTCTCATTCACTGAGGATATTTCCACCTAGTCTTACTTGTAGCTTTGGACTAAAATCATTCAGTGTCATGGTGAAACCTGCACTGAAGGTTCCAGTTTTGCAATACCTGACAATGTTTTTGCAATGATGAAACAGCGAAGGTGGATCTAAACCAATATTTATTTCCAGCCTTTGCCAAATCAACACACCAGTGTCATCTCTGCAACAGCACAATCTGTCCCTTCAGAGTCATTCCTTTTATGCACAATATGCAAACACTGATAACTCATGGTCAGAATACATGTTGAAAGTGTTCAACATAGACATTAAGAGTATATGCATACCTACAGGGTATGAACTTGTTATCAGTAGTTTTTTGGTTGTCCCTGAGACCTGGGTTTTTTTTAGGTTTGCACATAACCTTTTGATTTAGTTTTCAATACACAACAACAATCATCGAAACATTGTACACTTTCACAAATCCGTCATCCAGAATAGATGTAGCAAAATCTATGTTCTCATAGTTTGCTAGAAATTGTATTATGAAGATCTGACAAAACTCTTTTGCCTTGCAGACACTTTTTACTTCACTGAAGAAAAGTATCAGTGCTTTTCGAGGTCTGCTTCTAAGAAAAATTTAAAGACACTGAACTCAAATTATCTGCACAGTGCAAGTTATCTGCACAATGAGTTCCATATTTCATATTTAACCAAATAAAAGGATCAGTGATGTTAATAAACTGTGAGGTGGTTCTGCACAGCAGCAGAATGTATTAGCACCTACGCGTCTAACCCTCACTGATCATTTTCTTTTCACAAGAGCGGGCTGACGAGTATCCATCTAGTTTAGAGAGGCACTGGCTCCTCATGTGGCGGTTCTTTGAATCCTCATTGTTGTTAGACTGGACCCCCTGAGAGCTCTCAGCTCAGCAGGACTTATTTTCACAGTTAGAGGCCCATGGCTGCATACCTTTCCCCAGGGACAGAGTTTGGTCTGGCCTTTCAGAAGGCTGTGTTGCTACCCATCACAAGAGCTGGTGGAGCTGGGGGCTCTGCATACTTGTGTAAGTGGGGGATTTCTGAGAGCTGTTGCAGGGAGCATCAGGTACATCATCTCATGAGCTCAGTCCCTGTGATCCCACTGTTTCTGCAGAATCTCTCAAAGATAAATCCTGTTTATTCCCCTCTTCTCCTCAGGGGAATATTTACCACAACTAAAGCTGCATGCAGTAGAGATATACCAGCTGTCTGAGGGGGACTGCATATTCTCACTCCCATTTTTTAAAGTGTATCGTGAAAGACAGCTGTCCTAAACCAGCTGTCCCTGATTTTGAAATAAAAATAAGAAAGAAATAACAAATGGTTAAACATTATCCAGTGTGGGTTTTTTTTTGTTGTTGCATGAAGCAATGTTGTGGTTTTGGGAAAATTCCACTGTTTGAGGAACAGAAATGCTGGATGAACATCAAGTACATCAGGCAACATATCACAAATGTCAGTTTAATCATTAAATCATTCATCAATCATTTCAAAGCTGACATCTCAGACAGTCTCAGTTCCACATGTTTCTGTATACAGTATATACATCCATGCACAGAGCTATGACAGGAGCTCTGTAGGCTCATCTGGTAAAAATACAAAATTCATACTTTCAGGTATTTCAAAATAATTGCTCTTTTAAAACTGATAACGTCCCACAAAATATTCAGTGGTGAACGCTGTTGTTTATAAATTAGACCATTTCATAGTATTAGTCTGCATATTGTCAAACCTATATCATAGAGTGAACAAAAATGCTCAGGCCCTATACTTGGAGTAAAATATCTCTAATAAAAGACCAAAATCAATAAAATAATTCTGCTTTAAAGTCATTAAATTATAACAATATCCTCTCTGAACCTTTCCAAATCTTTGGACTTTTTCAGTTAAATCTCATATTAAGATTATGAAAATTACCCGATGAATTATATATGTAGATACAACAGTTGAAAACAATACGTCTTGAGTCTGTTTTTTGCTTAACTGCATCTCATATGTGGGTTGTATGATCCTATACAGATTGACTGGCTCTGCTAACCAGGAGAATGAAATCAAACTCAAATAGAGTATAAAACAAAAAACACACCTCATATTTTGGTCCACAGTGTGAAGAGAATTTAAAAAGAGTAGTCCTGGGTTGAGAGCTCCTCAAGGCACTTAAACACCGACAAGTCCAGTCCATACCTCCCCTGTCTTCACATTGGAGAGGGCTCACTTCCTCTTGGAGAATCAAAGCTCAATAGTGGGATGAGGAAGTTTCAAGATGAATACAAGGAATTAGGGCAGAGGGTTGTGGAGGAAAGGGAAATAGCCTGTGGACAATCAGACTTCAGACAAAGAGATGAGGGAAGGAGTGTGTTGTGAATTGAACAGCAGAGAGACAGACTGAAGGATTCTGGCAGACTGAGGAGGGAGAGTGGAAATGGATGTAGAGAGGGCATTTACATGACAGAGCAGCACTGGCAGGTTTGGCTTTTTGGTGCCCCAGTCTCCTCTCCCTGGCCAGCCCTGTGTGTCTCTTTGCTGGTTGCTGCTGGCTCTGCACGGGTGTCGGGGGCTTTGGCCTGCGACAGGAGGGGTTCCTGCTCGCCCGGCCCTGCCTCTGTCCTCTGGTTCTGGGGATCGGACAGGGGCACCTCCTGAAACTGGCCAGGCAGAGTGGCAGGGTCTTGGGCTTTTAATGCTGCCTCAGCTCCCTCTGGTGACGTTGCAGCTGCACCCTCAGCCTCCAGCTCGGGGGTGAGAACAGACTGAGAGTAGACTGGCACCGAAGCCACTGCAGTGCCCTCCACAGCATTGGATGGGGACTGCACCTGCACAGAGTTTGGATCTTCCGATTGTTTGTCCTGTCCTTCAGCTTTTGTCTCTCCAGTTCCGTTTTCCTTTGTCTCTGCGTCATCCTGCATGTCTCCATCTGCAGTTGCTGGTTGTGCCTCTGTAGTGGGTCCAGGTGTTTCGCTCTTCTCCGGTTGTGTGACGCTTTCTGCTTCTGTTTTTACTACCTCCTCCACAGCCTCCCCTCCCTCTTGGCCTGCCTCTGGTTTCGGCAGAGGGGTTTCTTCTGACTGCATGGTCTCCTGTTGATCTTCCTCGGGCGCAAGATCCTCCGGTACATCATCCCCTTCATCTGTGATAATCACACGTTCTGCTCTCATCACCACAGTCCCTTCTTCCTCCTCATCATTGATGTCGACATTTGGAACCTGGACAGGCTGTGCCTCAGAAACACCCAGGCTCAGTCCTGGTTCTATCTTCATGCTAATAACACCCTCAGAGGCTACAATTGGTCCATTGGTGGTGGACTGATTACTCTTCTCTGAAGCACTGGGATTGGTATCTGCCTCTAAGTCTCCTCTGCCATTTGTTAGGACAGCTGCAACCACCGGTGGGCCTTGGTTTGTCTTCACTTCATCTTCAGTCGTTTCTGAAGGAAAAACATCAAATAAATATCACTGTCAGTGAAGGAGGGAATTTCTGTGCAATTGCATAATCAGAATAGTTACTGTTGTTCGCGAATTTCAACGATGCTGAGTGAATTTGCAATCAATATCCTACACTGTCATTAACGCTGATTATTAGCTTTCATTGTAGTTAGTGGAGAGGAACGCTTACTTGATTGCAATTAGAGGTTACTTTACCACCAATATGTCAGTGCTCAATGCAATTTACGTATTGTAATGGAGTAAACAAAAGGTTGTGAGAACTAATCTTAATGCATTTCACAAGTCATTCACCTCTGCTCTAATCAAAAATGAAGAAGGCGATAAAGTTTTCAGCTACAGGCCATGAATATGAGATCGTTATAACTATTGTGAGTGGAGAGTTAATCTGTGTGCTTGTAATCAGATTTGTAAGTGTACTGAGATCTGTGAATGTGTAGACTTATCTGTAAATGCATACACAGATATGAATGGCTGAAAAGTAAATTAAAAAAGTATTTTGCTCCGAGAATTGGAAATACAGACAAGTCTTCAGGTACCACCCAGGCGGCCTCTCAATTCGCTGTCTTTTCACACATGACTTTTGCTGCACTTCTGTTGTGGCAGAGATCTGCAAATGCGTGTGGCGGTTTGAAAATGTGTGTGGAGATTAGCGCGTGTGCCTTAGTAGCTATACAGCCTACCCATGACCAGTCAGCGGTAGCACCCAGTGATTTTAAGCATGACACTGCTGGGCTGCGTCCTTCTGTACAGTAATCAGTGAGGCCCAGTTTCCCAGTTGCTTCTGCAGTGTCTCATTTTTCCAACCTGATTCATGACTCACTTGTGGTCTGATAAACAGTGAATTCATCAAATTCAGTGCCCCACATCGCTATCTTCCTAGTTTCATCTAAAGTAGGTTGGAAAAACCACAGATGCACCCAATCCAGCAATGTCACGCTCAAAATCACTGGGCTGTATAGCTGCTGAGGCACACAGACAATTCTCCACACACATTTGCATATCGCCATTTGTCACATTTACAGACTTGTCTACACATTTACATATCTCAATACACTTACAAATCTAAATACAGATTTCAAGGTTGTTGTTTTTTTTTTACACGTTTACAAATCTCATCACACACGCATGGATTGAGATACAGTTACTCAGCTCTCCACTGGGACAGTTTCTTTCTTTTTTTTTTTTTTTTTTTAGAACTCTCTTGTTCACTTCAACAGCGTGAGTAGCATCCCCACTGTCCACCTACCCTCTGTCCTCTAGAAATGCAAGTGATGCACTTGAGGGCCTATTAGCATAAATATACAGTATATGCAAACCCTTATTCAAAATGTGTAAATATTCATCACGGCATGTACGAACATTTTGTGAAGTACAGGCATGCCTGTGCCATTCCTTCCTTTATAATGCAAATTTTGTTAAGATCAGTATATACAATGCATACAGACAAGTATTTCTATAGGGAATTTCATGATCTTTAAGGGGTTTGGGTAAGCTGATGATTGGATAAGAATTAACAAGAGGAAGGAGAGAGGAAACAAGATGTTGGCGTCAATAGATGTGAATAAATGTGTGCTTTATGAGAGTATTGTGTAGTGTGTCAACTCATACCCACCCAATCCTGTTGTATTGTTTTCCCCATTCTGCACAACAGCATCATGGACTATTTCTGAGAAAGAAATCATTTGTATTATTGCACACAATGAGGTAGCAGTGTTTGTCAGGCATGCAGTGCAGGAATCGTGAATCACTACAAGATGGAGGACTGATTTCTCAGAAAATGACACAGCACACTGTAACTTTAAATTAAAATATTCAGATGAAGACATGGAACTGTATTGTGAGGTTCAAACTGAAGACAGAATTAAAATGTGGCATAATCAATACACCAATGCTTCTTTGGATAACTGATCTTGTCATAATATTGATGCACAAGTGCAACACTAGAGGACAACAAAGTCCTGACTAAGAATGTGCTTCTTTTCTACACATAGGAACCGAGTTCTTTTCATTGCAAGCAAAGAGAGAAAAATGGGAAGGAGTCCAAACATATTAAATCTAATCAATATGTACAGATGTAGTTAAGTAAGAGTAGGATTAGAGGCGCGACTATGGCTAACAGGTGGTGGCAGCCAGAAAAGCATTGTGTCTGCACACAGTGGTTTTAACATGATAGAGTGCTATAGGGTTGACATGTATTTGGATGGAATACAGTGTTGAAACAGTTTTGAAAAAAATGGCAGATGAATGACAGCAAAGCTTCTCTCTGTACTCTGTTACATACTGTGGATGTTGGCGCTTGTGAAATTGCTCGACAATGCTCATGTTCACTCCTCTACAGCGTGAAATTTGCATCAATTTATCGCTTTCACTGGTAGAAAGCTAATGGAAATGCAATTTTCTAAAATGTCCACTGTAATTTTAACATTTCTCTGTGCCAAAAGGTTTGTGTGATCTCACTTACCTGCTCCAGCCTCTGCCACTTTCACTGCTTCCTGTTGGATAAGAGGGAGAGGGGAGGAATTGCATTTACTGTGACTCAACTGGTGAAACTGTTTGTGTTGTGTTTGCCTGAACCTCTGGTGTATTGTGAAGGGAATATAAAAAGAGAACAAATGAATGCAAATGCTGGAACATCGCACAGGCTTTGAGGAAACAGACACAATTCAAATTTCTATGAAATATTTTCCCTCATGTTGTCTAAGTATGTATTCTAAACAGCTCTGCTCTAAACAGCACAGACAAACAGAGTCTGTATTGTCACTGTGGCCTCTCAGACGGAGAAAGTGATCATCTTATCTTAAAAAGGCCATGACATTCTGCCTGGTCACAAGGGGGAGTGATTGAGCTGAAAAGCCCTACCTGACCTTTGAATGGTTGACCCCTCTCCACAGTTTGGTGTAGCATGCACTTAACTACATCAGATCTGCATAGATAAACAGTAATCATTTATGTGTACACCTGAAAATTAAAAGCCTGCTTTCAAGGACCTGAATATCATCATATCGCCGGTCTCATCTGAAAGCCTTAGTCAAACAAAATCAAGAAAAAAAACCCCTTCATGTGCCTGTTTGAGTTGCCAGATATTGGCTGTCACTCACGCTCAGTCTGCCCACTAAATCTGGCCTGTTTAAAGTGCTGTAATTTCACACAGTAGATAAGGTCATACATTCAAAGTCTCCTCCATCACAGGAAGCATGGCTGCATTAGCCATTAAAAATGAAGAAGGAATCTACTGTTTATGTTTCTGGTTGATTTTAGCTGAACTCCAAAGGCCAAGGTTAAAATCAATGTATGATAGCTATGAAAAACAATACAAAAAAGACCCTGGAGGAGGCAGCAGAAAAGGAAGGACAACTCTTTTGTTCTACTATAAAGACCTTCGGTGAGCTGAGGTAAACACACGGTGCTTGTGCTTGGCTTGAGGTGAAACAACAATTCCAGAGTGGATCAAGTGCTGAATTGTTTATGTAACAGAGCTGCTTACATTCATAAAGTTCCTGCTTTTGAACAAGAGGTGCTACATCAAAGGTACATTAAGAGAGGAAATGCATTATTCATGGAAAAAGCCTCAGACAGAAGTTGTGGGAAATTTTCTGCCTAATGGAAGATGATGTAGCAAGCTTGTTCGACACATATTTAAGCCCCCTTTGTGTCCACAGAGTGAGTGGGCGAGTGTGTGTGTGTGAGCGAGTTCCTCACCGTTTGGCCATCCTCCATCTGTTCCTTCAGCTTCTCTTCCTCCTCAGCCAACCGCTGACTCTCTGACTGCAACCTGACACAGTTGTGCAGACACAGACACACGCACAAAAACAAACACATCAAATCTCGTCTAACAGTGCACTTTTAGATTATGATGCTTTTAAATGCTTTTTAAATGTAATGCTTAAATATGTTTATTTATTTTATGATCCCAATCTAATGCTACTGTAGGCACAGTGTTTATGTTTAAATTCCCCTAGAGGCCATACACAGTGTGTGTGAGGTGTCTTCTTGAAAAGCAAGACAGAGCTGTGGAAGTTTGCAATACTAAGATTGGGATCTTGGAGTGTAGTCCTCAGGGACTTGACAGCATTGTCCACTGTAATAAAGAGAAGTCTAGTCCTGTCTGACAAGTGTGCAGGCTGGATCAACCTCTCACTCTCTGCCTGTGAGTTCAGCACCGGTGGAATTCAAACTCAACTTTGCCAAAGCATACATAATGCACGACAACAGCAAAAATTACAAGAAAACAAAAATAGAAAAGGGAATGCTGCAACTATCAATTATACATGAAGTTTCAGCTACGCAAATACAACAAAAATGTGACAGTTCACTCATGCTCTGTCAGCTCTGCTAACTGTCTCAGGCAGTCACAGATTCTCTCCTCATTTCCTACCTCGAACTTCCAGACACACACACACACACACACACACACACACACACACACACTGTTGCAGTACTTGTCAATGCGCTTTTCGATCTCTTGGGCCTGGGAGCCCCACAGAGGGGAGCGAGGGCTCTGGGAGTCCGGGGAGGTTGGGGACAAGGGAGCTCCTTCCATCAACCACTGGTCCCTCAAAGACTTCCTCTGGAGTGAGAAATAGGAAGTGAAGAAGAGGAAAGAGGGAGGAGATTGAGCCAAATTTCAGCAGTATTGTTTTGTGGTGACACTGTGGTACCGTTTATACCACCGTAAGTATCCCTCTAATATCTCTGATTGTATAAGGCCATTGTGAGCAGCAAATCAATGAGCAGAAGTGTTTATTGACAATATTGGATTTTTATGTTTTTGCAGAAAGAGACAGTTTGGTTATTTTATCCATAAAGAGCTTATCAATTGATTTTCCAGAACATGTACTATATATATATACACTATATATCACATCTATCAAAACCAAGATATACAACTACATATACACTGACTAAAATACACTCCTACAATGAAACACATCTTTGATTTTTTTTTTTTACAAGTGATTTCACATGCATTTGTGCATATGCTCTGTGTGTATATAAATGCGTGTTTATATAAATATTTTTTATTAATATTGCTCCTGTCCCAACTTGTTTGAAACATGTTGCTGCCATCAAATTCTGAACAAGCAGATATTTACAAGAATCAACAAAGACGTTGAGGTCAAACATTAAATATATTGTAATTGTACTGTTTTCAATTGTGTATATGTGAAAAAGGATTATAGCAAATTATCACATTCAACTTTTTTGGAATCAGGGTTGTAATAGCTATACACAACTAATGGAAAATGAGCATTGAGGATTGACTTGAGTATTAAACATATCAACACACATAAATATTTCATGTCAACAACTTTACAATGCCACTGCCAATTAAACTAAAAGAGAAAGCAAAACTCTTTTTCCAAAAGTTACAGTTTGTTTTCTGGAGCTGTTCATCCAACATCCACACTTGCATCATGGGAAAATTGGAAAAACATCAACAGCACAAACAAAAACTTCTTTAGTAAGTTTACTGACTGTTTCGAGCATTCTTGATTGTCATTTATCCAGCATGAACTCACTTCATTCTCAAAACCTGCTTAGAAGTAGTATGTTCGTGTACACGACTTTCTTTTTAGAAAAGGATGCAAAAATTACATTCATTATTTTACTTTATGCAACACAACATTTATCAGTTACAAATGTAAAACCACAACAACTCAAAAATGTCACGAATCTCAATGTAATGCTCACAGATTGTTTATTATGTGGGAAATACTAAATAAGTGCTTGGCAGTGACTTCAGAAACAGCTTAAAAAAAGAAATGGAGAGGAGAAGTCAGATTCATGAAGCAGTGAGGTGGCCGGAGTGAGAAATTGACATGGGGAAGATAAAACGAAATGTAGTTATTTGAGCGGTGAAGGTGAGAAAAAATGTGAGAGACAGAAAGAGAGGAACAACCGTGAGTCCATGCCATCAGTCTTCATCTCAGCTATCAAAAGAGAGGGAACACAAGCATAAATGTACAGCATGTGTGTGCACTTTTTATTCTCATCTGACTCCTGCACCACTCCTGTAAATAGACATGACCCAGTGAACGAAAGCTGCCCGAGGCTACTTACTATTCCCTCCTAACAGAACTGCGAACCAAGTACTTTCAAGTTTTACACAAACAAGAGTGCAATTCTCAGTAGTTTGTCGAGCTGACTACTCTCTGAACATCAGCCTCTAAACAGACCGTTACAAGTGTCGAAGAGACACAGGAAAACACAACATTCCTTTAAGTCTAATACTCCATTTCCATGGCTTTGTTGTTCTTTACCTTTTGTTTCAGACCCCCAGTGGACATCTAGCACACACTCTTTAAAAGCTCTGTGTGTGTTTGTATATGTGAAAATGAGTGGCACATCCCACACAGGCGCATACATTACAAACAATTTAAACTGCACAAGCCACCACGGTTTTCATAATGTTTTAAAATATAACGAGTCAGTTTCACCTGAACTGATTAGTTCTGGCTGTATAGATGACTTTTTAACTGACAAAGGTGGAAAAATGACCTTTTCAAAAATAGAAGTTGTGTTTACTTTTAGTTGGATGAGCTCCGAGATGCACAGACAAATACATAATGTACATAATGACATGAAGCCTTCACCTGTTCAAAGCACTTATTAACATTATATATTTGATGCAGACTTTGGCAAATGCTTCCATGAGCTGGACTAAAGCAAGTAAATCAGTCTCCATGTTCCTGACAAGGAAAAAGTTGGAAAGTTATTCTTGTCCTTCAGTGTCAACAAAAAGGTGGACATATTTCAAACTACATCCAGAAATCAAAACAAACAAACGTGGCGATATACTACTGCACAATCAGAAAGTGAACCTGGTGATGAAAGTGACACGAAAATGATGTTAAGATGATAGTGGTTATCGTGCCATTTGTCAGGCTCATCAAACAGAGTCTGCCATTATTTACTCCACAAATACATCTCCATTACTATTTGCAGAAGTTCTTCACAGACAAATAAATTCCGCTTTAACACAATTATCTGCCAAAAATAAATGGACGCTCTTCAAATGGTTGCACCGTGTAGATAATAAACACTTCATTGAGATAGCTGTAAGCAGGAAACTGTCAAGAAGGAGAAACAGGTTTCACTCAAACGTATAATAAACTGGTTGTGTTCCCCTTTATGTCAGAACTAATAACAGTAGGTGCAGGGTGACTTGGTCAGTATGACAGCGTGTTGTGACCTTGGCTCAAGTGCTTATTTCACAAAGCATCTGTGCAGCTAGAGTGCCCTTGAGCCACACAGTAAACTCTTGCCAAGTCTGGGAATACTGTTTTGTAGCCGACCCTGACAAGCGGAAACAAACGGTCTGTCTGTCTTCAAGGAACCTTTAGTAAATCTAATCCAGTTAAATAGTCAGGATTATCATTTTTTATCATAATTAAAGGCCGATTTGCAAGACAAAGCTCTCACAGCAGCTATACCTTCTCGTACTGTGTAAAGCCAGGTGATGTCTGCAAGCTTCTCACTACTGAGGTGAAAGCATCTGAAAACCTACACTCCCCTCCAGCCTACAGCCCCATGTTTTTTTTGTGTTTTTTTTTTAAATCTGGCAACCGTTAGCCAGTAGCTACCTACTTAACTATAAGCGTCACAAAACCATCTCTGTGTTTTCTCCAGAACAAGCCCTGCTCTGTTCCCCTCCCTGTGCCCTTGGCTCGCTGGACGCAGCCCTCTCTAAACGTTCCTGCAGGTCAGGAGCTGTGTTTAAGCCGCTGCTCCCTCTTTATCACATCCTTATATCTGCCGTGGGGTTCGAGTCAATGTCAAAGCTAATGAATGTACTAAAAAGCTACCTGCCTCCTGTGAGAGAGCAAGTATCGAAATAATCATTTAAAATTAATCTTTGAAGTCTCTTGCAACTTGATTTTTTTGATCTCACAGATACAAATCAACGTTTGGTGCATTGCACACAAACTCACATGCACACACAAGTATGGTAGACATGTGCAAAACAGTTTCTTGCATGACCACACTGGTACGCACATGCATACCTGCGTGCACGCGCTGCACAGATTTCACACAATTTGAGGAATGTGCCCCAGGGCAGTGTAACACAGTGGAGTAGGAAGTGGGAACGCCAGTGTGGAAGTGATGTGAAAACAATAGAGCAGCTATGTGACTTGCAGAGTGTGTAAACACTCACATAAAAACTGATTTCACCAGAGGAAGGCTTGCCTCTAACCCTGCGAGAAACTGGCAGAATCAGGAAGTGTGAAAGGTTGTACAGTTCATCTGTGTGTGCATGTGTGAGGAAAGGAAATACATTTGGATGCTATCTGCTCGCTAACAAGCTGGAATGGGTCTGCAGAGGATTTTAGCTGAGTGAAATTAAGGCTGCATGTGCGTGTGAATATGTATGTGAATGAATGAGACGGGTCAGATAGTCATGTGCGTATGTGTCAGACCTTGAGCTGCTGTAGTCTGAGCTTCTCATCCTCCATCTCTCTCCTGGCTCTGTCCTGCTCCTCCTGCAGCCGTCGCTTCTCCTGACGGAGGAAAAGGAGGAGGGGAGGAAAAAAATGCAAAGCAAGAGTGTGAATGTCAACATATTGATGGTTTGGTAGAGAGGGATGAGAGCAAGAGGAATACAAATAAATTATTATTATCAGGGTGGATTGAGGAACTCAGTCATTTAAACGAGCTAATGTAAATTACTAAAAAGAAACAAAAAAGGGAAGAGACATCAGTGAATAAAACATCACTGAGGAAGAGTAAAACACCTGGTCAACCATCTGCCACAAGGACACTGTCACCAAAGACATCAGGTATACTCTATATCCCATAATGCTCAGAGCAGCTGTCCCCATGACAACCCGGTGTTGTTTTCGTGGGACCAGGGACACCATGGCTCACCACATTGCACATTCAATAAATTATTTAAGAGTTACGGACAGCTCAGAGAGCTTAGTCTCTTTATCCTCTCCTTCTCTGTACAAACGACTCTGAAATAAAGGCCGAAGTAGACAAGCTGCCCGCCGCGGTGGAACCTGACTTGTAAACCTGCTTGTAACACTGTAATGTACGTCACATTATGTCACTCTTTTGTCAAGAAACTGTCCAGAAGAAGCTGTAGAACAGGTTAAATGTGGAGATTTTACTCGTCAAATGCCATTAAAATAAAGGTTATAATCTACAATGTACAAAACTTTCTGTGCTGTATCGTGAGCTGCTCCAATAGAGGAAAAGGCAAATGTAAAAGCCACAAGTATCTGCTCCATGAAATGAATTTCATTTTTAGAAATCTCCATTAAATTCTCATGTTTCGATCACATTCTTAGGACTGACCAGAACCACTGAAGTCCAGGGCGATCTGCCTTCATGTGGCGAACCATCACTCCGCCAGCTTGGTACTATGATTTCTGGCTGGAGCTCGACTGTAACAGTGTCATATATTTCTGAGTTTTATGAAATGATGCATTTCTTCTGATTAAAACGCAAGAAATCATGGAAATTGATGATTTTAATCTTTCCATAAAAACATGTCATAATGATTTCAGACTAGTGCTTTGAGAGCTCCACATTAACAAATGCCAATTTATTCATCTGAGGAGGCGACTGCTGACCGTGACAAACCCAAACATCTCTTTTTCCACAGACTTGTCTGTACACACTAAAAATGTGTCTGTGTTTGTGTCTGTGTGCGCTTGGACTCACAGCAATGGCCTCCAATCGCTGTTTGTACTTGTCCGCCTCATCCATCCTGGCACCTGTGACACAACAAGACATGACTGAAGGTTAAAGATCAGAGGTTAAACAAACACGAGACAAGTCAACTGGATCCGTTTAGTCTCAGAAATTACTCTGTTCACTGGTCTGAGAGAATGAACCAAGGCCATTATTTCAATATATCCTCTGCACTACACACACAAAACCAAATTTACCATTTTCTTCTTCTGTTGAGAGATTTTTTTTGTGCCGTGTGGTCTGATTTTTTTGTACAAATGTAAAAATTGTCTGTGGTCTCAAAAGTCCCCAAACTCCCTGAGTCCCATCCCTGCTACATATGAGGAGGTGGCAATGCAAGAGACTGGACTTCAGCCATTGCCATTTGTGAAGCATGTAATTGGACAAGTATGTTGGTAGTACATGCCGATGTCTGGAGAGCCACCGTGACCCACAATCCTCCACACCATTTCCACCCTTGTCAAAAATGTCTGCCTCACACCCCTATTAAGCCTTTTGCGTCTATCACAACACAGCCTCAGGCATCTCGAAGAAAATGAGCATAGACATTTGTTTTTCCCTGCAGCTGACACTAAAAGGGACAATATTTGAGCTCCCCAAAGCTCAGTTACATGAGAGAGCACAGACTGGAGTCAGACACAGCAACCAGCTCACAGCAACTCAGTCATTAGTGAGTTCCTGCCATCACAAGCCATAACTCTGCTTTTAGAAAAAAAATTCCTTCTTTAAAAAAAAAAAAAAAAACCCTTCTCAGGAGAGACACAACACCTATTTTTGTCCCACATTTATTCTGCACTGGGTGGGTTTTTAAAAAAAAAAAAGACTTTATATGATAAGAATAATGATTGTGGAAGACTGTTATTGAAACTGAAATTGGAGGTTTTAACACAACGACAGCAAAATCCTCCCAGTCAGCGACAATCCCGTGTGGTGTGTAAAGACTTGTGTCCTACACCAAAGAACACGTTTAGCCATCACAGCGACTGAGATCTCACATTGGGGGAGATCTGAGTGATACAGTGGCCTATTTCTGTAACAAATGCCACACTGTCACAGCTGCTGTCGCTAATCGCCATCACAGAGCTTTGAAGCACAAAACGGATCCTTACCAATGCATGAACACACACAAAACACATTCCACATGCACAACCTGCAAAACCTCAAAAACAAGCTATGGACGCTAATAGGAGGATCAATCTTGAAATGGTGACCTCGCATTTAACATCAAAGTACAACTGTGCATTGATGCTTTCAGCTCAAGAAAAAACCTCACGTGCAAACGGCCAAAACGACACATCTCCCAGCTACATTACTCATTTATCCCAAACCCACCCCCCGACCTCTCCATCCAACACTCACATACTTCACAAATGAGGTTTCTCATTTCTGCCCAGAAGCAAACAGAGCTGCTGCTATTGTTGCTCCTCGAACATGGTACATCTTTCAGGGCCTTAAGTTATTTAGTTAACACAGTGAGAAACTTCTCCTTACCAACACCTAAAGGTTTCCTTCAGTGCCCTCAAGGTGAGGGGTGGGTGGTGGGGTCACAAGGGAAACAGGCCCACATAAAACAATACAAAAATGTAGATGTAGTGTGTAGGGAGGGGAAAACAGAAGGATGAAAGAAGAAGAGGGAAGGGGAACTTTTTGATGAGGAAACAACCTCTGGCATGCTTTTCATTACATCGGAGTTCTCTCAGGAACTGAGGTGGTGAGACAGACAGGAAGGACAGCAGAAAGACTATATATACACACAATATATGTCGAGAGATTGAGAGACGACACGAGGTAGAGAGAGACAAAATCTCATTTTGGCAGCGTTTTGAATGAGGTGCAGTGACAGCTTACAGTATAAGCCTCCGTAGGGAGTGGAGGCTTGTGTCTCATCAGGGCTCCAGGAGAGCGCCTAGAATAGCAGCCAGAGATAAACAAGCAAACACAAACAGAGGCTTTGATGAGGAGGTATTGAGGAGCTCCCTGTAGACACACACTGACTTCGATAATTAGACATGATACAGGAGGGTAGAGAAGGGAAGGCTGACAAAGTCAAAAAGTTAAGAGACAGAGAAAGTCGGGAGGGCTGGAGAGAAGAGAGGCAGAGGAGGAGCAGGAGAGAGGGAAATGAGGTGACAGGAAATGGAGCAACGAGTGCAGGACTCGGCCGAAATGTCCACATAACGGGATGACTTGTGACAGAAATGCAAGAGTAAATCTTGTACAGGACCGACAGAAAACAAGAGTCCGTACAAGAATAAGAAAAACAGAAATTGGAGATTAAAAATACTCTGTTTCCCATAAGACCCTGATCACTATCAGGCAAACTCAGGTCAATCTGCTCCAGCTAAACCAAAGAGGGATTTTCCAATCTTGGACAGTTTCATTTAAAGGATTGCCCGTGACCCAAAGAAGCGAAACTATCCAGTAAAGCAAGAAAAACCTTGTGACCCCTTGGAAGGAAGAGGAACAGGAAGAGCTCAGGAAGGGCAACAGAGGGATCCCCCTCCTTCTTCTTCCAAATATTCTAGATACTTAAAATCACTCAGGATTTGCTATAAATTCTGTCTGTTCTTTTTTGGGCCATATTATAAAACCAATCAGAAGTGTTATTAATGTGAAATCTTTACTTTAACCATGAATCTTTGCACCTTAACTGTGAATTTTCACACAACTCCCACAATCCTCTGGTGGTACTCACAGCACAGCAACCCACAACTGTGCTGTGGGACCCAGTAAAAGCTGCACTTGCTCACTGCACCCTTGCCTCTGTTAATACGCATCGCATCCAATACATCTCAGAACCAAACAGCAGCAGTAAAACACCGAGATGGCTCGTGGCCATGAACACAGCTCGGCTGCTACAGTATTTAATTACAGACACCGGCTCACCTGTAACACCTGCTACATGCCAACCCAGATGGCTGAAATGACTGAAGCCTCCGTTCCATTACCACTGACAGTTTTTTGGTTTTCAAGGCAACAATTTGTCTCCTACACAAGCCAGTTCAGCAAGATGTAGGCCGATTGACCTCAGAGGTATGACCTCCCACACACTGACTCTCTCCCACTTCTGCATTTAACAATTTGCAGCTTTATTCTGTTTTATATGACTGGAGATTAATTGCCATTGGGTTTTAAAACAAATAACAAGGCTTCACTTTGGCCTCGATGGGCCTTTTTCAGTATTGTCAGAAGTGTTATAGACAAAACAATTAATTGATTTAGAGCTGCAACTAATGATTAATTTCCTACAACCCAAGGTAACAAGTAAACTGCTTGTTTTGTATGACCAATAGTCCAAAACACATGATTGTATAAAAAGGATATTACTACATGGGTGCAGGAACACTTAGTAAAACCGTTGTGGGGAAACACAGTTCATTTGCAAATGACTGCATTCTGTTTATGTTTTACGCAGCGTCCCAACTTTTTTGGAGTCGGGGTTGTGGGTCACTCTGCAGATTGAAGACAGAAATCCTTACTAAGCTAAATATGTTACCAGTGTACAGCGGGGGAAAAAGAGCAGGTAGAGCCAGAATATTTTCACATCTAACTCAGTGAATTAAAGGTTTATTTGGACCAAACCAGAGTTGGCGATTGTGGAGAGACTAACCAAGATGGTTCTGGTGAGTTTTTTTTTTTGTTTCTGTTGACTTTGAATGAAGTGTGTTTTGATTATCAAAACAGTTGCCAATAAAGTTTCTGTCTATTGACTAATCATTTATTCAAATAACTGTTTCAGCTCTAAAGCGGTTTATAAAAAATATCCTGATAATGTGTGTGTATAGAAAGGTGCAGGAACTTCAACAGTCTGCAAACTGTCATCATGGTGTCTTTCCAAACATTCCTCCGAGCCTGCTGCAAAAGAATGTATATTTGCTTTCAGTGTATGTGTGCATGTTTATATAACAATGTATATTTGCCTAGTGGGGTGCCATGAAGTCTATATGCTGAGTGCTGGTGTAGTAACATTAGCTCTGTGGGAACAGATGGAGGAACAGTGGGGTGTCTGGAATGAAAAACTATAAGAATCATCTCGTATCACAGTTCACTGCTCTTGGATTTCTCTGACACACTCGCAGACAGTACACGACTGACTGTATGTAAGAATGAAAATGGAAGTCTCCTACGAGGAAGGAGACTGCAGTGTCTTTTTTCCAGCTATATCCGAATCACAGTGCATTTAAAGAAGAGTCGTCATTATTTTAAGATAACTGAGCGCAATACCACAAAAGTCAAAGCATTAGCATTTCATTTTCTGGGGGCTTAAAAAGAAAGTCCCCGAAAAGACTGTGTGAGAGGCAATTGGTATAATCATGAGTGTGATCTGATAGGTAGCACTTACATACCACCAATGCCTCCTGTCACTCTGTATAACTGACATGTACAATATAATGTCAGTTGTGGCTTACAGTAGCTATACCAGCTGAAATGTAAATCCCTTCTCTATGCAAAGCATATGTTCAATTCAAATGCCGTTTCAAAATATCTGACAGGAGGAACTAGCTTATTCAAATGTAATACTCCCCTCCAACACCGATATGGGTGCACTTATTAGAAAGGTAAGAGCACAGGGTTGTTGACTTTGACTTCACAGGGGTGGACACAGGCTGCACTGGAGCATGAGAGCTGTGAACCGTCGGTCATGAGACAGTCACAGGGCACCTTTCAGTCCAGGCATCACCAGACTTGAAGAAACCTCTCATTAAATGACTGTACAAATACAACAGATAGATGGTCGAGAATCAATTTGCTTAAAGATTCACATTAGGGCTCCAACTAATTTTAATTATTGGTTATTCTGTAGATCATTTCCATAAAATGTCAAAAAGCGAAAGAACCTGTTATAATTTCCATCAGTCCAAGGAGATGTGTTCAAATAACTTGTTTTGTTTGGCCATTGGTCCAAAACCCCAATATAATCAGTTTATCGTCATATATGTGACAAATTCTCACATTTGAGAAGCTGAAATGAGTCATTTTTGCTTGAAAAACAACTAAAACAATGACTCAATTATCAAAAGAGTTGCTTCCTGCCAACTGATAAATCCACTCATCCTTGCAGCTCTAATTAGGATGCACCTAACATTGGGAAGGCTTGTGGAAAGATCGAAGAGCAACAGTGTTCTGAATTGGCTGATTCTGCAAATACAGGCCAGTGAACACACAACGTACACCGAGTTGCTAAAATAGCTTCAGGTCTATAGGGGGTGGAGGGAGTCATTAAAAGGCCACCCAGTGACATTTTGTTTTTGTGTGATGATGCAATTACGCTGCTGTTAGACCGCTGGCCACCCTGCTTCTCTGCACTTTGAAGTTTCTGCTCCATTTCTTGGAGAGATGGGGAGATGGAGGTGGGGGATGATTATAATGACAGAGGAGAGAAGGAGTGGGAAGCAGAGGTAGGCTTGGAGTATCAGATTGTATGCCTTCAATTACATACAGCGCTGTCAGCATGTTGAGGTACTAACATTAGAATTTTATTAATTTCTAATACCTGTATTAGTGATGCTACGCTGGAATCATATTTGCTTTGAAGTGCAGCTCATCAGTGCTGCTTCTGTGTGTCCCATTATCCTGCTTCCATTCCACATGGCTGCATTTTCAACTCTTTTTCCTCTTTGGGAATAGAAAACAGTGTGAGAGTAGGACGTAACCTGCAGAACTGAAAAGAGAGGAAGTGGACGAGAGGGGAGCAGAGAAGCTACTTAGGCTGAGACTAAAGTTTCGATTCGGACACTATCACATTTCCGGGCTTGTGAGACAGAGACAGACTATTCCAAGGCCACTAAGTTGAAAATATCTTTCCACCCATGTGTTTGGGAACAGGAAGCGTACAAACATCAGTGTCCTCCAGACGAATGGACAGAACATGCAATCGCAACGACCCTGATCTCTGAACCTGCGCATCCTCTGCTGTCGTCACCGGCTGCTGCTCAGGAAGAGCCTGACTTAAACAGACGGCCGACTAAATGTAAAACAAATTCCTAGATAGAACTTCAATCGGAGACGGGGCAATCAAAGAGGCAATCACTCTCTCGCTTGAGGGACTGACGGAGAGAACGGCCGTAAAGTGCTTTTTCATCAGCTATTGATTCTCAGCTGCTTTACAGACTCGACAGCAGAAATTGCATTATTGGAGATGGATATGCTGCTTATCTACATAGAAATAAATCTGGCACAGTGGGAGGGTGTGTGTTTGTGTGGATGTGCACATGTGGACTGTGTGTGTGTTTATGTATGTGGGTGGTGGTATGGGCGGAATTTGTGTGGCTTGGAGGGTGCTGCTGCAACAGCATACAGCCAAGTTCCTCTGATTGACAGACCAGGTCGGGGGAATGAAAACACTGCATTCCACTGCTCTGTGTGTGTGTGTGTGTGTGTGTGTGTGTGTGTGTGCCATGTTGATCAGTAAAGGATGGAAGGTTAATGTGTGATACGTGTGTGCCTCTTGTGTCACAGAGCTAACAGTGTAGTAGACTTTGGAGCGTGTTGGGGATTATCAAAGTCAACAACATGCAACACAGATTTACTCCCAGTCATTTATCAGCGCTGCACTTCACAGGCATGAGACAGTAATACTTTAACCTAACCTCTGAAGTAACACAGAGGCTCAAATGATGTGCACACTTCAGAGAATCAAAGGTGCCATCAACCGACCAATCCCAGATTTATCAGGGTATTAACTTTGCAGTTATGTACAGTTTGCACAAATGATCACAACGGTACACATGCGCCTGAGAGCATCAAAGGAATCACTGTGAGGCTATATCAAAAGAAATCTTCCAACAGGTCCTGGTGTTCGGTGGTTAGACGAAAGCGAGTTTAATGCACTGACAATTTGACTAAATTGTGTTGAGAGAGGAGACTATGATGAAACAATAGAACCTCAAAGGAGCAAAATCCTTTGCTCTCATTTTGTCCTTACGTTATACAGCCATAAAAAGGATTGAGGGGGATCAGTGGTGTGCTGTCAGGTACCACACACACACGCACACACATGCACACACACAATAGAGCCTCTGTTCAACAGGAGGCTGGCTGGTTGTAGCCTTTGCAGAGCTCTGCCCACAGTATCTTAGTGTGGTAAAGGAACACTTGTATACACAACTCACACCTACTGCACCCCATCTGATCTCTGTTTGGGCTGATCCAGAAAGTAATGTGACATGATGTTACTAAGTTTAACTGCCCGGGCTGGAGAGGCTTCTGGTTTAGCGTTCCCACAGGATTATGTGAGACTGTGGTGGGTAGACCAAGGCCCCTCTAGGGGGTCCAGGGGCATGGTGTTGTACATTTTAAAGTTAAATGCATCAATCTGGTGCACATTGACATCAAAATTAGGATTGGTTGTATAGATATGAATGATGGCGGGCATAATAAAAAAGTGACACCCACAGAACATGGTAAACAAGGAGGAATTGAACGCAGGTCACAAATAGTCAAAACACAAAATCAACTACAGCAAACATTTGGGCCATTAAAGAAATGAAGCAAAAGTGGTCACCTGTGTTGAACTGGTTTATTTTTTAGAACATAATAAATATACTAGATGAAAAGGGCACATCATCATTTCCCCATTCAACATTTTAGTAGAAATATTTAAGCCTTTATCCAAAAATAGACCAATTTCTTCTGAAAACATGTTTTGTGGCCAAATCAAACTGTAGAAGATGGCTGATCTGAGCTGAACAGAGTATTTCCACTTTCCACAGCTTGGAGTCCACAGAAAAAACAGAGAAAGTCCACATTTCATGCGTGTGGGCCTTTAATACTGATTTATTATCGATAACAGGTAGAGGACATAATACTGATCAACTTTCCCTTTATCTCTAATGGCAAACTTTGCACCCTGAATTTGGACATTTCATTTTCCTGGGCTTTGAGAAAAATGGTTCTTATGCCCTTTTGTAGTTGAATTCCTCTGGGCTCGGCCCATTGATGGAGACCCTCAGGCGTTTCAAACATTGATGTTTTATAATTCAAAGCATCAAGCAGCAAAGGAGCAGCCAAACGTTCTGTGCAGTGTGCAGTTTTCCTTGATATGTGTGAGCATTCTTGATCTATGTTTCCATCCACACTGATGCAGACTGTGTGACTGACATTTTAGTTGTTTATAATTTTACACTGAACCTGGCGGCAAACAAGGCTATTTTCATATTGGCCTTAATTATTTTGACTGTACGGTGATGATCTCACACTAAACATTTCCCCTCATAATCCTACAGGCTCTGATGAAGTTTGAGAGAGGGGAAAAATGAGAAGACAAACAGACTCCTGTCTATAACCAAAAAATGACCACTGGCCAATCAAACGGGCCAATGGCTGCTGAGAGTCTGTGGGATTATAAACTGGAGCAGAGTGTACTGCTCTCTGGCTCTGGGGGTTGTTTCAGGTAGCAGTGAGACAGGAAATATGATCCAGACAGTCCTGTTTGAGTAACTGATCACTGAGTTTGAAGGCAGATCTCAAAACACTGTCCAGCAGTTTTATACTTTGAGACAGGACTTTACAACTCATGGCAACAATTACTTCATCTTTGTCACCACAAGCATCGGGTGAACAGTTCCAAAGTAATCTACAGTACCAGAGATGTGTGTGAAGCTTAGTGTTGCAGTCCAGCAAGAGTTGAGCCACATTCAACTTTTTTGTCGCAATGCCCTGCATTTTTTGCCAGAGCCGTCTGTGTTGACATCCCCACTGTGCCGCCACACTGGCCTCATTCAAATTAATGACAGGGCTGCATTTTTTCAAGCAGAGCTAATGTCAGTCTGAATCTGGCCTTATTACAGTTTGCATTACGTGCTTATTCACCTTCTCTGGTGTCACATATGAGGAATTAATTATGAGAATTATTATTCAACACTAATGACGTTCATATAGATCCCCACACTCACATGCTCACATGTTACCATAGTTACAAAGAATTTGCATAAATATATACACTGTTATATACATTACTAATTAAGATCACCTCCTATAAAAAGTTGCCATCATCAGAATTAGAATCCAAAGTGGCACCTTCACAATGCCTGTTTTGTACAACCAACAGTACTATTAAAAATTAATTACAATTACTGAAGTGCAAAGAAAAGTGGCAACACATTTGTGAGGCTGGAACCACAAAATGTTTTGCATGAAAATGACGATTATTAAGATATAGCATGTGACCAGCTCTGACCCCGTCCCTTAAAAGAATCAGAATAGAGAATCATTAAGAATCAGACTCAACAGAATCTGAATCGTTAAAATCCAAACGATACCCAACCCTACATATATTACATGCTGACAGAACACAGTCTATGCAGCCATTATCTCATCAGCCAAACACAAATGGTCGACGTGACGCTAAATTTTGTATATGGCTGCATACTGATATTGAGTTGTTCCCAGTAAGGACAAGCTTCTGATCACTAGCCATGACAAAATCACCATCTGCTGCACACATTTAAAATATTAAGTCTGGAAGGATTTTGGGTGAGAAAATCAGTTCCGCAGCCATTAAGCTGAGCAGCAGATCAAAAGTGACAGCATGTTCGAGCCTTTGTAAAACCTTGTCATCCACACATCAAATCAGCAGAGGGGCTAGAGAGATTAACACGGTCATCCAGAACATACATATGCATGGTGAAGCTGAAGAATAATGTGCTATGCAGCGTGCATTAGTCATTTTGGCTCACTGAGTATGATTAACATGCAGGATTATCTATTTAATCCGACTGTGAAGAAGTCACATTGTTGTATTGGTTTGACTGTCAATCAGTTAAATTACAACAGAAACACATAATCATAATCTTGCCTCCGAGTCTTGCCTATTACTTCATGGTTAGAGAGCGACTGGAGGATTTGACTGAGCTGAACTTTCAAACCCAAGAAGAAACATACAACATTTTCAGAGTAGAAAACAATGTGTTTTGTTGTAAAAATCACAAGTATGAGATTATATGCCAACAAGACTCAGCTCAAAAAAATGTGTGGAGTTCCTCTTTAAAAAGGAAAATATGTGAATACATTTTTAAAATTGCATTTGGGTTTAACTTTATTGTCTAGTGTGACCATATTATCTATTCAAGTTGAGTGTCTAAGGATAGAGGGTATCCTATGTTATAGACTGTAAAGTTACATATGAAACCCTAAATACATTTAAAATTTGGATTTTAGTTAACATTTCAAGGAGGAAAGTAGGGCTAGGAAAAAATGTGACGATATGACATTTTATTATTAAACCAATTTGTCAAGTTAATGAATGAAATCTTCATGATATCAAATTTAGTTTTTGTTACTATTTACAGTGGGTAATTTTTCAACAGCAGCCACTGAATATATTTACACATCTTTATGTAGCAGTTTTCATCATTTGTGTCAGAGTGCGCTATTTATACATGGATTCAAATTGTGTTCACACACAAGAGTGGCTGAATTGGTAAAATCTTGTAAAATGCCATCATTCATATGACAATGATTTCAGTCATGTCAGCCAGACTTGTGGGAAACCCTGACCCCCTGACCCCTACATGCACTTTGAAAGGGTTGTACAGAACATGCCAACATGACAGTATCAGTAAAATGTTGGTTTACTGCCCAGCTCTACATGTATTGCTCTCAGTCGTGACCTTGCGTGACTTCAAAGCTGGAGACAATGGGTAATCCACAGTCGCCCTTACGCTGTAGGACAGACTGACTTAATCACTGTGGTTTCAATGTTTTGGCAGTCATGAACACTTCTATCTACAGCTTTATCTCCACAAACATTGTGCACAGACAGCTGAGGCATGTATTAGCACTCATGATAAGGGGGGGAACACCAGTTTTTAACCCTGAGGTGGAATGCAGTATGTGTGTGTGTGTGTGTGTGTGTGTGTGTGTGTTACAATCTACAGAAGAGTGAAAATTACAGGCTCAGTGAGGCTTCATGGGAAATGGAGACAGTGTGGCTGAGGGCAAAGTTGTCTTTTGCCACTAACTGAAAGTCATTATAGCCTTTTAACAATATATTTAAGTTTGGTAAACAGTGCCACGCCGTGCAGACATATACTGTTTGCAAGTCTCAAGCAGTATATGTGGACCTGTAATTTTAGGGAATCTCAGTTTGAAATAAGTCAAGTCTCTGTGTGATGGCATCAAATGGCAAAATTGGAGAGAGAGCAAAAAAGATAAACAGTAAAGTACAAGTAAAAGGTAAACATTGTGGACTTTTTCATAGAGTCTCTCTTCAAACAAAACCCAGTACAAGAACATGGACAAGACCTGCTTCCCCTGTTTACAGCTGACAAATCAGTAAGAACAGGGAGAGAGCTTTAGAAATGAGAAAACATAAGGAAATTAACAAGAGAGAGCTGAGGCACAGAGATATCATATAAATGGAAGATCCTGCAAGGAACCAGAGGTTTTAAGTGAACAAGACAGCATGAAGAAGAGGAAGGGGATCAGAGTTTGAGACACCTGTTCTGACAAGTTCTGACAAGACGCTGTGACACAACATAAACGATCTGCCTGCATCTCCACCGAAACCCAGCTCGGTGATACACGTCAGGTTCACACTGCGACACCTTAAAATATGTGCCAGTCTCCATTTGTCAAAATCTCACATGCAGACACATGCACAGAGGTTTCACAAGGCTGGTGGTATGACAGTAACTTTAACT
The DNA here is from genome assembly GCA_025331565.1 of Holacanthus passer. Classification (NCBI taxonomy): domain Eukaryota; kingdom Metazoa; phylum Chordata; class Actinopteri; family Pomacanthidae; genus Holacanthus; species Holacanthus passer. The sequence continues at coordinate 4,297,463 of JAFREQ010000050.1, read as the reverse complement.
GCAATTATACACCCACAGTTACAACATTGTTGGTGGCATTTTGCCGGAAAATAAAAAGCACTTTCACAATCACGTCATTAATTATGGAATATCTGCTGATACCTGTCTCTGTCTGATAAGAGTGGATACTGGTCTGCATAGCACACCTTTAACTTTAAATAGGTCAAAAACGCGTACAGTCAGTTGATAGATGCGTGATAGCTCTGCGATGAGAGAATAAACAGCACAACCATTGGGAAAAAGATGAGTGGATCAATCAATTATTTGATTATGCATTTTTTATAATCCATTAATAGCCATTTGTCAAGCACAAATAAATTTTCTATTCCAGCTTCTCCAATGTGGGAAAACATTGTTTTTTCCCTCTATAAATTGTATAAAAACAAACAGGATATCTTTGGGACTTGGACTGTTGGTCAAAACATTTTACATGCTACACAATGCATCAATTAAGCATAAAAATAATTGACATATTAATGGATAATGAAAATGTTAGTGTTTTGGTTGGTCTCAATGGAGACAGGAGTTACTGTGAAGCTGTTATGACAGGAAGGCTTCAGCAACACATTTGGACAGATGCAGCTCATCCCTTTCATTAAAAAAATATGGAAGTTCAAGTGTGGTTTTTGTAGCACTTCAGAGGTGCAGTGCACCTGCAAAATGCCAGTGAAATATAGGCAAAGCGACCTTTTTGTAACCCAAAGTGGCTCTGCTCACTCACGCACACTCAGTGCAGATCTTCATTGTGCTGCTCTGCGGTTTAATCACTCACCACGCTGTGCATTAAGAAGAGGTTCAACCGTGTTAATGGAAAGCAGGTTTTGACAGGTGGTGTTCCCACAGCGCAATGGATTTAGAGTGTGAACTGAATCTGGCTTAAAACAGCAATTAATTAAAAAGTGCCATTTGGCGATACCGTTAATACAGATTGGCCAGGGACTATTTTATTCATAAGTTAGCACACGATAGTGCTGGAGCAGCAACGATAAACCACAGGGAAGCTCTCTCATTGTGATACTTTCCAATGATTAGGCCTCTACTTTAGGATTTTCTACAAATGAGTTTTCCGATTCGCCACATACACACACGCAGACACTATTCTTGTCGGTAAGTGTTCTCTTTGCACTTTGAGCGAGCGTGTGGAAGACATGTACTGGCTTGCTTCAGTGATTTCCCTGTCAGTGTGCGCAGGATTAGTGCGCGTGTGTTTGTGTGTGTGTGTGTCAAACAGGTTTGGAGAGGAATGCAGGACTGGTGTAATCCGGTCTCGGTTCATTTTCGCTATTGTCATGGACTCAAAAGCCCGTAGGCCTGTGTGCTGCGGGGCCTCGTAGCTCAGTCACAATTACACACATCATCTCACATAACACACTGCAGCCTACATCAACTAAACCACACCAGGACGACACAGGACATTACAAATACATCTGTAGGTACGTTAAAATCAAGTCTGAACAGATACGATTCAGCTCAACATTTCTTACTTTGAAATAACTTTGAGATACAACTAATAAGACCTAGCAATGTCGAGCGACAGCGTTTGTGTAAATCTATACTGCAAGGGTGTCCAGTCACCTTGTAAATGTCCAGCCAGGCAACGTAATGTTTAACTTTCCTCCTTTCCCATTATCGCTGTGGACAAACAAACGGAATTCCAGCCCATCATTAAGGAAATTAGAGACGACACACTCGTCTTTCAGCCAGCAGCTGCTCACGGTCTCTGAGATTATAGCTGTGAAGCCAATGGAGGATGAATTCATATCAAAATGACATGTGAAAAAATAAATGTAGGAAAAGCGTATTGCAGCAGTGGTGGCACTGAGAAGCACTGATTTAAGAGACATGATCAAAATCCCATTCATAGCAGCATAATCACAAGCATCAGTGCAATGATTTGACTTCACCTCTGCATTTAGCTCCGTGTCAGTGGGGAGATATCGCTTCCTTAGGCAGCAAACCCAGGCTCCTGTTACCATATAAATGAGAACATAAACCGCCTACTTGTTTTATATTTTATTTAAATAAAGTATCTTGCCTACCAAGCTCAAAGCAGTGGAAAGAAATCACAAATGCTGCCCCCTCTGATTAATATCTCACTGAAGTACTTGGAACTCAGTTAACTGGCATCTCTTTGGCAATTTCCAAGGGGGTTATATTCCATTTCAACAGACCTGATGATCTCTTTATATTCAGAGTTTTTATTAAGATACCTGGTATGCAGTTGGATTTACCTCATCATTCTCAGGTTTCCCTTCTTGCTCTGCCTTAATAAAACTTTTTAATGGTTGTGCCTTTGTTATTTTGTAACAGCCCTGTCTAAAACTTTCAGATTTTCTTTTGATTTCAAATCCTAATGGAACCAATTATTCTTTACCAACTGAATTATTTCAAATCATTTCCAGTCGCCAAATGTAAGTGTCTTGTTTACTGTACAGAGACGAGCTCTTCAATCCAGCATTAACCGACAGCACCGACTACATTATCAGGAAAGGATCATAAAAACCTTGTTAAAATAATGTGTGACAGTAATGCCAGCCTTTCATCAATTATGTGCAAAGTACACAGAACAATTTCTTCATAATACACCCCCTCTTGTAATATGTACAAAGAACAGTAGGAACACTGACAGTAACCTTGTCAGATGGACAACTTAATATGTGATCCAATGCATGTCTTAAATGTTGTTTAATTATTTAACTAATATTCATTTCTCACCCATGTCTGGTTACAAAGATGTTTCTAGCAGGGTTAAAGGTCTCGGCTGGTTCCCAGGACCCAACACTGCGGGGTTTCAATAAGAACTCGGTCAACAGCACTTCACACCAGCACCGTGGTTGAACCAGGGTCATCAGGCTGGTACAGAGGATGTTTTCCTCTCTCTATGGCAACATAATGTGTTCTTTAGGTGTTAGTCAACACAACAAGGCCATAAACACATGCAGGAAACTGGGCAGGCAAATAAATGTGTCGTCCACCTCTGACTGAAGCATCACGATGACACTTTAATAATCACAAATACAGAATTGAAGCTGACTGCAAGACTAATCTTTTGACAGCCACAGCATGCACACTGGATGTGGATATAATACTGCCCACATCGCCTAATAAAAATCAAACAAATAAGAGTGGGACTGCAAACAGTGTTCAAAGCACACTTCAAGATTACAGCAGGCAAGACATACACATTTCTTAACCCTCCTGAGCGTTTCCAAGTGGTTTTACTGTTGGTGCTGCCGTCGCAAAGACAACCGTATCGCTTTGTGTTTTCCTCAGAGCCGAGCAGCTACCAACAACACAGGAAGTACTACATTTGTTTCCAAAGAAATAATATAAATAATGTTATATAGAGTATGGTCTAGACCTGATCTAAATGAAAAGAGATAACATCTGTTTTAATTTGGCACTATGTAATTTATTATACATTCATATCAACACATCCACAAATATTAATACTGCATAAAAAAAATTTATGAACACTGGATCCTGGAAAACATGTTAGAACAGTACATATTGGAATTGGAACATTGCCTAGAAATGAATTTCAAATTAACTGGTTAAGTGAATTAACCTGAATTATACTTAAATTGCGGGGTCCCTGATAAGCAATACAAAACAGTTAACAGAGGGAAATAATAAACTCAAAATATCAATATATCGATATCAAACAATCTTGTAAATAATCATTTACCTCTCACACATGCAAGAAAATATCTGGCATAATGGCTTGGAGGAAATTACTCCCTATACGGTGTAGACACACACACACCATTTGTGTTTTTTATATGCGTCTGAAAAGTGCTGTGAAACGGTCTGAGGCAACTTAATTTTACTTAGAGCATGTTTACACTCCTGTCTACTTTTTGATATAAAGCTAATGTAGCGAAATACATTACGTACTGTAAGTATATGTAACATAAAAAGGCACTTTATCATTTTGGTGGTGGATTTTTTTTTTTTTAACTACCAGTCCCCTAAGTATAAGTGTAAGTATAAGTGGTGTGTGTTTCGACGAGGACCGAGAACAAAACCAAAGCCACCAGAACCACACAAACAAAACAAGCCTGGTAAATCGGTTCATTTCCATGTGGGATGTACTGTAGATCTGTCGTTCGGCAACAGGTGAGCTCCTTCCAAATTACTTCTGAATTGGTAGCAGTGTTACATTTTTTTTAACCATTTAATTGACTAGACAGCATCACACATTTGCTGCAGTTTAGGGGAGGTGTAACATCAGACAGCTTGCTGGCATTGCTAAATTGACACAACACCTCCATCGCTTCCTCTCTCCTGCCACGAAGATAAACACACACCAAAAAATGTCGGCCTAGTTCTGTTATTCATTAATGGCTTGTTGTATTCAATCAATTTGGTGCATGTAGCCTAAAGCATATCCTATTTCATGCTTTGCGAGCATTTAAAATACGTACCCACACATCATTCTGGTAATTGTTTCCTGTAGTATATAGCAGTGGGATTCTTCTCTGTGGCCAACCAGACATTGTAACCTCACAACTGCAGCCATGTGTATTTGTTGTGTTGTGTCGTCTTGAGGTTGCATTATATATTATTATTAGTCTTCTTTATTTCATTTGCACATAAATAGGAAAAACCAGTGATGACCAATGTGATAATTTGCTAATCCCTTTACTTAATTGAAAACAAACTACATTGTACAAAGACAATATATTTAAAGTTTGACCTCATCAGCTTAATTGATTTTTGTAAATATCTGCTTATTCTGAATTTGATGGCAGCAACACGTTTCAAACAAGTTGGCAACAGGAGCAACAAAAGACTGTGAAAGTTGTGGACTGATCCAAAAACCCCTGTTTGGATCAGTCCACAGGTAAACAGGTTCATTGGTAACAGGTGATAGTATCATGATTGGGAATGAAAGGTTCATTCTGGAAAGACTCAGTTATTCACAAGCAATGATGGAGAGAGGTTCAACACTTTGTCAAACACATGATTGTATGAAGGAGATTACTACATGGGCTCAGGAACATTTTGTAAAACAGTTATTGTTATAATTGCACGCTGTTTTTATTTACGTTTTACACAGCGTCCCAACCTTTTTGGATTCAGGGTTGTAGGTAATCTTGCTAAAACTTACAGTCTAATACAACAGTCCTGCAACAATTTCTAACTCCATATAGGTTATAACGTTTTGTTGAATTTTGTGTTGAAACTGTTTAAAAGAGGTGTTGATTCAACAGCTTTTGAATTGTACTGCATTATACTGCCAGTTGTTTCTATAATTTCGTCCACCCAGTTTATTGCAATGAGGGTAGGCTAAATAAGAGAAGCACTTCTCTGTGTAATGTAACACAGTTCGACAGCACCACACACACTACAATCGTGTGAGTGTGTATATAAAAATATCAAGGCTTTTCATCAAGTTTCTTCCAGCTTTCGAAACATATTCATATTCACAAGCCACTGAAGTGCAGGGAACTTAATGAAGACTGTAATCTTAGACTAGACATGAAAAAGAAATTCATGAGAAAGACGCCAGTAAACCTCGGGAAGCTAAGAAGCTAAAATATGATCCTGTCAGAGTCAGCTCAGGTCTTTCTTAGTTATCTCCTCAGACCATTACCTTCACAACCAAAACACATTACTTAGCTGTCTAATCCTTGTCTGCTTGATTAAAACATTGTTGCTGGTGTCAAAAGAAGGGCATGTGTACAACAGACACAAAGTAAACTGAAGACAGCAAATGTTTTTTTCTATCTCCCTCGTTCTCTCACTGACTGTCAGACAGAATTTCTCTGGCTTTTCAGTCAGCAGATTACTGCAAATGAAAGCAATGCCGCACACAGACACACAAGCAGAATGATTTAAAGAGCCGTCGAAAAACTGCCTCGTGCGCTTAAACAAAACACAGAGACAAAGGAAAAGAGGACAGACAAAAGGACGAGTCACTGAAATTCAGACCTATAGCTCTCACCTAAACGTCGGGGCGTGGCTGGTATCTTAGGTATGTTCAGACTGACATGGTGACATACTGCAGAAACGTGCTGTAGGTCAGGTGAGCTCACTGCGGAGCTGTTTAGCATATGTCTCATGTTCAAATTGACCCACTGCACATTATGCTATCTTAGACTTACCTTACATAATGATATCAGATTAAACATGAATATTATGCATGAATACGTAGTCAGATAAAACAGCTCTGTGGCTCAAGAGAAGCTGAGGAAATAACCCTGTTCATGTCTTCATGATGTTGTCTGGGTTATCTCAGCTTGGGCAAAAACAGTTTTTTTAACTGATAATTTATTAAAAATCTTGCATGTACTATAAATATACATGTGACGAATTTAAACACTGGTACAGAGGAATTTCAAATCAGGTAAATTGGAGCATTGCATTAATAACCAGTGTTGGGGGATGCTAGTTTTGAAACTAGTTACTTTGCTTCATCACTTGCCCGAAATAGTAGCTGGTCACTTTACCAGGTAAGTCGTTATTTAAAGAAACTCGTTACAGTACTTTCAAGTTACCCATTTAAAAATCATGCCTTATGTGCTGTGCTCATCTCATCATTATCATTGTACAGAAATCATCACTAATCATCTCGTTTGGGACACAGCCTTAAGTAGCAATCTGCTGTTAATCTGATTACTAGCCACCAACACCGTTTACAACTAAGATGAGCTTGTGGCCATTACATTAAAAAATGCATAGAAATACACCTTCAGCTGATTTTGATCGTTATCTCTTTCAAAGAAAACAAAATTGAACAAACCTCTCCTCCGAAACGCATCTGTGTTTTTAGCATCTGCCGCTGCCACAACCAGCCCCTCAGACTATAGTGTCTCTTAATAACCAGAACAAAGTCACAGATGGAATAAACAAAGAGAAGAATATTCCATTTTTAGCCTCATTAACAAACAGCATGCTACATACTGTATGTATACACACTGAACAATGACTTGTGGAGTTTTCCCCCCCGAGAACAAACTATTTATCACTTCTATTATTTCTCCACTTGAATGATAAGATCTCTCTGCCACTAAAGGAAAATGCTCTGACTGTGTGGCCGGTGTGTCAGTGATCTGTCTCCAGGTGAACCATCTGCGTTCACCTGGTGTCTGCGTCTAATCTCCTGTACAGCCATAATAATAACAGGCTGAAGCACAGTGTGTTTGTGCAACCTGCACACAGACAGTCATTGTGGTGGCAATATGACATGAAGAGAGGCAGATGGAAATAAAGGTGGAGCTGTGAGACTCACTCAGACATTGTAATGTAATGTTCATAAGGCATCATTAATCCAGCTATGCTTCACCACCCATGTAACCCGCTTAGCTGAAACATTGAAATGTTCTAATAGTCAAGGTGGAGTTTGCTTCTGATGACAATGTTAAACCATGTAAGAGACAAAGATGTGGAAACCCTATATCACTTCAACAGAGGACGAACGGACACACAGACAGATATGCTGGGGGCGATAAGGCAGTGAGGAATTTCCCTCCTGCTGAAAACTCATCCATCACCCATTTTGCCAAGCAAAGAAGTGGTGGATTTCATCACTCCCAGCTACTCTTTTGTCTCCTCCCCTTTATCTTTCTGTTTTTTAATCTCCCACCACTTTGTCAGACTCTGACTCTCTCCTGCCGTATTCAACACGATTTGAAGAGATAAAACTCTCGCTGATTGGTGGTGCTGACGACCACACGGTTTCTCCTGCCCTTTTATCTGCCTTTATCAGCTATCTCGCCCACTCTACCCGTCTCCCTTCCTCTTTGTGCGCTTTGGTAGATTTTTGCAGATTCATATCAAAACCAAACTGCTTTGCAAGTGACTTGCACATCAACCTGAGCTCTATGCTATATTACGTTTTGCACAAAAGGAAAAAAACTTCTCAGCAGCACAGCGACAAACAGGCCGGAAGATCATTGTTAGAAATAGTCAAATAGGTTAAAGATGAAATATTGGAGTGGACAGACCTGCTGTCTAACACAAGTACACAAGTAATTAAGACCAAAGACTGTGACTGAAGACAAGAAAAGTCAAACCTCAATGGAGACAAACAGTTGAAAATGTGACGGCAGCATGAAAGAGCTGGTTTGAACATCATTCCACTACAACAGGATGACGAAACCAGTAACATATGGACGTCAAGCTGATGTGTCAAGCCATGTGCAAAGCTTCTACAAAGCTGAATACTTGTATTAACACTAATGTAATTTACAGTATCTCAGACATGGCTTTCTTCCTCAGGAGGGCTTGTCTGAGAGTGACAGCTGCTAAGGTTTATCTAATCATCATCCCAGGACAGTGATTGTCCTTTTTATTGCGTCATAAAACAGCAGTGCTGATCTATAATCAGCTCGCTTCTTCGGCTGCTGTGACATTTACATTCCCGCACATCCTGTGCAGCGATCCTTTATGTGCAGCGTCTCTTTGAAACCCCCGGCACAAGTATGCTTGTTAACAAACCGTCAAGAAAGTAACTCTTCTCCTGAGAGTCAAATTAAGCCAGAGGTGAGTAATACCCCCTGGATATGGCCTCGAGGCCCTCAGTTCATCAGCCTGACAGAAAAAGAGCCGTGTCAGGAGCTCCTGCTGGGATCTCTGCTTGTAAATCAGGATGCTCAGCTGCACGCTAAGCAGCATTTGTTTGATGGGTTGGAGGGCAGAAATTGGCTTTTTTTTCTCCTTTTTTTTTTTTTTTTTTTTTGAAGCTTCAGCACAGATTCAGCATAGGTGTGGTTAAGAGTGATAAAACAGCTGCGTGTGAGTCATACATAAATGTGTGGTTGATCTGATATGCACTCACATGAACTTGACATCTTGACTACATGGTGTGTGTGTGTGTGTGTGTGTGTGTGTGTGCTGGTATCATATGCAGCTGCAGCAAGGAAAGTGTCAAAACTATCTCAACCCCTGCATCATAAAGTGTTGTAAACGCTCTGCAGACTTGAAGCTTTTGCACTTAATTACTCATAAAACTTGGTCCAGGCAAAAAACAACCTTGCAGAAAAAACAGCTTGTCTTACACTTTACTCACATAAGCTACTGTGCACACATCATATGTCTGAAGATAATAACTGATAAGCTGGTTTCTGTAAACTCACAACTGTGCACATTGAAAGTCTTGTTTTTAAATCCAATTACTTAATAAAGTTGAGTCAAGACTTAAGAAGCCAAAGAGTGTTAGAAAACATCAGTAGTGATATATTTCAAAGGCTCTTTCAATAAATGACTGTTTGGTTTGCAATGCTTAACAAAGGTCAGACAAGTCAACAGCTGCTGGGGCTGTGCAACTCTGGCTGGGCTCACTTCCACCTCTTGGACCAGTTTCAAAAGGTGTCAACCGACCACGTACACCAAACTTCCATTAAAATACATGCAAAAACAGAGTTGGGCGAAAAAAAAGCCAGAATACACTCACCTGTTCAAACTTGTCCACTTGATATATAAGTCCGATAAAGTGAAAGTGGAAAACGGCACCGAGGTTGAAAACGTGGAGACAGCGGACACACGACAAAACAGAAAAACAGAGAGAGAAACCCTCCTTCCAGCTCAATGAATTATGCGGCGAGGAGAAAAGAAACGACACGAGTTTCAGCGCGGAGTTCAACACCTGAGGAGGCTCGACACATGAACGCGTTTATCAGACTTTTAAAGGCACTAAAGTTGGTTTCAGAGACGAAGTGGCAGCATTGATAGAAAGACGGAGTGGATAAGTCCCGGAAAGCCGCCTCCCTCGGTGTGTGAAGCCGTCAGTGAGGAGGAACAGAGTCGGTGTGTCCGGAGGTTACCTGACTCCAGTCATTACCGAGAGGCCAGTCCTCCACCCTGCAGCAGCAGCAGCAGCAGCGGCCTCATGTTTCCTGTTCAGGACTGCAAAGCACATGCATGCACACACGCAACAGCCTCTCTCCAGTGCAACAGGTTGAGATGCAATATGACATGTGCCATCTGCTGTGGGAAGACACAGACTTTAAAGTTAGGCTGGGGTGATATTTACTTTTCTGTTTGGCTCCTGAAAGCTGCAGAATAAAAGATCAAAGTCAGCATGTTTGCACAAAAAATATTACTCAGTCCAAAAAACACATGCAATGAACTTTTATTTAATTTATTATATTAATGTCTAATTGTTGTATTGCATTGCTCTGCTTTTTTTTTTTTTTGTTTTTTTTTTTTTTTTTTTTTAGATTTGGTATTAATAAAGTACAACCATGATCATATAAACAGAAATCTATGTATTGATATTTTGACAAAATTTTTGTTTGCAAATACTTCAATAATATCAATAAACCCTGACCCACCTCTTATACTTCTATCACCTCACTGGTGCTCATTGTCTCATTGCTCTCAGCTTTTACCTTCCACGGGTGAACAGGTTCATTGGTAACAGGTGATAGTATCATGATTGGATATGAAAGGTTCATCCTGGAAAGACACATGATTGAATACAAGAGATTAATGGGTTCAGGAACACTTCTTAAAACTGTCTATAAACACAGTATGTTTGAAAATGATTGCATCCTGTTTTTATTTACATTTTACTTAGTGTCCCAACTTTTTTGGAATCTGGGCTGCTGTTGTGCATGTTTTTTATATATCAATATATTGGGGGAAGATTTTGTGCATATTTGAATACTGGGAGGATGTGCCCCCCCATAGATATGTATTATAGTTATGGCCCTGTATTCGGTGCATGTTCCCACTCAACCTTAAAATTCTTAGAAAGGATCAGTCTCACCAAGTGGTCTGTTTTCTGCTCAAGGCCATGTCATGTTAACAGAAGTGATTTCCATGAAATGATTAATCTGTGCAAAAAGGTGATATTTGCATGGGATCTGCTGTACACGATCTCATGAATAAAAATCTCCCCAGACTAAGGGTAAAATTAATACATGTAATGTAAAACGTTTCTCTGAATGAAAGGAGGGGCTCAAAAGTGTGAAATCGCTTTCAGCTCAAATTAAAGATTCCACATCCTGCTTTTTAACGTGAAAACAGTGTAAAATGGTTGCTCCAGATTTCTAATAAAACAGTGCCTTTCGGATTTCCTCTTTTGTGTATTTAGAGGTGGATATTTTGAATCTATACACTATAACAATTTAGAGGATAATAAAAATATATATTGGATACTCAGCTAATAGCGAGTGATGTCTATCAATTAGCTGCATTTTGACTTATTTTAATGAGGATTTGAGTGACTGGAAAATACCTATGACTCAGGTCAGAAGTAGTGGATTACTCTCTATACTTTTTTATACTTTCCCCCTTCTGTGATACAGGGTCACTATGGAAATCCAAGTTGCCTGCTTCAGTTTTCTGGCTCCAAACGGTGCCATCTTTTGAGCGGAGTTGTGTGGTTTTCCTTTAAATTAAAGGATCAGGAGAACTTAAACACACAACACACACAGCGCACAATACAACCATCTGGATATGCTAGGATGCAGTATTTCAGTTCCTAATGTGTTTTCTCCCTTCAGTTTGCTATGTTTTGTTTGAGACTTTGCTTCCTTATGTTTTCTTTGCACAGTGTGTTAAACCCTTTATTTTTGAGGTTAGTCAGATATAGGTGGGCATATTCTCAGGGAAGTCCTTTGAAGTTTCTGATTTACAACGATGCAGTGATGCAAATCAACACCTCTGTTTATTTTTATTTTGCACTGAAGACAAACAGATCATTTGCAATATTTATTCAGGAAGGGATTTATTGGGAGTTTATTTTGCATGTATTACTGGCTCAAGCTTGCTTTCATACAGCTCAGACCAGAAATTTTAAAAAAAATTCTTGAAGTGTCCTATATCAGCCCATGACCCTAGAGTGGGAAGGATAAAAAGTTTTGCTCATGAGTGACACCAAGGACAGACCAAAGGCACCATTCAACTCCTCTATACTGTCGTTCCATGACATAGAACTAGGCCAAGCTATTTTTATGTATATTTCATTATAGCTTACTCATATTTCATTTATACCACAATATTCTTCAGGCTCATTTTCTCGTGATTAATTGCTTTTTTAATGTGACCAAATCTAGGGTATGAACCCCTGAAGTAAGAGCGTAACAGCGTCTTCAGTTATGGTCAGTATTTTAGCCACGTAAATTACATCTTAGCTGACCTGTGCTATATCTTCTTTATAATCCCATTTTGCTAAAAATCTGATTAATTCTTTATGGCTGAAATTCCCTAGCATGGCAATTTGAAGCGAGAATGTCCTTGGCTGTGATCCACAGTGATGGTGTATGAAATGAGCACATCCACTGACTCGGCCTACTTCTGATTCCCCAAGACAAGAGCGCGTCTTCACATGAGCAGCCAGATAGTGGGAGCACACAGGCTCATATCACACGGCTTTCCCTTAACAATGTGGATGAACCGTCTCACTGTCTTTTGTGTGTGCGTGTTTGTAGGGGGGAGGTATTTGTTAGAAAAGCGACCTTTCCTGAACAATACTGCGAGCATGTGCTTTTAAACCTGTGCGTTCATTCATACATGTACCAGCACCTTCTAAACCCTGCTCTTTTGTTCACTTGCGTGTGTGCTCGTATGTGCTCGTGTAGCACACGGTAGAAAGAGCACCATTTGTGCCTGTGCGTTTGTGTTTGTGTGCATGCAATACACATGTAAAAAGTGAGGCTCATTTACGTTGCATATATTTTCCAACTATATATAATGAGCAAAAATGTCATGGAAACCAGTAACAGGCCAGATGTTTGTCAACACAAACTCATGAACTTGTCTAGATATAGATGTGCTTTATCTTTTCCAAACTGGGAAATTATTTTCGCCATGTGGGTGAGTGTGAAAATACTTCATGTGAATGCATGTGAAGGAGAGCTGCAACCCAATGTCCAGCCAAGAATGTCAATAATGGACTTAGGACTTAGGTCAACATTTTTAAAAAACTCTACAATTTTACAATACCTGCACATAGCAATTATGGTATGGTTAAAGTTAGAGAAAAAATGTAGTAATGGCAACAAAAACATGTGGTAATAGTTTTGCATATGCAACTAAAATGTTTAATTAAACCTGGAATAACTAATATATGGCCTTTTGTGAGCAATGAAAACAAGTGACACAGCACTAACATGTAATTTTAAGCTGATATGGTGAATTTGTTAACAGTGTGAAAACAGAGTGAAACTAACGGTAAATCTGTGGTCCGGAAAACCAAAACAAAGAGCTGAAAGATGCTAAAACAGAAAAGATATTTCTCTTACAAGCAGTCATGTGATTCTTTTTTGATACAGAAATACTGATTAGAGCCACCAGATTAGAGTTGGGTCAACGAATAAAAACACTTTGTTACCATTTGTGTTGATGATTCATAAAAATGCAAGCAACAATTTCTGGCCTGTGACAGGAGGTGACAAACTCTTGCCTCATGCGTGAAAGTCTGATATATGCTAATCCACAAGCCCAACCTCTGCGCCCTTAGATATAGGGCACAATACTTACAGCACTGACATTGGATGCAGATTCTGTGACGCAGCATTGTCTCATATAGCTGTTATTCCCAGAGATACTGGGCTGAAAGCAAAACCAAAGTCAAGAGAGGACAGGTGTGCTACATGTGTGTGTGTACTGTATATGTGCATTGCTGAGCATGTGTGTGTCTCACTGTTTGTAGGCTACGCATGCCTGCCTCTGTGTACTTGTTCTATTTAAAGAGTCCTACGGCATCTTACCATCCCTGTTTTGCCCTTGACTTTCAAAACTCCTCTCACTCTTTATATCCTTACAATGCATGATGCTGCCTGAGTTATTCTATCACATACATCATCCCTTAAGAGTTAAAGTGACGGGTCAGTTAATATACATGTCCTTTGGGAGGCTGTAAAAGACAGATATTAATATAGTGATTTAAATATACTGCAGTTGTTTCGGTGTCCTTGCAGCAACCAGGTGCTGTTGTTACATAAAAACCCTTTCACAGGTGATGCTGTGGCCTCTTATGCCTTCACATTATTGAATCGGTACAATGGGAGATGGCCTTTATGGACTCTTTTATTCAGGTGGCAGTGAGAATGGTGATAATGAGATGAAAAGACGAAGCAGATGAAATTATAGCAGCTTAACTTTCCTGATATGATACAGCACAATGTCAGCGATGTCAAAATTATTATTATTATTAGTAAGTCATTTAGTGTGAGTTCTGCAGTTTGTGCTCATTTTCTTTACATGTCTTGTTTGACGTCTGCACATTGAATTTTTTGTCACCCCAGACACCATTGAATCAGGCTAGCTACATTAGGTGTGTTGAGAGCTTGTGAGCGGGGCATCATTCAGGTATGGGGATTCAATGGTTTGTGAGCAAGGCCGTTTTTAAGTGGGACTTGATTCATCTATATTGCATGTGCGCTATTTAACGTGCAAGTGTGTGTGTGTCTTTCTGTATATGCGCATTTGCTCGCTTGTCATTCCACTCAGTGAATGAAGCGCATTGCCATGGGAACTATAACATCTGTGACGTCACGTGATTTTTTTTTTTTATCCTTCATTCTCAGAAATGAAAAGACACTTTAGCGTGAGTGGCCCGCGGTCCCTCTCCAGCTGTGAGTGATTCGTTTGAGTGCAGCAAGAGGGTGACCAGCTTTTATAATGCTGTTTCCTTACACATTTGATTTAAAAGTCTTTTGTAAGAAATGTATTGAGAAATTTGTCTTGTCAAGAGGGATGCCGCACATTTTCCTCACCCACCTCTTTTCCAGAGATATAATTTCTCCTCATACTAAACACTTTACCACAACTGCCCCACTCAAACTAGATTTCAAATGGATGGGGAAGTTGTGACAAAAAAAAAAATGGTTTGACATTTTGGGAAACATGTTTATCGTTACAAAAAGTTACATGAGAAGACTGATTCCCCTTTTGCATGTGGTAACTGTACTGCACTGTCCAGAGGTAACAAAATCTGACCTCTGGAACCCCTGAAGCTCACTAACTCAACATGTTTTGTCTAGCTTGTAGAAAGTTAAAAATGCCATGTGGTTTTAATGTGGGCTGAGTATGTGAGGTCTGGTCAAGAATTAGAGTATGAATTAAACATTTAAATTTCAACAAATTTCACACACAGGGCAAAAAAAAAACTAATTGTGCACAATGTGGTTCACTTAAGTTTGTGTGTACTGTATGTTATGTCATTGTTCTGTGTTGTTCACTTTTTAATAGGGCTGCAGTCCACTCCAAGTACAAACCTGTGTGGCAAAGCCTGAGGGAGAAGTCCCAGTGTCCAGCAGTGCACTGGTGCCATTGTAACATGTTTAAACATACATCAATACATGTGTATACACATGTGCAGAAACACACGCTGTCATTGTTTTAGCCCTGAGAGACACAGACAGTGTGTTAAAGGCAAACCCATGGCATTATGCAAGAATACACCAAATGCACACACACAAAACAGCCAAAAGCTGCTGGTGAGCTTGCACCTGGGGGCCTCTGACCCACATAGGGCCATGTGCAGGATGCGTTCCACTTTACCGCTCGACGACGCATCGTTAACCCTCTGTCTACTGTCCACAGGGCTGAGCTGGATTTCAGCTCACATGATCTCACACTGTCATTACGGTCAATCGTGTTGAATATAGAGACATGAGGCTCAGAAAAACAGAAAACACTGCCACTGTAACTTAAGAATAATCAAGGCTTTTTCTCTCCTGTTTTCACTTTCCATGTTCTGACACACACACACACACACACACAGTACCACAGAAACACACACCTGTGCAGTCACACAGTCAGTCCATGGTGTCTGCCAGTATCAAAGTGGTTTCCTGGGGTACCAAAGTGCACAGTGTCTACCATTTTAGCCACAGTGTTGCCTCAGCCTCTGACACACATAGAATCCCTTCTCTCTCTCTTTCTGCATCTCTCTCACTTTCACACACACTGCTCTCTCTCTCTCCCACTCCAGCTGTCTCATTCTCTTATTCCCTCGTCCCACTCTGTTTTTTCCTCCTCCTCTTTGCCTCTCCTTCTCTTTTTTCCCCTCACACACAAGCATACAGATGCACACACATCCTCTCTCTCTCTCTCTCTCTCTTTCTTCCCTCTCTCCTCCTCTCCTTGTCTCCACCAGCAACTGCGCTGAGGAGCCTCCCTCACCAGCCTGTGGATCCCTTCACTTGACTAATTAGCCTTGAAGTGCTGTTGAAGATCATCATATTTAGCTTAGCGACCTAGCGGCAGAGTGCAGACAGATATAGACTAGGCTGGCTGGAGGCAGGCTGCCTGGCAGTGTGGCAAGCTCTCTATCTCTCTCTATTCACACTCAGTGCCGAGGGCTTCTCAGTGGCGGAGCGGCGGAAGTGAGGGGCGGTTTTGCTTTGAAAGAGACAAGAAGGGGGGAAAAGAGAAAGAAGCGAAGCTGAGACCACAACGCAACCACAGAATGGGAGTCCGCTGCAGGAGCAAATCCTCCTAGAGACGGAGCCTCGGAGGAGGCAGCGGTCACTGTGCAGCAGCACTGCTTCCAACACACACAGATTGAAGGTGAGAGTTTTCCAAACCAGTTACTGCCCTGCTTTTTCTTCTGCTTCTTTTTGGACACTGGTTGTTCCTGAACGTGTGCGTCTGTATGTGTGTGACAGAGAGTGTGTGTGTGTGTGATTGTGTATCTCTGTGACCCACATTGTTGAACCTGAGGTGCAGCACATGCAGGATGTGCAGGATGCTTTGTCTCTCTCTCTCTCTGTCTGTCTGTCTGACACACACACACACACACACACACACACCATCAGCTGTGCAGCACCACTTGTTGGACTGACATCCGAGTTGACACTTAATGAATACTGGGATGATGGTCACTTGTATGTGTGTGTGTGTGTGTGTGTGTGTGTGATGAAATCCAGATTGGGTCTATTGTTGCTGTGGTGCCAGTGCAAAGCTTAAGGATGCACATCACAGTGAATGACACTGGACAGCAACACAAGAGACAATCAGTCATGCCAACCTCATGCCTGATTTCTTCTCACTGCTCTGGACGATGGGAACAAAAAGGAAGACCCAGATACTGTATTTCCAGGGGACAATCTCCTGTGTGTGCATCTATGTATATTAACAATCCCTCTATCTTCTGCCACAACTTGTACAACCTGTTCTCTCTTTACGTGGCGTCAATAAGCGCTGCTTCACCGATCAGAGCACTTCATGTAGCCGAGGCTCGACTCTAGTAGAAGCTTATACTCATATTTGAAATAGTGGGATAATAGTAGGATAGTGTTTCCCATGAGGCAGACAGGAGATCGTGGAGGAAGAGGAGTGAAAACGAGTATATGAGCCACAGATTCCACATGAATAATTAACACACTTAAACACGGCATGAAGTGTGTGTGCGTGTGTGTGTGTGTACATGTCACTCACTCCGTACATTGCATGGTGCATAGACAGAACTGCATGTGCAGCTTGGGCAAATACACATTGCAGCAAGATTTTTGGAGGAAATTTTTGCATATTTCAAGCATTTGTGGCCATAAACAACTCTCATGTGAAGCTATAAATAGAGGGCCCTGATGATAAATCTGTGACGTGGAACAGAGAATGCCAAAAGGGACTTCATTCCCCGATAATTGAAGTTCAAGTTTGCGGACACTGTGACAGCACCTGAGGTGGTTTAGCAGAAATGGGGATTTCTAATCCCCCCAAATCCTACATGTTTCAATTGAAAGGACCGTTATTCAGTGGCTGTGGTGTATCCTTGGTGTGTAGGCTGCTGCGAAATCGCTCACACTGATTTAAAAGATATTTACGTTTGAATGAACATCTTTGAATCCCGTCAGAAATCTTCTAAAAACACATTCCTGTTAGATTGAACTATTCCAGAAGAGAGAAGATCTAAGGGCATTCAGGTTTCTGGGAGTATTAAAGCCTTAATGCTTTCGTTATTAATGCATATAATGTAGTGCTCTTTAAAACATGCTCCAGCAATATTTAATATGCATGCAAATTGTATCTTCATTGCGAATGAGAGGGTGTGTTCTCTGTATTTGTGTAAACTCTTTTATGTTTTACTTTCAAAAAGTCACAGTTTCTTGGTTTTAACATTTTCCTATATCAGTGCCAGTTGTTCACGAACGCTATGAAGACATGGACGCATTCCAACCCTGTGAAGTAGCTCCCTCCTCGCTCACTAAAAACAACCATTGATTGGGGAAAGGGCTGACACGGCAGCAGGGATTCGCCCTCAGCCATAAAGTCAGTGAGATAATTGTTGTCAAGGCGAACAGGCTCGATATCTGAGAGGAGAAGCAATTGGTGTTTGACTCAATAAAATTATACTGCTGAGGGCATTTACTGTATGATTGATAAAATCATGATTTCAGAGTTCGCAGTTCTTGGAGAAATTGCATTTGCTTCAAATGACTTGGAATGCCTTTTGAGGCATCCCTAAATTTAAAAGAGCAGAAGCTGACATTATTTAGCACGAGTGCAGTCATTTCCATGTCAGAGAGCCCTGGGCATCTCATAAGCTGGCCTTCCTACTCTAACCTACCTCTAACCTTCCTACTCTAACTCTAACTCTTTCCTTGTCATCTGTTCCCCTGTCTCCTCTTATTCTTACTTTGGGGACTGAAGCTTTTTGTTCAACTTCTACCTGTTATCCCTCCAATCGCTATTATTTCCCTTTGCTGAGTCTGCTGGCTTTCAGCCCACCCTCTTTACTTCTGAGGAGTCTCCGAACGTCTGCATCATGACTTTGTCTCTCTCTTATCTCTTTCTGTCAGCCTTTTGTTTTTGATCATCGCTCCTCTGTTTCCAGTCTACTTCTCCTCCTCTCAACCTCATTTCCCCCCCAACACTTTTGATTGCCTCCCCGTACTGGTTTGTGGGTTTGTGTGTGTACCTGTATGTGTGCATTTTTGACGTATCATGCAAAATGTGTCTTTGTGGGCATCTCTGTGTGCGGGTGAGGGAGTTTGTGTGTGTTGTGTGTGTGTGCATAAGTGGAGGTGTGTGCCGAAAAATAGGTGTTTTTACTCGAATGACAGATGATAAAAGGATTCCCTTTTTGTGCTCACACATGATTATCAGTAAAAATGACAACATGAAGCACATGGGCTATCAGCGGTGTTGGAGGTCTCTGGTTTATTAATGGATGGAAGCTCCAGGTGAAAAAAGTACTTATTGTTATCAAAGTTGGACACATGGCGCGTCTAGTGTTCGCTGTGAGTCCACATATGTGAAGGATGGAAGAGGTAGTACCTGCAAAACCACAGTGCAGAAATACTCTTTTACAAGTACTGCATTTTACTTAAAAATAAAAGTACAGAAGTATCAGCATCAAAATATACATGAAGTACCAAAAGTAAAAGTACTCATTATGAATGACCCATTTCAGAAAAATATTATTTGTATTACTGAATTATAATTACTAAATTATAATTATATCTGTGTGTATAGTAAGGATCATTTTAAAGGAGGTTTTGATATCATTCTGTAGCTTTCCACTCTTCCCCTTTGTATTCAAATCCGAACAATCAAATTTTGGTTGAAGAATGTATGATTTAGCATCCCCACTAAGAACATTTTCTCACGTGACCTGGCGTAGATTTCTGCATGACATTACTAAGTATAAACTTTATAATTTATGTCATTGCTTTTTCTTAACAGCTGTGTGTGAGTTTCCATTTGAAGAAAATGGAAAAGAACTCAGATGGAATCATATTAAGCTGAATCTAAAAAGTAAAAAGTACAATATTTCCAGTACAATAGGAAATAGTACAGTACAGTTCAGAAATACTTGTACTTTACTTAAGTACAGTACTTGAGTAAGTGAACTTAGTTACATTTCACCACTGCTTGCTTGTAAAATGAATGATCTGAGATGGGACTTCTCGTCTTGCGCTAAATTTAATTCTCACCTTGAACGCTGGCATTGAAAGTAATCACATGCAGTCCACCCATCCAAAATGAATGTAATTCCTGCACGCAGCTGCGTTGCCCTGCATCACTTGAGCGATAGGAGCAGCACCAATGTAATACACATGGAGTTTAAACCATTTTACAGAGGTTAAGCTGTTTTTTTTGAGCTTGTAGCATATTTTGAGACAAATGCTCAAAATGATAAAAACTAGATACTCAACTTTCAGGCAAAAAAGAAATAGTTCAACAAATTGTTATTTGCCTCTTTGCTGTGACTCAACAGACTATGAAACCCTCACCCTAAGATTTAGTCTAAGCCAGGCACTGAATATAAATAGACTATTATTTACACTCCTCTATCGCCTGGAACTCAGACGACTGTTTAGTGACTCACAAAGCTGAACGCTAACAAGGTGCCACTGAGGTCTATTTCTTCACCAATAAGTCAAGCCAATTATTCTCCACAGCCAAACTTATGGTACGGGTTCACTTGGGATGAGTTTGAAGCTGTCTCAATACAAATATTTTATGTTCCTCTATGTCTTATTACTATGCCTCAAAATCACCACAGTGTCATCAAATGCTGTATCTATTGTTTAGTATTATTTTAGTTTAACTTTATGAAGTTTGCATGTTTGTCTTTGCTTGTGTGATAACCAGTTTTTATGATGTCGAGTTCAACACACCCAGCATATCTTTTTTGACACAAACAGAACAAAGTAAACTGAAGCTTTGCAATGACCTTTGACCTCACAGATGATTGGTGGTCAGCTGTCAGCACCAAGGAGGGTGATGAGGAACCTTCCTGATGACAAAGGCCTGCAGAAGACCAGTACCTACATTGTGCCATGCTTCCTCTTTGTGGAGGTGAGTGTTTCAAAAGGCAACAATATATAGCAGCCGCTTGTTGTGCTCATCACTTGACTCACATCTTAGCCTGATCTGACCTGAATATTGAAAGTCATATTGAAAGTGGTTTGTTCCTTGTTGTGGTAGTTGTGAACCTGCAACTGAAAGCAATATTTGCCTTAACTTAGCCTAAATCTCTCAAATCTCAAGCTTTGTACTGATGTTGTTGTGTGCAATATGCTGTATAAATGCTGCATATCTGAAAGAGGGGCAAAATGAAGAGTTAGCTGTAAACGCTGCAGGTGATTTTAGAGTCACACAGAGCGAACTGATGGACACATGAAAGCACATTTTACAGCCCCCTGCCTGTGAATGTTCCTCTTCCTCTTCTCTCCCATCTAATTTTTCCATCATTTCGCATGTTTCTCACGGCAGATTAGCAACAATGAGCGCCAGTTGGGAAATTGTGTGAATTAGCAGGCTCTGTTTTCAATTCACTGACTCCCAAAAGAAGTGATTGATTTGATTAAATTGTCACAAATGGGTAATTACCCCCAGTCCATGAATCATTTAGTGATAACATTCAGCGAGAGGCATTCTGGAAACAAAGGCCCTCTCGAGTGACCTTTCTGCTCATAAGCTCCTTGATTCCTTTCCTCCACTCCTCTCCTCTTCCCACGACTCTTCTTCTCCCCCTGTAATCCCTAAATGACCTAATGGAGCACTCATTGGCCTCAGCTGCATTTCCTAATTAATAGGCCTAATTAAGAAAGGAAACCCAATTAGCCCGTGCCACTGCTAACGCAGCTTGGAGCCCTGCAGGTCCTGCAGCTGAAGGAGCTGAATTAGCTGTTTTTTTTAAAAAAGCATGAAAACCCAGTCTTTACTTTTGAATTCACCCTAAAAATGTGATGTTGCATTCTTCTTATACAGGTTAAAATACTACAGCTTGAGATTGATGAAAAATCATATAAGGTCATATAAAGTTGACTTGATAAGTCAGACGTTCAGGTTTTGCAATAGTAGATATATCCTTGAGGCAAACAAGAGAGTTGAGGATAGATATGAGACAAACTTAAGCAAACACAGATCTTGTGAAAAGTTGGTCTGCATTTGCATTTTTAAAGAAAGTGTCTGGTGTAAACGGTCTTTAGCAAACTGCATCTTTCTTGAGTGCACCTGCAGCAGCACCTCTTCTCTTCGACTGCATCTCCTGAAGGATTTTTTTCAACCTCGCTCTTCTTCTGCTTTCCTTCTTTGTACTCATTCACTCATTCACGCCGTCCTCTTGAGATCATACTACAGCTTTTCTCATCTCCTCTTTGTGCCTCATCCAACACGCGAATCCATCATAGGCTCCTTCCACATAACAATACACTCCAACACACCTCTGTTACTGCTGCATCTCTTTATAGCACAAATATCCCACAATCCCTGCAGGTTTACGCGCAGTCTTAATCTTGCTTTTATTTTCTTTCGTCGTGCTTTGGTATTGGCTCATTGTCAGCATCCTCTTGGGGACTTCTTATAATGATTTTCCTGCTTTCTAATTTTTTCAGGGTGCATCTATGATATCTCTAGGCTTATATCTGTCAGTGGTGCTCCTCCCATCCTCCGGTATTCTCTTTGACGGTCTCTTGAGTACTGCCCAGTCACTCTTTTCATACAGATCCTCCACATCACTCCTCTCCAGCACTTATTCCCTTGAGTAATTACATCTTTTGCACCATGGATCTCTCCATTATTCCCCTTTACTTGTAAAGCTTCATCTCCTCCTCCCACTCAAAAGCCTGTCTGCTGTTGCAAAGACCTCCATTCTCCTCACTTCTCCTCAGCTCTTCTCTCCAGCTTTGTGTTTCCTCTGGGGTCTCCCTCATTTCTTCTTCCTTCTTTTCATTTCTCGTCTTGTCTCCGCTCACCCAGTTCTCCTTTTTCGGGGCAAGGAGACCTCGTCCTCGTGCTCACCTCGCATCGCACACTGGGAAGCGACATGAACTGCTACTGTCCTGGGGAGGAGGTGTTATGTGCGGTTAATACTCTCTCAGCTTTTTGCAGCTATCTTCCCATTTTATCACCTTAATTGCCCCTTTTCTCCAGGGGTGCATCTATAGTTTTTATTTTGTTTAAACACGGCCAGAGGTGGGCTGATGTAAATCTAGTTTGACTTTAATGACTGTAGATGCACCTGAATGAATCTGTGTACATTACTGTAGTTTAATAAAGAGCATTTTTAAATTCAATTCCCCCTCTGCTGTGTTCATACTGAAGCAGCTTGCTGTAGCACAGCTCCCCCCGGAGGGCACTCAATCCTTTGTTGTTACATTAGCATCTCATTACCCATTTCTTTTCAATTCAAACGCCCAGTCTTATTTCTCTTCCTCTCTTGTGATCTTGTTGCTGATTCCCTCTCTCTTTCCCTCTTTTCCTGACACTCTGGCTCTCTTCCTCTCACTGTCTGGCCCTCTCTCTGTTTCCTCTTCCTTTGTCGCTTTATCTGCACGAAGCCGGTCTTTATCCTCGTTCTCGGTCGGTCCCACTGTCGGTTCATCGCTCCTTTTATCTCAAGGCTTGTCTGCCGTCTCTAGCTTTGATTACTGCATCTCTCTTTCCCCCTCTGTTCCCACTTTCCATGTGTCTTCCGTCTACTGTCTTCCCTCTGTCTCTTACAGTCATCGTTTTCCTCTTCCACAGGATTAAAATGTGAGATCTGGCCTTATCATTTTCCTGTAGAAACAAGGGAGATTTCACACAATATCACTGCATAGGATAGAAGCAACATAATGGAAAGCAGATAAGTTGTCCCCTCTCTCTCTATATCTAGCTCTCTGTCTGTGTGCATTTCACTCCTCTCTCTTGTTTTCTCTCCACGCTGCCGCTGTCACACCACAAGGGACCGGTCAGGGGCCTAACAGAGGCACTGCTTCAAAAGACCCTCTTTAAAAAGTCATTTTGATACAACGGATTCCTGACTTGCTTTAGATACTGGCGGGTGGCAGGAGCGTTGTGGAGTCGGTGTGATCTAGGCCAGGCGGGCTGACTGTGAAAATCTGTTCGGGAGCTGATTTACAAAGTCGTCAGAGTGACGACAAGTGGACTCTTTAAGTGGATCTCACTGAATGTACAACTACAACTGAGTAGCTGTGTGGTATCAGCTGTAACAATAGTAAGATGTGATTATCATTACTGTAAACTGTAAGTGGTTGTACTGTAGTTGTACTAATCCATGGCACCCAGCCTCTGCAGTGTGTATTCTGGCTTTCCGGCGTCTTTGCTGCTCAGCCTCGACTGCCAGCTCGTAGTAGTGGAGCCTCCTCCTCCTCTCTGCTCCTTCCTCATGCCTCGTTGGCTGCATCCTCCCGTGGCACGGCGAGTTCTGTAAAGTAAACAGACCGTTGAGCATCGGACCACATAATGTTTCAGGTCTACGGCCCGCGCTGTCTCTGATGATACTCTGAGGTCTTGGTTCATGTCTGCTTGTATCTCTCATTTCCTAGCTTCCTCCTAGATGCCCTAATTTGTGCCTGCTCAGTAATTTCTGCCTCGTCAGTAATATTTCTCTTGTGATTTTTCTTGCTTCATGTAAAAATGTGGTGCATAGCTTTCTGTCTCAGTTAATGTACTACTGATTTGGCAATGTGTTGTGAAAGAAAAGTAATTCTGAACTATTTTTTCTATCGACATAATGAGGAGATGTTGCCAAACCTATCTGGCAAGTCCCAAAATGTTAATATTGAATGCATCTGCAAAACATTCACTGACAAATTTGTTTTCCTTATAATATCCACTTGTGCAATACACTATCTGCTTGTTGCAAATAAAGCAAGATTAAACTTTTTTATGTCTGTATAGACACTTGGTTAAATGGGAGCTCCACCATTTTTATGACTCACAGTTACAGGTCTTGGGAACTCCATTACTACTGAATACTGTACGTGGAAAAAAAGTTGTAAAAAGCCTTTTGTGGCTCCAGAGATAGATGGAAATCTGATGAATTGCTTCATGTAATGTCAGTTGAGAGTTATGAGTTTGAGAGTTATGGGTCCGACCGTGTTATCAAAGTGCAGTGCTAAATCAGCACTGCTATTTAACTCTTAGGGAAAGACTCTGGTCTTGGTTCAGTATTGAAAATGTCTGACATAGTTTGAAACATAAGACACATGTTTACTCTATTAACATGTAATTGAAGTCATTTTTCTCTACCTGTAACCAAAGTGCTTTTTGTTTTCCAAAACTAAGCACACATGGGACTCGGGATGTGAATCCTGGTGTCTGGTGTCAAAATCCTGTGCAGACATTGTTAAACATAAACATGTCCCAAAATGTTGAGACTGAATGTATGTGACCCTCAAGAACTTATACACAAACATAGGTTGTCCTCTTTTTGATAAAGTACATAAAAATCATTCCTAGGAGACAGGGTTGCTCCTAATGGTTATAGTTGTTGCTGATCATCAGTTTTTTAGGGCTTGATTTTGAAGTGCATCAACTTAAGGAAGCAATATACTATCTTATTGACAGCTCATGTGTTGCTGTGTCAGAACACGGGCAGCCTCAGGCATCTTTCACCGTTTTCTGGTTAAGGTGTGAAGGCAGCACAACGTAGGATGCTCCTGTAATGAATAACATCTTAAATGCACGAGGCCCACAACTTCCTCCAACAAAGCATCTTCCTCTCTACATGTGCTTACTTCATCCAAATTCCCTGCTGGGCTTGACACTGCCTCAGTACATCTTCTACCTCCAAGCAATGCATTTGTTGTGTGTGTTTGCTCTTTTCTAAAGATGTTTTGTTCCACACAGCTTTACTTGTGCCAAGGCCCCCCCTACACACACCCGAAGTGTACTCACAATTTCTCCACATCTAAGCACCAAATATTCTCGCTAAACTGTTCCATTAGTGCCCCTTTTCATGCAAACTCCAGATTTACTTTGCAAAGTTGAAATTTTGATGTAAAAGCAGCTCAGCTTCTGTAGCCCTGCTTCAGCCCTTAAAGCCATTTCCTAATACACAACTATTGATTATGTTTACCTTCTCTTTAACATCTTTCCAGGCAATTCATAGACTTTCAACATCTGTTATTACCATGTGATAAAGACAGCAAAAGTATAAGGGAGAATATTCATCATGTCCCTAAACACATAACCTCATACTAGAATATTTTATTGATTAGTTCTTGTGTTGGTTTTCATGCTCATTTTTAAAAAAATGCTCACACATATTCTTTTTATGTATCCCCTCCCTTTTCAACACACACATGCACACACACACACACGCATCCACACATGCACATACACACACACACTGCCACCAAGATTTATTCTCACATTATTCTCTCCCTAGTTTTCCCCTCATTATCTCTCAGACTCCATGAATAGCACCTGCCCGCCTGTCTGCTGCGCTGGGATTTCTCAGCACTCTGAGTGCATGTTTGAAACACTTGTTAGCTGGCTGCTTCCCACCTGTTATCACTTTAGGGAGGGAGGGGGGGATGAGAGACCCTGTATATCACCATATAGGCTCATATCATCTGCGAATATTGAATAGAGTAGCCTGCCTATCTAGGCTGCAGCACCAAGGCCAAGTTATCTTATCAGAGAAAGAAATGTAAGATCCTCGCTGGAGTAAGTCTCCAAAATAAAATTGCTTATGTAAGATATAATCTTATCCCTCCCTCTTGCTTTTTTTCTGAGCTACATGCAATTATGGGATTCAGAAATGCAGACTGATTCTCGCTGCTGCCCCATGCTGCTCTGAATGAGGTCGTAACAGAGGAGTCTCATTTCAAAATCAAGATATTCACAATTTATGAATTTTGCATCCTTTCTGGCTCAAGGACTGATTACATCAAAGTCAAAGTTGTTGGTGAAATTATTTCCTTGCCTGTGCTGCAAAAGAAACCCATTAAAAATAAAACAGATGCAATCCTTTTTTTAATTCTGAAAAAAACAGGAATGCATAGCAGACAATTGTTCATTTTAATAATTACCATGTGTTAATTTTTATTTATATATGTAAGTAGAAAGCTTTGGAATGAGACCTTTAATTGCACTGTAGGGCTTTATTGAGGAAATGTGTTTGTATGTGTGAGCCTGCATCTGCTTTAATTCTTTTCTGTTTGTAAGATGCGGGGGCATGTTTGCTTGAGGACTGGGGATTTTGTAGAATTATGCGATTGTTGTTGCCATAAAGAGAGAGAGAGAAGTGAAAGGAAGAAGAAGAGGAATGTGAAGGAGTGAAGGAGATACTGTAGATGCAGGGAGACAACTGTGTGTGTGTGTGTGTGTGTGTGTGTGTGTGTGTGTGTGTGTGTGTGTGAAAGAGCAGATATAGAGCATTTTGACAGTGAGGTTGATTGAGAGACATGGAAGGAAATGCAGCAAGGGGGGGGGTTGCACAGAGAGCGTGGGTTTGAAAATGATTGAGGAAAGATGTTTTTGACAGATAACTGAAGAAATAAAAGAGATGAGTTGAAGATAAACAAGTCATGGTGATAAAATACACCCAGTAATCAGGCAGACAAAAGAGGTGGAGGAAGAGAGGGGGGAGAAGGGGAGGGAGGGCGTGTGGCTGCCCAAAAAGATGAATGCCTGCTTTGATCCTCTTCCTCTCCCTTGTTCCCTCTCTGTATTTTACCTTTCTGTCTAGTTCACCCTCTTTCATTCTCTCATATATCCTCATTTACTCTCTTTCACCTCCTCTCCCCTGTTGTTTTCTCTTCTCTCTGCTGCCTTCCTCGGCTTTATTTCCCAGTGGCATGCTCGGCTTTGCCCTTCTGTGATATACTAATGTCTCATTAACTGTTTTATCCGTCTGTTTATCTTCCTCCACTTTCCCTCGGCCGCCTCTCCCAGTCCTCTCTTTAAGGCTCTGCCCCCTCTGGCTTGTCCACCGTTTTCTATCAGCCGCCTCATCTGTCTTGCACTTGTCTTGCTCAGCGTGCTGTAATACAATCCGGTGACACTAGGCGGCAGTCAAGCCCATTCATTCGCTTGTTATCTGTGTTGATTCTGTGATATGCACTTGTAGGTTTTTGGGCTTTTTGCTCAATCATTTACATGTAATTTATGCAGATGAGTGGGTGTGAGAGAGAGGTGGTGTGTGTGTGTGTGTGATGTTTTTTGTGCAGTGGTTTGTGTCATTCTGACTGTGTGTGTGTGTGTTTTGTGGTCTAAAATCAGATCTCTGCTTTTTTAATTTCGTGCTGAAAATCAGACAGATGAAACCTCAACTGCTGTGAAATATCCACCAGCTCTGATCACGTGACTGATTATGTGAGCTCATCAGGAAACCAAATCACAGGAAAGGAGGAGAGGTGTTACAGCCTCAGTCTCGTGTTAATTTAAGGAGCTTTTTGTGTCGAACACTGTGAGGATAGTAACTAATGATGAAACCAACCTGACACTAATGGAAAAGGTGTTACTCTTGATGATGCCAGGTTTTTGGTCAGAGGTGTTTATTTCACCATGCTGTTGTTGTTATATCGGTTAATTTGAAGCAGATGAATGAGCACACTTTAAAAACAGATGAGCCATTTAGCAAAATATGGTAGAGAGAATTATGATGTGCAGTTTATCTAAGAAGGGGAGAACCTCATGTGACTCCTGTTATTTTACCACTTAATGTTTGGCAACACTTCATGCAACACACGTCTCTTCGTTCCTAAACAGCATATAAACATGTAATAAATGGCTTATGACACACTATAATGTGAGCAGATGTACTATGCATGCATTAATGTCTTTGTCAGCAGCTATGACTCGTGTATAAACAGGTGTAATAATATATAATATGACTTCATAGAAGAAGTTACTGCACATTAATAAACATGATATTATAGTGTGTTATAAACACTTCATTAAATGTCTGTAAACTTAGATGTTTATAAATGCTGAACAGAGGGACTTGTGTTACCCAATGTTGAAACTGGACATTTTGTCAGTCTGGAAAAATGTTAGTGAATTTGTCATCTCAGTGACATCAAAAATTTATTTTTCTATCATCCTTTTCACCTTTTTCACTTTTCAGCCTTGTGTAATAGCATTTTTTTTTCTTCTTCTGCCATTTGGTGTAAAATGTATTTGAAAAGTTTCATAGTAAATATGCTTATTGAAAGTATATCTGAAAACATATAACCTTGTAGTTGATGTTTTTTTCATTTGGTTTTGGATATGCAGATACATGTTATACTAGGTTGATATAACTAGGAATATACTAAGAAATCCATTAATATGTAGATGCAGTTTTTCTAATGTGTCTCCTCGGCTGTGTGCAGTGACACAACTCTCACCAAAGTGTAAAGAGGACACGTCCTCTCATGCTCAGCAGGACTCATTCATACTAAAGTTTGCGCTCATTCAAACCCATATCAGATATTTTGAGAGCAAAATGAAGCAGCATGTCTCCAGTTCATCCTGTGCCATCCTGTGTGACATTCGTTTTCTCCCAGCAGGGTGCTGTCATCTCCACACCAGCCTCCGTCCGCACATTCTCACCTTCTGTAAACATGTTTGACTTTATCAGTTGACTTCTCTGCCATCTGGCCGCTCCACGCCGGCCGAACATAGATGCCCACCACTTATGTGCAGCTCACAGTTTGGCCCACATCTGTTTTCACCACCCTTTCCCCACCTATAGCACTTTATTATCGTCACATTTTATTTTCCCCTCTTTCTGGTTAAAGGGCTTTTGTGGGCAGGAGATTTTCTTCTGTTTCTGTCACATCAGTGCCATATTAGTCTCTTTGATTTTCTTGCTCTTACTCCCTTTGAAGTGCAGAGGTATGAACATTAAGCCTTAATTACACAGCCTGATAAGTTGTTTTAGTTTACTGGGTCAGCCAGAAAGGGGTCATCATCTTAAATCTGCCTTATTTTATAAACCCTGGTTTCATCCCATGGCTAAATTTCTGCTGACAGATTTTAGTAGCTAAATCAAATTGGGTTTCACAGTGTAATCCCTCATTTGTCATCCCTGTCGGTGAAACCAGTGCAGATTTTTAATTTATGAGCTGGCAAAACCGAATCTGTATGAATCATGAAAAAAAAACAAAAAACTGTTCCTGTGCAGCTAAATACAGAAAACATTAAACATATACAGATTGTGTACATTTGATTATTCCAGTCAAAGAAACTTCTAGTCAAAGAAAAGACGTCTTTCACAATTGATGTCTTTCACACTTCAGCTGAATATTTACAAGGCCGTTTGTGTTTGTGTGGGAGTTTATGATCCACGAGCCTTTGAACCCTCATTGTATGTTGTGCCTTCAGAAATGCATGGCAGCGTTCCTTTCTTCATTCTTGGAAAGTATACTTCTTAAGATTCTGTTTTTTCAACGAGATGTGTGGACAGAAGCCACATTGCTGGGCTGGTGTACCACTGATTTCTAAAGGAGAAGATGAGAGTGTGTGATTTGCTAAAAGAAGATGAGACAGACGGGGTTAGTGTCTGATTCTGTCTGTGAGTTTTTAATCTCAAACTGACAAGTCTCTTGAGATGAAACAGAGTGATGTCTCATATGACATTAAAAAACGGTGACCTTTTTTTTGTACTTCCACAAGAACTGATGAAGCAGATTTATTGCTTACTCCACTGAACTATTCCAGTTGATAATCTTCACATTCAGAATGAGACATGACAAAAACCTTGTGTTTGGCCTCGTGTATTCAGGGTCTATTAACTTGCCAAATATTATATATAAGACACCAGTTAGTCATGTATTTACCTCATCTCTCTACCATTGTGTGTTGGTTTTGTTCCATCCTTTGCACGACTTCATATGCTACCAAGACTGTTTCAAAAGTGGAGTCTTTTGCCTCCCTAATTTGTCAATTTGGTCATTTGGTTGAGTTGTGACACTGTAAAATGTAAATCAAAGCAGAATCAAATCACTTCCAAATGAATTGTGTTTACAGACAGAAGTTTTACTGAGTCCATGTATTAATCTCCTTTATACAATCATGTGTTTGACAAAGTGTTGAACCTCGCTCCATCTTGCTTGTGAACGACCGAGTCTTTCCAGGATGAACCTTTCATACCCAATCATGATACTATAACCTGTTACCAATGAACCTGTTTACCTGTGGACTGATCCAAACAGGATCACAGTCTTTTGTTTCACAGTCTTTTGTTGCTCCTGTCCCAACAATGTGTTGCTGCCATCAAATTCAGGATAAGCAGATATTTACAAAAATCAATGAAGTTGATGAGGTCAAACATTCAATACATTGTCTAAATATATTGTTTTCAAGTGACTATATGTCAAAAATGGTTAGCCAATGATCACATTCTGTTTTTTTTTTTTTAATGTTTTACACAGTGTCCCAACTGTTTTGGAAGTTTTATATGTTGTACCATCAAGAGTCTGCAAAGGGTGTTTCATTTTAAAAATTGACCAGATGCTCTACGTAGTTCCTGTGTCTGACTTCCAGTCTGGCTCTGTCCAGCTTGATGCAGATGCAGAAATGCAGAAATAGACTAGATTCGTATTTTAAGGAGAGCAGAGAGCTGCTTCTAGGACGCTTCTGAAATGCACTGCGGCGCGTGTGAGGGAATCACAAGCATTGTCTAAAATGGCTGCAATCAGCTCTGGCGGTTTGTGTCGCAGCCGGAACACGACGCATCAGGCCGTGGAAAGATACCACGTGCACATATGTATATATGAATAAACCAGACACAAGGCAAGGGTAATAGAGACTTAACACAATCACATGATAATCAGTCAGCTCAAACTTGGGTTAGTGTGGGCTGGTTGCCTGGAGCAGCTGTCTATATTTTTTTATTGGGTGACAGAGCTTCTCACCTATACAGACTTGAGTATGAAAACAATATATGGACACTAGTCAAAAGTTGCACACAGCTCCTGAGGGTGTTGATTTTCAGTGGGATTAGCAAAACCAGCAATTGCAATCCTCATTTGATTCAGTGTTAAAATCACAAACATCACGTAATAGAGCTCAGGATTAGATTACCCTCTCAGCCTGCACTAGTAATTTTCTTGGTTGGGAAACAAAGCCCTCTAGCGGCCGTCGTAATATAGTTTGGAAGAAGGAGGAGGAAGTGAGATGATGCTATTATAGGAATGAGGTTTGGGTGGATGGACGGGCCAACAAAAACATCTGCTGTTCTTTTCTCATTTCTTACTGATAGTCAACATTGTTTTGTTTTTTTTATTGATTATTTCACAACCATGACCATGTGTTTATTATTGTAATGACAGACGTCCTCTAACCATCAGGAAGTAGTCATTTTAAACCAAACCAAGATGTTTCCCTAACCTTAACAAAGAACATGGTTTAACCTAAACTATGATCTGTTCCTAAACCTAGCCATGTCCTTTTTATGCCTAAGCCTTAACCATATTTGTAATGGTTTTGGAAGGAACAATATGGGATGTCAGGTCAGAAAAGGCTCCTGTGTGTCATTCTGGAGGATATGGACAAACTGCATATTTTGAGTTTTAATATGGAGGACTCCGCTGGTTTTTTGGCAATACTATGAGATTTGGTGATTTTTCACCATTTGGTGCTTTGCCTTAAGCCCTGCGTGCAGGCGAGATTTCCCAAATGATCACAAAGATTTGGGTTGATCTGAGAGATTATCAAGTAAATCTGGAACAGATAATTACCAGGTCAACTCCAGTTGAATTTAAATGAAACTGTCATTAGATCAGGAACGTACTGCTTTTGTGTTTCTCCTGCGGATAAAAAAAACCTGTGCGATCATTTGTTTTGCTGACACATTTTGAAACAGCCGGTTGTTAAAATGAGGTCTAAACTTCCAACGATAACAAGGAAGGAGACTGAAAGAGGCTTGTGGATGAAAAAGGTGAAAAGTCCTCTCAGTGGAAGCGACAGGTGACAGACTGAAGCTGAACCTGGAAATCCAGTTCTGTATTATCACCTGAAAAACACCTATGACTGGACTTTCAATGTAAGATCAGGGCATTTTAGAGACCATAAAGCAGAAAGTAATTTGCATAGGCTGTGAGAAATAGCTTCATAAACTGTGTACTATCTCTGACTGAAGAAAGCTGCCATGTGACGACCCTGCGTGGAGATATCTCATGTGACAGAGTGATGCCGACCTGTCTTGACCCCCCTGCAGCCTAAGTCTGTTAGGAGTTTCACACAGTACATGCACACAATGCCTTAGAAATTATTTTTTATGCAAATTAATTTTCCAAGGTGACTTGCTCAGGATGTGTCTCTGTGCTAATTAGAAGCCATCAAGTTGAAGTTGCTTTGACCTTTATTAATATTCAGACAAACTCACTGTGGCTGCAGAGTGTACGGGAAGTTGGCTATTTGTTCATGTGGGAGTGAAGGGAGATGAAATGTCATATAAGAGCTGTAAGTCTGTGTTCAGCAGGGAGGCCGTGTTTCCCCATTGTGTTAATGAGACACGAGATGACTCCATTCATTGGAACTTTTAGATTTTAGTCATAGTTGAATTTTTACCGTGGTAAGGGTTTTAAACTATAACTTCTCTTGTATTATTCCGCTCACATGCTCGTCAGATCTCTCAGACTGCCAGTATAGACAATAGGCACAGCCAATTTTAATGCTTATCTAGTGCAAAATTAGATGCAAAATGACATGCATAATCTCCCAGGGAGCTTTTCTGCAGTTGTCTTCAGATGTTTGTTTAAACTTTGATGGGTGTTCGTAGACCTCCCTCGCTCTCTTCCTCCCACCTTTCTTTCTACACCTCCCTCCCTCGCTCCCTCCCTCAAGCCTTCTGTAGCTCGGCAAGAAGAGAGGAGCGGGTGATGGAGAGAAATGTTCAACACAGCGTGCCTGTGTCAGAGTTCCTCCTCAGACATGGGAATGCACCCACATGCCTGCAGACATATTCAAACACACTCTGCACATGGGAACACACACCCACTCACTCAAACGCACAAAGCGCATGTAGATGGAGAAAAACATGGAACAACATGGAGCTGCTTGATTGTCTATATATAAATCACAGGCTGGAGGTGTTTGTATAGTTTGGCATGGGTGGATGTGTGTGTGTGTGCGTGCATGTGTGTGTTTCTGTGTCCCTCGGGATTTTTGCTTTCAAATGCACGCGTGTTGTCACTGAATACATCATCCCTCCAGTGTGACGCTCTCCTCACTCGGGAGCCTCAGTACAAAGACGCCTCCCGCAAACAGATGATAGATGAAGTTTGAACATTGCCACGGGAATGTACAGATCAATTATTTGATTTTGCAATTCATGTAGGGAATCCACAGATTCTCAGTGACAGTGGAGGAAACTTGCAGAGCAGCAGATCTGACAGTGGAGCGCAGCGTATAATGTAAGGAGTTTAAATTAGGTCACCCTCTGTCTCCCATGTTCATTGTCACACTTCAATGTGTAATAAAGCTGAAAAGTGTTACGTGTAACAAGTCTCCCCTTCCCCTCCCTGCAGCATTAATCCAAGTGGGGACTCTGTCACTTTGCTGAAGAGGATAAACATGTCGGAGGAGGTTCTCTCGGTGGTTTGTCACTTGTTTAGCCATCTGGCGCTGTGAAACATTTCCTGTTCGGTGTTGTAATGCACACAGGACTCTCCATCAAATCCTTCTGAAGCTAAATTTAAGCAAATAAAAAATAAAATCAGCACAAACACAGATGTTGTTACCTTA
The DNA here is from genome assembly GCA_025331565.1 of Holacanthus passer. NCBI lineage: Eukaryota > Metazoa > Chordata > Actinopteri > Pomacanthidae > Holacanthus > Holacanthus passer. The sequence continues at coordinate 4,263,143 of JAFREQ010000050.1, read as the reverse complement.
AATGGTGAACAACACATTACACCACTCTGACAACACAGCAACACAGCCCACACATATTTTTGACTTTTTTGATGTTTTGTAACTAAAACAAGTTTGTCACATTATAAATGTAAAAGGAATAGTTTGATGAGGGGATCGCCCAGCAGGTCATGTCCTGATGGTAGCCCTAGATTTGTGATATGCAGTCGGACTTGCTGACTTTGGCGAGATAATATTCCTGTCTTTATTTTTCAATTTGGGTTACCATGTAGACACAACCCACTGAGCACAGTGACCTCCTTGAGTATTGTCATCACCGTGAGGTTGACTCCCCATGAAACCACTTGTCTGTTTCACCTGTTGGTGCACAGATCAAGCAAATAGGGTATAATGTGTTTTTAGCTTTAGAGGTGCTTGTTGGTGGATTTTTTCACCCTTGGACAGAGTTAGGCTTTGGGTTTCCCCCTGCTTCTCGTCTTTATACTAAGCTCAGCTAAGCAACACCAAGCTCTCGCTCTGTGGTTACTTTAATGCACAGACATTACAGAGGAATTGATCTTCTCATCTACCTTTTGGCAAGAAAGTGTATAGAGTGTATTTCCCAAAATGTGATGCTATCCCTGTAAAGCTTCAATTACAATAGATAGTGGTGTGTGTGATATGGGAGTTTCACGCAGTTTGTTTCTATTGTGTAAATGAAACTTTTTTAATGTCAAACTTTGCACAAACTGTCAGAGTTTTTATGCAAACTCACTTTTATTTAAGTGACAGTGGACTTGAAGAAATATGGCCTTCTTCATATTTTATAAATGGCTCATGTTGTTTGCTGATGATCACCACCTGTTGATCTTTTCCTCTTTGTCAAAACTCTCTTGGGCCACGTTCTTTGCTTGATGGCTGAATTTCGCTAACCTGAATCTTGCTGACCGAGCTTCCATGACAGCCCTCTCCCTCCTTTATGCTTCCCAAATGAATCAGAGTCACAGACCTTTTTCACAGCAGACATTTTGACATGTCACAGCATGAAAAGCAGAGGTGGAACTAATAACAGGAATGAGATGTCCTCTCCGCCAATTATTGCAATGCAGTGCACCGATGAATAATGTCATTAGTTACACCTGTGTTAGACAGGTCTAAGTGTGTATGCAAAAGGTCTGTGCGGCCCACCTCCTTGTTTGAGGTCTGGCTTTGACAAATTTAACGAGCATCAAATCCTTTCGTGGTTGTGAAACAAGTCTCTCATTGCTGCCTTTTTTTGTTTAGTTAATAATGGCTCTTGTTAATATTGTACTTTATTAATATTCAAATGCTACATATATTGTTCGGCCTCTAATGTAAAACAACAATTTGTTAACAACACCCACCAAACTGCTGTTTCTTTCCTGCCGAAAGCTATAAACCAGCTCATCCTGCCTGTTGAGGCTTCTCATATTTTGCTGCTGATCAGTTTGTCCCTCACATACAATAGAAGTCAATCTTGAATACATTTAGGCTGCAGATTACAATGAAGCTAATCAGCAGCTCGCTATATTTAAACTCACATTCCTTTTTTTAACTCGCGGTTTTTGTCTCAGGCGTTTTCCCGCAGGGCAAACAAGTATTGCGCAAACCTCCAGTTTTCAGTTTCAGATTTAAAGACTATGCAGTTTTTTTTTCTGTGGCGAACCGTGGAAAGGAGTTAGCATGCTGTTTACTGGAGTATAAATGAATAATTAGTACTTGTGCATCTTTCTCATCTGTGCAGAATAGCATGCTTGTTTCAATGTTTTCTATGTTTATCATCTTCCCCTCTCTCTCTCTCTCTCTCTCTCTCATGCATACAATCTGTTATGAATTGCTAATATATATCAAATTCGCCTTTTAAATAGTTATGAAGGTCATATTTTATGCTTCATGGCTTGTGCTTTGCATACAGCTGGTATTTTATACGGCAGAATAGAAGTGTGGTAGAATAACAACATAAGTTATGCAGAGAGTCACACTCACATATATAATTCTTCTCATCCTACCCTCTGCTCTTCCCAGAGTGGCTTCTCTCTCTCTCTCTCTCTCTTCTTGCCTCTTCTCTTCTCCACCGCTCTGCTCTTTTTCACCCCATCTGTGTCCCCCCCCTCTCTCCCATCCTTGTTCAGTTCTCCTCTTCCTCCACACAGCGGTATTTTCTTTGATCGGTCTCCATTTGTTTCTTTACCCTCCCACTCTGCATATTGACACCGCTGAAGGGATCTCTCTCTCTCTCTCTCTCTCTCTCTCTCTCTCTCTCTCACTATCTCTGTCATTGCTCTCTCTCTCTCTCCCCCTCTCTATCTGTCTTTCTCCTTATTTGTCTCCCTCTGTCTCTATCTCTACCTCCCTCTCTCCCTCCCTCTCCCTCTCATCCTCATCCCTCACTATCTCTCCACGCACACTTGATTCATTTTACACATTACGGAAGCATCCATCATTTTTGCTCTGACAAGGAAAAATCTCTCCCTTTTTTTTTTTTTTTTAAAATCCGTGACAATATTTTCCACTCTTCTCTTTCCGGCTGTCTTTTCTTTCCCAACTCCTACACTCTTCCTGTGGATTCAATCCTAAAGCTGGAACCAATATGTTTTATTTCCAGCTGGTCATCATGGCAGGGACCGTTCTGTTGGCGTACTACTTTGAGTACACGGACACGTTCCCCGTGCACATCCAGGGCTTCTTCTGCTTCGACAAAGCCTACTCCAAGCCGTACCCGGGACCAGAGGATGACAGCAAGGCGCCGCCCGTCCTTGTCTACTCCCTCGTCACCGCCATCCCCACTGTGACGGTGAGTCTGTGTTCAACTTATAAGAAAAAAAATAAAAAATGGACTTCCACAGGTGCTCATCATGCACCCACGCCTCCAACAAACAAACCTACACGCACACAGAACATGCGAGACACACACACACACGGATAGTTCCTCCTCATCTGCACGTGGTATTTGTAGATTGAAAGAGGAAAGAGGTGTGTAGGTGTGCATCCTCGTGGTTTGTGTGGATGCTTTCTCTGTCATAACCATGGCAACGGACACTATATTTGTCCTCCAGTCGGAGATAGCTTCAGTGTACAGAGAGTCTGTCCTTATTTCAAGCCGGCACGCTACTAAAACAGAATAAAACATCAGCTCTAAATGGCTTCCCTTATCTGTGCACCAGAGGAGGCACAGTCTCCTTATTTCACCAGACTGTCCTCATCCAAAACTTAAAAATGCACATTGAAGCACCTTTAATAATTAAACATTTATACAGAATTGCAATTTGTAGGTCATGAAATCTTGGCGGCGTTGGCACATTCATGCAGCAAGTCAAAAACAAATGCTTTATTTTTGCCATCCTTTGTCATAACTCATGCATTTCTACTGGCACCGCACCAGTTTAAAATGAATATTGTAAGCCACAGTAATTGTTCTCATTAGTCTAGAATATACTGAATTTAATTACGGCTGCCATACTTTCTCGTCAGTACAGTGGGACGTTATTAATAATGAAACATAGCTTCACATCCTCATCAAAGCTCTGTCTCCATGACTGTCTGTCTTGTCCCCCAGGGCTTGTCTCTTTGATGTCCAACAGTTAAGTGGCATTACGACATGGCTGCCTCTGAGCCACGTATTAGGACAGCGCTCACACACACACGCACACACATACACACACAAGTACATGCATAAACACAAGCAGAAGCACATTATCACACACTTGCACAGGCAATCTTGGGTCATTTGTCTCTGTATAGATGAAACTACCCCGACTTCCTCCTCTGTCACCCCATTTTTGTCCTTGCTCAGTTTATCGTATTGAAAATATAGACCTAATAATAATAATAATAACAACATGTTTATCAATGTTTTTTGGGTATTATTTTGAGACTTGTTTGTCCATTTTGGGAGTGAGGTTCAATCCTGTCTTGTGAAATTTAGTTGTAGGACTATCATTTTCTTTACATTCTGGATTCTAATTTGAATGATTTTACCCAAAACGATTGCACACATTCACACATATGACAGATGCACAAGTGCACTTTGTATGTCTTTCTTCGTGTGTGTGTGTTTATTTGGAGCCTAACATGCACTGGGATGGATGGGGGCTGCAGGCACCAGGGTTTGTGCGAGCCGTGCAAAGTGGGAGCGGAGTGGCCTGATTTTGCCTGGAGTGTGAAGCGGCTTTTTTGAAAGTCAGAGCATCTGTGTTCTCTCTTGCTCCAAGGTACCGCTCCATCCCACGAGCCTCTGTTCAGACACAATGAAAAAGCAGATATTCATCTTACTTTTCTCGCAGTTTTGAGTGAGACTTATAGCCAAACACGGAAAATGCATGAGTTCCTCAACTTGCAGTACAGACGTTGCCTGTAACAACATATCCCAACTTTGTGTGTGTGGATTGTGTCTTGTCCTACTTTTTAAACTTACCTCCACAAGTTTTCTCTCATATTTCCTCCAGACCCTCTCTCTTTTTGCTTCTGTGATGAGGAGGTATACAGCTCAGGATAACTATAGTTTCTTGCTAAAGTTACAACATGTAAATGGTACTCCAGATATTTAGTGTTCATGCTTCTATACAATGGGAACAGGTTATAAAAACAATGGTCAGATCTTTGCAACAGACTGAGATATCCTGACCTTTATTCCTTAATAAGCCCCAAATATGTTGGCTCCTACACTTCCCATGATGCATCTCAAAAGCTTTCATTAGACCCTCCCTACCTGGTAAACATGATCTAAATCCACACCCCCAGAGGGTTATTTTGTCCGACTTGACAAAACTGCCCTCAGAGCCAGAGAAGATATTACACAACAGTTTTTAATGGTTGAGTCGTCCTCACCATGAGCAGTAAAATCAGTGCCCCAAGGAACATCTTGGCCTTTTAAGTCAATCTATTAAATCTTTGTAGAGAGTGCTTTGAGCGTAGTCCGCTTCACTAAGAGACTGCGGCAGGCAACACTCTTACGTTGCTGTCCCTGCTTATAAGTTTACTACATATACAATAGATAAGATTGCACAGTAGAGGCAAAGCTTTGATTACAAGCTGTTAAAATCTGCTCAAATGGGAGGTGATGACCACAAAGTGACTTAAGTTTCTCTGTAGTTACTTTCATATCACAAAATTGACGTGATGTTTTAATGTGTGAATTAATTACTTCAGAAAAGTTATTGATCTGAAGACTGTACTTGATCAGCTGTGCTAGATGGCTGTTTGCACACAAAGTGAGGTGAGACGATATCACAGGCACGACTCTAGGTGCATCTCTGTTGCAAATTCAAACATCATTTAAATTACCTCTCGCCAACAATATCAGAGTCTCCTGTGGAGTTTGGATCTTGTGTAGCTCGCCCCCGTTTGGTTTGTCTCATGCATGTGTGCATGCTGCCAGTGGATTCACAGTATTCCACAGATCTACAGGAGGAGGAGCAATGTGCAAAGATATGCAGCAATGCACCAGCAAAGGCAGTGAAGAAGAGAGCTGTGAAATAGTAAACATGGATGAAAACAATGCAGCATTAAAAACGGCATTATAGATGTTTCATTATGAAGGAAATGCATTCAACACATGTTTTCATTCATGGATACACTCATTGTGTTTTGGTGAGTAACACTAGATGTAAACATAACTCTTGTTTCTTTACAAAACTCCACAGGGCATCTTTCAGAGTCATTCGTGAGCGATTCAGAATTTGTTTCTTCATGTATCAAATTAAACCTCCTACATATTTTCTACAATTCTACAATTTCATTCATCAGACGCTTTTATCCCAAGCAATGTACATTCAATTACCAATGGAAAAGTCATCGAACCACCAACCTTCCAATTGGTGGACAACCACTCTACCTCCCGAGCTACAGCTGCCCCTCGTGTATTTTACCACACTTTTTTAACTTTTTACCCTTTGTGCATTTTAATCTAAACATATTTAAACTCTTTTTGTGTGTTGAGTGTTATTCTTACACATATCTGATAGATTTGATAAATTACATGAAGATTATACGAGCACCACATGACTGAAGTTTGGTACTTTTATGACACCCTGAGCAAGTTCCATCCTCTGAAGAAGGCTGTGGGACACGGTCAAAAGCTCAGGGAATGACACAAGGATGTGGACCTTGTGTTATTATGTATATTTACCACAAATGGTTTTGTGATTTCTTGTTTTGGCAGTCCTTCATACATTCTGGGTGGAACAAATATGATGGTGTTGTCAGCAGCAGTGATAAGATATTGTTCATTGTTGACAGTTTAACAGGAGGGTTCTGCAACAGCTTATGACACTCACTCACAGGCCATGATGAAAATTTGGGTTTTCTTATAATTGGGTTTGGGGCTCTTTCAACGCTGCAGTGCAGCTAAAAATCCACTGCGTCTCTTGGGTCTGATCAAAAGCCTGTCTTAAAACTGACAATGTTGAAAAGCAGCAGTCAACTGTCTGGGCTTTCATGTCAAACTGAACCGGTAAGACCTGAACAACACACGCCAGAGTTGACCACGTTTGAATACTGATGCGGTTACTCGATTAGAATTAGAGCAGAACACGGTGCGTGTGAGGCAGACAAAGCGAGAGAGGAAGTGAGAGTGCGAGCGAAATAGAAGCACTTGTGTGGTACTCGGCAAATATGCTGCAAGTTTCAGTGCATCAGTGAGGGTAAGTGTGTGGGTGGATGACGGCGCACATCGTCTCCTCCACTGCCACTGAAAACGGATTCTGCGTGTGCAGGTGGGAGTCGATGTGTGTGTGTGTTTGTGCATGCGTGTGTGTCTGACTAGTGCTGGGATCTGAGAACTAGTCAGAGTAGCTACAGGCAATCTCTATGACTCTCCACAACTGTAGCACTCACACACACATACCATCTATAGCCTATATACAATGCACACACCAGACGTGGTACAGGTGACATTTCAATACTCATTCCAATTATCGTGCTGAGCAAACTGAAAGAGCAGGGTGAAGTGCCATTTGATCCATTCCCTAATTATTTGTGTGTGCATATGTGAAGGTGTGTATTGTGTAATGGAGACCATGCATGTGGGCTGATTGCATGCTACAACCCACCCATCAGGCGACACGGTTAAGCTGTGACCAGTCACAGGATCAAATAGTAATTGTAGGCTTAAGATGCATGTGGCACGACATAGTGTGCGCCTTCAAAGCACGTGGAGACTCACCCCGAGCCACACAAACACACTTGTAAGCTCAAGCAAGAGGATATGAGGCTGTGAATGAACAAAGTTTTGAATGTAGAGGTTTATTTTTCCACCTTATTTATGTGGGTCAGAACCATAATGCTAAATACTTCTGCCCTGGAGAGCTCTGTTCTAATGCTGCTATAAATATAAGCCTCTCAAACAGGATGGGAAGGCAACGCGAGGGCGCTCTTTGAGAAGAGAGACAGCGAGAGTTCAAAATGCAGCAAACACCACACAATAGGAGGAGGAAGAAGGAGGAACACAGGTCGTATGAAACAGAGGTATCAAAGAGAAAACAAAACCCAAAAAAATGAAGACATAGCTAAAGGATGAAGAGCGAGGGAGAGGAAAGAGGGACTAAGACAATCTGTCCGATGCCAAGTTTGTTTGCTGCTGTCTGTTAAACCTTAGGAAGAGGCTTCATGCATAATGCAGCTCCATGTGACAGAAAGATGGGGATTGGGGCGAACCACGGAGGCAGAGCATATCATCCAGTCATGCCAGAGTTTATTAAGTGAGCGCTCTTGATACATGAAAAAAAAACAGCTTTGTGCCATTGTTGCCGTCATATCTTCAAAAACAGACGCCGGATGCAGTCAAAGTCACATTGTGATTGGACGTTTAATAGTCTGTGTGCACTCCAAACTCAGTGTGAAGAGATGAAGAGGGACAATAGTCAGAGTTGAAGAGGATAACTGGCAGAAGTTAAACAGATGTAGATTTGAATAATTGCAGGATGCTAAGGAAGGAGATTGTCTTTGCCTTGCAGAGGTCAGGGAGAGGTACGGAAAAACACGCCTGGAGCTGGAAGGAAACTAAAGAAGGTTCTGTTTTTAGAAATGTTGATTTTGTTGTTTGGTGCTTTCTCTTTTTCCTGCTGATAACTGGCCAAACATAGACGCCCTGAGGTCATTTTGAGATATTGCTAGAAGCTGCAACAATGGAGTTATCCTGCAGAAAATAGTTTTGATATCTATGGCATTGACAACAAAACCAGCCTCAGGTTCTTGGTGTGAAGAATGACGCTGCTTTGAGCCAGATGTCTGGTAGAAATCCACTGAAGATACTAGCTCACAGCAACTTCCGATAGACCAGGGGGCAAAACGTCACAAAAAGATGTTACATTTTGATGGACTGAATGTGTTGCTCTTTCAGTACCATCACTGATGCAATGTGCCTGTATAACTAACGCTTCAGTACAACTTGTTCTGAGAGACATTTTGGGTTAAAAAAGAAAAGTGCTTTCCTCAGAAAGTAAGTTCTTCACAAATACTTAAAAAAAATGAAAAGAAAAGAAGAAAATACAAAACGTGTTCAACTGAATTTATTTGTGCATCCTCCCGAAAGAGACGGTGCTGGAAGCTTGTAGTCAAGCTTGGAGTGACTAGTGGGTCTTGCAGTGGCCACCATTGGTTGTGGCCAATTGCATTTGTGGCAAAGTAGATACTAAGAAGAAACCCCCTATTGTTTCTCATTCTGCAGAACTGGTTTATATAAAGTTGAACTGACACATCTGATTTGATAGCTACCTTCATTATGAACTCTCTTGTGTGAATACTGTACATGTGTCAACTCCCTCTCTGCGGATTATGGCATTTTAATTGAAATGAATGAGCCCTTAGAGTAGCCAAAGGTGGATTTTGCTTTAAAGACACACTTCCTGTCGAACCACAGGGCTTCCCCTCCTGCTACGGGAAAATAATACCACAAAATCCAATCATCCTAATTAGACCTCAGGAATAAGATGGAAATCTCAAAACTACCTGTGACAAGCAACACCTTTTTTCCTCTCTGTCATAAACACTTGGATGTGGAAATTGGTTTCTCTCTCTACTCCTTGAGGAAGTGTTTCAGGTAGACACATGATTCAAATGGTGGGAGGCTGTAGGTGAGACCTGCTACAGCACAGTTCATCTGTATTAAGATGGCTCCCATCATGCTCCCTGACTGCCCTATTGTTATGTTAATGTTTAGCAAATTATGTTGTTCAGAAAATCCGGGCTTTTCCTGTTCTCTTGTTTCGCCTTTCTCAGTTCTATATTTACCTTCTATTGTTATCGTAATCAGAGTTGTCATCTTTAACAAGCAACCCAAAAGAAATCTGCTCTCACACACACACCAACGCACAGACATGTAATCACACACTCACACATAACGCACTGTAAAGCAAAGCTGAAGTAAGAGAACTCACGCAGCTCTTTCGCACAATCACCCTTTTCTTCTGACATTTTCAAGTTGATTGCAATTGTCCTCGGCCTTGTATTTTATCATATCACATGCAAATTGGCCAGAAGTTTGCATACTGTTAAGCCTTGGGACAATCCCTCATGAATAATGGAGTCACACATGACAGACAGAAGAGGATTGGGAAGAACCATCGGGCTGGATAAACTCTTCCATCATTCTCTGTCCCAAACAGTGGATTGTGAGGACATCAGCTCCCTTGATGGTTTCCTCGTCAGGAAGGATGTGGGAGAGAGGAAGAGGGCACAGATGTGAAATGTGTTTGGTGCAGTTAAAAGTCAATCATTGCAGATACAGTAATTAACACAGCAACACATTCATAGTCTGTGAAAGTGATTACATGTGTAAATGTGATGAAACTAGATATTTTGGGGACCCCTTGAAGAACATTTTTTAATTAAATACAATTCAGAATTTTAGCAGAATTGCTGCCCTTTAGATCTTTAAGACCAGATATATTTTTTCATTTGCTCATCATACCAAGCACATGTAGCAGTGTTTGCTTGTTTGGGAGTTAGGGTTGAAATGTGAAAGCTCCCTAAACACGCAAGTGACCCATGACTCAGACAGGTCGAATTAAAACAAAACGTACTGTGTCCAAAGTAGAGAAAAGTTTGTGAGGTAACCTCAAAAAAAAAAAAGCAAAAGGAGCCAGGAGGGCAAATGGTTCTAACAGGCATGTTAGTAGGAAGACTGCAGTGCACAGTCTGCAGGGAACAGAGGGGAAGTGGCTGGTGTATGTAATTTAGAGGCTAATTAGGGGAATGAAGGACAGGTGTGTACTGGAGGCAGGTGACATCAGGTGACAGTGAAACAGCAGGAGAAGCTATGGACAACTACTGGAGTTATAATGAAGCTAACCAACCATATCATGCTTTAAGTTTCCCTTGTTCTTTGGTCACTATGAGAGACCTCTCAAATACGAATTTTGGAAATGTGGCATCAGTGTATTATGATTATTCTGAGCTCATTTAGTACCCATCCGAACAAAAATGCCATATTTGATGGTATAATTGGTTTTTGCCATTGATCATCACCATCTGTCTGTCTCTGTCTGTGCGTCCATGTGTTTCTCTTCCTCCGTGTATGTGCAAAAGAGACAGAGAGGCAGAAAGAAAGAAAGGCAGACAGATCAGTGCTTCAGCAGTCGTGCCTTTGAGACGGAGCAGTGACAAAAGGGCAGGGATAATAAGGGATAATCACAGCTTTATCCTGTCTCTGCCAATCACACTGGGTAGAGGATTGAGAGCTGAAGACAGCAGGCCATGTAGCCCCATGTCGATACGCCTGACCAGCTATCCGTTCCCACTGTGATAGCCTGTAAGACACGCTGTAACCCGCAGATGAGAGCCCTAATCCGGCAATACACTCGCACTCTAACTCTGGCAGATTAGCTGCAAGGTCTCTTCCCAACACTGATCCAGGATCCCTCTGTTTCTTCTTAACAGGAAGATCCGGAGAAGCACAACTTATAGGACGAAATGGGGAATATGAGGAGGTGGAGAGAGAGATGAGAAGAGTATGCAGATAAGGACAGAGAGGGGGATAAAGGCTGGAGGAGAAAGAGGAAGATGCAAAGAGACAAGAAAAGAAAGTGGGAGAGGACAAACAGGGTCAAACCTCAAACCTTTAAAACCTTACTGAGTACAAACAGGATCTGATCGTGAGAGAAGAGGAAGGAGGCAAGAAAGGACAATTTATATTTGAATCAGGGAAAGAAAAAAAGAGAAGTGAAGAAAGAGAGAGAGAGAGAGAAAGGAGATGTTTCTGGTAGCCTAGTTTCTCCTCCACAAAGACCTGGGAAAGCTGCCTGGCCATGAGCGAAACAGAATAAAAGCAGGGTGAGACAGAGAGAAGGAGATGGACGGAGAGAGTGTGGGTGATGATGAAGCTGAAGCAGCTAAATTGTCATGGTTACCATCGCTGGTGTGTGAGAAGGCTGCTTGAGTACGTGTGTGTGTGTGTGTTTTTTTTAAAGTAGAGCGCTGGGCTTGCAATGTCAACAAATATCATGTGATATTTGCAAAAGCTTTATGTAGACTTGGCGTAATCCTCATGAAGGTTTTTTGTGTTTCTTTTCACAACTGAAGAGCTGCTTTCATGCAGCATTACATCATTTTTAGAAGGTGTGTAAGTTTAAAGGACTTCCATTCATCATATATCCATAAACACACAGATTAGGAATTTAGCAGTGCGACAGACATGATTCACCGAGAAACACTTCATGGTGTAAATGCGTAACTAAATTTGGTGTTCTCTCACAATATCCCTGCGCTGTTAATGATGAATGAAAAATACCAAACGCATCTGTAGCTGGAGGGACACTCAGAGAACGCAGACCTCCGTCAAGGACAACTGCCACCTCTTCTCTTCTATATGCAAATCTGCAAGTGTAACCACGACACAAGCCTGAATCCAAGAAAGCTAAGACGCTGTGTAAAACATAAATAAACAGAAGGTGATAATCTGCTAATTCTTTTTGACATATACTCAATTAAAACAGTGCAAAGACAATTTTGATCCCAGCAAGTTGGGACAGGAGGAACAACAGACAGGATGAATTCAGACAAAATGTACTGTCTCCAAAGTAGAGTAGAAAAGTTTGTTATTGTGAGGCAACGTCAAACAGGAAATCAAGACAAAAGGAGCCAGGAGGGCAAATGGTTCTAACAGACATGTTAGTAGGATGACTGCAGTGCACAGTCTGCAGGGAACAGAGGGGAAGTGGCTGGTGTATGTAATTTAGAGGCTAATTAGGGGAATGAAGGACAGGTGTGTACTGGAGGCAGGTGAAGATCAGGTGACAGTGAAACAGCAGGAGAAGCTATGGACAACTACTGGAGTTATAATGAAGCTAACCAACCATATCAGGCTTCAGGTTTGTCTCGTTCTTTGGTAACTATGAGAGAAATCTCAAACAAGCATTTTGGAACACGATTGTATAAAAGATATTACTACATGGGCTCAGGAACACTTTGTGAAACTGTTGCAGTGAACACAGTTTGTTTGAAAATGATAACATTCTGATTTTATTTGCATTTTACACAGTGTCCCAACCTTTGGAATTGGGGTTGTATATGTCTGGATATATTTTCAAAACTAATAGAATTCTGTCAGCTGTGGTTGTGTCTAGCTGAAGCCTCGTCAGATCAGCAGTGCATTTGTTATGTACTTCTAAACTGGAAATATTCTACATACTTACAGAAAACACTTTATCCTGTACAACCCCAATTCCAAAAAAGTTGGGACGCAGTGTAAAATGTTGATAAAAAACAGATTTGGATGGTTTGCAAATCATTTAAAAGAAAAATAGTGCAACATATCAAGTGCTAAAACTGAAAAACCATTGTTTTATGAAAAATATATGCTCATTTTAAATTTGATGCCAGCAACACGTTCCAAAGTTGGGACAGGGACAACAAAACACTGGAAAAGTTGTATAATACTAAAAAAAAAAAACACCTGGAGGAACATCTCCCAACTAATTAGGCTAATGTGCAACAGGATAGTAACATGACTGGGTATAAAAAGAGCATTTCAGAGAGGCTGAGTCTCTCAGAAGTAAAGATGGGGCGAGGTTCACCACTCTGTGAGAGACTGCATGAGCAAATAGTTCAACAATTTCAGAATAATGTTCCTCTGTTTAAAATGCTGAGAATTTGGGGATTTCATCATATCATCTCCAGTTCATAATATAATTAAAAGATTCAGAGAATCTGGTGAAATCTCTGTAGAAAAGGGACAAGGCAGAGAACCAATACTGGATTGCCGTACTCTTCAGCCCCTCAGGCAGAACTACAGTAAAAACAGACAAGACTGTGTAGTGGAAACCACTGCATGGACAGAAAATCACTTCCAAAAACCATTTTCTGTGAACACAGTTCGTCACTGCATCCACAAATGCAAATTAAAACAAAGGGAAAAAACAAATATAAACATGATACAGAAACACAGGTGACTTCTCTGGGCCTGAGCCCATTTAAGATGGACTGAGACAAATTGGAAAACTGTCCTGTGGCCTGAAAAAATCAAAACAAAATTTAATTTCTTTTTGGAAAACATGGACAGCACGTCCTCCACTCTAAAGAGGAGAGGGATCACCCGACTTGTTATCAGCACACAGTTCAAAAGACAGCATACGTGATGGTATGGGGATGCATAAGTGCCCGTGGCATGGGTTGCTTACATATCTGGGAAGGCACCATTAATGCTAAAATATACAGGTTTTGGAGCAAGACTCTGCCAAGTAGACGTCCTCTTTTTCAGGGAAGACCTTGCATATTTCAGCAAGACAATGCCAAACCACATTCTGAACATATAACAACAGCATGGCTCCGTAGTAGAAGAGTCTGGGTACTAAACTGGCCTGACTGCAGTCCTGACTTGTCACCCATTGAAAACATTTGGCGCATCATGAAAATTATGAAAAATACAACAAAGGAGCTGAAACCCTATATCAGGCAAGAATGGGACAACATTTCACTTTTAAAACACCAGAAACTGGTTCCTCCTCAGTTCCCAAACATTTACAGTGTTGTTAAAAGAAGAGGTGATGCAACACAATGGTAAACATGCCCCTGTCCCAACTTTTGGGAAACGTATTGCTGGCAAATGTAAAATGAGCATATATTTTTCATATAACGATAACATTTTCTAGTATTTGATTGTTGTCTTTGCACTATTTTCAATTAAATATAGGGTTTAAATGATTTGCCATCAAATTCTGTTTTCATTAACATTTTACACAGCATCCCAAATTTTTTGGAATTGAGGTTGTACTTTTTGTTTGTTGGCACTTTTTGTTCAGGCTCAGCTTCAGTGGCTGGGGGCGTGGTCTCAGGTGCTGGGCCCCTCTCTGTCTCACAGCTGCATCTCATCTGTCCTCATCACTGGCAGCTTTAAAAACACTTGTGATTTCACATGCAAGCTGCCAGATCGTCCCTTTTCCATGCTCTCTGCCTACTATTGTTTCCATGCCCTATCCTTGTCTTTTAGTGCTTTGTGTTTCCTTATTTGCTGTCTGACTGCTACTGTCTTCCAGTGTTTCCATGTCTCCAGTGTCTTGTTGGCTTTGTCCCTCGTCCACCTCCTCCTGCCCTTCGGCCTCAGCACCTGACCACCTAACCAATCACTGAAGCAACTCTGCTCCACCGGCCTCTCATCACTGTTTTGTTTTCTTGTGTGACATTTTTGTTCATAAATCCCCTCAACCCTCCACCCACGTCTGTCTCGCTCCTGGGTCCAACCTAAAGTAACCCCTGAACGTAACACTTAGACTGAAATAACATCATGAACATGGCAGATTGTTATCAAAAACAGCTGTTACGAAAAGCTGTATGTTCACAGAAAGACACGACTTCATGATCAGTATTATTGCTTGTTCTCATGAAGTGTTAATTTTGAACAGTTTGAGCAACTATATGTGTCGTCTACCCCAGAGGATAACTGGTACCTGTGAATGTGGATTGTGATGAGGAGTCTTGTATTTCTACAAATTGCTATGTTTTGTCACTATTGAACTTTACTTCCACTGGATTTTAAGATATATGGCATTTATTCTACCAAGGCTCCACTATCTCACAGTGTTGGTGAAAGTGAAAAATGATTCCTGTATCCACAATGCGATTCAGATCGGCTCCAAAATTTAATTGGTTCCTTCTTGGCCCAGACTACATCTTTCCACTGAGTTTGATGAAAATCGGGCCAGTAGTTTTTCTGTAATCCTGCTGACAAACAGACAAACTGAACTGAAAACACAACCTCCTTGGTGGAGGTAAGAAATGCACGGATACTCTAGCATAAATTTCCACACTCCCCCTTAAGCTTAAGTTGCTTTTTATATGTTGTGACGTCAAACTGGCATTTAATGCTGCATCACTTGTTCCTGTTCTGATTGCTGTTAGCATTACTCATAGTACACAGTGTGCAAGTGAAAGTGTGGATCTGTGTTTTCCACGTACACTGCCCTGGATGTGTGGGGTTTTTTTTTGAAGCCACGTGTATTTCTCTATGAAGGAGCTGTAAATTGAAAGTGATGGTTGAATGAGCATTTAGGATTCAGTTCCTGGCTGTACAGTGTCGAGCTCATCATTAGATGCCCGTTGATTGCTCTATTCTCTCACTGCACATTCTTGGAAAATTAGCTTTTCAACTGACTGTGTTTTTCTGAAGCGCCCTTATGTGTTATGATCAATTTTTCAACATTTTCTTTCCTTATGTTCTTTCCCCTTTTGGTTGCACGCTCCCTCACACACTCACACAAACACACACTGTTCAGAGTCATGCTCACAAAAGCTAACGTGCATCCTGCAATCGACTGTCACTGTGTCACAATAGGTAGAAAATCAAAGAAAGCCAATTAAGACTCACTCAACCTCCAGAGCTTCTCCCATCACTCTCCCACATGTGCCCCCGCTATTCCCACAGGAATCCTTTCAACGTATCAAATACAGTTGTCAAAATCTGAAAAACTCCAGAGTTGCTCTCCTCTTGACGAAAAGTCTTCAGCTTCTACAGTACAGACACACACACACAACAAAGGAGGCCATGTGATCTCTGCTCTCTGAGGCGAGAGAAGGCAATTTCATTCATCTCCCTCATCATCTGTCTCTTTTTAATTCTCTCTCTGTCTTCTCTGCCGGTGTTTATGCACAAACGTCTGTCTGTATCTTCATCATACCACCTCCTCTGACTAGTTGAGATCTCTCTTTATCCCTCTGACTATCCAAGGATAAACATATGAGGCCTAAAAAAACATGGCAATTGCCTCCAGAACACAGTCAACATCTGCTCAAACCTAATTGGCTGCCAAGTGATTTTTACCTTGTTCCAGTTGATTTCTATTAGAATATAAAACTTCACTTTCTGTTAAGACTTACAGTTTGAAAGTTAACATCGAACCCCTTTTCAGGTCTTACATACCTGCCTTGGGCACTTAGATGTTAGAAAAACACATTTCTCTGGTTGTTTCCATTCAATTGCAGCACCTTGTCTCACATATTCTCATCTTCTTATCAAAACTGGAGCATCTTGAAACTGGATTTTTAAAATTTATTTATTTCCCCAACCAAAAAGCAACATGTGTTATAAATGAAAATCTTACTCAGAGTGAAGTGTCCTCATGTCAACCAAGATCTGTCAACATTGACTTTTTAGTTCACAATCTCATACATGACTCATGTGTTTTATCAGGGAATTCAAACAGCTGGGATCGTGACCCATTTTGAGTTGGTAACTCTTTTCTAAAACAATCTGGTTTGGAACGAGAGACTTGAGTGCTGATGCATTATTATAGCTATTTGCTGATTTAACTCCAGTTTCCAAAAAAGAAAAAAAGACACAATATTGCAATTGAGGGATTTTAGATCATCCCTCTGAAGATGGGCAGCCCTGAACGGCGATGTTTGATGACATGCAGAGGGATAACAGCAGACTTCTCAGCATGGATAGTAGGGTTGTATTTTGCTCTGGGCTACATGCTGGTAGACTGACAGTCCCCATCTGCACAACACTGAACCTCAAAAAATCAACTGAATCTCAAAAATACTCAAATTTCCTCCCCCACCCTCCTCTCCTCTATTAGAGGCAGACTAATGCAGTGGAAAATCTGTTGTGTTTTGTATTTCAGAATTGCAGCATCTCATCTTCTTCCTCCCTGCTTTGGCTTGTCTCCCTTTTTATCCAGTCCTCTTATCACTTAATGATTCACCTTCATTTCTCCACACATGCACACAAACTCGTACATACACCTATTATATAGTCATTGTCTTCTTACTTTTCTATCACATGCACGTGACCTTTCTTTGCTTTGCGTTTCTCTGCCAGGTGTCTTATTGTTAGGCGGTATTCAATCTGTGTAATTTCACTCGTTTTTGTTTTGCTCATCTGTAGGTGTTTCCTTGTGCTGGTGTATTTGTCATTGCTTAAAAACAATGATGGTGAAAAGACAATAGCATCTATGGATTGCAGCAGCTGTACTGTAAATGTCAGATGGGATTTATTGTAATTGCTTTGACACGTTCCTGCGGTTTGACGGAAGATCCGCTGAAATGAAGCCGTGATCTGAATGAAAGCAAACAGAGAACCTCACTGCTGATTTAGGCAACAACTGTATGTTTTTGGTCAAATTTAGAACGCATTAGCTCCTATTTAAAAAATGTTATCACAATACATTCAATTGCTGCATGTCTATGTCATTGTATATTTGCATCAGATGCAAACAATCACATGCTAGGGTTGTATTTGAAGCCAAAACGGTGAGCTGAAAGACACTAAAACACTCTCTGGGTTAAGAGGAACTGCAGAGTTGGGGAGTGATTCACCTTGTTAATATGAGCAGCTTTAAATCTTTAAATACACATTGTGATATATACATTATTAAGTATTTTCATAGCATGCCTCAAACAGATGTGTGTCTGTGTCACTCATCTCGTCCACTCCAGGAGATGCTTTGGAAAATCAGGAACACTTTGGAGTGAGATTTCTATTAAAAAGTGAAAAAGGAATCATATCCCATAGACATTATCTGTTGTCTGTTAAACTTGCTTTAACAGATGCTTCTGACAGCATGTAGGAGTGTGCCTGACCAATATGAATCCAATGTGCTAGTTTAGTAAAAACTGATGATGGCCGCCCATCTAGAGCCTGGTTCTATTCCGAGGTTTCTGCCTGTTAAAAGGAAGTTTTTCCTCGCCGCTGTCGCCAAGTGCTTGCTCATGATGGGAACTGTCTCTATAAATAATATTAGAGTATGGTCTGTGTGGAAGTGCCTTGAGATGACTTCTGTTGTGATTTGGCGCTACACAAATAAAACTGAATTGAATTAAAATCTTGTGAGAGCTGGATGGAAAACATCTATTAAATATCCACAATCTTTGTATTCGCATTTAGTAGAAGGCCAAGAGATTTTAGCTTTTGTGTATTCTTGCATGAATATTGATTACTTTACAGAGACTTCTGAATTAGAAGCTGCTGGATAGAGCTAAGGTTACTTCAAAGCCCAGTGCTATCAATACATTTTATATTTCTTTCTATTACAGACTTTTATTGAGATTAAAGCAGATGCTCAGTGAAGCAGCTGGAAGCAACCTTTCACTCAGATCAGTATGAAAAGGGATTAGTATTGACACTAGATACTTTAAAGTACATGGCTGTGGGAGAAACAACTAAGTGGGAATCCATCATCATCAAATGTGAACACATTAGCCTTGGATTAGTAGAAAAAAGTAACTGAGCGATTGATGAAGGAGTGGACATGGCAATCGCTTCTTTAATGGGGATGCAGACTTCATTCTCCATCACAGTGAGAAGCAGGCCAGAGAAGAGTAGCTGCTGCTTTATATGACACAACACAAGCTATAAAAAGAACAGCAGTGGTGTCACACCAGAAATTAATAATTCATTTAAATGTAAACCCTCATATGCATGTTTCAACAAGTCAGCGCCAACACCAGGAGCTCCTATATTATTAACAAACATGCGCAGATGTGCACATCACAAACGTCTCTCCCTCTCTCTTCATGCCCTTCAGCCTCTCTGAATTTGATCCCTTTGGTTTGATGTTGCCTTCAAGGAATCCTGAAGGAAGTCAGGCTCCATGCTGTTGAAAACATTGTGTGAAAGTCGGCTCATTCTTGAGAATACGTTATTGTACAGTCTAATGCGATCCAATGCAACAGCTCTGGCATAAATCCAGCTTTTACAAAGATAATAATGTTCAGTTTTGAGTGACACCGTCAGAGTGGAATTAGTTTAACATGTTTATCATTGAGGTTGTAGTTTGCAGTAGTTGTCGAACTCCAACTGTGTTATATTGAAAGCTCTTACTAATATTTTGCCACACCAGTTACAAACATGAGAGGGGCAGAATATTAGGAGCTCCTTTCAATACAATGCACTCCAGTACATCACCCCCACCCATTATGACCTCAATAATAAACATATAGTAGAATTATTACTTTTCTGACGGTGTCAACAAAAACTATAGAATTCGCAAAAGCTTTATAAAAGTAGAATTCATGGCAGAGCTGTTGTATTGGATGGTATAACATTGTGCAGGTGTACCTAATGAAGTGGCCGGTGAGTGTATATGCATGTGCTATAGCCATTTAGTGCACGTGTGTGTTTTACCAGGTTTGTGGTTGCAGCAGACGCATTGGTTAAACATCCTGTTGCCCTGCAGGGAGGTCTTCCTCTTTGAGGTTCTGCTTGTGGCTACAATAAAACGCTGTTAACGTGTGCATCTTCCTGTTGTGATTTACACTGCTAATAGTGGCAACCTCCTGTGGGTTGTTGTAAAAAACACACACTGCATAGACAGTTGTTGAAGCCAGTTTGGCACGTTTGGCATGAGCCTTTGATAGTTCTCTCTACCTCTTTTGTTTAATCTGTAATCTCAGTTTCATGGTGATAAATTGCCAACAACATCATTTACAAGTCTCTTATTCCTTCTGACCCTTTGGCTGATGGACTGACTATCATCGCTGTCTCCTCCACTCCTCATCTTCCTCCTCTTTCTCCCTCACACTCATTTCACAAGAGCATCTCCCAGAAATACATTAGGACACTAACAGTTAATACAGCACACTTTTGCCAGAGTGTTAACACGAGCCAAGATGAGAACACGCATCATTCTTACATTAAAGTTAGTCTACATAGTTTTCTGTTGTAGAAA
The DNA here is from genome assembly GCA_025331565.1 of Holacanthus passer. Taxonomy (NCBI): domain Eukaryota; kingdom Metazoa; phylum Chordata; class Actinopteri; family Pomacanthidae; genus Holacanthus; species Holacanthus passer. Next base: position 4,243,065 of record JAFREQ010000050.1, on the reverse strand, counting down.
GACTTGCATCATGGCGTTTGAATTTTTTTCATGGTCTTGTTTCCTGAATATATAACCACCTCATTGCATATGTTCTGATTCAGTTTTATACCACATCTCAATCCAGTTCAAAGAGCTGAGGGAAGACTGCTTTTCGTTTCCAGCAGCTCAAAGCTCTGAAACAGCCTCTCTGACTCTCTATGAGGGCTGTGGAAAACCATGTGTTTCTACACCTGCTGTACCATTGGAGTGCTTTCTCAATGGAACAGATTGTGACCGTACTTCCATTAGCACAGACAGAGCCATCAAACAGCTCTGTAGGTTTGAACAGCCCACTGAAATGTGCATATACTGTACATACAGGGACAATTTGCTCACACAATGCGCAGCTGTACTGTACATTAGGTCAACATGTACTAAGTTAGCATCTCCAGCGTCAGAGAAACAAACAAATGTCAGCCCTGGCAATTTTCATCTGAACCGGCATCATTTTTCCCAACATACATGCTTATGGGTTACATAAAGCAATATCAGGCTATTTATAAAATATAGGTGGAGCAATACATATCAAGTTGACAGTAGAGGGACGATTCAAGCAACTTTCAAATCGAGCTTTTGATTATTTCCTGCTTGATCTCTGACATTACATGGACGAATAGATCCGCTTGGAGGGATAGGGGGAGGTGGTGACGGGAGGTGACATCCTGCATCTGCCTTACAGTTCAGGTAGCCTCTTGACAATTTTGGGGCCGTGTAACCCCCCAGTCAGATGGTGGTGGTGGTGCCCTTGCAGTCCACTAGATGGGCCAGCACATTTGGCATTTGCCAGATTGCCAGTCTGCACCTGAGCATCTCTGTCTCTGTAGCATAACAGGAAGCTTGCACTGTGAGACGGATAAGTGTCACCTCACTCTCTGCAAGCAACGTTGCAGGAAAGGATGAATGAGCTCAAGTCTCTCTCTGAAACCGATGTGGCAGGGTGAAATCTGTGATGCACTTTAAGGGTGGAACGCTGCAAGTCCCTGCATTATAGAAGAAAATAAGACTGACCCAAGAAAAGACTGAAAAATATAATGTTGGCTGAGGCTGTGTGCAGGACCAGACATTAAGCTTGGTCTCATCTGCTGTTGTGTTACTATTGTGCATTTTGGGGTTGTAGAATAACTGTCAGCTGCTCCAGTCTTGTCATTTCATTACTGTATGAATGATGTAAGAGATCAAGAGTTTGACAGATTTTTTGTTTAGCATCAATGCCAACATAAAACTCCAAACCCTAACAATCAAGCATAATGAACACTGCTTTTACTGCGTAACATTAACATACATCCAAACCCGGCACCAATTTGTGTAGTTATTTTTAAAGCTTTCACTTGTGCCATTCGTAGGAGTGTGGAGTCATTTTCATCACGGGCAGTGGGTGATGTGATTTTGGAGCAGCCTGGAGGTAAAAATGTGCTACATATAATCCAGCTGTCTAATCTTTGGCGCCCACCAGCTCTGCCAAAGTGCCTACAGCAAGGTACCGAACCCCCACCAGCTCCAGAGGTAATGATTTATGGCTGACCCTTCACACAAACGGCCCCGTGGAAAATATTGAAGCACAGTGAAAGTTGTGTGTGAGGAGACATGTTACATGACATGTTTTTTGAAGAAGGTATGATCAAATACAGTAACATTTTTTTTTTGTCTATAGTTTAATTTTCTTTGGAGGATTTGCTGAGCTTTAGCGTTGTTTTGTCTTTCTTACCTCAAAGCTGTCCACCTTATAGGAGACTTGCTCAAAGACAGTTGTTTAAACAGGTTAAAATGTTACTCAATGTCTGTCTTTCTTTCCTCATAAAACCCACTACCTCTCATTCATATGAAGAAAACAAAAAATCACTCGCACACTGATGTTTTTAGTTCTTTCACAGTCAGAGTTAATGATCCAACGAACCTGTCTAGAAGTGAGTGCAAGAACTTTGTAGTAAGTGTTTGAATTTATGCAAAAAGCTTGAACGTGAGCGGGGAACTGCAAAAACAACCACACAGACATCATATCTTCAAATGACGTCTAGGATCCCAGAACCTCTTTTCCCCAACACACACAACTTCAGGGCTGTATATCTTAGAAGCACTCAGGTCACGTCATACTCCAAAGACATAATTTATGTTGACACACAACTCTCATCGAAGCTTCCATTGGTGGCTCTTAGTCCATAATATCAGTGCTAGTGTACACCTCAGCCTTTCCTCTGTCACATGGAGAGCTTTTGGTACTTCGTCCCACGCTCCTGGCACAGGGCCATGCATATTGTATGAGCATGTAACCTACATCTGTCCGTGCCTCTGACAGCAGGGGTCCCCTGATCAGACAGGTTCAGTATGCAGTGTGTGATGGTGTCCAGGAATATGTTACAGGGTGTTTAGTCAATGTATTCCCCTGTCAGAAGAAATCAATGTCCTGCTGATTTGACTTGGATTTTAAACTCTTCAAGCTGCCAGAGGCTTGGGGTGTGTGCTCTTTAAACGGGTGTTCAAAATGTGTTAAGGCTATAATAGTAAAAATATAATGGAGCTTTTATTGCAGTGTGATCAGGAGTGAGGTAAAACATTAGCTAATACATTTCTAATATTTCAGAAGAAATGGCATGAGCTGTGTTTGATTCATATCACCTGGCAAACACCAATCCTCACTTTTGAGGATATTAACCTGCATGACATTAATCAAAGTATAGTCATGGTTTTATGGAGCTGCAGTAAATGTGTGCAGGAGAAAGAAAAATAGAGAGAAAGAAGATCTATGAGACATTCAGGTCGACAAACTCCCACTGATGAGAGTGAGTGAATGGGAGGTGTTAATGTTGGGATTTAGTAAAGCAGCATAAAATCAGACAAATGGTGAGGGAAGTATAAAGCAGGCTGGCCAAGGAAAAATGTAATCGTTGCAAGGCCGAGGGAGAAACACTCATGAATAATTTCGCTGTGCACTGTATTTAACTGACACATTATTCAGCGAGGATGATCAATCCTTAACCACACAGTTTGACTAAGCTGTGGTTTCTCTCTGTCTCTGTCCCAGATTCTGATCGGGGAAGTGACCAATTTCTTCGTGAAGACCGAGGGAGCTCAGGAGAAGACCATAGTGACCGCTGACTGCTGTTATTTCAACCCTCTCCTCCGTAGGATCGTACGTTTTCTGGGTCAGTTATAGTCCAAAAAATCAGAGGTTCTTTAGCTTTGACTAAATAGAGCCTCTGTACTCTGGGACAAAAGCTCATTAAGACTTAGTTGTTCTCTGGCATAAGGCCGGAAAGAGCCCTCGTCCTTGGTTTAGGTCTCCTGTGGACTAATTTTGCTTGTCCTTCTCTTCATGTCCTGCCCTGTTGATGTGCTGTGATCTTTTTCATCATCTATGTATTAATCTAAGTGATGAGTCTTTTAAAGTGATGGACTGTAGATATGAAGCAAAATAGTAAAGTCTCTCTGGCCTTTCACTCCCACACAGATATTAGTCAGTGTAACCATTTAATTCCCATTTAAGTGCTTGTTTCTGACTGACTTTAGATACACACACCCTCCCTCTCTCTCACTTTGTCCCCTCTTTTTTTTTTTTTTACACAGGTGTTTACTCCTTCGGCCTCTTCACCACCACCATCTTTGCCAATGCAGGTCAAGTGGTGACAGGAAACCAGACACCTCATTTCCTGTCTGCCTGCAAGCCAAACTACACTGCTCTGGGCTGCCAGTCTCCGCTGCAATACATCACAGAGCGCCGAGCCTGCACAGGAAACCCATACCTGGTGGTGTCCGCCCGCAAATCCTTCCCCTCCAAAGATGCAGCGCTCAGCTTTTACTCAGCCATCTACACAGTGGTAGGGAACTTTTTGGGGGCAGTGGGTGAAGGGATGGGAGACACACGAGGATAACTGTGAGAAATGATGTTGTGTTGGTCAAGCAAAAACCGGAGCGTGTATTGGTTTTTGAGGTTTTCACAATACTTCATTGTAAGGACCCCTTTATAAAAGATTTATAAGTTAAATCATTTAATAATGCTTTATAGATAAGTTATGAGCTATTAAAAAGAATAACATTTGGGTGGTCAAAGTACAGCACACAACCTGGCAACCTCAAATTTTGTCTCATTGATGGCTTATAATCAATCAGTAATATTGATTAATATATGCTTTATTGATCAATTAGTAAATTATTTTTACCATTAATAAAGCTATTAATTACAATTTATCAGCCCTTTGTAAAAGTTGCCTCATTAGCAAATGTACACACATTTAAATACAATGACAAAAGCTTAAACATATATGTTACTCATTAAGTTCATATTTTCATAATTACTGGATCTCTATACATTTTCTAAAATTAATAGTTGAACATTTTAAACCATTGCAGCGAATTAACCACATTTTGACTCCACATACTGAAATAAACATCTGCTTTAAGGTAATACTTTTAAAATTAAATCTCCCTCTGTGGTAGTCGTCACCTGATCATAATGCAAGTGACCTCCTTTACTTGGATAAAACATGTGCATGTTCAGTCTGGGCCTCTAAAGTATTACATTTGTAGAAATGTTTAGTTACGATTTAAGTGCTGGGGAAAAAAACGTAATTGGAGCATTTTTCTCTTTTTAATTACAGTGCCGTGTTCCTGTCATTTTCTCGAAGCATTAAACTAATCATGGCAGTGTTTTCATGGTGCTTTCTTTTTGTACCCCATCAAACCTTTCAGATGCTCTAAAATCCCTGCTCAGTGCGGCCTCTTGTGGCTCATTCAAGCTGTTCAGCCTGTTAAGCTATTCAAGCTGTTTGCACAGTGTGAGCGATCTCAGCTGGCTCATCTGTGGATTCAACACCTGCATTCAGCTCAACGTGAACAAACAACAGTGCATGTTTTTTTTTACTTCAAATATGTTTCTGTCTTCCAGATGTACGTGACCCTGGTGTTCAGGACCAAAGGGACCCGTCTGGCCAAGCCCACCCTGTGCCTGATGCTGCTATCTCTGGCCGTGCTGGTGGGGGTGATGAGGGTGACGGAGCACAGGAACCACTGGAACGATGTCCTGGCTGGGTTCGCTACCGGAGGAGCCATCGCTGCCTTCCTGGTGAGGAGAGGATGGACGGAAGGAGAGAGATATGGGGAGGGAAAAAGGAGTGGGAGAAGAGATAGAAGGGATCAAAAAAGAATGGAGGAGGATGAGACAGCGGGAGATTGAGGAGGAGGATAGAGAGACAAAAGCAGTAACTACAGAAGCAGTGAAGTTGACGAAGCTGTGTAACTGATAGGAAGGTTGTCATATCTTCATTATAAACGATTCTAGGCTGATTATTTTCCCCCAAAATCACTGCCCCAGAATAAGCTGCAGAATACCTATAATACTACAACTTGCCATTTTATCATCTTCAGGCAAAGTGAGGGGAACATATAGTATCCACAAACCAAATGTGTTCACGTTAAGTACAACCCCGATTCCAAAAAAGTTGAATGCTGTGTAAAACAGAAATAATAACAGAATGCAGTCATTTACACAAACAAACTGTGTTTTCAAAAAACACAAAGTGTTCCTGAGTCCATGTATTAATCTCCTTTATACAATCATGTGTTCACAAAGTGTTGAACCTCTCTCCATCCTTGCTTGTGAATGACTGAGTCTTTCCAGAATGAACCTTTCATACCCAATCATGACACTATCACCTGTTACCAATGAACCTGTTTACCTGTGGAATGATCCAAACAGGTGTTTTTGGATCAGTCCACAAGTTTCACAGTCTTTTGTTGCTCCTGTTGCCAACTTGTTTGAAACGTGTTGCTGCCATCAAATTCAGAATAAGCAGATATTTACAAAAATCAATTAAGCTGATGAGGTCAAACTTTAAATATATTGTCTTTGTACTGTTTTCAATTGAGTATATGTCAGAAAGGATTAGCAAATTATTGCATTCTGTTTTATTAATGTTTTACACAGCATCCCAACTTTTTTTGTTGTGAGAAAATAATCTTTATTTTGATTATTTACAGTACATAGTTAAAAGAGATTAAGCATCTGATTTACCAAGTGTCTAGTTCCTGTTTCTAATATATATATATTTGTATTGAAATCAATATAATACATTCATTTACAATATGATACATTTGAATATTCAATTTAAACCAAATAGCATGAATTTCACCAGAATCAACATCCGACATATAAGTTAGAGCTTCCCTGTATAAGCTCTTTAGCTTTAGCTGGTGTTTAAGTTAAGTTTTTCTCTCTTGCTTGGTTGGATTGAGCTACAGTGCTGCCTTATGTGGATTTGCTAAGTGATCAGACATTTGAAAACCATGGTGCAGTTACTGTAGTTTCTTTGATATAATATTTTTTAAATGGTAAAACTGGCACCAAAAAGTCAACTTTGACCAAATACGTAGGTAGTTACTGTGTTTCGCCTTTGTAGGACAGGATGGAAGCTGTGATGAAGAGAGAAAGGAAGAATTGAATCAGGAAAGAATTCAAAGAGAGCAGTGTTGGCGTGATGTGGGTGCAGGAGAGATGGTGGGAGGATGGACTGATGATTAAGGCGAGCTTAAGGCAAAAAAGCCTGTGTGATAGAGGCCACACACACACACTTTTACACCTGTGAATGTGAATGGGCTGATCTGAATCTTTACCATGGTGCATTCCGTGTCATTTGGTCCTGGACCTCTTGGCCCAAAGCAGTTTTCTGGAAAAACTTCAAGGGTGTGTTAACTTAAAGATCAAAGAGCTTCCTGTGGTTCATCCCTGAGAATTTAGTTCTCTTTCCATCTCTCCTCCCATGTTTCATTCTTCCTCTCTCTTTCTTTTGTCTCTCCATCTCTCGCCCTCTCATACCGTAAGCGTCCTCTTCAGTATCTGTTCCCATGGCACTCGGAGCATTTCGCGAAACAGAAAATCATCCATCTCTGCGCTGCAGTGGAACAAATCTCTCTCCTCCTTTTTTCTTCTTTTACCTCTTTGCTCTGCTCTCCGTCAGGTGTCATGTGTCATCAACAATTTCCGGCCGACTCAGATCGCATTGCCGACTCCTCCGCCTCCGCAGCGTCCAGAACCCTCCATGGGGCTGCCTCTTCTCACCCTGCCCCGTGTGGAGAGTCCACTTGAAAAGTTAAGTGGCCTCCAGGTAAGGGATGGGGGAAAGCATTGTGGAAGGACACAAATAAAATAGCTGAGATTTAAAAAAAAAAAAAAATAACAGTGTCCATGATGTATTTGTTTTTGACTGAAAGGCTAATACCACTTTGGTCCAAAATTAATTATCTTACCAACTATTGGGCATTCATGGTCCACAGAGGATGAAACTCCCCTGACTTCTCCTCTTGTGCCACCATGACTTTCACATTTGTGGTTATGAGTGAGTCATCAATTATTCAAAGGATTGTTATAAAATCCTCTTTGGCTCTTATCCTCGTTTTTAAATGTGTATATGTTTTAGTCCTTTCTGTCCTCACTGATAACCTTGGTTGTCTCATTGTATCTGGATGTTTCCTAGATGTCTCTTACTGTCTGATATCTCTGTTGTCTACCCTCTATCTCTTGTCTAGACATCATCATTTTGCATTTGTGTCTCTCGCTGTCTCAGTCAAGTAAAGTCAGCTCTATTCCCTCGAGTTTTCACTTCCCAAGTGTTTTGAAATGTTTTATGCTCTTTACTTCCCTCCCTCTCTACCTCTCTCCTAATGTTCTCTCTGTCCTTTTCCCGCCTGTTAGGCTCCAGGGCTACCGTATTCTGAGATCACATGACCATCAGCCAATCCCGTCCCCCGCCCCTCCCGATGTGCTCCTCCCCTCACGGCGTTGCCTCACCAGCGCAGTCTAGACCTGCCCTCTGAACGCCCCCCGCCCTGCCCCGCCCACCCCGAAGGACGACATCCTCTCCGACGAGTCAAGTCCACCCAGGTCTGAAGGTCCACCAATCACAGGAGGCAGAGCAGCAACACATGCGAGCATGGCTGAAACCTGTCATCCGCTAAGGACCAATAGGAGACGGATACATGTCCTTCTGTCCTGTTCTGTCCTGTTTGTCCTCCAAGATGGCCTCCTCTTTCTTTCAGGTGTAAAAGAACCAATGAAAGACTCGCCAAAGCCAGAGCTGTTGAAGCAATACTGTGTCCTATTTGCTTGTCCTGTTTTCCACAAAGACCCAACAGTGACTCTAAAGACTGTTGGCTGGTGATGACTTGACAAAACACTTGATCAAAACAAAAAACTCAGCGGTGCTGAGGGTCTTTTAATGATCAAAGAAAATCCCAACCACTGGTGGATCGTCCTCAAAAGACCATTTTGTAACACTCAGGACAATACAATGGAGAAAAAAAAGGACAAGATTAAAAACACCTTTAAAAAGACCTTTATTTAATCAAAATGCAGGTACCGTCAAGTATTATGGTACAGATTTTTTTCTGTCCTCAAAACTAACTAATCTAACTTTGTAAATTATAGCACAGATGAACCAATTTAGTGTTCAGTAAACTGTGTATCTTATTGTTTTGGGGGATATGAGTCTGATCTCTTGCTGTATATTGTGTGAAGTGACAGGAGAGAGGTTTATACACACTAGAGCTGTGCTTGTGATACCACACTTGTTTTAGGGCATCTGTTAATTCATCCCTGAAGTGAACTAGATTTCCATCTACTTATTATTCAGGTGTGTGTTTTTAAATGTCTGTATATTTTACGTCCATGCTGTGAAATATTTGGAAAGTTTCATCATTTGACTTCCTGCTTATTCCCATGTGGAGTTCTTGTTCGTGTTAGTTTGCACAAAAGTCTCACTTTCTCTCTCCCCTCAACATGTTCATGCCTCTTTTTTTTCCTTTAAATCACCTGTATCTAAATGTTAATGTATTTTCACTCTTTGCTTTCCAAAATGAATGTTTTTATAAGAGTATTATGGCATCAGTTGTTGATGCTACTGTTTGTCCATCTGTCCTGTTCGGTGAATTCCAGATTTCAGTCTGCCGTCCTTTCCTCTCACTGATTTTAGAAAACCAATGGCACAGACCAGTGTGTAACACAGAGGTGAGACCTCTGAGTTTTGTATAGTTTTGTACAGTATATAGGTTTCTTTACACAGTATATACTACATTATCATTATGTTTAAGTTGTGTGGACAATGTGAAGCTACCTGAAGCTGTCTTGTAGGAACATGAGTAGTTGCCTGGTCTAAAGCAGGAATGTAGCGCAGTGGAGAAACGTGTGAAATCTAACAGCATTCAGTCGGTGTGTTTGGCTCATAACTTGCTTTGGTTCTGCTCAGTTCAAGAGGACACTGCAGGCAGGTTATACTGGGAGGAGAGTTTGCAATGGGTTATATAATAAAGACATTGCTATGGTTTTATTAAGCGTGTGTGTACGCGCGCGCGCGTGTGTGTGTACTTATTGGGATTTGTATGTATGTTTATAATGAGCACACTGTATGGCAGCATAACTGTTAATTTGGCAGTCTGTTTTCTTAAGTTAAACTGTCAAAAGTAGCTGCTATAATTACACACTTGTGCTTGTGTGTAACTACGGGCCTTCAGAGGACCCCTGCCAAGGCATCCTAACAATGCCTGTTATAGCAGAAGATGCTCATTATAGCTCTGAGATTACCTACAGTAAAACTTTTCAGTCAGAATTTTTTGTAAACAACTGAAGAGGTTGATTAAACATAACTGTCCAAATAATGTTATTTTCATTTTAAAAATGTCTCTGTTTTGTATTTATTTACCAAAATAAATTGCAATTACCACACACTGCTGACTTTTTTCATTGATTTGTTTTGATTCCTCGCACACTTCAGGAAGGATACATTTTTGTTGTTATACCAGCTCCACTTGTTTTTTGCTGTCACTTTAAATCGTTGACATAAAGTAGCCATGATCACTGTATGTTAAAGTATAAAGAGACATTTTGTGGTATATCTGGCCGCTTTAAATTCATTAATCAGTCAGACTAAAAGCAATAGATCTTTATCACAGCAGGCATTTTGACTTGAGATAGTAGGAAAGGCACAGGTGTTACTGTGAGTCTGTATGAACAAAACCAGGACCCTGAAACTGAAGCAGCTAAATAGAATTCAGTCATCATTCGTTTAATATTAACACCTGTGCTTTTCCTACTTTGACATGTCTTTAAGTCTTCCATGAAAAAGACCTAGTTGTGTGGTAAAACACAGGGGCTATGTACAGATTTTGTACTACTTCACAATACATACAAGTTGTATTCAATTCACTCAAAAATCAAACAGATTAATATAAAGAATGACATTATAAGTTTAGTTAATTTTGCTACTTTTCCAACACACTAGAATCTGGTACTGGAACTCACTCATGGAAAAGTGCTGCCCCTTAGTGGTCATTACCAGCTTTTCTTAGAGATGACGTATCAATGTAAAACACATTATGTATAATTAGTGTATAAAATTTGTTGTGATTGTCAAATGAACACACTTGCAGTATGGAAAGTACTGCAAAAATGTATATGCACAACCTTCAACATGGCAGGAAATTCGAATTAACTTCATGCAGAGAGAGATGTGGAAGCAGATCTGTTCAAAAAGCTGTAGTTGGGTGCTGTGGACACATGGTGGCAGTGTTCACCATGCTAACCTGAAGACAGAGGGTGAACCAAGTGAGGAGGTTTCAGCATTCACCAGTTTTAATATTTATGAAATGAAACAGCACATTAGGAATGTAAAAATATGCTAAAACAAAAGTAAGAGCATGTTAAAATGTTTTTCACTTGAGACCTCTGCTGGCCCACATTAGGTGTTAGTCATCAAGCTAATAAATGTAATGTAATGGTGCAATAATTTTGAAATGTAGCAACAGGCAATTTCTCTTTCTCTCTCTTTCTCTCTCAATTGCCCCAATCTCTCCCTGCCTCCCTTCTTTGTGTTTCTTTGAGTTTGTCAGTCTTGCTAACGACAAGGCACACACACACACACACACATACACACACACACAAACAGAGAACTCTCTGCACTCTCTCGACAACATTATCTTTTCCGGAAATTGCTTCTCAAGCACAGCCGGAGCCCCATTAGAAAAGAAGAGCTCTACACTGTAACCTTTTTAAAAAGCCATTAGTGATGCACCTGCTTCTCTCTCTCTCTCTCTCTCTCTCTCTCTCTCTCTGTATTTGTGTGTCCTATTTGTCTCTCTTGTTAACACTGACACACACACACACACACTCAGTCTCCACCCTGATTGCGAGCTTGCCCGTTCCCAATCCCACAAACTGACTACTGAGCAGCACAAGCATCCTTCCACTCCAATTAGAGTATGAATCACTGACATTTGAAAGTTCTGCATCAGACTGCAAAACCACTCAATTCAATAATTCATGTGTGTTATTCTAATGGCTTGTGACTGTTAAATCAGTGTTTGGGACATGAGTAATTCTCTCTCAAAGCTACACACTGGGAAAACAAGATCTTTCATAAAATGTCATGTCACTGAAGTGAGCAGGCCACGTTTACTCCAGCAGAGATGAATGAGAAACTCATTTTGGTGATTCATTCAGTGTTTGCCTAAATTTGAGCATACTGTACAAACGAGCTTTCAATTATAAAAGCTGCTCCCACTTACAGTGATTTAGTGTTTTTGTCTTAGTTATTTGATACCTTAAACATCCAAAGCCATTTCTCGGAGACAGAAGTGATTTGTGTTTGCTTTGGTTGCCTCCACATTAACATCACTTACTTTAAGTGCTGCAGGACCTCAATGAATTGGAGGGACATGACATAGTGTAATGTGCATGGTATGAACATGTATGACAGCGTATGCTCATACTTGTGTGGAAGAACATATTCATTTTTTAAAAATCAAGCTTTTTGTGTCTCCAGAGGAAGCTGTGTGACATGATTAACTGCCTTAAGTGATGTCACTCAAGTCAGACTATAAGACTACAAACTGGATAATGAAAAAAATCTGGGGGTGTGGAGTTACAAAGAAGTGAGCTTTCCAGACCTCTGTCTACTCATCTCTGCTTGACGATAGCAGTTTGAGGCTATATTAGCGGCTATAAGCACAACACACTCAAATCTCCAACCTACAACCTACCACCTTGTATTATGGGTAAGGTAGGCAACAGGTTTTGAAAATGAAAAACACATGGAATAAAAATGACAAGATCTCTGGCTCTGCTGCATCGATTTTGATCCTGTTTTTAAAACTGTCTATTGTGAGTCCTCCAATACTAAATTGTTGTAGTGCTCTTTGAAGCATCATATTATCAGAGAAAAGGGATTTTTTCAGGATGGCAATAAAAAAAAAACAGTTCATGAGCTCACCCCAAACCAAACTGAGACATTTTATTTATATATTAGATGATGATATGTGAGTGATTGTGTGTATGCGTAGGTTTGTTTGAGTGTGTGTACCTGTGATTTCGTGTGATGAGCTGAACTTTGCTCCCTGACTCAATGTCTGTCTGTTTGGCGTAATGCTCCTGACCCCGAGGTCACACACTGTCTGGGGCTGAATCTCTTTGTGTGTGTGTGTGTGTGTGTGTGTGTGTGTGTGTGTGTGTGTGTGTGTGTGTGAAAGAGAGAGAGAACGAAAGAAAAAGAAAGGAAAGAAATACAGAGAAAAAAACTGAGTGTAAGTGAGTATGTGAACTGAGAGAGATAAAAAGTATGTGGATGAGTGTGGTTTATCGCATCCCAAAACAAACCAGCAGCCCCTGGGTAATAAAAATGTACTATCTGTCATAGTAAATTACAAATATTGGTCTTTGCCTTGCTGCAGTCTCCTGATTATGCTCAATGGTCTGCCTCTGACAATTATGAAGCCATTAACACTGTGTGAGTGTGTTTATGTGCGTGTGTGTGTGTATGTGTGTGAGAGACAGAGAAAGACTCTATGACTGCTTATTTGAGGAAATATGCTATCGGATTTTTATGGCCTTGAAAGCTCCAGTGCCTTACAGCTTCAGCCTTGTGGGCTCTCAAACATCAAATTTACATGTTTGCTGTCTGTCTGCAGTTCTGTCTCTGATGTCTCGGCCCAAAATGAACAGAGCAAAGAGAGGAGGGAGAGAAGAAATGAAGGAGAATTAGAGATAAGTTATAGCAAAGACAGAAGGCAATTTAGCTCTCGTATGGAGCTTGTGTGGATCATTACTGAGCATTCAGCACTCACACAAACACGCACGCACACGCGCGCACACACACACACACACACACACACACACACACACACACATGTTCTGGGTTTCGAGGGGCAGCTCCTTTACAGGCCACCAGATGAGGAGAGGATTATAAAGGGCCTTACCATCAATCCCATCCAGCATGTCTGCTAAAAAAGACAATCAACCAGATACAGAGGTCCCTGGATTAGGAGGAGGAACACATACACACACACACACACACACACCTCACAGGCCACGTAAAAACGTCTATTAAGACCCTGCCAGAAAAAAACATTCAAGACACACAGTCCCATTATAGTGAGTTTAGCACTAATGACTGACAGAGTGGTGGCTTTGTCTAACAATATGTTCCTCTCTCTCTATCTCATACACCTCAGTGTTGATTATGTGTATTAATATACACATATTACACAGCAAAGAAATCTATACAAGAGGGAACACAACAACACGATTAGCTGCAAAACAATAATATTAAACTTCATATAGCATATTTCATTTGAGGCAATACATGCAACCTATGTAAAAAGACAGATGCAGGAAATAGGAGGAAAAAAACATAGCAGAAAGAATTTATGAAAATAGAAAGATTTAAAATTGATAAAATTAATAGTAAATAAGTAATAATAATAATAATATGTAATGCAAATGTATTGCGATGCAACAGCAATAAATTCGTAAAGTCATGTTGGTTTCTATAGTGTGTGTTATTGTTTGGGGCAGCATTATATTACGACCCCTACTGTGAATCTCTTATATTCTTATTGATGTGTCCACTTCTTGGACAAAATGTCAGTATATAGGCTTGGCTCCTATGGTGTTGTCTTGCTTTGCATTGAACACATTTTTTGCTATTTTGTCCAAAAGCATCTAACACACCCTTATGGTTCAAACAACAAAGTGCAAAATAATGAAGTCAAAGCAATATTTTACAACATTATAAGCTTCAAAAAGGTAGCAGGCTTAGGTTATTTATTGCAGGGCTATTGCACAGGATTGCATTTCATTTTACAATGTCTCTCCACCCCCATTATTAAGAATATTATAGAGCGAAGGTAGGAGTCACAAAACAGCATGGAGGCACCATAAATGCAACATAAACCACCATATTTTAACATTTTATATTATGATGTCACCATAAGGACATAAAAACCAGAGTGGAACAGGTGCAATAAACTCTCCTGTGAGAAACACACCTCAAACAGACTGTATAAAGAAAAACACAAGCAGCCACTAAAGATTTGGTCTCATGTAAGTTTGCAGTAAAGAAAACTCAATTTGTGTACTTTAATATCGACGAGGCAAATTAACAGCCACTCACTCCAACACGTGCATCCATATTACAACCCCCTAAACTCTATTTATTTCCCCTTTCACCAGGGCCTACCAGAGCTTGGGAACCTCTGCACTACAGGGCATGCATCTCCGGCATCAGGGCTGGAAGGAGGCATGGACAAGAGAGAGAAAGAGTAAGCATGAGGAGGAGGAGGAGGAGGAGGTGAGAGGTTGCAGCTGAGTTGCATGGGATGCTGATGCTGCTGCTGCTGCTGCTGCACAGGCTCGGTCGCTCCATCCCTCCCTCGGAGAGAATGGAAAAAACAAGGAGTGGTTAGATGTGATTCCCCCACAAGCAGGAGGAGAGAGGAGCGCACAGGAGAGAAAGGGATAGCGGGGAGGAGGAAGGAAGGAAGGAAGGAAGGAGGGGGGGCGTTTCCCTGCACACTATAGCCTATTCTCACACTTCAGCATGGATGCAATATGTGGCATATGGAGCTGGCTTCTCCTGGAGAGCTGACATGAAGGTGGACAAAGCGGTAAGTTCATTACAATTTTTTTTTTCAACCATGAAAAGCGTTTTGTTTTGGACACATCGCCGCGTTTCTCTCCATCACTTTGATATTGAGAGATATTTGTTGATCATCCCTGAAGTGGAGGAAACAAGACTTGTAGATGGAAGCTTTGGGCATGAGATTTACGCACGATCCGTGAGATTTACGCACGAGCCATTTCTCGCTTGAGGATGTGATAACTAAATGGTCCCATCAGCATCACCCCCTCCCCAAGTTCCCCCGCATCAAATGACTTATTATGTCAGTATTTCAGTCCTTCCTCCTTTGTAGCCTGTTGGATGAGAAAAAAAGAGACAAAGATGGTTTAAAAAAAAAAAAAAAATCTCCACACTCCCTGCAAAGGGTTAAAGATTGAATCCAGGCTTGCCACTCTGAACTGGGTTCTCCTTGTGAGTGGAAGCGGATGTATTTACAAACAAAGGAAGCTTTAATATCCAAGCCTGTCACGTAGAAGACAGGTGCTGGCTATCTGCAATTTTACAGTGGTGGTGTTGGTTGTCTGGTTATCTGGGCTAGTAGGCCAACTGGAGCCTTATGTGCATTTAGGCCCCTGCAAGATTAAGAGTCTCTGTTAAGTTTGTCACTAAAAGTTTGGCCATAGGCACAGAGGGTAGTTTCTTTATTCTGCACTCCAGGCTGAATTTGTTGCATTAGCCATCACTGAGTGGTTTATTTATTTATTTTGTGTCTGGGTAGTGACTATTAGGCTCCACAGCGTGGCCAAAATGACTGGAAAGATTTGCCGTTGCAGGCATAAGCATAAACATCCTCATAACAGCGCCTTTAGTTCCAAGCAATTAAGCAGTAATGTGCAAGCAGCAAGCCCGGCGTCCGCTCAGCCTCTGTCTCCATCTCCATCTCAAGCCTGTCTTGTCTTTGCCTCTGGCACAGCCACTTGTGATTCTGCATCCTATCTGAAACACCAGGTACATTAAAGGATTGATAAGTCTGTTGCGTCAGACATAAATATGAAACACAGACCGATTGCCTTTCATTAGGCCCTGCAGCTGGAGCCAGTCCACTTTCAATCAAATCAATTCAGGAAATGGATTTTCTTATAAATGCAAACCAGATGTCTTTCGCCATGACACGCAAAGTTCTCATCCAGTCCATGCAGCTATTACTGGGAATAAAGGTGGAGTTGTTAATATGTGGGTGGAAAGGTAAAACTGAGGTGACAAAAAACAGGCCAGGTCCATACATTGAAAACTGCTTCTGCAGGCACACCCATTGTATGAGAGAGGCATTCTCACATAGCTGAACCCTGCACACACACACACATACAGACACAACTACACTGAAGCATGTCTTCAAATTAGACGGAGACATTCCAGTGACACCGAGCAGACACAGACCGGTCCTGTGTAGTGAAGAGGGCAGCAGCAGGGTGTATTTTTACACCAGATCTCTGACACCTACGTACATCTCTTCACAGCTCTTGGTGAGAACAGAAGACACGTCCACTTGAGTTGTCATCATCTGCAGCCCAGACATGGACAGTTGGGATGGAGGAAGAGGCAAGAGGCGAGGAGAGAGAAAGATGAGGAGAGAGGACTAGAAGAATATAGGTAATGAGGGAGACGAGTGTCGAGATCTTCTCGACGTGATGGCTCCAGCTAGTTTTTTGGCACTTCTCTTGCAGTGACAGCGGGTTCGGATGTAGACTATCACAGGTGTGAGTGAGGTGAGAGGATTGTCAGTGGCAAATGGGAACTTTCCGGGAGTGTCGGGGGTTTCGCCGTGTGCAGCTCTGATGGGTGAAGGCATACAGAGGAGGACATGTGGTTTATGCATGTGTCTGGATGGATAAACATGCTTATCTGAGGAGGGGAAAGTAGGGAGTTGAGGGGTGAAAGAGTAAACGGAGGGCAAGAGCGCAAAAGACGACAGAGGGATCACAGTGATTAGAGAAGAAAGGTTAAGGAGGGGGGGAAGTGAGAAGAAGTGAAAAAAGAGAAAGAGACAGTCAAGTCATGTTTGTGAACTAGCCTGAGTTTTCCAGGGGGAGCTGTCTGTGGTGCTGATGCAACCCCCCCCCCCTCCACCTCCCCTTTTCCCAATGACTCTCCTTCTCTCTTGTTCTCTCCTCCTCAGCTGTTGATTGACAACCACCAAGTCTCTAATTGGCAAGTGTGGATAGGGAAGAGTCAGGCTTATTCTCCATGGGACAGACCGAGGAGGAGAGAAAGAAGAGTGTGTGTGGGGGAGGAGATGGGGGACGTACCAGGGAGAGTCTAAGTGAGAGAGGAGACAAAGATGGGCAGACGGAGATAGATGGGGAGGGGGGAGGAAAAGGAATGGAACATGGAATGAAGGAAGGCATGAGGTGAGGAGGAGGGGATGGAGGTGAGGGCTGAACATCTGTTTGGTAATCAGTCTCTCCCCTCAGCGCAGTGTAACACACACTGACACCTATTTGATAATTGGTGAGCCTGCCCTCTCCCTCAGCGCTTGGCTAAATGGTTGCTTGATACCAGGGAGAGCAAAGGGACTAGCTGTTGGCAGTGCAATCTGTTTACTTGGTGCGGCTCAGGTAGAGATGCATAGCAGGCTGCCAGTGTGTATATGTGTGTGCGTGTAAAGCTTACAATCGGCTTATTAGTCTAACAATGAGCTCAAGATGGGACTTGAAGCATGCGTGAAATGTGCATTATAACCTCTGAGACAACGCTGCTGCATTGTTATTCAAGGATAAATATGATCTCCTTTGTCTCTCTTATCCTAGGTGCTGTCCTTAAAGAATTTGCCTCCGCGCAGACCTCTCCTCCTTCCACACTGCAGTCTTATTCAGGAGTGCACGAGCTGAAGGGATGCACACAGAAAAGGAGAATGAGCTCCAGAGCTGAGAGGAGACAGAAAGGAATGGAGGGAAGGAGGTGGGCCTCTTTGCTCCGGTCTCGACCACGGGTATTCTTGGGTTGATAATACAGATGTGGATGTTATTGCTTGAGAATACGCGTAGTCGAGTGGAAGCTTTATCATCTACATGGGACCAAAAGCAGAGCTCTATTCAGTAACGTACAATGGCAGAGGCCAGGCAGACACATAACAAGGTATAGCCAAGCTGAGGAGGTGACACAGGCATGGGGTGGTTTTTAATTAAGCACCCAGAGGTGACTTTTTATGAGAAAAGGGCTTATTTTGTTCAATCAGAAAGGTTTTTAAATAGAACGCAATCAGAGCCAGCCAAATCAAATCCAGCCACTGAAAAGGTTTTATCATCGTAGGTTTATCAACCATGTCACTCTTTACACCTGTGGAGGAAATGAGTTTGTTTCGCTGGCCAGATTCAGCCTCTCCTGCAGCGGCGCCGGTGGGGAAGGCTTGCAGCGTGCCACTAAGCTAAACCCCCTGGGCATTAGTTCAGGGAGCTTAACACAAAAGTCTTCAGACTCAGACGTTAATTCCAAACCTTCTTGATTACACACCCTTGTCAGTCAGTCGTGCACACAAGTGAGCCCATAATCTTATCAGTTGATGAGTGTCTTTCACAGCCCTTCACACTCGGCACCAAACGTTTTCCACACACTGAACAGAAATTTGAAGTTTGCAAAAACTGGTGCCAAAAAAAACTTTCCTGTGGGTCCTCCTCACACGTAAACGTCTGCAATACCGTGGGATGGTACATTATAACTGTGCATAACCAACTACTCTCACACTCCTATTTTTGACTCCGTGGCTTGTGCTAAAAATGTGTGAGAGTTTGATGCCTGTAGCAGCAACAGGAGACAGTAACACATGACGACATGTCAAGGTTTGCACCCGTTGCTGATATTTCAGAATTGGGCTCAGATGACTGGCTGTCATGATGGAGACGCATGCACACACATGTACGTACATGAACTGCATGAGGGCTCACATAATCTGCGTGCCAGTAGGGAAATAAGGGACTGATGGATCAACAGGCATACAGATAGATCCCTATATATACAGTATGAATGCACACACTGCAGCTAGGTTCACTGGGTCCATGTGCCAGTGGGGAAATAAGGGATTGATTGATTTTATGGGTGACTATTTTTAGTCAGAATGATGGATGTTTATGTCTTTTATTGATCAAGTTGAGGTGTGGGTCTGAAGAATTCTTGGACGTCAGGGCTTGCTGATTAATCAGGCAGCAAAGGTGTTGGAATAAAACACCCTGAATAACATTTTTGGTACATTAGCATTATTGCTAAGTATTATAAATTAGAAAATCAACATTGCATTGCAAATTCAGCAATATATTAGCATCTGTTTGCAAATGTGCCCATGATGAATTACACTCTTATCATTTACTATAGCATGATTTCTTACTACTGTGTAAGCAAATCTCTTATTTATTAGCACAGTATGTAATTATAATTTATATGAATTTCCACGCTGGCGTTGGGTAAACTTGTTGATTGTGCAAAGCCGTTTCTGTGGTTTTGTGTGTATTTGTGCATGCATGTGTGCGTGTGTGTGCTTCTAAGCAACAAAATGACTATTGTGAGGACAGCTCCAGGTGCCTAGCAACCGAATCGCTCTGTTTCCTTGGCAACAGTTGCCTGGCACTCACTGTGTGGGTGATTGGCAGCCTTGACAACGGAGACGGGGTGACACTTGACCTCGCGTGCTGAATGGGAGAGGAGAAATAGAAGAGAGGGGGAGGGAGTGGGAGGAGACGTGCAGGGACAGATGAGAGACTAAGTGATAATCATTCTCCATTGTAATCATCCTCCAGCATGTTTCATAAGGCGGCGGCAGTACCTCTCCAGCTGGGGTCCATCATCAAACACAATACACAGTGCAGCGCGCGCATGCACCGACACACTCTTCCTGGGTGGAGAGCCCAGGCAGCCACTCCACATCTCATCTATTATCAGTCAGGCCTGCCTGGTGCACAGCCTTGCTCCACTGTGTCTTCTTTCATTTGTGATCTGCTACATCCTGTGCACTCTGCGGGGATGAATGGATACTGGACTCACGGTCACAGATGCCACAGGAGAGCAGATCAGAAGCTTTCAGACATTTTACTTTGAAGCTGGCAGCATCTTTGGCACCTTTGAATTTAAGTGCCATAATTATTAAAATGTGTTTTTTGGTGGTTCTTCTCCCTCCATTCAGCAGCTGAGGGTGTCTCATTGTGCTACGTTTTTCATGGCCAACTACACCTGTGTGTAATGATGGATCAAAACTGGAACAGTGGAACAGTACAAGCTAAAATAAAGAAAAAAGCCACATTTGGAAGTTGAGTCTGTTCTTTCATCTCATTCAACTTTTGAACTATTAAATCTATATTATACTCAGCACGTCAAAGGCATTGTAATTTAAATGTATTATCCCAGCACTGAGACCTGTACAAGTCTTTGTGGATATGACTTTTTTAAAAACATTTTCTTTATCAGTTCATCTAAATCCTGACTGTAATTCTGAGGTTGTCCCTCCATTTGTCACCAGCTGGTGGTGCTCAGTGCTGTACAGGATGTTCATATCCTGTAAGATCTAATCACTATGGTTTCCTATTCCCCTCATAACGAAATAAAAAAGTAAGACTATTACATTCAACTAAACCAAATCAAGGTCAGACAACCACATCTTGCTCACTAAAAGAAAGAGTATGCATCAGGTTTTTAAATCTTTTGCTCGCTGCTTACTGCTTCAACAAGAATTCTTACCTCTATCAAAATACAGTGAATTTACTTCATTATACAATAAAATGAAAACAAAGCAACACTTAGTGGTATCAAGTCTTATTGCTCCTTTATTTCCAAGATCACACTTATCAAATTCATAATGTTTAAAAAACTGCTTGCTTTCATGCTATTCAACACTGATGGCTGTTACATAGGAAAATAAACACCCAATATTATCACTTGATTTCAGTATAGGTTTACAATATGATGTACATTTACGCTTAATAACAAATCATTCATACTTCTTGAAAATTTCTTAAACATGTAAGCTAAAAACATATAATCGACTGAAAAAAAACCCTGAATGATTTAAGAACAATTCAAAACTTTAGAACGTAGCAGCTAAGCTTAAACCTTTTTCATTCCTCTCTCCAGTGGAATGACCTAATATTGTAACACAACTGTCTTTATGAGGATGAGGAGAGCTGTGGGTACTTATTACGGTGAACACAACCCATAACATCATACCTGAACTGTGCAGCCTAACTGGAAATTTAGGTCCCGCTACTTGTGTCAGTGTGTATAATGACAATGAGTGTGTGGAAAACTCCCATGTTCTGTTTTCAGCCTGTTTCTGTCAAGATCCACATATTCACGTCTCTTTCTTATCATACCAACCAAAAACATTTTATTTTCTACTGATTTCACATTAAAGGTGCCCAGGTGGGAGCCCATTCTTTTTCACTACAGGCCTTTTAAATATTATTACATATGTGCGGTTAAACACAAAATGAAAAGCAGGACACATATTTTCAGAATCTTCAACAACTACAATTTAAAGGCTTGTCTACAATTAAAAGGGAAAACAAATATTGGGAAAAAAAAAAAAAGTCATGATCAATGTATGAAGATCAGGTTACACTGATTAAAACAAATGACGTAATAAATCTCAGCAGTCAGAAGCAGAGTTGTGGCTTAAACAGAAAAGACAGAAGTCAGAACAACAGGAATGATCCAGAGCTGCTTTGTGTTGAAAATGTCTTCTGACCAGCATGATCGTAATGGGCCCAGGACCATCCTCATCCCGTTCCTAAAAGACATCCAGCTCCATGAGGGCTACTGATTGGCTGCTTCACAAGCATCTATCCAATCGCTGTACACGTCAACTGGCTCTGACAGATCTGAAGAGCAGTGCATTAAGGACAAAAGGGATTTTGTTGCTTAAGAGTTTATATCAGTGCAGGATGAACTTTGGAAATCAATACAGAAGAGAAAACAAAATGTGAATGATTACTGGAAAAGTATCTTGTTTGTTAATTATAAGGGTGAGCAATAATCCTCCAGTAGTAATCACATTCTGAATCTATGTGTGATTTATCAGAAGATCAAAACACTACTGTTATTTCCAGACAGCCATGCTCCTCTTCCAAGCTACCGTCTTTTCCACTATCCTCCATATAACAATACATTTCTTTCAACAAAAATGATTCAAATTTGAACACCTCATCAATTCAATAAAACAATTATTTTGTTAGAATCTAACAACAATACCTACTATGTGTCTCAGGCAATGAAGGGCAGTCAAAGCCTTATGGGAGAAGTAGTTGTTAAATGTTTAACAAAACAGTGTGACAAAATAATCTTCCAGCCGTCATCAGTGAAAGGAGTTGTCAAGGAGTTACATCAGTCATTATAAAGTGACCTCAGTGCTGCACTTTGATCAAGTGATTAGAGCTGGATGGAAAAACCATAACCCCTGACTGGAAAAACATCAGATGCCAAGGACTGTTTATGACCTCATACTGAGTCTCTAACCCATGTGACATTAACTTGGTGCATTTAAACACGCACATTTTTATGTTTCATTCCTCCGTTTTCTCACTAAAAAAAATTTAGCTTTGAGGCTTCAGAGTGGCTGCATTTAAAAACACAGACTTGGTGTTAGATAAGATAAGATAAACCTGTACAGCAAACTGAACTTGAACAATGACATATGTGAGTGTCAGGGGCTGTGTGGCAGTAAACTTTCTGTCACCTCTAACCTTCTCTGAGAGCTCTCATTCTAAATAGCCAAACATACCAGCAACTGAGGTTGTATATCAAGCAAGAATTTCGCTATCAATTCTTCCAACAATTAGTGTCCTCAGTTCCCAAATGCTTACTAAGTGTTGTTAGAAGGTGATGAAACGCAGGTAAACATGCCCCTGTCTCAACTTTTTTGAAACATGTTACAGGCATCAAATAAACAATATTTATCAGCTATCAGCAAATCATCAATCAGCATTCTGTTTTTGTTTATGTTTTACACAGCATCCCAACGTTTTCTGAATTCAGAGTTGTATTGTTCAGGTGTGTTTAACTGCAGACAGAGATCTGTATGATAACAATCTGGAAAAAATGAAAACAGCTTTTTACAAATTAGACAGATGAGAGTAGATGTAGTCTGAGTCATCTCCATAACATGTGAGTCAACAGTTGGGTCATACTCTATCAGAGTCTTACAACGTTTTGTCTGATGATATTGGAAATCAAAATATTCAAACCTTGTCCAATAGCCACACTTGAAGGTGGGTGAAAAAGTGGATGCAGTATTGAAGTGTTACACTCAGTTATTTAAATGAAAAGTGACAGCTTAAAAGAGAAGTTCAAACCCTGGTTCCTTTCTCACCTCAACACAGCTGACCAATTCTAAATGTCAGTTATTGGAAAGTTACAGAAATGGTCAAATAGTGGTCCAGTAGTTTCAGAAAGCTGTAGGGGGACGATGTTTCTGAAGCTATTCAACCATCTGACAAGCACTTCTGCTGGGAGTATATTGGCCTCTTACGGGATTCAGTTGAAAGTGCCTGAAAAATCTATCAATTTGATGTTTTAGATGAATTAGTTTGAACACTATTACCAAGACCAAGAGCAAAATTTCATACCAAAAGCTGATAAAATAATTTCATCTTATTTGTTAATAATGGACTGTTGCACAGTTCTGTTATTATTTTGTCCCTGCATGAGAAAGAGAAAGTGGTGATGTGATGTAGATGTCATGTGTGAATAAGGATACAGGTGATGGGGGTCTGGAACTCCTCCAAGCAGACTGTGCAGGATATGATCCCTGTGTTTCTGCTCCTCTCCCTGAAAAGTAGACAACAATCACCTCAGAAAACAACGAATCAAACTTGCTTTTGAATTTGTCTTGGGATAAATACTTGGTGAAATTTGACGTACATTTTGACATCACAGGACTTCTCGTGATTGCAGAAAGGACAGGTGAACTGAGAGTCCAGGTCCCCCGTCATCTTCTTCTTAGGAGGGGCTTTCTTTTGGACTTGCGGCGACCCATCGTACACAAACTGAACCAAGTCTGTGAATGAAAGAGGACACAAACAGGAAAGCTTCAACAAGGAGAAACTGTATGAATGGTGAGGGCCACCAAAGAGAAAATATGTGAGCACTGAACTAGAAAACAACTCCAGTCAGAAGCTGTTGCACCATATTGCTGGTGGCTACCAAAGTTAGCAGGCTAACGTTAGCATGTTTGTTGTTGATGTCCAGTCCAACATAAACAGACGAGTAAAATAGTCTCAAACATCTTTGATTATGCCTCGATCAGCCGCAGCTATCACACATGTCGCCACTGTTTAATGTTATCTAATAAAAGTTTAACCTTGTTTACCTTTAGGTGAAGAAAATACACGCTGCTGTTTTGAGGAAAAGGCTTCTCAAGACCCGGCACCGGCAACTATTCGCTTTAAATGATTGGACGAGAGCGTGTGCGCTTCGCCGCCAGTCATTGGCTCACTGACACGTCAGTTAAGTTGATTTGCAGTGACGGAACAGCATCTGACTCAGTTTTTTTCCCGCGTGGACAGGAGCAAACTAACAAGGTGTGTTACTTGAAAATACTCCATGTTTGATGTTTTGACACGTCAATCAACATAAGTTAACTCTTATTACATCAAGACAGCTTGGTTTTAATTCTTGATTTGATAACTTAACAAGCTTGGTTTCACTAAATGCTGTTTGTCTTATGCTTTATGCATTACATTGAATTCCACTGAAAAAAGTTCATCAGGATCAGATCAGGTTTTTACATACAAGGAATTTGATTTGGGATTTTGGTCCATAACAATAAACACAGTAACAAGAAAGAGGAAACAAAAACAAGCACTGAAAGTAAATGTCCTGCATTCAAAATCTTTGGTAAAAGTACATTGGCATTAGCATCAAAATATACTTAAAGGATGAAAAGTGCTCATTATGGAGTAGGGATGCAGCTAATGATTATTTTCATTATTAATTTATCTGATGATTGTTTTCACGATTAATTGTTCACTTTATAAAATGTATTTCCCAGAGCTCAAAGTAATATCTTCAGATTGCTTTTTCCGTCCAACTAAGAGTCCATCTACTCTCATAAATAACAAAGAAATTCACCAAGTCTTTACATTTAAGAAGCTGGAACCAGCAAATATTTGACATTTTAGCTTGAAAAATGACTGAAACAATTACAGCGATTATCAAAATAGTTGCTGATTAATTTCTTTTTCGATCAATTAATCGACTAACCATTGCAGCTCTCTTATGCAGAATGGCACATTTCATAATAATATATATGATAACCTATATTATTGAATTATAATTATTGATGCATTGATTTGTAAGCATCACTTACGTTGCACTTTTTTACTTTATACACTGCTGGGTGATTGAGTCCATATGAATACATAATTTATCAATTGATTATATTCTGATTCTGCAAAATAGTTAGTAACTGAAGCTGTCAAAATAAAGGCAATGAAATAAAAATTTGCCTCAAAAATGTAGTGGAGTAGAAGTATAAACTATCATAATTTACTGTTATGTGAGACCTGTATGAAAATGCTCATAATCAAGGCAAAGCTCACAAAAACATTTCAGATCATATTCGCATACATTTTTTTTGTCCTGCTGCGTGTTTGTGTTGTTGTGAAGCAGATGTCTGTGATGTGGACAGTGAAGGTGGTTGGCCTGGGTGCGATGGCCATCTCTCTCTCTCTGGAGCTGATTGACTGGCTCCTCCGTCGTCTCAGACCTGAAAGAACCCTCAATGAAGTCCTCTTCTTTCCCTCAGAGACGGCCTGTGTGGAGCACATGTTCACTCCCTCTTCACCTCAGTTAGTGAAACATTATGACTGTATTGAGTCGGAGGAAGTTATTTTAGATTTTTCTGTACTGATTTTTTTGTTGTGATAAATGCCACTAATGCAAATATTCACACCCCCTAGATGTAAGTGGTTTTAGTCAGTGCAATTACCATTCCTCATCCCAATCGTTTTTCATGTAATGAGACCATTTTTTTATCTACTGAAAACATTTTTCACATAAAATCGCACAGAGAAAACCAATTTAGAACGTAAATATGAACAAGACCACCGGGGTTATTTGCATTTTTGCCAGCTTGCAAACTGTTCACAACTGACTTAACAGCATTTGTTGCTAAATGGAACTGACTGACAGTTGGTTTCCTCACTTGTGGAGAACCTGGGTGAGAGGTGGAACATATAAACAGAAAACATATTTAGTATACCCTATGGAAGACTAACAGATGATACTATAAAAAGACTTTTTCTCTTGTTTGCTGCTCCTCCAGTTCCTGTTTCTGCTTGTTGCCTCATGGTGTAGAGACCTCTTTCTCCCGTCTTCTCCGACGCATCCTGTCTGCATCCTCCTCTCTGGACTTGTGTGTCTTTGCCTTTTCCAACATGGACCTGAGCAGGGCTGTACTAGCGCTGCATAGCAGAGGCGTCACCATCCGAGTCCTCTCGGACAAGAACTACGCCGCCATCACTGGCTCCCAGATAGGGGTCCTCCGCAAGGCTGGTAAGGGAAACACATCTGTTTATTTTTATAATTATTGTCAAATCATTTTGAAAAAAAAAAATCACAATGAAGGTGGGACAGGCGCCATATTTAGCTCTTATAAAGATATTATTTGTCAAAAAAGTCACACTAACTTCTGTGCGGTCATTATGGACAAATTTCATTTGAAATACGGGAAGGATGACTCTGGTCTTACTCAACTAAAGGTGCTCACTCTGTGTTCTCAGACTATCAGTGTCATTGTCGGTAAGTCTCACAGGGTTCCTTAGTGGTGAATGGAGAGATGATAGGAAGTGTCTGGGTGAATGGAGGTTGCCACTACAAGCCCTCCTATGAGTCAGAGTAATCACGCTCTCAGAGCTCTGACAGATTTTGTGTCACGTGTCCGACTCACACTGCCTCACTTTCTCTATCAGCCTGCTGCATTTAATAAATTACTGCCACTGCATATGGTTAAGTAAGAATTAAGTAAGTAAGAAATTGGCAACCAGACAGCAAATTTCATTAGGCAAAGTGTTTCTAAGTGTGTGTGTGTGTGTGTATGTGGATTGCAAACCTCATGAGAACTACTTTGACGCAAGGGACAAACAACTCCTCTTTTCATACTGTATCTGTTACATTTTTTCATTGTCTGCAGAAGCCTTTTATATCCAAACAGCTGAATGTGACTGGCTCCCAACCACAGTGCTCTGGCTTTGTTTGCTGTTACTGGTTGGGTCCAGACTTTACTTATAAAACATTTCCCTCATAAAGGAGATATTCACTGATGCGTGCAGGCTCTGAAAGGGCAGGGAAAATGATCCTCCTGGGGTCAAAACTGGAACCACATTGACCTTTAATTGTCAGCTGCATTTACTCTTTCCCATCGGCCCTCTTCATGTTGATCTGACTGTATTTTAAAAAAACATTTACACAGAGTGACTGGGGGTCCTTGGAAGAGAAATGCTCAGAAAATTGACTCTTGAAGATACATTTCTGGTAACTGATTTCACTTGTTTTTGAGGGGAAATGCACTTAACCTTTCAAGAGAGAACTTGCATACCAGTATCTAATCTCTTTTTGATCTCTAGTCCAATCTAAAAATTAGTATACATACCAGATCTTCTACCAAAGCAATGCTTCTGTCTAAGATAGCTTCCATTCCACACATTTGAAAAGCAACATTCAAAATTCATACCATATCCTGTATTAGAATCAATATTGTTATTTCAATTTATGTACTGCTGCTGGACACCTGCTGCAGTTATACATGGTAAAAATGAGTTTTATTTTTTAGGTTGCAATACTCAACGGAATAGAGTTTTGTGGTTTCAGAAGCTCATAGTGTTAGTAAAGAATTCATCGTTTATAGTTTGGCATGTTATTTTGTTGCATAAGAAAAAATGATTATAATTAACCGTATAAATAAATAAATAAACCATTCATATGTGAGAAATAAGAAAAGAAAAATGAATATAAAGGCCTAGTTTTAAAGTTGTTTGACAGGTTTTAAAGCTCCTCCTCAGGTTTTGTGTTTCACAGCTTTGGTAGTTTTTCTATTCAGCTTTTCTTCTGCTCTGACTGGATAAAAGAAATAAACAAGGGTCTTATGATTTTATGGAGAGCATGAAAACATTTATGTGACCTCATGTTAAGTGCTGATTGTTGTAAGCTGTTGATCAAATGGTGTTGCAGTGGGGTTGAATAGTCCATGAAGTGAAAGTGCAGAAGTTAACATGCGTTTAAATTTGTTTATCCTTCTATATTACAGCTCCTCAGGCTAGGTCAGCACTGTGCATTAAGAAACTTCTAGTAGTAGTGTTTGCTCCACATTTCCATTGATATTCTCTGTGCACAACCCAGAGTTACAGAGCAGATCCTAGAGAAGATCAGCACATGTGTAAGGCAGTGAAGAATCACTCTCCACCGTCCTCCCTGTCTCACCCTGTACTCCACAGGGATCTGTGTGCGCTGCGACGTGGGCTCTGTGTACATGCATCACAAGTTTGCGGTGGTGGACGGCCGGCTGCTCATCACCGGCTCCCTCAACTGGACGCTGACAGCAGTGCAGAGCAACATGGAGAACATCCTCGTCACGGAGGAGCCGGACCTGGTGCGACCCTTCATCGAGGAGTTCCACAGGTTGTGGGACTGCAATGATCCGCTCAAGTGAACAAGGACCTGCTCACGTTCCCACCAGTAGTTCAGACTGATTAGAAGTGATGAATGCTGAGTCAGAGCTTATGAAACTGTGAGGTAGAAGTCGTGAAAGTTAGTCAGCTTGGCCACAAAATGTCAACAGAATTTTTTATCTTTTCTGTTTTTTCTTGTTTTACGTCTAGTTTTGAAAGACTTGTTTACGTTAAAGCGACAATGTTACTGTTCAACACGACGGCAGTTTATTTTTAAATATGTATCAGAAAGCCTGTGATTTACCAGGTTGAGTCTACAGTTAAGAGTTGATTTAGGTTTTTTCTGATATTTTACAAAAACAGTGGCCTGTCGTAATGCAGCTCGACACAGGCCTGAGACGAGGATAATATCCCAGTATTATACTGTAGATTTGATCCAGTTCTAAAGACCTCTGTTTGTGTTAGGTGACGACATTTCTTGATTAGTTAATCAAATGATCACATAATTACATAATATTACAGTTTCTTTTTTTGACAGATCTCCACTGAGGTGATCAAATTCATCTTCTTCACTGTCATTATAGAATCAATAATCTCTTGCATGATATTTTCCTTGTCAGAAGTAAAAGCATTATCTAGGCTGGTTAGGAATTAGAGTTTAAAATTTAAAAGCCAGTAATTAAAAAAAAAAAAAAGTCCAGTGTATTGTTCAGGGTGTGCTGCTGCTCTCAGGGACTATGTTTTGCCAACCACCAATAAACCTCCTCTTTCACACTGCAGTTATTTGGCTGCTTGCATCATTGCCCTGCAGCTGTAGTTTTTCCTCTTGCTCCAACATGATTTGCTCTTACATATTCACAGAAAGGCCTTAGAGCATAAGTACACGCTGGTTATTTTTCAGTGCTCGACAATGGCAGCCTTTTAGTTTTGCAAACACAAGTGGAGATGATCTGGTTCGGACATGATCATCTGTGTCTGGGTGCATGATTCCTCTGCATTGCTCAACAGTCAGGCTCATGCTTGTTGATAAAGGCCAGAACTGGTTTGTTTGACTTCTGTTCCTGCAGTTTGCATCTGGAATAAATGTGAATGTGGGACTCTGGGAATCAGCTGCTGTGTTTTATCCACGCTCTTCAAATGACCAATTTGACTGAGAGGTCATGAGTTTGGGTGCGTTGAAAGCGCCATTCAACACAACACGTCTTCCAGCAAGTTTACTACTGAAACTGCGTCAAGTTTGCAGAGAGGCGCAACGTGAAACCGGAAATATGGAGAGCCAACCTTCAAATTAAAAGATATTACTTTCATTGAAACAAGTCGATTAATCAACTGGTGCAATGACAGAATTTTGACAAATTTTATTGCCAACTATTTTGATATATAATGAATTGTTAAAATAATTATAAAGTAAAAAATGGTCAACTTTTGCTATTTCCAGCTACGTATGTGCAAAGTTTTCCTACTCGTCATTCTATATTAAATATTTAAGTTTTTTGGACTTGGTTGGTAAAATCAAGCAGTTTAAATATGTCACTACATTTTTTACTATTTTCTAACAATTGTAGTCTCTATCTGAAATAATATGATTGGTGAGTTGCAGATTCACATGTTAACATTTATGTTGCAATAATCATGCACAAGTTAGCTTAAACAAATACCTCCAAAATCATATTTGCACTCATGTGCTGAACGTGGTTTTATACGTTTGGAAGCAAAGTGGTGGTTTTTATTTTGACAGTCTCCGCCGGATGTGCAGTGTGTACATCCTGTGTGACCTGACTGGTGTTTTCTCGGTGGGTGTCCCGGTGAAAGACACATGCACAGTGTGGAGATCCGGGAGCGGAGCGCCTGCAGAGGAGCGGCCGACAGCAGCGCGCAGCCATCGGCCCTGAGGAGGAGCAGGACGCCCGGCGGAGGACGGAGGAGACAGAGACATCAACAACATCCGAGGTGAGACACATCCAGCCTGTTTTCAAACAGGACACGGGGTTTGTTTAAATGTCATCAGGGTGTAGATGCCGTATGTTGGAGGCCAATTGGAATAATTGTCAGTCTATGAAAGAATAATGTGAACTTTTATCTTTTTTCATAGGCTTCATCAGACTTATATAAAAATAATGAATAGTCAACAAGTGTCACGACCCCATGTGTCCTCATACAAACAGGAGCCTGGTCTTAGGAAGTGCACACCCCATTTCTATTAACACACTATTAACTGCTTTAGACCAGATGTCAACATCTGCATTTGAGTCATATCTTGTGTTAAGATGCTTTGCTTTTATGCGAGATGTCCTGTTTTCTTCTGCTAAAGTAAATACAGCTTCATTAACCTCCACACACAAGTTGTATGGATTTTCATACTGGTGTGTTTGCGCATGCGCGGATGTTGGTGGTTTGCTTTTTTTTTGCTGAGTGTGTAGACCAGCACCAGTAGACCGGTCCCTCCTTATGGTCTTGGAAGCTGTTATGCTGAGCTGTGTCTCCAGAGAGATGACAGCGATCAGGGAGGAGCAGAGGAGCCACAGGAGGGCGGAGGGGGTGGATGAATGGACGGTTCAGTCTCCTCATGATGCTGAGAGATGGAGGAAGAGGGTGGGATGTGGATGGATGATGACAGGAGGGGATGCACAGATGGATGAATACGAGAGAGAGTAAAGGAAGATGAATGTGCGTATGTGTGTGTTCAAATGGGAGTGTCAGTGGGTCGATGGATGGTCAGACGGGTGATGGATGACACATACAGGGAGGGGAGGAGAATATATTGCCCCTCGCCCACCCCTCAGCATCCACTGATCCCATAAGTTTTGTAACGTGAGTCCATGTGACGAATGGGCAGAGAGAGCTGCCGGTGACTGATACAGGCAGAAACAGTGGAAGGAGCACGCCCCGGCCATGATTCATAGCACAGGAATGAGAGCTGAGAGGGATGAGGGAGGAAGACGGACCATTTTTAAAACAACACTTCCATTTACCAACATCAACATCTGCTCTGCTATTAGTGTGGATGAGTTTCAGACATGTGAGTGCCAACCTGAATGCTCAAATAGCTCGGATTCCTCACTCTGACGTCCGAACACATGAGCACTGTCTTACCCACTTCGCTGTCCCTTCCCTCTTTATATGAGCCAGTATCTGCAAGGGAGGCTGGTGATGGAGTCAAATCATACTCATTACTCATGTCAAATGATTTTTTTTTCAGTTCTTTAGCTGCATGTTCTCTTCAGCATAGGCAATTTATCAGCTGGGCAAACACTTGGCATAACAGTACTTGTGTATGTTGCATTGTAACCCACTGGTGTAGAGGTAACTCTGGACTTTGCAAGAGCTAGTGCTTGTCCAAACTGCAGGTTTTTTTAAAATGTATACTTCACTTTTTCAGCTGTCATCATTTACATAGGTCAAATAAAGCAAACACAAAAATGACCAGATACATTTGCTAATTGTTTGAGATGGATGTGATTTCCCAGAAGCTTTTTTCAGTAGTAAATGTCAGTGTATTTAAATGTCAATAATCAGTTCATTCCAGTTAACAGGACTGTATTCATTGCATTAATTTTGCCTCTGCTGGATCAAAGCACTGCTCTAATAAATTAAATTCAGTGGAATCATTACAGTGTGCAGATCTTTTGTTTGAGTTCTGCTACAGCTTTCCTCAGAATCTTTTTTTGTGTGCCTTAAAATATGAGTATACATTATAATGTCATCAGTGACAAAGTACTGCAGGCTTTTTTTTACTTTTATTATTGTTTTCTAATCGAGCTGCAACTGACAATTTTGTATTATCAATTACTTTCTAGATTAATTGATTGATTGTTTTGTGGTTTTTTGCAATAAATGTCAGACTAGTGAAAAATTGTCACAATCTCCAAAAGCCGGAGTTTATGTCATCAAATTGTGACATTTTGAGTCCAAAATCCAAAGATATTCACTTTATAATCACATGAGACAAAAGAAAAGAAGCAAATCTTCATAAATTTGAAACTGAAGCTCAGGGGTGTTTCATATTTTCTTGCTCGAAAAATGATCTTAAAATATTATTAAAATACACAAGACAGAAGATTATCAAGACAAATGATTCCAAAAATAGCTAGTCATCTTCCCCTTAATCAATTAATTGACAAATTTTTTCAGCTTAATTTTTATATTATCATACACTAAGTCATGGACAATTTAATTTAAAATGCAGACTAGAAAGAAGCAGACGCAATAGTCATTAATCTTGTATGTGCAGGAACGTACTTGTCTTTTGGCCCAGTGCGGTGTGCTGAAATTGTAATTACATGTTTGTACTGGGGGGGTATTGCAATGTTCCTGCACTTTCTTCTAAGTTTTCTGGTGTGTTGCTGTTTGTAGAGCTGCATCTGACGATTATTTTCATCATCAGTTAATCTATTGATTATTTTGTCTTTTATTGGATTATGGGTCTGGTCTATAAAATGTGAGAAGACGTTGAAGAAAGGCCCTGAAAGTTTCTCAGAGCCTGACATCTTTAAATGTGTCAGACCATCTCTTCTGACACCAAAAGATACTAAATTTACAATTTCATCAAACAGAGAGATGTAGCCTCCTCACATTGAAAAACCTGGAGCAAGGAATATTTGACTGATTTGCATCTGATGATGATGGATTTCTGCCAATCAACTTATCAATACATTAACAAATCTTTGTTTGCATAGCCCTTTTATGATAGTGGGTATTTTCTTATGAATGAGTTTTACTGTCATGTAAAATGACCATCCTTCTCCTCTTGTCCTGCTTCATTTGACAGATGGCACTAGCCAGTAATCCGGGGCCAGGCCAGGAGCAGAGAGATGCAGCCGACCAAAACTTTGACTACATGTTCAAGCTGCTGATCATCGGCAACAGCAGCGTGGGAAAGACCTCCTTCCTGTTCCGCTACGCAGACGACTCCTTCACTTCAGCCTTTGTCAGCACAGTGGGCATCGACTTCAAAGTCAAAACCATCTACAGAAACGACAAGAGGGTCAAACTTCAGATCTGGGTGAGATGGAGATTGATCTCTGAAATATGATGACACAGGAAGATTAATGTCTGCACCCTGGTGAGAGATGTGATTCAGCGATAACTCAAACAAGTCTCTGAAATGTATTGAATTCACAGTTTGACCGTGTTTAGTGTGCCATTTATGAAGGCGGGAACTTTGGTGTAGAGCTTTTTAGGTGCATCAGATGTTTTCTTTCCACGGATCAAATAAGAGTGGGAAGTAAAAGAAATGAAGAACAAGAGTCTTAAAGTACAAAGACAGAAAAATAGCCAGAAACCAGAGTAGATTGTAAATCTGTCAAATGCCACCATTATTCTGAAACTTTGTAAAATGATGTACAGTATAGCCCAAAATGAGAATAGTGTTAGATATAACTGTTTTGAAGAAATGGTGAATATCAATAGTGATACTAAAGATGTGTGACTCTTTTAATTTATTGTAGTTTAAAGCAACATTTCAACATTTTTTTGGATATTGTACTATGTAGCTTGGCAAATTGTTCTGGCATGAAAAAGAATCACAGAGCAAAGCAAGAAAACTTTTTTTTTTCACTTTCCCTCACAGTCCTGCTTTCAAACTGTTCACATGCACATAGTCTGGTTTGTCCTCTGCAGCAGGAAGAAGGAGTGGAAGTCTGGCAGATAAGACCGGTACAAACTGATGTTTGCTCAGTGCAGCAGTTGAGAAGTAAAAGCTGGCAGACAGTGTTACAGTTTTTCCACATCTAATTCGAATTAATCTGGCACGCAAAAGTTCAGAGTTCTGAGTGTAGACCCTGACGTCTGTAGTTTTTTTCTTGCCGCTCTGATTGTGATATATTTATGTCATGCTACTGGTGGCAGGCACTTTCTTTTCAGCTGACATCACCCATGGCAGACAGCCTGGAAAAAAATGATAATTAGCCACCTTGTTTGGCTCTCTATGTTTATATACTCTTAATGTTCATTTACCTCTCCGCACCTTTAGCTGTTTGCCCAGGGCACGTTCTGTTGGACAAGAGCCACATGTCTGCACACTTCAAGTGAAGTGAGTCACAGAAAACGGATGACAGCACTAATATTTTTGCATCCAAAGTGAAAAGTGGATTTTTTTTTTCTAGAATTATAACGTTTGCAGAACTGAAAACAACATACAGGCTACGACGCACAAAAACTCTCCATTTAAACCCAGATTCATAGAATTGTTTTAGGATGGTGCCACCTCTCCCATTCATTACAAGGCAAAATTATTTACCAACACATTATAGAACAATTAAATTAATACAAATGTGACTTTCTCATGTATCCGGTGTTGAGGAAGGAACAAAATCCTGCATTGATCAAATGGCCAGAACTATCCCAAGATATCAGAGAAGCAAAATATGGATCACACTCTACTGACTTGTAATAAAGCACAGAGTTATTATTACTCAGGCATACATTGAGATAGAGACCTTCCTAGAAATACAAATAGGAAGTTTAGTTAAAAATGGCAATAAAAAGTAAAAATAATAAGCCAAATTAGTGAAATAATCAAACCTAATAAATAGGTAATAAATAAAGCAGTTAAACATTAAAGCTGATGAATCAATTAAAACAAGAAGAGCTGCAAATGAGATAACATGCAAAAAACAAATGAGACATTGGGATATCAAACCCCCAAAACACCCAACACACTGATTGTTGTGTTATCACTTAGAGAGTATAGAGAAGAACCAAAAAACTCTGTGTTTGCTGCCTCTCAAAAAGACCAAAACAAGACTGAGAAGAACAAAAAATTTGCCGAGTTGACTTGGTTTAATAGGATTAAGAGTCTAGTTAGTCTCCAGCAGAGATGTCAGTTTAGAAAGAGCTGTGAAACTCACATCGCTGAGGTCGAAACAGCCTCCCAATCATTTCCAGTAAAAAGCTCAGGAAGCTTTTACTGCACAGAGCAAGCAGGCTTGACAGACAATATATCAGCAAAATTGAGCATAAAACGCTGCAGTCTCTTTAATGTCAGGGCTGTAATTTTCTTGAGGTATTAAAAGGCATTTACTCTAAAAATCCAGCTTCAAGCAAAGGCAGAGTGAATAGTGCTTTTGAAAGCTTTGTTACACAACACAGACTGTTTATCCTCACCCCATTCCCTAGTTTGCCCTCTTACACGCTGCTGCCTGTCATGGATGTGGCGTAAACTAATTTCTCACACTGTGGAGTTAATGACAGTTGATGTTAAACATCGTCCCCAGACGGCAGGGTTCATGAAAGATGCATGGGTTTGAGCTGCTGGAGCTGAATGTGCTTACTGCGCAGACTGACACCCAGGACAGATCTATTACTGAATGTTAGTGGAAGGCGAGGACTCACACACAGCACTGCCGTTAGATCAAAGTAATACATCTTTTTTTTCTTTAGCTTAATATATTCAGCATAGCATGCCTTCTCAGCTCTGCGTAACAATGATACACTTGCATACTTTTACGCCAGGAAGGGAAAATGGCTGCTGAGCAACTTGAATGGGTTTCATGGGGCCATTAAAACGAGCTCGGCTCATTTTGTAAAACCCTGCACCAAAGTTTGAGACGGTGTTAACATCTCATGCTGCGACTCCCACAGTATGATCCCTTTGACGTGTACTGTAGGTCACCGACAAGGCCTAAATCTCCATCTTTACATTGCATGATGTAAATGTTGCAGCTGGCTGTAGATTGCATCTGGGGAGAACGTTTAAACCTATCAGACGAATCACTTGAACTCTTATTTTCTTGGCATAGTTTTATTGTGTCCACATCAGAGTAATGCTTTAACAGTTTTTCTACAGGAACCTAAAGAAGAAAAATACAATCTTCAGAACTCACATTTGTCCCTTGAGGCAAAGCCACCGAGCAGAGAGCACATCCTGGTGTATTCACAGGGCGTGCCAACAAGCAACACATGACGGGAGGGATTAACTTCTGTTGCAAGAGAGTTAATGATTCACCTTTTCTTCTCAGGGCAACCAAGATAACCACGTGCTTTCTTCTTCCAGAAATACGTTTGTTTTTACAGTCAATTATGAGGATTATACTGTCTGTGTTGGAATTGTGTCTTCCTGTCACCCAGCCTTCAATAACAGTTCCTCCTGTAATAAACATGATTGCACGCTTCCCATTAGATTGAGATGTGGTTTAAGGTGTGTCATGTCTTTACAGGACACAGCAGGGCAGGAGCGCTACCGGACCATCACCACAGCTTACTACAGAGGAGCCATGGGCTTCCTGCTAATGTATGATATCACAAGCCAGGAGTCATTCTGTGCTGTGCAGGACTGGTGGGTAGACCTCCACATGACCTACTGTTAGATATCAGTGTGTTTTTGGTGAAGGCATTTGTAAAGCTCTGTGTTGTCCTGGGAAATTGTTTGAGTTGAGTTTTTTTATTTGTGGATGTCTCTGACCTGGAGACACTCTGACCTTTTGCTATGTGCTTTATACACAAGACAAAACTTGATGGAAATTGTTCCATTCCTGCAAGAGGATACAGCAAAGAAGAATTGGATATAACCATAAACACAGTAAAAGTTGCTCATATAAAGGAATATCTGACAATTTACCTGCAGGCACTGTGAAGTATTTATTGTAGTTAAAGCACAAAGAGCTATAGCTATATTTATTAAATCTATAGATTAAATACCAGCAGTAGTAGCATTAATAATACTTATAATAAATACAGGCAAATGAAAAGAAAAGATTTTCTTATAACTCACAGATTTGATGGCCCTACATGCACAGAGGATTCTTCATCTTTAAACAGGACACAATACTCATATCTTTTACTTAAGTAAGAGTAGCAAAAGTGTTATCAGCAAAATATAAGTATAATATAAGTATCAAAAGTGAAAGTACTCGTTGGGCAGAACGGCATTTTTTATTGTTACTGATGCATAAACAAGCAAGTAGTGTTTTAATGTCATAGCTGGTTGAGGTGGAGTTAATTTTAGCTACATCTTATACTCTGGCCCAGTTGATGATATGTTTTGTATGAAAAACTATAATTTGCAACTAGTAACTACTTACCTTTCAAGTCCAATTTTTGCCTCTGAAATGTAGTAAAGTAGAATAAAGTATCACAAAATGGAAACAGGAGAGTGTAATGATTGTGAAAATGTTGTGTTGGTGTTCCGCAGGGCAACCCAGATCAAGACGTACTCATGGGGCAACGCTCAAGTAGCGCTGGTAGGCAATAAGCTGGACTTGGAAGAAGACAGACAGGTTCCCGCTGAAGAGGCCCAAAGACTGGCTACAGAGCTCGGTCAGCACAAACACACACACTTTTATCACATACTCAGCAAGAACACACAAATCAAACATCACTTAATAACCTCTCCTAACTCTTTCATCCTCTCTCTGCCCTCTCCAGGCTTCCAGTTCTTCGAGGCCAGTGCCAAAGACAACATCAACGTGAAGCAGGTTTTTGACAAGCTGGTGGACACCATCTGTGAGAAGATGAGCGAGAGCCCCAACGGCGACGCCAGTCCATCAGCCAATAACAAGGGAGCTGACCTGAAGGAGGCGCCCCGCAGCAGCCAGGGTGGCTGTGCATGCTGATAGCTGGCAATGGGAATTCATAGAAAGCGGGTTTCATAGTCTCACACACACAGAGATTAACTGAATTGTCAGAGATCTGTCATTGTGAATGTACCATATGTTACTGCAATACTATCATGGATGCTTAGCTCCTTTTTTAAATTTTTATTTGATATTTTCCCACCCTGGTGAAGACCATAATTTGAACGTGACTGTTACACTGAGATGCCAAAGAGCTGCACTAAGCAGCTGTGCCTTTTTCCCCGACACCTTCAATTCTATCTAGCCTGGTGGGTGAACAGCACCTGTTGCGGGTGAGGATGTGAATGAAAGGCAATGAACCAGATCAGCATGGCATGGGGATCACTGTGATTTACTTGAGTCATGCTCCCCCCTTGTGGCTGTTGCACGAAAATGCATCACCGTGACTCGTAACCGCACACTGTGCCTCCTGTGAACCCGTGAACATGATCCTGTTGAGGAAGAAGGCTCGATAACCATTCAGTACAAAGTTTAACATAATCGAGGTCAATCATACCTTAAAGGTGCTGCATCATTCCAGGTCTATGTGCGTAGTCCAGACTTGTCAAGATAAGATTTTCCATTATTGGTCCCACAATGAGGAAATGCATTATTATTATTATCACTATTTTGGAGGGATACTCTCATTTGCTTTTAATTTCTATTTTTCTTTGTACTTTTAATGGTTAATGATAATTCAATATTTCCTTTTCCAGGTTTATTGTGTCCCTCTAAAAGTTGAGATTAAAAGATGTGAATCAATAAATTTTGTCTTTTGGTTTTTGTTTTGTGCAAATTAATGAACGCTATTTTTCTGTGTGAAACAACTCTTCCAAATCACAGGAAAAGTTTGATAGCTCTCCACAAGTTTTTGCAATGTTGAAATGAGTAATTAGCCACTGCAATGTATTGTTTTTTCCACTCATCAGGAAATAAAACACTCATCAAATTTGTGTTTATTCCCAACATTAAATAATTTGACCTTGAATCAGCTTGTCTTTTTGAAATGGTCTCGTGTTTTGATCTTTGTGTTTTTCTATGATTTTGACCAAGGCTTGGTTTTCAAGCTCCTGGTAATAAAATAATTAAGTGGACTTTGACCACAAGGAAATGTTGCTTGTCCCAGGTTTCCCAAGTTGGTGACGTGTAAGGCATAAACTCTTCTTTTTATCTTATCTTTGTGTGTGTGTGTGTGTGTGTGTGTGGGGGGGGAAACCTGTGAGAGGATAAATGGGCATGTGGGAAACAAGTTGAGCAGACACACTGATCGATCACCTCAGTGGACAGACAGACTTCACTGCAGTACGGGTAGGAGGCTTTTCATACTAAAAACTTTTTACTTTTAATCCAACCCACTTAAAAACACTACTATTATAAATTATAGCAAATGAGTGCACAGTATGACATGAGTGAGGAAAAGATCTCCAAAAGGCCAAGAGTTAATTATGACATATTTCTTTAATATTTCAAGCAAGATTACATTTTCCCCCATTTCTTATGTTTCAAAATAACAAAAAAGGAAAAGGCAGGTATCACAGCTTGTAAACACTTTGTAACCAGATAGGAGTCTTTCGGTTCTTGTTTGCTGGATTTTCATTCATTCTTCCTGAAAAGGGCTTCTAGTTCCCTGAGATTCTTGAGCTGTCTTACATGCACTGCTCTTCTGAGGTCTATCCACACATTTTTGATGACTGTGAAGGCCATGACAAAACCTTCATCTTGAATTTCTTGAGGTCATCCATTGTGGATTTTGAAGTGCATTTGGAATCACTGTCCTGTTGTTCAGCTTTTTTTTCTGATGTTCTGCTCCAGAATTTGCTGCTATTTAATTCAAGCCATTCTTCCTCTACCAGTGAAATGTTCCCTGTGCCACTGGCTGCAACACAAGCCAAAAGCATGATTGATCCACCTCTGTCGTAACAGTGGTGTTCTTTTCATGATATTCTGCACCATTTTTTTTTTTTTTTGCTCACTGTGGCCAAAATGTTCTGTTTCAACTTCATCAGTCAACAGCACTCCAAATTTCCAAAATGCGTCAGGATTGTTTAGACATTCCTTCGTAAACTTCTGATGCTGAATTCTGTGGTGAGGAGGGAGGAAGGATTTTCTTCTGATGACTCTCCCATGAAGGTCATATTTGTGCAGGTGTTTCTGTATAGTACAACAGAGCACCACCACTCCAGAGTCGTCCTGAAGGTCTTTTACAGTCAGTTATTTTAATTTTCAGAGGGCTGCTGATTGTTGGGACAAAGATTGAGTATTTATAAAGCTTTGAAATTCACATCACTTTGAATGATGTGAACATGTCAGAGCCCTAACAAGCTAATTTAGGTCTGACACCTTGGTAAAAGTAAAAGTTATCTGACAGCTCAAATCTGATGGGGTACCCAAAATTTATATTGTGCTTGTTTCCTTTTTTCACTCTAAAATTGTGCAAAACAAAAATAATACACTTATCGTGCTGAAATATTAAAAAACAACTAGCTCCTTCAGTAGTTACATATCTAGTAGCTGATGTAGGAACCTTAAACTGGTTTAAGATAAGATAAGATAAACCTTTATTCGTCCCACAGTGGGGAAATTTGCTTTCAGTGACTTTTCCAGTTGCTTTCAAAACTGTTATTTGTCCTGCACACAGTTTCCCACGACTGTTCCAATTCAAAGCTGCAATAAGGAACAAAAGACATATCAATAGCTATAAAAGTGAGCTCGTGTCTGTGACGCCATTCAACAGATGGAAATAAAGTTTTGAAATGTTGGGGGCATGATATGTGTTTTATGACTGATACGAGTTGACCATCAGTCATAAATCTTTAGAAGCCTTCTGATTAACTGGAACCAGGTTATGGTAGCACTTCAATGACAATAAAACTGACTTTACCTGAACTACTCACGTGGCACTAAGTAAACCTGAATTCCATTCATTTTATGGTATACTGCAAATTCAAGTTGCCAACTCTTTCAACAATACTGAAAAGATGGTCTCTTTTGTTTTCATTTAGACAAGGGTTATAATTTTATGGTAAACTTGAAAGTGTGCCACAGTACTATACATAATCTAAGTATAAAAGCTCAGAGGTGGGGGAAGAGAATTTTCTTTTTTCTTTTTGGTTTTCCTTTTAACTTGCAGGCAAGGCAAAATAAAAAAATAAAGTGTGGATATGAACCAACAACTTCTGACACATCAGCCGAAACCTCGGATTATGTCAACATGAAAAACTTTCTGTTTATCTAAAGGAGATTAAGACCCCTTCTGTTCCTGCCAGTGGCTGTGGTTAATGTATGACCAAAGCAAATTCCACTTGACCCATGTTTTTATTTGTGCGTGTTGTAAGCCATTGATTTTCCTCTGAGAGGTACAATGCTAAGTTATCCACCTAACCAAAAGCCTCTAAGCAATAAAGGTAAATGTGACCAGCTATCTTGTCATTTAGTTAGCAGCTGAACTAACAAACTTTTTTCTTCTCTTTTATTTAACAGTGTGAAATAAAAAAAATCTGCCAAGATGTGTTGCTCCAGCTTTCTCAAATGTATGATGTTTATCTTCAATGGCGGCATCTTTGTAAGTTGGAATAAAGAAAACTGCTACTTTTCTGTTTCTGCTGTCCCGCTCTATTTCATGTAGACCAGGCCTCACAAGAAAACAGACTGTACAGCATCATTGCAGACAGTGATGTATCAAAGAGTGCAAGCTGTTCCCTTTGCCTTTGTATATAGTTCTACTTTACAGCTAATGCTCGGCAAGAAAGCTAATAAACATATTTCCAAAAATGTTGAACTATTCTTTTGGATAGAGAACCTTTTTGCTGTGCGTCAACAGTGCTGCACCACTGTAATTGGTGATTCTAAATTGCCCTTTAGGTGCGAATGTGAGCATGAATGCCTGTTTGTCTCTGTGTGTCTGCCCTGTGGTGAACTGTCGACCTGTCCATGATGATGTCGGCTCCAGCACCCTATGACCCTTTTAAAGATAAGCGGTTATAAATAATAGGTCATCTATTCTGAATGATTATCAGGTTGAACCTCTGCTCACCTGTTCATGACCTATTTGATTATATTGGGAATATTGGAAGTATTTTTCCAGCTAAACATTGTGTGTCTCTTATTGCACAACTCAGAGTGACTTCTCCCAGTTTCTCTTAGCTATTGTCGGATTATTAAAAAGTGTAACCCCTTTTATCATGTCACCCCTGTCTGTAAATTTCCCCATTGTGGGACTAATAAAGGAATATCTTATCTTAATTTAATGCCACGTCTCTCTTCTCTTCTTTCCTCACCCCTCCCGCAGTTGGCAGGTGTAGCCATGCTGGGTGTGGGAGTGTGGGCGAGAGTGGACAGTGACTCTCTATTGGGTTTAGTTGAAGAACAGGAGGATGTGGCCGAGATATCGCAACTGGTCAGCGGCAGCTACGTGCTCATCGCAGTGGGCGCTGTGCTGCTGATCATGGGCTTCCTGGGCTGCTGTGGAGCCATCAGGGAGAGCAAGTGCATGCTGCTGACGGTGAGCCAAACACGATCTTCCCTGTGTGAAATTTAAATTAAATCTAATTAATTAATCTGCTTTAGGATTTAATTGAGGTCTTACTCGTGGTAGTGTGAGGTCTGTTCAAACAGGCATAAACCTTGTTCTTTTGAAATAATAATAATCATTGAATTATAACTGCAGAGTAGAGAGAACTAGCTGCAAATCTGAGGCTATTTGGATGTGAAATTTGAATCCTGGAAACTTTAAATGTTTGATGGTTATTTCAGAGAAGTCAAGATCAAAGCTATCTCATTCAGTCCTGGTTTGACTGTGGTGGCTTTAAGGGGGAGCTGTAAAATATTTCAGTGTGTAACTTTCAGGTTTGATACCAGCAGCGTTTACGCTCTCTCTACTAACTTAACGTCTGCTTAAATGCACTTTGTCGGTTTCTCAGATTTTATGGATACAGTGAGAGTTTTACAGTGTCTCTTATCATTTTCTCCCCATTCAGTTCTTCAGTATTGTGCTGATTATCTTCCTTGCTGAGGTTGCGGGAGCTGTGGTGCTGTTCGCCTTCCGGGGTCTGGTGAGTGGCTCTCAAAACCAAAGCAAGAGCTATTCCGCAATAATGTAAAGAACTTTACTAAAATGGACCAAGTACAATAATTGT
This sequence comes from Holacanthus passer, assembly GCA_025331565.1. Classification (NCBI taxonomy): domain Eukaryota; kingdom Metazoa; phylum Chordata; class Actinopteri; family Pomacanthidae; genus Holacanthus; species Holacanthus passer. Next base: position 4,199,842 of record JAFREQ010000050.1, on the reverse strand, counting down.
CGACTTGTCCTTCTCAGACTGATGAGCTATTTCAGGATCTGGAGAAAAAGATGAGATCAAAACTTGGAAAGGACTATGGGGAGAATGAGGCTCTGACCAATCTCTGGAACGACACCATGGAAAAAGTACTGTATTTTGAACTTGTTTTTTAAGAAAATATTTCAGTCCTGAGATGTACACATCTCTTTAGTCACAAGCAATCATTTGACGCAACAGAAGTAATGGCTCTTTGTGCGTACACCTCAGTCAACATGAACAGTTTTTTGATTCTTTGTATACTCTTGTTTCTTTGTTTATGTGGACATGTAAAAATGAAAACCTAGTTCTTCATGACAGAATGGATGAGACTATTGCACTGTTTGTTAATATTTGTGACTTTTTGTTTTTTTGTCTAGTTAAAGTGCTGCGGCATCAAGAACTACACAGACTTCATTGGCTCGCCTTTTTACAATGACAATGGAAATACTTTTCCAGTCACATGCTGCAACTCAACCAACATCCACGATCAATGCAATGAATTTGAAGCAGGATATTCGGTACGAGACCGAGTTATTTTTGTTTCACCTTTATGCATGTTCGTAACAAAACTATGATTGTGATGAAGAGCAACAGTCAGTCCTTATCTTTGCTAAAACCTGTTGTTTCTCTTACAGAATGCTGAAGGCTGCCTTGACAGTCTGCTGCAGTTGATAGAGGACAATGCTGTGATTATTGCAGGCGTGGTTTTGGCAATCGCTGCTCTTCAGGTACAGAAAATCATGTCAAACAGCCAAGGTTCTTTACATTTTCTCAGCCACCAGTTGAGAAGAGTGCTGCACACATTGACCACATAGTTGCTTTTATAGAGTGTTATGTGAGTGAAATATATTAAAATATATTTTAAAAGTTACTTTATCTCTAATACCCTTCCACACTGGACAAAAACCCACACCCACTAATATTTTTGTCTTCAGTGTTAAAGGTACAATCATCATTCATCACTGGGTCCAATAACTCTGCATGTTAATTTTCACCCCTTTTACGGCACGATGCTATGACACGGTTGAACATTATTTATTGTTTTTTACAGTCTGGGAACAATGTGCAAAATTGTTCAGTCGGCGTTGAGTTTGAAAAAGAGATTAAAGTAAACGATATAAAAAGTAAACACCATAACAATTTCACTGGCCTCCATGCTGCTTTCCTACTTCCTACTAAACTTGTCTACCGGCAATTTTAAAGGAGTGAATCGGCTATAGCATCTATTGTATTCTCACAATAAATATGACAATAAAGGAATAAGAATAAGAGGAAGCAATAGAAATTAAAAACATGTCCACTGTCATGTCCTTGTAGCCTTGGACACCATCATGTCGTGTCACCACAAACACAGCAGAATTTAATAAATGATGATCCCTAAACTCTAAAATTGATGAACTCTAAATTTAGGCAGTTTTGATGCTTCTAAAATTCAAGATCCTGCAGAATCATATCAGCCCAAACTGTCTGTGACATGTATCTCAGATCCATTACATTGTGTTCAGATGACGTGTTGACGAACTGCTTTCTTTACAGATTGCTGCCATGGTGGTTTCGATGGTTCTCTACTGCCAGATTGGCAACAAGGCGTAATGTTTCCTGTTTGGGATGAGATACCAATATTGTAATTAGTTGAAAATTTTTATTTGTAAGCAGTTTTCTATGTATAATGTTTGGGGTGGGTTTTTTTTCATACAAAACAGACAGATCAAATATGTTCTAAGTCTCAAAACTATATCTGTACAAATTTATACTGTGATATATTTATGTTGTAAGAAGGGCTGTCGTCAGCTGACATTGTATCTGCTGATGCATATAGTTGTGTGTGTAATGATGCACAGGGCAGAAAGAATCTGTATTAGTTGTTTATGTCTTTTACATTCACTGCCTGAATATGATACATTTATTTTTGTATGTTTGATCATATTTAAATAATAAAATATCACAATCTTGACCTGTTCTTTTATTCATACATTGATTCTGGTCATCTTTGGCATATTTTCATAGGATTCATGTTCTTAATATGCAAATGCATGCTCGTGTAGTTCTGTCAAGATTAAAAGTAAAACTACTGTACTGGATGTCAGATGATGATGCTTAATCTATCACCCACATAAAATGGATTCTCGACTGATCAAAGCATAAACATATAATTGCTTTTTGAAAGAAGTGCATTTACCAATTGAGCTGTGAAGTCTCAAAACACACACACACACACACACACATACAACTACAGTGAAGTTCAGAACATGACAAGCAGTTTGTCAATGCAGGTTCAACAGTCTGTTGGCTGGCACCTTCGCCATATCGACTTTATACTCAAGAATAATGGTCTGTGTTTTCAAAATCAGGAGCTTATACATGAGCTGCAGTTCAAATATTTGTTCACAGGCCAGACTGTCTTGGTTCTCTGTTGTTTTTCTTTTCATTTTATCTGCACATTTTGAGTAAGAGAAGGAGTACGTGGTTTTATGGCCCCGATAGAAACGTTTGTGTGGTTTTACATGTCTCACAGAGTCCATCATTTTTTCTCATAAAACCCTTCCAATCACAAACAGACACATTTTTGTTGCTCGTTTTTTTTTTTTTTTTTTTATTTCCTTCAAATTGCTCAAGAGCCTGTGTGTTGTGGGACACTTCTTTAGTGGCTTGCTGCAGGTGGGGCGGGTCATTGGTACAGTGAATGGTTCCATGTGGTTTGACCTTATGGTCAGGACTGCTTTAATTTGCTTTATGCTTTATGTGAATTTCCCCATAAAATCTTATCTTATCTTGTACAATTTAATTTAATGACATTTCATCATGTTAATTGCTGCTAATAAATCACAAGACAGTTTACATCAGATGACAGTGTGTGTGTCAGTGTGTGTGTGTGTGTGTGTGTGTGTGTTTAAATGGGTCTGGTTGGTAAAGTTTAATATGTGCTCACAGCTGGTCGCTGAAGCGTCTCCCATCACATGCTGTGCCAAAAATACCTGACTATCCTCCTCTGAAAACATTGTCTCTCTTACTGTCGTCATGAAATGGTTTTTATAGTAGTATGATTGTAAAAGTAAAGGTCAAGCACAGAATACATTAAGTACTGATAAAACAGGTCAGTGCAGACTGACCAGCTGGTTAGAAATATCATAAACAAAGAGGTTCCTACTAACACGATCTATTACGAAGGTCAAGTATTCATCAAATATTGTCATTACAAATGCTTTGCGGCATCTCAGCATAAACCCTTGAGGAGAAATACAAACAATTTTTTAGCTGCATCCTGGGATCAGTTTGTATCTTCAGGGATGTTTTAGTGATCTCACAGGTGTTCACTGTCTGCCCAGGATGAGAACATCTTTGCCTGGAGTGAAACCAAGCTTTAAATCCAGTTTATCCTCAGAATGTGCTCAGTGTTGTAGCATCAGCGCAACAAATGTCTCATAGATGTTGGGCCGCTTGATGATAGTTGCAGAGAAGAGTGCTGTCGAGGCAGGCCTGTCCAGAACCTGTAGGATTGTCATCAGTGGTGCACTGGAAGTGGGCCAGATGGACTACCACATCACAACATAGCACAGGTTCAGCCTGGCCTTCAGGTCTTTGGACAGGATACCTATAGGAGTCATGATTAGGTTATTTGATCCCATAGACGCCCAACAGTTGAGCCAAGAGAGCCTAATATTGTTGTTTAACATAACTTTAGACTTCAGCCATATACATAAAAAGTATTTATTAGTTTCTGACTCTGGGAAAGTGTGTAAAACAGTAAAATTGTCAGCAGCAGGAAGTCAATAATAAAATAAAATATGACAAACATGACCCTTTCTTCAGCTTTTCACAATAGACATGAGTGAATAAACAGTTTCTAAACTGGCTTTCCTCTTTCTGAAAATAGGACTCGTCATAATTTTGAAGGCCACCTTTAAAATGCCACATTAAACTGTGCTAAACCCCACTGAGAAACTTAAACAATATTACAACAGTTTTATTTATTTATTTGAGCTTTTATGACATCCATAGTTCAGTGAGTGGGTTAGAGAGCACAAGCAGGGCTAGTAATACTTTGTAAACTCTGCCCTCTTGTGGAAAACATTTTTTCTGCAGCTGGGGGAAGTGATTTTCCCACATTAATACTGAACACATCCTCACACATTCTACATTACAACTAATGTTGCAACCACTCAATACAGTTGAAACTACAGACATAACCAACCATGTGTATGATTTGTCCAGGTCAGTGTACTGAACATAAGAAAGTCTTCAGATTACAGACGGTGAGCCATTTACAGTCATGGACCATCATGTTAAGTGGTGGACGGGAAACAGACGTGGAGAAGAGGCAATGAGGGAAAGTGCCTCTTACCATCAAGGTCTTTATGAGAAAGTCAAACACCCTTTCTATTATAACACTGTCAGCTAGTTGGCCTTCAGCACTCAGTGTGTGATCAGGTCACGGGTGACAGAGCACATTGAAGTGTAATGGTGTAATGATGGGATGTCGAGGGAGAGGCTTGTGGGAATAAACGGACAGGAGACGGCTTGTTTACACGGAGAGCATAAACTCATTATTGCTTTACAGCCAAAGCTAATAAAAACACCTGGTGAATAAGAAGGGTTTTATTGTTGACAAGATAGCATCAGCCTTCCTGAAGATATGGGCTGAGACACAAGACAGTTTTAGTTTAATAAAATGTTTATCCCCCTACATTAAGTTTAATGTTTTTGGGTTAGCGGTTCAAAAAAGTCACTCATCTGCAAGTTGGGTATATATGAAATTCCCTTTGTGCATATTTGGAGCATATTCTTCTTTTTTATGATGGTACTAAAAACAAATTTCAAGTAATCTGTAATTACAAGTGTGTGGGACGCAAAATAAATCCACACTTGCTCATTGATTTTGGCTTTAAAGGAATATAATCCGTTATAATTGTTATGTATGTGTGTTGTATATGAAGAGGAGGTGAATCATCCACTGAACACTAATGGAAAATTTCTGAGTGACATGTTAGGCAGCACCCTTTATCACTATCATCAAAACATCAGATGAGGAAATATCTGTTGGAAGAATTATGTTCAAAAACAAATAAAAGTGATCTAGATATCTAAAATTCATCACTGCAAATAATCTGTGCAATCAGCCCCGGCTTCTTTTACGACCATGTTTTTAACCTTGAAACTGAAATCCTCTCTGTCTGGCAACCATCCACGACCTGGAGTTATAAGCTTGGTGTGATGTCTGGTCTGGTGTGGGAATTGCGACACCTTCTTTGCATTAAAACACAGGTGAGAACTGGCAGCTACATATATAAAAGACTCCCTCCATCCCACTGACAAAGCACTGACAGCAAGGTTACCATTTGGAACCTTGGACCAAAACACCAGACAGGAGATTTTTTTTCATTAAATTTTTGTTGTAACTTTTTTGTTGTTTAGTCAGTTTTTGAATTTAATTGCAGAATTTCTATTTCTCCATTTCTAAGAATGGCTTTCACTATCAGCCTTGTCCTTTTGTCAAGTTGGACAGCTGTAGCTTTTACATTCCCTCACAATACGTTTGACAATATTGTGAAAGGGTCAAGAGTCGAGCTTGAATCATCTGGAAGTGGACCAGATGAACCTGTTCGGGGAATAGTTAAGGTTGTGCAGCTGGACCCTCGTGCCCTGGCCCAGTCAGGGTTCTTCAGAAGGGGACTGACCCCCAGGAGAGCCCCCCCGTCCCTGAGCTCCAGATTGTCCTTCCCTGCTTTCCTCTCTCAAGGGCGTCCAGGTCTCGCCCCGGCCCCCAAGACCCCGGTGAGTCCACTGCACCACCTGCACCCTAAAAGCCCCACTGAGATGGAGCTAAAGAAGAGGCAAGGCCTGCAGATGTGGCAGAGAGCCATAAATAAAGGAGACAAGATGACCATGTCCCTGCCCGTCAACCTGAAGGACACGAAACAGACGTGTGCTGCGGTACCTTTCACTCAGGTAAGAGAAGACTTTTCTATCATGCATTTTGCCACAGTTTATTTCCTTTCTCTGCCAAGCAAATGTCTGTGAAACACACGAACAAGAGCATTAAAAAAGAGTGATTCTGTACACAGACAAATAAAATATAGCAATGTTTCAGTGGCAATAAGAGAGAGACGTCTGTTCGCTCATAAAGCTCATTATGGCTCCGCTGGAGGATTAGCTGTGATGGTGTGGAATTACATAAACACAAAGTGTTGATTTTTACACCCTCAGAGGTAAATTAAGACTGACAATATTGCTGTGATGTTTCGCCTAATCTTGCCCCTCTCTGATGTCCTGACAGCATGTGACAGCAGACGGATGCAACACAGTCACAGTCCACAACAAGCTGTGTTTCGGCCAGTGCAGCTCCCTCTTTGTCCCGTCCGAAGGGGAGTTTGCAGGGCTGGGCACCCACCACCACCACCAGCGGGCCCCCTGCTCTCGCTGCGCCCCATCCAAAGCCCACACCGTGGCCGTGCCCCTGCGCTGCGGAGCCGAGGTCCGGGAGAAGCGAGTGATGGTGGTGGAGGAGTGCAAGTGTGAGACGAGCCGTGAGGAAAAGAGTGCTGAGGCTTCCACACGACTGTAACTGTGTTAGAGCTGCTGCTGCAAAAAAACATACATTTTTGTTTACTTCAGTGATTTGCTTCAGTTTAAATAAGGGAAGAGAAGCAGAGGTAAAAATTTTCATTTGGACTGATACCTTTATTTTCTGTCAAATCACTGCCAAGATATGGACTATTTTTCATCAACTGTGTGATAATTATGTAGACACTTGTAATTTGTATTTACATATGTGTGTGTATCTGTGTTTGTTATGAGTCTGAATTTGTTATTCAGAGAAAAATATTCTGGTGGTTTCTTCCACCGCTGATTGATGACAACATGGCCTATATTTTAGGTCATGCAATTTTCTGTTGCAACACATGGGGAAGTCCACACTGGACTTGCATTAAAAATATGTTTAGATTAATCTAAACTGAAATATTGTGATCTGCTGTACTGTCATTAAAATTTCCCATTCGTCCACCCTTTTGCCTGGCATTGCTAAGTAGTTTTCTGCCAACACTGTTAAATTTACAAGTGCAATTTAGTTTGCATGGAAAGCTCAAGTAAAAAACATGAAGAGCATTTGTTGTTTTTTTCCCACCCACTCTCACATTCGAGCGCTCAAGTGTCAGCTCCTATATTTTATTAAAAAGCCATGTTCGGCCGACTTTTAGCACATAGCACTTACATCTGAAAGCACCAAACTAGAGAGCAAACGAGCTATTGAGCACGGGTACTTAGCGGTAAGCAAACATAATTGTTTCAGCATGGACCCCTGAATTATGTATAGGAACCACCTATTCTCATGCCCAATCTCTTTTCAGTGTAGTTGTGGGAATTTGAACATCCTTCACCACACATGCACTTGAGCGAATGGGCGTGTGTGATAATGTGTGTATGTGCTGTTTTTCAGTTAGGGCCCATAAAACCTATTATTCATTTATATCCTGGCACCTGGGCCTGGTAAAGTGAACTCATCCCACACATCCCTACATACATTCCCAGAGGAGCATAAAGAAGGGGGCTCTTTACGTTGCCTTGGCATGCTGTCAAAATGACTGTTTAGATGGCCATTTGCATTCACGTGGGCCTTCTGAAAAAGTGAAAGCGTTCATTGCGCTACGGGGGTGCATTGAGTCCCTTGGATTCCATTAGCATGTGATTAACATCTTGGGTTGATGGCTATATTTTCCAAGATTGATGGGACAAATATTTGCCCAGGTCTTAACTATGAGGAATTAGGGGCCACGTTTAATCAGGCACTTGTTTTTTCTTCATATGCAGACGGTGGAGAGGTTGGGAGGCTCAAACAGCCGTGCTGACAGTGATCAAATTCTGCTTTTTAAACTCCCATTCCTCATAGTGAAGGAGGTTGTTTGTAAAACGCCAAAATTTGAGTAATTCATCCCTAAACCTGCGCCGCGTTTCATCATCCATCTCTGTCTTTATACAATGGTGCACTCGCTATCTGCAATAATCTGCCCACTGTGCAGTTGTGCATGTGATGATGGTGGTGAAGGGAGAGTCATGATCTCACTATCTCACTGTCTATTCTCTCCAAACTCTGTACCTCTCTTCTTCCAATCTTTTGTCTTTTTTTTTTCTGAAAAAAAAAGGGAGATAAAAAAGAAAACGGGCATAGTGGAGGGAGGGGAGGGGGAGCGGGGGGGAGAGGAGGAGGGGGGTTGTTGATTGAACAAACAAGGTGCACAAGAGAGTGCACCACTTAGCAAGACAGATGTCAGCCCCCTTTGCATTGTGGGATCCGGCGGAGCACTCCTGCGTCATTAAGGATGGCCTGGTTCCCATGGCGAGGGGAAAGGAAGGAGCGAAAGGAGGAGGGCCCGCTGCCAAGTTCAGCGCCTCGGGGATCAGATCAGCGTCACGGGGTGCTAAGTGGCCTAGTTAGCGCTTTAAAACGCACAATGAGCTGCCTGCTCTTTCTCTGTGTGTGTAGGCCTTTTAACTGTCAGACATGGAAATGGTTGGGAGGTGTGCGTGATGGAGGCGGTGGGGGGGCGGACTCCAATGATAGCAGGTCAATCAAGGTGTATCAAGGGGAAACTGAATTATTGATGGAGGATTTGTGGCCTATTTTTGCGCATTGACTTAGAAGTTTTACTTTGAAAAATGTTTTTCTCGACTGGTAAATGTTCGTTAATTAATGTGTGGTTCTTTGTGCTGATGCACCTCCACCTGTGCGTCCTCCTCTATCTATAGCTATGACTCAGTAGACTAAACAGTGCTACAATAACTAACTAACTGAATAGTGCTGGAAGAGGAAGGTCTACCAGATTTTCCTCTGCCGCTTGGGGCTCTGCTGGAGCTAAACCGTGGTGGTAGATTGGACCAGACTGGACTGCGGATCAGGCTCCTAGATCTGGCATGTGCGAGAGAGAGCGAACAGAGGTCCATCATGCACTCTCTGGAAAGAAACTTGGATGGCGGCGGGGTACGCCAGGAGAAATGTGACGACCTGTTAAGTCATAGACCAGACAGAGTCTTCTCACCTAAATCCCACCGGTGCAGGTTTACTGCTGTAGGTGTCAGGCTCTAGGTGTGAGGGTGTCTGGACCACGGCTAACATCTACCTCCCCACTGATACGGTGGTACATGCTCGCTCTGTGGTGTTAGTCTGGACCAGCTGGTCAGAGTTGGCTCTGCAGGAGATGGTGCCCCAGGCTAAGCCTGCCAGCCTACTGCCATTCTGCTCGGCTGCCAGCTCGCCTGCCAGGCTGTCTGCTGGGTGCTGAGGAGGACAGAGAAAGGTGTAGCCTGCAGATCTGAACATCAAAGTTTGTCATTGGATAAAATCCCACAGTGGTTTTAGGAGCTGGTACTATTACTGTTACTGCTAAAGGTGCTGAACTAATATACCCGTTTTGCCTTTGTGTGAGTTCGATGTTTGCTGAGTGGATGTTGGCAGTCACACCCCAGCTATAATGAAGACAACAGATGTATGTCCTGTAGATCCATATGTGTACAGCAGTCAGCCACTCTCTAGCTGTCCCAGGCTCATACAGGACACGCTACTTCAGGTGAGGTACATTAGGTGAAGAGGGTTTTTTTTCATGACGTAGTGAAATGAGTAACCAGAGGTTGAACATCAGGAGATTTGACATTGTTATTGTTGTTATGAGAAAATAAAAGCTAAAGTGTATAAGTAGACTTCAGAGCTCTTACTTACTAGAGTTCATCTGAAGATAATATGAGGCTTCAGCAGTCTGATTGATACAAATCAAGTGTCTTTCTTTCTATGTCTCAGTCTTTTTAGAATTTATTTTGTACTCAAAAAAGTAGCTTTCATTTGATTTCAATAACTCGAGATTCATATTTGTAACTTTGGAATGCACATTTTTGAACAGGACAAGGACTGTGGATTGAGCCACTATCACTTAAAACAAACGCATGTTGGAAAGGGATTGCATGATTGAATAATTACAGCAAGTAAAAACTGCGGGTACTATTTTAAGGCAGTCTTGAAAAAATGTGAACCTCTCCATCAAGTATGTTTCCTATGCTTTACCTTTTAAATCATTTAGGTTTGCATCTAGAATTGTTTTTTTGGAAGGGGGGGGTTCTTTTTATGATACCTTTTACCTTGATGTTCCCTAAAAATAAGAATAGATCAGTTGTTTGATTCAATTTTCTGGCTTAGTTTGTATTATCTATAACATATTAATGTCAGAAAATGAATGTCTGTCCCTGTCTTGATAAAGGTAATGTGGACTGTGTAAACACTTACAACACAACTTTATTTTTCTATCCCTGATAACATTTGATATATTGCATTTTTATAAATATATTAAAAGTAGTAGCTGAGGAAGACACGTCTTTCACTTGCCTGCAGATAACAAATGTATATATTATGATATCTGTGTGTTTGTGTTTGTTTGCATGTGTGCGTCTGACTGTACTTGTACTGACTGTAGCCTCGGTGTGGCAGCATTAGTGTGGCTGAGTGTTGAGCTGTCAGTAAACCCTCTGCTGGAGTGTGATGATGATAGCAATGTCGCTGTGGCAGGTGCGGTCCTGCGTGCCATGCAGGTGATGTCTCTCATGCTCACTTAGCTAATGACTCCAATTAAAGTAATTAAGAGCTGGCACGGTGAAACCTGCTCACCCGCCCGCTGCCAACCCATCCATTCCCGCTTCCCTTCACCGGCACACATCAGCGCCCGCCTCGTACCACGACATGCCATCATCCGTCGGGCTACTTCGCCTTCCCTTAATCTCCCTCTCATGGGCACCTCGCCGTCTCCTTCATGCCACGACCATCCCGCGCCTCTGCTCCTGCTGAGGCCTTTAAAAGAAACATGAAGCCTAAAATCAGCTAAACGCTCCACTCCAGAAGCACTTAAGAGACCCTCAGCTCAACTTATTGTCACAGAGACAGCTACGGAAGGGAGAGAGCGAAGGCCGGGTCCGGCAGGAGAAAGAAGGGAGTTAAATAGGGAGAGCGGATGCGAGCCAGGTCCTAACGAGGGGAGAGATAATTGTTTTGTTTTGTTAGGGGCCCTTCTTCAGCGTGGAGGGAGTTGAAATGACACACCACACATGGTTTTTGGATGAAGTGGGCACAGGGAGGGGAGGGAGGGGGATGCAGGCTTGATGCAAGAGTGATGAAAGTGCAGAGGAGGGGGTTGCAGCACAAAAAAAGGGCGGTCATACGTAGCAGAGAAAAAGGCTCCAAAAAGCTGCAGCCGCGACTGCAAAACGCTGGAGTGGTTTTGACAGATTCACAAGCTCCCATGAAACTGATGATGGTCAGCGCACATTGTTGTCTTCCACTCACAGGACCTCTAAAAGATTTCAATGTCAAAACACACATTAATCACAGAGAAGTTCGATATCACAGTCCACAAATTCCAACAGTGGGAAAGACCACACCGGGCCAAGCTGGAGGCACAACTTTGGCTACCGGGCCTGGTCAGATTTATCAAAATTTATGAAACGGCAAACATATGAATCTTTGGTGTCTTGGTGTTCTTTCAACCCTTGGATTCCCAGACTGACAGTCGATCTTCCTGGATTTGTTGTTGGCATGGCAGAACAAACACACTCCAGAATCTCTGTGAAAAGAAGACTTTGATGTGAACCACGGGTTTACCTCCTTCTCCTCATGTGTCCATCCACCCTGGTTCATTTTCCATTTATTTGTCTGCAACATTTGACCTAATGTGAGAAATGCGGCTCATTTATTCAACATGAAATATTTCTAAAACTAACCCTAAAACCTTTTTGCAGGATAAGCTGCATTAATTTTCTGCCCCTCACATAGTAACACAGTGAGAAGCATCACTAGTGCCATTCAAGACAGTTTTTCACGTCGAGTTGAAAGCAGTGAAAACCACCATCATCAAAATTACAGCTGAGCACACTTTGGTAATCTGGCGACTAACAGCATCGAGCAAATTATCCTGGTCGAATCACCTCCAGAAGCCTGTCACCACTTCCATGAAGATAAATGGTATCATTACACAGTCTCCATCATGCATTAGCAGATCTGGAATCCACTTTCTGCTCAAAAGTGGAAATGGCTATGGATTACTCTCAGTCATCAGATAGCGCCGACAGAATGTGCGACAAACATTGCTAAGTCATTCGGCGCTCATCAGGATACTGCGGTGGACATTTCACACCGAAACAGTTTGTTAATGTCCTCATCTTGAATTATGGTCATGAAACAACTAATTTCTGCTCTGCCTGTTAATAGGATCAATACCAATATAGACACAATTTATCCAACACATTCTGCCAGTGTCATAGATATCTGTCCACAAACAGTCATCCTCACAGTGGGCAGGGGAGGAAGAGCGGCATGCCAGTGTGTGTGAGAAAGACAGAGGAGGAGTGATTGAGCGAGAGACAGACAGACAGACAGACAGACAGACAGACAGACACATAGGAGGTGGGGGCAGAAAAAAGGGGGGGTAGCAATGCGCCAGTGTTCAAGAGAGATAGGCCAAGTGAGAAAGCGAGGGAGTGTGTGCATGTTTGAGTTTGTGTGGAGGGGTACAGAGGAGGGGTGCAGGTGGCATGGAGCTGGCGCAGGCCTGGCCCACTGTCCCCTGGCAGTGCCAGGCTCCATCTGTCATCAGCAGGAACATCTGCAGCCCAAGGTGCCCTTGTCACCCAGCGTTAGAGTAACGAGTTTGGCGTTTCCATTAGTCCAGGGCCCTCGCCCGGCCGGCTCTAGCCAAAACCATGGCATTTTGGGTGTGAGCTTGTGTGTGTTTGCCTGTGAGTGAGTGTGTGTCTAGATATGAGACAGGGAGAGGGAGAATGAGGGAGCGAGCTGGGGGTAACTGGATTTGTTTGTCAGTTTGTGCGCCTGTGTGCATGTGTGCGTGTGTGTGTGTGTGTGCAGACGAAGTGAGCGCCAAGCCAAAACAACATGGCAGTGCAGAGCATTGACCCAGCTGGGCTGAGCCGGCATGTCGAGTCATGTCCCCTCCTGATGTGAGCGTGCCCAGTGCGCTCACACCGCTGCCAGACCCAATCTCTGGTCCCCTCTCCTCCTCACTCTCTCTCACTCTTTCTCCCTCTCTCATCTTCCTGTCTTCCATCTGTCCGCCTCCCTCTTATCTGCCCTCTCTCCCTTACCTCTCCGTGCCCCTTGTAGTCGCCTCCCCCTGTACACAGAGTCCTCTCACACCCTGAGTCTACACTAACATTCTGCCTCTGAGCGCTACTCACATTTTTATCTTCCTTGTGCCTAAAAAACAGATGGTACTTCTTTCCCGGCTCCCTCTTTTCATCCCTCTCTCTGAGCTCCCCCCTCTCCCTCCCTCTTGTCCTGTGTTTCTTGCCGGCGTATCACTGATCCTAACTGGCAGTCCACCTGTTTATTCTGCCTCCCCCCTCCTCTTAATTTATAAACCTGAATCATTCTTCCTCCCTCTCAGGGGCAATAACGTGGTTTTATTATTACTTATTGTAGTTATTACTTGTACATGACATTTTGTTAAGATTAAACATGGCTTACACAGTTATCAACTCCACTTTCAGCAACATGGCTGCTGTTTGTGTTTGCACCACATGGTGGCTCTAACGAGCAGCAATCTGTCTTAACATTAATGAACCAAGCTTTGGCTGCAATTGTGTCAATTACCCACAGAATACTAATCAGACAAACACGAGCACATCAGAATGAGATAAGATTGATTATTCTTTTTCATTTTCTATATTACATGTCGGCGTGCATCATAAATCAGTTCTGACAGCATCTGTGAAGCTAATGTTTAGCCTCAAGGTCTGAGGAAAATTAGACACCACTTAATAAAAGCCCCACATTCAGGCCTCGAGCAAGTTGGACTTTTTGAGAGACTTGTGACGCATGAACTTCATACACTCGCACACACACGCTCGCACTTCCATACTTGCGAGGACCCTCATTGACATAATGCATTCCCCAGTACCTCGGCCTGACCTTAACCATCACAGCTAAATGCCTCACCCCGACTTAAACCCAAACCCAACTCTAATCTTAAAACCAAATCTAAACCCTCAAACAGCCTTTGAAAGTCTGTCTGAAAGTGAAGAGCAGTCAAAATGTCCTCATTCCCAAGCTCTAAAACTGCAATTCATTCCACAAAGATACACACACACACACACAGTCAAATGCATGAACACTCTTTATGCAATATTTAAAAAGTCTCACTTAAGGCTGCAGCTTTGTTCTGTGACACTTCATGTCCAGTCACTTCCTGTGAGAGAACCAAGGGTTTTAAGTTATAGTTAAGATTTCTTTTGCTGTCTTTTTTTTTTTCTTGGCCTGTTAAGGTTTTCTTATTCCCCTATCAAAACTTGAAAAAGTGTGTGGAGATAGAGTGAGTGAGGCAGAAAAGGAGAGCCATAGTGAGATAAAGAAAAGGGAAGCGACAACTGCTAATCAATAAGATTTCTCCAACCTTGTTTTTTTTTCTCTCTCTCTCTCTCTCTCCCCCCCGAGGCCCGCGGCATTCAAGACGAGCCAAGACGAGCTTGGCATTGTCGAGCACGCCTTAAAAAGAAACACCTGCGAGGTGGAAGACTTAAAAAACCAGCAGAAAAAAAAAATCCTGCTTTTCGCAGCTCTTAAAAATGTTGGCAAATGTTCCATGGGTTTTCTGGGAACAAAACAGTAAAAAGAAAGAGCTCCCATGCAAGTGAAGACAAAAGGGGATGGTTTTCCATAGAGATGGAGGTGTCATTACACTTGAGACGGTTGCCAGATTTGGACTTATCTTACCCCCCCTCTGTCTCCCCACCCCCACACCCGTCCTTGTATCTATACCATCTAAGTTTATTATCGGTGCTCGAGCAGTGTGGAAAACAAATAATGAATGGTAATATTTAGCTGTTGACAAAATATGTATGTGGCTTTAGTGGGAGATGGGAACGAGGGAATGTGCAGAGAAACAAAGATGGAGAACAGCGAGGAGAGATGGGAGAGGAGAGAGAGAGGAAACTGGAAAGGGGGGTAACTAAAGCAGATGGCACTCTTGGCATCCACCTCTCTCTTAAATCTGTTTCTGCTGTTTTTCTCATGTGCACGAGGCTTTAACCCTGTGGTAACCTGTGTCCCGGCCTGACCCCGAACCGAACTGCTGTATGTAACAAGCCTGCGGTGTGTGTTTGTGTGTACATGCTCATGTTCATCTCTAGTATGTCTCTGTCTGCACACTCATTTAATCGGCACCCTATGGAAGTGAGTGTCAGCAGTCGCTCTCAGTGTTTGGACTGCACACTTCCAATTGTGCTGCTTCGATCTCCTGCTTTACCTGAGAGAGATGTTCTCATATTTGGAGTGATGGTGGCTCCTACTCTCTTAAATTAGACTTAAATTAACTTGGCTTCACTAGAGGCCTCTGATATTTCTTGTGTTCTTTCTTTCAAATTTCCACAATTTTCTGAACTCTATTTATGTCTGCATGTTTGCCTACATGCAAATCAGTGATCAATCAAAGTGGTTATGTTGTGAGGTCTTTTACTTGAGCATTTGCATTTTATGTTACTTCATGCTTCTACTCCAATACATTTATTTAACAGCTATAGTTACTTAATATATGAAGGTTTTATATGAGCTTAAAAAATATAATGCATTGCTATAGATTCATCTGCCCAAAAGAAAATTAAAATGAGCTAAACCTCAGCCAGCTGGAATATAAATTGCTACTAACACATTAATGCATCACTAATTATAATCCAGTCATATAATATGAAGACATATAACACTGACAGTCTCTTCTGCATAAGGAATACTTTTACTCTTGATAGTTTAAATGCAGTTTACTGCAAACATTTTATTTTACCTAACAAGCTAACTTATTATCAACTTGAATGCAAGACTTTTACTTACTTAATTTAGTATTAGTAAATTTTACTAATTTAGTATTTTCACTTTTTAGTATTTCTTGAGTAAAATACCTGAATACTTTCTACCACCAATGGTGGAAAGTATTTACATATATTTACTCAAGCACTATACTTAAGTGCAATTTTGAGTTTTTCCATTTCAGGATACTTTATACTTCTAAAATGTAGATGATGTGATCAGTTTAAAAATATGTTGCATTATTATATATTAAACTGCTTTAAGAAGAAGTTGATTGATTCCATCTCAACCATATTAAAAGATTAATAATAATGATTCATTAATATAGTAATATCACACTGATAGTGGCTGTAATGAGTACTTTGATACTTTAAATAGTTGCAAATAATTCTTCTGTATTTTTTTAGTGTGGTATTTCTACTTTTCTGCTACTGGAAATAATAATCCTTTTGGTATGAAACACACATTTTTGACTACTTGTTCAATTAATTTGTTCCGAGCACCATATTGTAAGTGCTCCTCCATCAGTCCATTCACAGCTGCTGCTGATCAGAGAAATGTCTTTTATTTTCTCAGCCGTAAGTCTAGAGATCTGCCTGCAAGCTGAAGGAATATATTTTTAGTGGTGTAAGCAGAAATTTGCAAAACATATTTGAGGTTTAAAAAAAAAGGCAGAACATGAAAAGCAACAATAAAACACTGCAGCTTGTGATTGACAGAGGAAATATTCTAGTCTGGTTCAAATCAACATGGTGTCTCAGCAGTTTGTGAAATAGCCACAAAATTTAAGGATTCGTCTATATGCAGAACTGTGACACCACAATTCAGAAGCACTGTGGTTAAGGCTGAGAAAATATCTATTCAGTTTGTGAAAAACTCATGAAGTTTAATCAGTGGGATTCGCTTGTGAAAAATTGTGATTTCAGTTAAATGTTGATGAAAAATTTTGTTTGTGAAATAGTCACAAAATTTAATCGATTCGTGTACACAGACATGAACTTTCCATTTGAAGGTCAAGCTGAGGGTCACAACAAAATTCATGCCCATGCACACCAACCCTATGGATTAAATTTTGTGGCTATATCCCAAACTTACTGCCATGATGCCGTTCAAACACCTGGGACGTCGACTGCTTATTTAGGTCACATCCTCTCATTGAGTTGGAACATTCATGTGCTGACTCCCATACATGCTCCCATAGACAGACTATAGATTTCACTGAATGCACATCACTTATACGTGGGGTGCTACGGTGGTGCAAGCTCATTTACATAATCTCCCATTTAAAGAGGGATGTGCTGGAAGCCGGTGGGGGGTTGATGGTAAGGGCCAGGGAGTGGGGAATTTGGGAGGGGGGGTGTACAAAGTGCCCATTGTGCAGTCCCAGGATAGGGAAAATGCCCTGTAGGGCCTGGTCTGTGTGTGTGTGTGTGTGTGACTGAGAGTGTGTGTTTGCGAATGTTTGTGTCTGTGTGTGGGAGCCACACCTGTCAGGAGAGCCTGAGGGAAGCACTATAATGAGTGTGTACATGTCTCTATATGTGTGTGTGTGTGAAGCAGATATAGCTGAGGGGATTTCATTAAGACAGACAAGAGCATTAAAATCTGTGGGCCATGTCAATCTTTTATGTCCTAATTGTTTCCCTTTATTAACTTGGCTTGTTATTATGCCATTTTCCCTCTCTCTCAAACACACACACACACACACACACATGTACGGTCACACATACTCCCACTCACTTTCTCCCACACTCAGCAGTAACCACACTCTCCATCATGCCAAATCATAATCTACCCAAGACGCAGCAGGCCGATAGGATCAGACTGGAGAAATAATGGTAAAATCAGATTTTTGGGGGGCTTTCGAGGAAGTGCTGAAATAGCTGGTGGCTGTGTCTCTAATGGTAAAACGTAATGCTCAGCAATCTGCTTAATATCCCCGCCGCACTCATTAGATTAGTGAACATTAAGGAGATTGGAAGATTTGCACTCTATTGTTTTATCATGGCAACACAGGGGCACAGAGGCTACACCGCTAATGGCGAGGAACAAGAGGTACGGAGGGGGTTTAAACAGACGAAAGCTGGTGTCTTTTCTGCTATGAATGCTGTGTGAGACAGACAGGAACCAAGGCACAGATAGAGTAATGGAAAAAAAAATTCTCAGATGGAGCAGAGATAAGGTTGAGAATTCAAAAAACATTCACCTACTGTTCACACACACCCTCAAAAACACAGAGGGAAACGTTTCTGAACCCCCCACAACATCACAAAGATCATTGTACAATTATATTCTTTCTTCACCAGTATGGGAAACAGTAGCAGCCTGAAGTTGTCCCCCTATTAATGACTAATTCCTCGGCTGGTTTGGCTCAGGGCAAGACAGAAAGCAGTGTGTGACCACCACCAGTAAAAGCAGCGCCGTGCTGGGATTCAGGAACGTTATCGGAGCTCAAAGTCCTAATTCCACACTGGGAATTCTGCCATCAGTAACATAATAAGTCCACTTTGGCTGTGAGGGAGCGAGAGAAAGGTTTCTTTTTTTTTTTTTTTTTTTGCTCTGGAGTCTTGGCTCTTTCGGTTGTAAAGTTCCTCAGGCGAGCGTAAACAGATCAACAGAAAAACAGCTATTTTATTTTGCAGGCTCCCAGCAGTTGTGTGAGCTAATAAGAATAACTATTAAACTCATGTTCTGGGTCCCAGGGAGAGATTTTTTGGGGGGGGAGAATTATATGACCTGATCTCTGTAGGGTGTTTTAAAGTGCTGGGGTGAACCAAAGCTGAGATTAGTACTGCACATATCCACTGCAATTGCAGAACTTGTCAGAGGCTTATTTCCCAAAGCCTTCACAATCCTCTGTTTCCTCTTATTGGCCTGATTACGTCTCGCCCGCAAAACAGAATTTGTCTCATTTTAGGAAAGTCTGAAATTTAACCAACTTTTTGTTTTTGGATAATCATTGTCAATCAGATCAATTTGCCCTGACTTATTTATGTGAAGCAACATTTCCTTAGCTTTTTGAGGACTGAGGCAAACTCTGGCAAAGCCCAAGATGATCCACATTCCTCGTTGCTTGGAAAAGGTCACACAAACTTTGAAAGTGCAGACAAGTGCGACAGCAAGCTAGATAGACATAAAACAGTTTGCAATAAGTCGGAGGAAAACAACAAGATTATATGAACATTTACTTAAATTTTAATGAAGGTGTATTGTCTTTACTGCAGTGTTCACAGGACGCCTGTTTGCTTCTGTGGCAGGTGCAAAATAAAGTCTAAAGTCTGATAAAACATTTTTTCAGGGATTTAAGTTATTATGTTCATGTTTTTTTAAGCCTAAATTACGAACACACTCGCTCATTAAAAACTAGTGTTGAGCCTTATGGGAAGCAGAATTGAACCAAAAGTCAAAGATCTACATGAGTGATATAAACATGCAGGTTTAATGTCCTTCCTGAACAGAAAAGCTTTGTTTGTTGTGTGATTTGGGTGACGTTGAAGAAAACGGTCATTACATATTTTATTGCTCATTATATGATGATTTAAGGGCTAAACTTTCTCGTAAAATGAAAGAATTTCTGATGAGTTCTCCGTGGTGGATGATTATAAAAAAAACTTGTAGTTTAGGAAATGAACCTTTTTCTGTTCCAGCTTTTATTAGTAGAGACAAAGTTTTTTCAATATAACGTGATATACAAACATATATGTGTGACACAAGGCTCATACTCCCATCATATTAGAAACCTTGGTGTTTAACTGACAGCAACCCCACTTTGAACAGCCATATTAAATCTGTTAAACAGTTGTGCTTTTTTCAATTGAGCAAATTTTCTAGATTTAAGCCATTTCTATCTACCAAAAATCTTTAAACGGTCATTTGTGCTTTTTGTCTGCAACTTTTTTTGCTCCGTCTGCAGCAAAAAGTCTCTCTCTCCAATACCTGATCCAAAATGCAGCCGCCAGGATTTTAACAGGTACCAGAAAATGAGAGCACGTCACATCTATCCCTTCATCTTTGCACTGGCTGCCTGTTAGTTTGAGAGATGGTTTTAAATTTTTACTTATTGCTTTCAAAGCTTGGAACAGTTTGGCCCTGAGCTGTATTTCTGACATTTTAAACTCTCCATGAGCCATCGAGGGCCCTGAGGTCCTCAAATGCTGCTCTCCTGGTGGCTCCTAAATCCAGACTCAAAAACAAAGGTGACAGAACATTTGCCATCAGGGCCCCAGATATGGAACAAGCTTCCAGAAATTAGGATGGCTAAGTCTGTCTCTTCATTTGAGTCTATCTTCCTGTGATCCTCTATCTTTTCTTCCCACACCATTTGTTTTAATTTCCTATTATTTCATTTCTTATTGTTATTGTAATTACTGTGTATATGTTGAATTGCTATTCTATGTATTGTTTTACGGGTGGTGGTGTTGCTCTTATTGTGTTAAGACTTTCATGATTCCTGTTTGCTTTTTTTATTTTGTAAAGCACCTTGTAAAACTTGTTTTGGAAAGCTGCTGCATAAATAAAGTTTATTATTATTATTATTATTATTATTATTATTATTATTATTATTATTATTATTATATGTAAGAAGTTCTGTTTTTTTCTGACTCACCACCACAATGGCAGTTTTTGTATTTAAGTCCATGTATGGATGGGTACTTGTATATGCATTACATAATAAATAACCTATTTGAATGGAGTGGGTCAGTGTGTACAAATCCATATTTAAAAGGTCATATGGCCTATTTGAAAAAAAAAGTATGATCTAATCTAATCCACTCTAAATACAGCTTCTAAGCAGGTTTTAACTATGTAATGTGTTCACACTGGAAAAATGGCAAAAGAAAGTCTACTCAAACCAGACCAGTGTTCAAACTAAATCTAGTCGACTTTTGAGTGTGATGTTGATGGACTTTATTCGACCATAATGCAATGCATAAAGGAAATGAGGAACCATGGTTGTGAAACAGCTCCAGAAAGATCTTGGAAAACATTTAGACGTCCCTCTGTGTCTTTCCAAAGTTGCAGTTGGATTCACATAAATGTCACACGTATAAAATGGTAGTATTTTTGTGAGTATGTTGATAGTTTTGACTACTCACTGTTAAATTAGTATACGATGACAATTAGTATTTCTTGTATACTGCATGGAAGTGCAGTTTGGGTTTGGGACGCAGCTGTGCACAGGGTCCAGTGAATCTGTTGATGAAATATAACATCAAAGTAACATCATATACAAACCACTAGAGGCCACTAGAAGCCCTGTCCGTAGGATTGCATTGATGTAAGTATGACAGCATGAAGAGCACAGTCGGGCTGTCCTCAGTGGGTCTTGGTGAAGTTTTTCATTCTCCAAAAAGGTTTACAACAATTATTCATTTTCCATGTCATGATGTGATGGTTGTTTTTTAGATTTCACTGACTGAAACAAAGAAATTACCAAAGCACCATTTTTACCATTTCTATTACTGGGAAAAAAAGAAAATTATAGAGGTAGCTGTTATATGTTACACAATTTAGGAAAGGGCTATCTTTAAGCAGCCTGAATTCAAATCAGAACTTTGTTGTATGTGTGGAAAGATTTGGCCAAAATTAGAGACATGCTGCAGTTGCTCTGGCTCCCATTCATTTCACATTAGTGGAGGCTCGGTTGTGCTGAAGTGTGCGGTGCCTGCTGAAGCCAGGCCACAAAATTGTAGTTTTACTTCAGGCAAATACAACTTTGAGGTCAAGGAACTATTTGAATATCGCAAAAAAGAACAAGAATTATTGTTGTCATATATTACTTTTGCACAAAAAACACGCAGGGTATTATTAGGATGGGTGCTCTGACTTTGACCTTTGCATTCATCACTATCGATCATGTATAGTGCTGATTAGGAAATTCAGGTTACTTCTGCTCTCACTGTTAATTACTTTGGATGGGGAGTGCACAAGATAAATGCACACATACACACACACACACACACAGTTGCACACACAAACATTAGCAGGAACAAAGAAAGATGCCAGTATGAAAACATTAACCATCAGTGGAAATCCAGAGCCAATTTTAAAGTTAGCACTTGGATTTGAGACTCTCTGGGGTAAGTTTAACCAAAATAAACACAGAATGTACTTGCAGAGGATGCATGTATGCTGTTTACTCTTAGCCAGTTCTTTTGTTGTTGAGTTCATTAATCAATAATATGTCACCGCCAAAAACATGCTATGCTATGTTTTTATTTCATGTTCGCACATATACAGTTTGAAAAGCATGGAAACAGTGAGAATAAATGCAAATTTTCAAGAACAGAAAAGAGAAGGAGATGAGAGTGTGTTTGAGTGTGTACAGGCGGATACAGTGGTGTGTAAGCAGGAGTTGGCGGGTAAAGTTGAACTCGCTGGCTTTGCCGCTGTCCTGGGTTTCCTACCAGTGTCTAAGCATTTAGCCGAGGTTGGCACAAGATGTCCATCACACACACATACACACATATGCACGCACACACACATACACAATTGTATGCTTTATAAGGTGCCCACCGATGTCATGGCAACCCCATATCCTCAGCAAGAGGGAAGATGCTGTGTGCCAAAAAAATGCCATGGTAACTTTTTTTTTTTTTGAAAGCCACGTTGCCCAGAAACCTTTGAAGCTTATTAAGTGAAACCAGTAGGGAGACAAATGGACAGGGGAGAGAGAGAGAGAGAGAGAGAGAGAGAGAGAGAGAGAGAGAGAGAGAGAGAGAGAGGGAGAGAGGATGGGAGTGCGTCCTGTTCCAAGGCCAAAGTGGGTCTTTGTTTTAGGGAAGGGAACATTGTGAACCTGCAGTGAGGAGGCGCAGCTAGCTCGCTAATGGTGCCTTCAATGAGTTTTTGCTGCATACATGACAAGTCCACCATCACTTGTTACTACTATGACGGTGCGCTGAGTTCTGTTTACCAGCAAAGGTTAACGTCCACGTTGAGCTCACACTCACACTTTCATCTACTTTAAAAGGTTGCACCAGTCTGCTAGCTGGCATTACAGGGTGTTGGCAAGAAGTGGCTAATGGGCAATATTTGATGGAGTGTTGTGAGCCGTGTGTGCGCTCTCTAACATTTGGCTTTTTAATGTGTGTGTGTGA
The DNA here is from genome assembly GCA_025331565.1 of Holacanthus passer. NCBI lineage: Eukaryota > Metazoa > Chordata > Actinopteri > Pomacanthidae > Holacanthus > Holacanthus passer. The sequence continues at coordinate 4,176,883 of JAFREQ010000050.1, read as the reverse complement.
TTGCATTTTTATTCATGATTATGTACCTGTATGCAATGTGTGTGTGCGCCTGCATGTGTTCATGTATGTCTTTTTTCTCTCTGTGCATGTGTGCACAGGTGTGTTTACATGTGCGTGTTTGTGTGTGTGTGTGTGTGTGTGTGTGTGTCTGTGTGTGCATGCGTGTGCCCTCGCTGTGTAATTAAATCAGTCCATTTCTCCTTGAGTTAGCTTGCGGCGCCAGCGGTGCTGCCCAGTGAGACGGTGTCAGGGTCTGCCAGTTTCATTAGCCCTGATGGATGACCTCATGACAACCATTACACTCACCTACACTTCAAAAAGAACACACACCAACTTCGGATGAGTGCAAAAGTGTGCGTGCGTGTGTGTGTGTACACATGCTGGCATGTGTGCCAACAGGGACAACAGTGGGAGTATTTCATTTCATGCCCCTGTGCCCTGAAACTACTATATGTGTGTTTGCATGTGTGTATTTCAGTGTTGTAATTATGTACACATGTGAACAGCCTGCAATTACTTCTTCATGTTTTTAATCATATGTGTAAGTATGCGTGTGTGAATACAGTGTGCAAAGCACCATTGTGAGCTGGGTGTTGTCCTTCTTGCACCGTGTGTGTGTGTGAGTGTGTGATAGCATCGCTTTGCGCATGTCTGTGTGTACTGTGTACACTGTGCACCAGGGGCAGGGCTCGGCGCTTAGTTAGGATTTTTGGTGGCGATTTCCATATTGCCTGGGGTCATGTGGGCACGGTGCCCACTCCTGGTGCTATGGGTGCCCGCTGAGGCGTGGGGAGATTAAAGCGGGCGCACGGTGCCACAAAGGGGCCTGTCTAGTGCTTTTTAATTCCCCTAAATTAGGGCACGGTGCCAAGGCAGCTCCCTGCTATGGCAAACACTCCATAACTGGCACCATAACTACTGCTCAGCAAGACACAGAGAGAGAGAGAGACGCTGAACACTGGAAGAAAACATTCCCTCACTCTCTCTTTTTCACACACTTGGACACACATGCTTGCATACTTGTAATTAGCAGTCTGTAGCCTTTGCTAGTTTGCAGGGGGACCGTCTTGGTAATTCACTATCATTCACATCACTTCAGTCTTATTCATTGTGTGCAGTTGCAATGATGTCAGAATCACCAGTGGAATGTGCATGCTGGTGTGGGTTTGTGTGAATGTGTGTGTTTGTGTGTGTGTGTGTGTGTGTGTGTGTGTGTGTAAATCTGCATACCCTAAGGGCAGTGGCACACCACTAAAGAAACAGTAGGTGGACACTTGGTTGGTATTCGTGTGTGTCTTTGCATATTTGCGTGTGTGCGTGTGTGTGCATCCATGCCCTCAGGGTAGTGGCATGCTGCTAAAGGGCTAGTGTACGGACACTGGGGTGTGTGTGTATGTCAGGTCTCTGAGGTCCTTTTCTCTGTCTGCCTAATCCAAATCCACTTTCTGAGGTGCTGCGTTGGCATGAGTACATCAACTCAGAGCACTGCCAGGGACTGCTGGTTCGTCACAGGATCTCTGATACCTTTGTATCCTGTCTCATACGTTTCTGTGTGTGATCCGGCATTTTATTAATGTCATAAAAAAGGGTTTGGTACGTTTAGAGAGAGGCTGATACGGTGCCGCCCTGAAAGTGGATGTTGTTTTGATGCATATTGAAGCAGGTACTGGCACTTTTCTTTGTCTTTCTCCCATTTTCTTTTTCTGTCTAAGACTCATTCAGGCTTTGGTCAAAACATGTAACACAAAGCATGTGAAGTATGATGCAATATATGGGCCGGGATAATATTTTGTGTGTGTCTGTTTGTGTGTATATGTCTGCATACAAACGCCTGTGTTAATCCCAGTCTCTCCCAGCATCTGGAGCCTTGACACAGTTTAAAGGGCTGGCTGTGTCCGCACAGAGCTGGGCCAGTGCTCACAAACACACACGCTCACACACACACACACACACAGCTATCTAGGGCACCAGAAGGCCCAGGCAACGCCAAGGCAGAGGCTGCCCACTTTGGCACTGCGAGGTGGGGCTGCGCTGGCGCTTTGGGGGAGAGAGAAATGGCAAGGGTGTGTGGTAGGTGCTGGGAGAGAGGAGGGGAGAGGAATGGGGGGGTGGGGGAGAGTGAGGTGTATGTATGTATGTGCGTGTGTTTGTGTGTGTGTATATGAAGGTGGTGGTGGTGGGGGGCACCTGGCATGTGATAATAACCCTGGGAAAACGCCCATTCCCTCTGAAGAGGAAGGTGCAGAGGGAGGAGGGAGGGTGTAGTCTGTGTGTGTGAGAGAGAGACAGAATGAAATACAGACATGGAGAAGTGTGTGTGTGTGTGTGTGTGTGTGTGTGTGTGTGTTTGGGTGTTGAAGGCACTAACTCCAGTTTTGGAGCGGTCCATCCTAGTGTTCTTATGCTAATGTCCTTTCTGTCATAGCTCGGAGGACAGGTGCTACTTTTCATCCACATCTTGGCATAGAAGAAGAAGAAAAAGACGAAGAAGAAGATGAGATGCCTTTTCCTTCCTCTCACTACATTTCTTTCTCTTTTCTGTCCCTAAAACACCTCTCCACCTTTCCACATAGATCCAACATCCATCCCTGAAACTTCAGGACAGACAAACACATACAGTATGTACTCAGGACAGAGAGAGGGTACCATCTCCCTCTCTTGATGCCGTCTGCAACCCCCTCCAAACACCCCCCGCAGCCCCCGTACTATCCCCTCTCCTCTATGTAGCACCACAGATGCCCATGTTGCCCTGCAACAGCTGTCTCACCATGTGCCCTACCAAGTGTTGCCACCCAATGGAGGGGAGAGGAAGTGAGCAGGAGGGAGGATTTGGGTGGGGAGGGAGGAAGGGTGGGTGCTGAATTTGGTTGGGAGGGACAGGGTCATGAATATTAATTTTTCTCCTTCTTCTTTTATCCTAAAAAAGAGCTGTCGTGGTCTACACGGTCATCATGTATCTCGCTTTGTCTTGATTATTGATGCATAATCATAATTTTCTATTGCATCCACGCTCGCTCCCTGCTTCCGCTTCTCTCTCTCTCATTTGGTTCTGGATTCGGTCGAGGTGATGGCCAGCGCCCATGTTTCTCCCCCCAGTCACAGGAAGCCCCTGGAAGCAGAGCGGAGAAGGAGGGAGCGTAAGTCAGAAGGGGCCTCCCTATTGGAGCAGCGGGTTAACGACACTCGTGGTGACCAATGACCAGCAGAGGGGCGCATAGTAACAGCGGGGCATGGAGAGAGGGTATTTTCAAATGCAAACACTGGTCCAACAAGTCAGGTGCAGGATCCAGACTCGATCCAGTGACAGAACAAAATGGAGGGCCGGGATGGTGTGCCGCCATTTTGGGGCAAAATATTTTGAGTATGCATGCCATGTCTCCTTATTAAGCAGAAATAAGCAGTTCGGACTGCAGAGCAAAGCCGTGGCAAGAGAATGACCTCGAGCGTTAGTGTTTGTTTGCTCAAAATTCTCAATAGCGCACAAATAATGAATAATTAAGAGTACATTTGTGCCTTTTTCTGAACACAATGTGATTTAAAGGTGCCACAGTCACGACTAAGCCATTCTAAATATTCCGCTAATTACTGAAAATTCTTTCAAAGACAGACATCTGTGCTCACAGAGAAAGCCATACCTGTGACTTTCCTTTTTATTTTGAAATTGGAAAAGTAAAGCAATGAGGCACAAAAGATGCCAGGACAGATGGATCCAAGTGTAGAGTACCATCCGAGGAACTGATGCCACGTACCCGTCCCCTGTGGTCTTCACTGCATGCTAAATAAATGCAGTTGAGAGCCTGAGACGCCCAATAAAAGAAAACTAATAAAAAAGTCTACGAAAAAGTAGGAGAGGAGTTGTGAGCAAGTGTGGCACAGCACCCTCCTTGTGTATTTGTTCATTTAATTTTGAAGGGATGAAAGCAGACAGGCATAAAGAGGGGCAGACGTAGAGAGATCACAGCATCGTGTACCGTATTGGTGGGTAGTGTGCCACACAGTCTGCCTCCTAAAGCAATAAATCTGAAACAGCATAATAGATAAACGCAATTCAGAACACAAAATACCCTGCGAGGGAAAACTAATAAAAAACTGAGTGATTAAGTGGAATCAGAGCTCTTAGGCAGTATCTGGAGATGGGAGCTGTCGCCATACAAAGACCAGAGCGGGCCAACACAACAGATGAGAGAGCATAGGGACGGGGGGCCGAGAAAACGAGGGCTAAAAGCAGAGGGAACGAGAGACAGATGATGGAAGCGAGGAAAGGAGGGATGGAGGAGAGAGAGAGAGAAAGTGAGGGATGGATGGGGCAGCAGATCAGAGGGAGCCTCTAGTGTGTCTTGCTCTCGCTTTAAAGAAGAGCCAGGAAAACAGATTAGGAGTCCTCTTTTCTCCTGGGGGAGCACACACACACACACACACACACACACACACACACACACACACACACACACACACACAACCTCCATTCAACCGCCCTCCTCCTCTTCACACAAACATACAACTAACTAACTTTTACACTGCGCCCGCCGCTGACCTGCCCAGCCCAGAACAAATCCACTCGGTGCTGAAGTCGTCCCCACTGACAGAGAGGGTGGAGACACGGAGACACAATGACAGCCTGTGTGTGCTGCAGTGGAGATGACCTCACATCAGGTCACGTTTGCTAACTGTTTATGACACAAAGAGGAACGATGTCAGGGAGTATCTGCCTGCTTCAGAGGGATGTGGACGCACACAGACACACAGGACAGACACAGATACTGACCGTGTCCTTGAGAGGAGGCTGTGAGTTTAGACACAATAATTATAATAACAATAATAATAATAATAATAATAGTGCTTCAAACAACAATTATCTTCATTAACAATTAATCTGAGTCTCATTTAATCAATTAATTATTGATTTAGATGAAATGCACAAAAATGTGGAACAGTTTCTCTGAGTTGAAATTAATGTCTTATTTTGGCTGAACAACATCATTATTATATTTTTCTAAAAAAAAATGAATAATAAAAATAAAAACAGCAAATCCCTCACACAGAAGTTGAAACCAACAAATATTTTGTCATTTTTGCTTGAAAAATGAAACAGTTACTTGAATATTAAAATTATTGTTGAATCATTTTTTCATTGCTCAACTAATTGATTCCTCAAACTTCATCTCTAATAATTATAACAATGATAATAATAAATTAACTATTGTTTTATTTGTAATCTACATTTTTGCTGATGCAAAATATATGATTAAAAACTGAGCTAGTTTTATCAGTAAAACTGTGAGTGTGTGTGTGTGTGTGTGTGTGTTATCAAAGCTGACAGCCATTGATAAAGCACTGTACTGACGAATACACAAAGACACTTGTGCACACATTTACACACGTCTCAGATAAATTCTTGGAAAGGTGGTCTCTGTTCAGAAAGACAAACGGCTCATCGTGGTCTTCACATCACTCTCTCCTCATATTACGCGTTTGACTCTAGCTCATAATCTTTGTCGCTGACCACTCAGTGTGAGCTGGACAAAGCACTGAAACCATGCAGATGCTGAGAAACAGTGGTGGAAGAAGTAAAAGTAACAATGTTCCAATATAACAATAATAAATTACTAGTAAAGGTCTTGCATTCAAATCTTAATTAAGTGAAGTGTTAAGAGCACAATGTACTTAAAATAATGTTTAGTCTTATATTTTATTATATTATGTTATTGAATTATTATTACTGCCGCATTAACATTCAAGCATTTTTTTAATGTTGCATGTGATCAAGGTGGAGTTACTTTTCACTACACTATATGCTGTTCTGGAAATTAATCTATATTCACATAATATTTTATCAAATGAGAATATGTAATATGTGAAATATTAATCTGCAAAGTAATTAGTGACTAAAGCTGTCACACAAAGGCAGTGCTGTAAAAATTTCCTTCTGCATTGTAGTGAAGCATAAAGTAGCATAAAATTGAAATACTCAAGTAAAATAAAAGTACCTAAAATTGTCCTTAGTTACAGTGATTGAGTGACCATAAATACTTTCCATATAATTAGCTTGTTCAGATAAGGGATGTGTGTTATTCATTATTAAACTAGAGGACACAATAAGGAAAATATTTTTTTCTGACACTGTCAAACAATGATTGTCAGAGAGAACTTCATCCTCACCTCACACTGAACATGTACTCTAAAAACATATAAGCACTTAACTACTTTCCTGAGGAAGGCATTTTAGATTGATGAAAAAGAAGAAGATTTGGTTTTATTCCAGGAGCCATCTGACAGTTGTGGTACAAGAAATGGTCAGTTTTATAGACTGATAAATATACTTACATGTTTAGTCATAGTTTGCCTTTTGTGGTGTTGGATATTAGGAGCCAGCTATGGATTAATCACTATTTTCCTATATTGTAATATTTTGTATTTTGAGATCGTTTTAGTCTGAACGTGCAAACACAAACATGAGGGATGAATTAAGTCTTTTGAAGTAAACTGAATGAATGAATGATTTTAAGAATATCAGTGTATGTAGTTTGTCTTAACATGTTAATTTCCTTCCTATAAAAACACTTTTGAGTGACGAGAAAAGCAGTAGTTCTCTTTTGCAGTCTAACATATTTCTGTTATAAAACTGAAGTGCTCTCTGCTCTTACCTCAGGACATGTGTTTGTGTTATGGGGGCTCACCCTTCCATAAGGATGGTACAGCTTGTAATAAAAACATATTGTTCAAGACATCTCAGGCAGACACAGACCATAATCACAGTGTTCCCTGGTCGAGTCCGGCTGGGGACCTTTGTTGCATGTCACCCATCCCTCACCCCCCCTCCGACTCTCTCACCTCCTGTCTGTCTCTGCTGCCTACTGCTGAATAAAAAGGCAAAAATAAACCAGACGAAACAATTTTAAGTCTCTTTTTGGCCTCTGTTTTGATTTCAGCGTCACTTGGGATCATTTTTCGAGGCTGTTTCATGCAATAAAAACACTATTAGATCTATATTATTGTAGTGGGAAAACTCTCCTGAGGGAAACTGCTGCAGCTTCATAATCTGTAGGTTAAAAAGTCTCCATGACTCTGTAGTGGGAATGTGCTCGGCTGGCAGCGGCAATGTGAACATACTCCACCCTCCATCCCATTCTCCTGTGCCAGGGCCGGGCATTCCTCTCCCTCCAATGGCCGGTTAGTACCCACTCTTTTTCCTTTTTCTTTCTGTTGCACAGAAACACACAGAAACACACACACACACACACACACACACAGAGAGACTTACTCTCTTTTTGTCCCTATGCATCTACTTCAAACCGTCTATTTCCTTCCTTCCTTACTTGCCACATACATTTCCTCTTTGCAGCCATCCCATCCTTCACTCTTTCTTCACTTCCCTTCCTTCCTTCCATCTTTTCTCCCCCCCCCCTTCAACAACCTTCCATCTCCATCTCTCTCTCTCTCTCTCCCTCAGCTGCTCTCTCATTTGGGTTTATTTGCATGGCAGAGCAAAAAAAGGATGCAGACAGTGTGAGCAGGGCCAGCAGAGCCCTCCTGCGTCCATCCAGGCCAGGGCTGAAATTTGTAATGCTAGACAACACTCGGCAATGCAGGGATAAAACCTCGGCCGCCGCAGACAAAAAGAGCCTTGTTTTTTCCTTTCCCTTTCCACCGCTTATTGCACTTCTCGCATGGAGACGCAGAATTCTCCGGGCCATTTCTTTTTAGCGGGGAGAGGAATGAAGATTGTAGAGAGGGAAAAAAAATAGTTCCGCTGAGTTTGATATACAGTTTTGGTGCAGAGTGTATTTTATATAAGGCCACGTGAGTGTTTGATTTTCCCCTGTACTTTGCTACAGCAGAGGGCAGTGAGAGCAGGAGTGGATGTCAGCAGAGCTACAGTCAAAGTGATTTTAATAGATGGCAGCAAGACTGAGGCCTTTGATTTCTATTTGCATTGTGTGTTGTACTTTGGGCGGTGTTCTTTTGTGAACAGCTGGCACTGATAGGAATCTAAACTTTGGCTTATCACTTGTGAGTAATAGTCACCCATTTCTCCAGTTCAGCTATATTTGCTTTTCTTTATTTCTTACATCTACTTCATTGACTTTTTGTGATCTTGTTAGGCCCAGTGCCCGAGCAGCTTTACTGAGAGCACTTTGTCATTTGTATGTTAAATATCTACATTTTGCAAATAGCACAATGAAGCTGTAGGAGTGAGCTGCCAGATTAATTTCCTATATTTTAGGGAGTGAGGTTTAGTGAAGGCATTTCTGTTTCACTCAGGTTTGTTAGCTCTTCTGAGGAGAGATTTTTTATATTTGTATTTTTTTTACTTCGCTTCACTTTGAGTTGCATTTGCTTCATTTTTTTTGTCACCATCATCATTTGTAATAATAAATCATGTCACTGTATCTTAGGGTTTAGATTTTGGTTTCCGGGACTGAGATGGAAACACTTAACTTTCATGCCCCGTGGACGAGAGCATAAAACAGCTGTATGATTGATTTCTGAAGCCATATTTTCTCTGTAACCTTAAAAATAATTTGATATGCTTCCTCATATTCTCATCTTTATTATGCACTTTATCATTTCATGCTTTCTTTCATGAAACGTGTACCTGTTGGTTAGAATTCACCACAATCTGACAATCACTGTTTCTGGCTTGTACCTTTGTGCCTCTGTCTTTCTAAACTTGTAAACAAGTGTTGGCGCCAAGTCCATCTTTGACAACAATGAATATTTATCAGCTACAATTTACCTCTATTGACCAGCAATTTATCGCCTGGTCTCTTCTCTGATAATTACTTCCAACTAGTCAATCTTGGTTTGCAGTCGTATTCCAGCCCGGGATCGAAAACTTGTAATTTTTAGGGAAAATTCCAGGCTGATTCATTTTGGGGTTTACAGACGAGCATTTAGGACTTAGAGAAAGTCCTTCCATGTTGTCTGAAATGTGCCTGTCTGATCCCACAATGTGCCCTTCTCTTCTCACAGAGAGGTTTTAGGGAACTTATTGCCCACGTAATGCTGGGTCTTAAAACATTGTGGTATTGTGGTCTGCAGTAATGGCTGGTTTTAGGGGGCTGTGGTGAGATACAGCGCTCAGGGCTTTCATTAACCCAATGCTCAGCCTAATTGACGCTTATAGGTTGCCTTACATGATTAGGGTCAGTGCACGCCAGCAAATTTCCTCCAGTTTGTTTTGCAACTTTTGGAACATATCGGCTGAATCCTTTTTTTTTTTTTTTTTTCCAAATTTAACATTTTCTTCCAAGAAGCATTTATAAGGAGCAAAACTCTTTTGTGCAGGAGGCTCCTTCTTTAAATTTTGTTTTAGTAAAATAAATCAAGGGTTTATGACTAAACCTTTGGAGTTATTTTATTATTGTGCACCCTGTCTCCACAGAATCAAACATAAAATCTAATGGTTGGAATGTTTGGATTTCATAAACAAAATGATTTCAGGAGGATCAAGTTAGATTTAGAGCAGCAGTCCACGTTTTCATTAACATTATTTTAAGAAAAACATGGGAGTTATTCCCTAATTGAAATGAGGTCAAGTGCTGCAAACATATGGTGCATCAGCATCAGGACCTGGAGTGTAAATTATTATTTAAGCCACATTTATAGACAAATGCAAGTCGTCTATGGAGCATTAATGATTCAGTGTGCAGATTTTTAATGAGCGAATTTCAAAGAATTTGGCCCATTTGTTTTGTGATGGCGATCAGACTTAAATGCGTCAAACAAGTGAACAAACAACTTGACATGTTTTAATAATTAAAACTCCTGCGTCGCTTTAAACGTGTATTGAATCGTTTAATATTCATCCACATGCAGTCCAGGTGCAATTCTGTTTTAATTGTAGGCCTATTTTTGAAAATTCCTCATAATGATAATTTACCTGATGAATAAACTCAACGAGGTGTGTGTGTCATTTTTTAAAATCACTGTGCAATTAAGGCAGTTTCCCCTCACGTGTGTTTTGCAAGTAAAAACACTCGTAAGATGCAACGTGACTTTTTTCACTCGTTTTCGATTTTATAAACATGTTTGCAGGCCATTTCTTAAAATATACTTTATCCTAAAAAGCCTCGCGCTGCACGTGATTGGTGGTCAATCAAACACCTGATTGTGATGCTGACAAATGCCCTTTTCTATTGTACAACTACGATGCAGCTCTGCACATTTTTTTTCGTTCTGCAAACACGTTTGCTGGGTTTGATTTATTTTTTTCTGACGCACTTTTGTTACCTGCAACTTGTAGAAAATCTCTGTGGCCTCCCGCAACTTCCGGGCTTTGGCTGCTCGTGCTGAGTACACACAGGGTCTGACTGTACAAACTGTCATCTGAAAATTAATTAAGGGTTAAGAAAAAAAATCGTGTCGTGGGATTATTTGGGGTTTAGAGGCACATTTTGGTGTTTTTCCAGTCGACTGGTCATCCTCCAAACAGGCCGTCGGCCATGTGAGAGCCTCCAGTCAGCAGCATCTGTAAAGAGACACCAGGATTAATATTCACATAAAAATGGGGAAAAATCAAATTCAGGAAGGTCATGATATAAACTGTGAATATTATGCAGCTGTTAGAGGCTGATGTCATTCAATCAATGAATCAAGAGTCTGTATGGAAATATGAATTATACAATTTAATTGCATTATTATATTATTATTATTATCATTATTATTGTTGTTGTTGGTTAATTTTTATTTTCATCGATTAATGTTACTCTCAGTGCTGTTTTTATTGTGTGTATCATTTCATACTATTTATACACATGTTCAGCCTTTCATCAACACTATTAATCATTTCATTATTATCACTGACTGCTTTAGTTACCAACACTGTTAACTTGTCACTGCAGCACCTTGTAGTTTCTTTCATGTCCCAGCTGATGACCAATATTCATCTTACATCTTAATAATAGAAACATTTATAAATCATTTTAAAACAATCTGAATCCAGAAATTACTCTTGTGTCCATATGTGTCACAAAAAGGTATAAAAGAGTTGCTTTTGAGCTCGTGCACATTTGTATAGTGAAATTAGTGAAGTTGGTGTTGTAAGAATTTTTTTTATTTTGAAAATAAGATCGAAATATAGAATAAAATCTCTCATTTTAGTGCAAAAATGTGACCTTTAACTATTAATGTGCAAGTGAAAGTCTGCAGAAAGTAATGTTTTTATTTTTATTTGTGCCTTATTTTAATTCACAGAATCAGCTTTTGGATTAAAGGGTCTTTGTTGACCTCCACATTAAACAACATTAAAACTATGACACCAACAAAAACAACATGTTTCATCTCTCTGTTGTTGAGTGAAGGAGCCATCGGAGTCTCTGCCACCTCAAAACCTTCAGAAATAAAAAATAAACCCAAACCTCCTCCCTCCAGTTTCGTGATAAACGGAATCATCCAAATTAGACTGAAACAAAAACTTAAATCACAAATTCAATCACAGATGAATAATTGATGTGGCCAAATGTGTGGGGAGGTCAACATTTAATTATTGATAAGCTGAGCATGTTGGAGGAATCTGATTATTAAAAAAAAGACGGATAACGACACACGCACGACTGAAAACAGGAGCATTTTACACACAGACACACAGATCAGATCAGTGCTGATTGGTCCAGACAACAGGGATCAATAATCCTGAATCCACCTGAAGTGAGAATATTTATTGTCTTGGTTTAAACCAAGCGTTTATATTTGTTTAAGAAATTTGGAAAAATACCTGAAAACAAAATGATGCTCGTTTTAAAATGGGATTAAACCTGCTTCTGCACAAGACTTGATTTTATACTTGAACATGTTTTCTAATATTGTTGTAGTGATTTTTGTTTTCTTGCGTTTCACTTTTTATTTATGTGTGCCATTCTTCTTTTTTTGGGCACCATGTCCCTACAAGTCCTGTCATTAATATCCAAATATTTAATGCTCCTTATTTCAGGACATACACAGGTTACACAGAACTTTCTGAAATTAAAACTCCTCTGACGTTTTGAACTTCTCTTTGGCTCATTTCCTAAACAAGCAGAGCGCATATCCACATGTGTTTGACTCTTGTCTGTGCTGCTTCAGGCCTCTATAGTCTCTATAATTATAAGCACTTTCATTTAAAAAAAAAGAGCCAATGACACAACTTGTGGAGTTGTTTCCTCTCATTTAACCTTGTTGCTTCACTGCTGGGAGACAATAAACCAGTGCTGGTTGAAGCTTTAAACTTAAATTCCATCATTGCATTTAACACAAGTGTGAATGAACAGATATGATGGATCCAGCCTGAGCCTCCTCCTGTGCACTGAACTTCTGCACTGACACATGCTTTTTTACATGTTGGTGAATGTGCATGAAACAAGTTCAAGTTTTCCCCTTAAAATTTGGCCCCCCTTTTTTTTCCTCGCTTGATCTTTGCTGCACACTGCAACAGAAACCAGACTCGGGTCGTGCCAAACCTACAGTACATGCAGGCGGTAGGTAGGAGCCAGTGCAGCCCTAATCCCCGCCGTCCGTGATTTAGCCCCTGGTCCTCCTAATTCCTCCCAAAGCCGCAGCTGCTCCCTCAGTCCGACAGCCTGCGCACCGCTCGCTTTATTAATAATTCACCTAATAATTCACCAGCTTCTCTCTAAACAACTGCCCCAATTCTTCCCTCTGCTATTCTCTGAGTGTGTGTGTGTGCAACCAGGTCGGTGTTCAGCGGCTCATATTTGCAGGCTGCGGGCTGAGCGCACGGGCAGCTTCCATTTTACGCACGGAGCCTCCCGGAGCTCCGCTGCAGCCCCGAGCGGCCGCGTGTCGCCGCCGTGCAGGCATCCGAGGCTGCAGACGCACCAAAAGAAAGAAAGAGGGGGAGAAAAAAAACGCAAGCTGCTCTTTCATCTCGTCAGCTTTGAGGAGGAGGCGGCGAGGGACCAGGGGTGTCCTCCCGTTTTTTTTTTGCGCGCGTGAGGCGGCGTGTGTGCGTGCGCGCGTCTTGGTGTGTGTTTGGAGCGAGAGAGAGGAGAGAGAGAGAGCGAGAGAGAGAGAGAGATACGAGGGTAAAACAGATCGGACGCGCGGCGCAGGAGACAGCCGCTTTTTGGACACGTTTTGGAGACGCGAGCTGCCAGACTGCAAAGGCTGCACAAGGGGGGTAAAAATAACAGAAAACAAAACTTACTTTGCGTCACCTCTCCCGTCCATTCATTTTAAAATCGACTTATTAGTGTGATATCGGGGAGCTTTGTGAGCGTCTCCCGGTCTGCTGGACAAGTTCGGCCGCTGAAGGACGCACCTCGGCTCTTTGACTTCTGGCTGCTGGACATGGGCGCATCTGAGGCCAAGCAGCGGTAGACGGAGGCTCGGAGCTGCTGTCCTCCTTTGCTCCTATCTCTTGCAGAGTGGACCCACTTTTGAAAGAGCGTGTGTGTGTGTGTGTTTTTTTTTCTATCTGGGCCTAAGGCCGACTTGTTTAAAGGTCCTTTTTTTGCTTCCGGCAACAGCGAAGAGACCAAGTCTTCCTCCCTCAGCCCTCACTCCCTCTCTCACTTTTTTGGAAGCTGAACTTTTAAAGGAAAATGGGGCATTGAGAGGGTTGGCAGATCTCCCCACGCTATAATGGTACGTGCTGTGTAACTCAATAGTTCCCCTCTGTTGGATCTATAGGGTAAAGTCTATAGGACTGAAAATAAACCAAACATTGCATGTGTTGAACTGCATCCCTGCAGGCTTTTCTCTTCTTTAATTCCTTTGTAAAAGACTTTGTTGGATGCAGAGCGAGAGTTGGCTGCAGAGTGTAAGGCCCTGGATGGCCATACAACACACCTGTGAGTGTGTGTGTGTTTGTGTGTGTGTGTGTGTGTGAGAGAGAGAGAGAGAGAGAGAGAGAGCGAGAGAAAGCATGTGTGCGTGTGTGTTACATTAATAAGCATAATCACCTTGCTTGCCTGCCAATTTTCACAATTATAACACAAACGCACTAAACTCACTTTGATGAACTACAAATTGAAAAACATTTAATATGCTGCTTCTCACATATTACCTTACCAACAATGCATTTTAATGCAGCTCTACATTTTTTTCACTTATAAAATTGTCTCTAATTTTTTGTGACCTGCTATTCATTGCATGCATTTTCCTTAAACCTCCCTTAAATGATGCCTCTGATATATAACAAGTGAAAAAAAATCTGTTTCCTAATTTAAACTGATGGAGGCTGACTGGTGGGTTAACAGCGTGCAGGCTGGATTGTTTGCAGAGGCGTTTGGAGACACCGACTGACAAAGTGGAGGCTGATCTTCCTGCGCTGCTCACATCAAACAGAATAAAACACACATGCGGCCGCAGATCTGAGCACATCTGAAAGGCCGGTGTATAGAGATGGCATGTGGGTGGTATTCAGCATTGCAACCCGGCACTGATCATGATGATGATGATGATGATGATGATTGTGCAAGCATCTCCTAAGGCGCTGCACGGTTCTCCACCTTGCACCCAGGCTGTTGTCTTTTCTGTCTGAGGCGGCTGCTGGGTTTTTTTTTTTTTTTTTTTTTTTATCAATGGGCACTTCATTTGCGTAGTTGATGACACTTTATAGCGACCACAGGGGGGTGGGGAGGTGAGGTGACACACAGGCAGGTCTTTGTGCCCCCAGAACAAGTGCTGGGAGAAATTATAACCAAAGCACCTCAGGATTTCATGTTGATCAGAAAATCAAAAAGGAAGAATTTCTGCTTTGTTTTGTTTGTTTGTTTTTTGGTTGGATGATGTTGGTTTAATTGTGTTTTTTTAAATCCTGCAACCTTTAGAGAGATAAATATACTGTATATTTTAATATACACATCTGCTGATTGTAGTTTTGTTCTTTTCATTGCTTTTTCTCAGTGCATGAGGCGATTAGGGTTATTTGACATTAAACAGCCTCTATCATGTTGCAGCAGTTTGAATTATAATGGCCTAAAATTGTGACATATATTATAGTCGATCAAAGAGATTTGCAGTAAAAGTGCCATAGTTTGGCTGCCGTGTGTTTTGTAATTTGACACATAGCTCACAGGTTTAATCTGTTGAGGTTTAAGAAAGACCTGTTAAAATATTCTGATGTGAAGTTTTTTGTTGGAACATAGAAATACTTTAGAAGGGAAGAAAACAGTATGCACGTGATCTGAAATTATTTTTATTAGCAACATGATATTCCTGCACTAATAATGCAGCTCTTTAAACACATCTGACCAAAGTAGTTTCACTGTGTATATTAATATTATTACACAAGCCAAATCTAATAGACTTCTGAGATCTGTATTAGACATACAAGTGAAATTATATATATAGACTGAAAGACTGTTTGGATATCATTTTAAAGTGGCAATGTCTTTATTTCACCAATGAAGACACAATAAAAACATTAAACATTAAGAAATAGCAAAACAGAAAAATAAGTGCAATAGTTGATGCAGCTTATGTAAATGAACACTCCTGTCATGAGTATATTTTATGACGGTTTATTTTTTATATTGATGATATATGAAAAAAATCCCTCATATATGTTTTTGTTTGCCTGAGGTGTTACATATCCTGTAAACCTCATCTCAAACTGACACCGGAGGGGACGTTCGTTGTCATCCACAATAAGCTGAAGTGTGTTTACGCAGTATTATTACACAGAGCATCTACGAGATTGTCTCTGCTCAGTTATTTTCATCAACCAACTTTACAGGAGCAATTTGATTCCTGCCCCCCAGATGAGTGACACATAGCACTCTGTGTCACAGCAGAAGGATGTGAATGCATACTTTCCTGTGTTTTAAATATCAGTGTTATATAACTTTATTATGGGGGTCACCTGCCAAAAATGTTTGCTGGCCTCAGTTTATGTGACACCCAGTCATACCTGCAAAACAACACAGGCAGCTCTCATGGTTCAACATGTCAAACTACAGGCCATACGTGATTTGCGATATCAGCTGTCCAATTATCTGTCTGTGTTAAGGTAAACGAACCATTAGACAATGCATCATAATTGGCAGTGATATGAGAATCCTTGCTTTGTTTTGATTGTAGGCCTATAATTTCACAGGCGGTTGCACCGGTGGTTTTAGCAGAGAAAAACCTGCCAACCACAGAACCTGTCAGTCAAATCAAAGCCAAGACTTTTATTGGTGCCAAGCTGGGAGGTGGGCGTGAACCTTATCATATTATTAAATAAGTTTTTAGAGTATCATTTCAGTCAAGTTGGAAGTGGGTGAGACATTTTACACGAGCTCAACGCGCCGCTTTATTGAGTCATGCTGAGTGTGTGTGCGTATGTGTGTGTGTGTTTTGTAATGTAACTCTATGCTTCCTGGTCTTTGTGGTAAACTCTGCTGTATTAGAACCATAACCACAAGAAAATCTCCCCATGGATCAGTCCCTGTGTGACACAAAGGCTTGATTGTACCAGCCCAAACCTCATTGTCAAATGCACATAGCCAGTGCGGCGAGGCCTTAACTGAGTGCGGTTTGGCCATTAAAAAAGCTTGAATAAGGATCCGTGTAGGAAAAGGGGTGCCAGTAGCGTTGGGTTACCAAGTGTATGGAGGTGGCGTATGGTGCAAGCAGTGTGGCAGCAAAATGTTGCATCCGGGGAAGTTCAGTGTTACAATTGGCATGGTGTTATCTTAAGGCCAGCCTGTCGAGCAAGATCAGTAGTTGACAGGCAAGGTGCCAGGCCTAGCGAATCTTGGGGTGTGTCACAATGTGTGCTCTGTTCAAACTTGTTTCACCGTAACAGTTTTGGTGAAAGGATGTACGTATTTCTTTGCATGGGATCGCGACTGCTATTGTTAGGGCTGGCATAGTTTCACATCAATTACTGAGGGATTCAAAACTTTAACCTCACCCAGCTGATTTCCATATTAGCATGCTTGATTTTACCCATACACACACATACGCGTACGGTTGAATTGCCGGCATAAGTGGAATTGTTTTTTGCTTCAGTCATCTGAAATTATTTTGTACTCCTGCCTCCTGCCGTCAGGCCTCCTTAACAGAAACTGTTCACACCATGTGCCTCATGCCTTCTCCAGAATCCCACCGTTTACTATTGTGTAAAACACAACTGCACAATTAAGCCTAATGCAATCTTCAGCACTGCATCTTGGCTGTACTTCTGACCCAACAAAACCTTCAGGAACCGCAAGTGGAGTGAAATAATTAGCCCCACTCTGCTCAGCCATCCATCTCTCCTTCTTTTTATAATGCAGCCCCTCAGTTTCTCATCTTCTTTCTTATTCTCCCCATTTTCCCTTCACCCCCCCTGAGATGGCTGTGTGAAAAATTGTATTTTTCCAACATTTCTCCCTGAGGTAGCTTTGGCAGGGACTCACACGGCGGCCATTTCTGCCTTTCATACACCCCTCACACACCGTGGAACAGATCGCCGGTGCGGCCCGGCGTCTTTGAAGTGGTTGCCATCTCACGCAGGTTGGCTGGACTCTCTCATTCTCTCCCCATCCCCCCCCCCCTCCCATTTTCATCCTGTGCCTTAAACTTGGCAGTGTTATTTTCAGCCACCAAATCATGATGATAAAAACGCGTTAAAGACACAATGGTGGTGATAATAATTATGGTTTTTAAAAGATGGACTGACAGTGCTGATAGTGGTTCTGCTTGATGATTGTGCAGCAGCCAGAATAAATGCTTTCTGGAAACAAGGAGAGGATTGCACCAGGTGTATGAGCAGTGCAAGTTTTTTTTTGAGTGTAGGTGGTGAATTAGTGTGCGTTTGTGTGTGTGTGTGCGTAACTGCAAATGTGAGATGCAGAGAGACAGAAAGATAGAGAGGAGGATCATTGATATGTTGCCATTCATGTGCTTTAAAATGGAGCCATCTGAGAACAAATTCCACCATCAGGGCCTTTCATACACAAAGCTCCGTTGAGGTGTGTGTGTGTGTGTGTGTGTGTGTGTGCACAGGTTTCGGAGATCTCACCTCCAAAGAATTTGGCCATATGGTCGTCAACACATATACCCAGAGAGAGAGAGAGAGAGAGAGAGACAGATAGAGAGCGAGCCAAGGAAAGACTGTGCGAGATAGTGAGGGAGACAGTGAAAGAGAAACGTCTTCTTTTGTCAGCGGAGGCAGCAGGAAAGGCAATTTTAAACACATCCTATACCCCTACCTTAGATCAGATGGCTCAGACAAAAAAAAAAATCCTCCATCGCATCCCCTACTCCACATATTTGTGGAGTGGGAAAATCTGTCTCAATTAACACATTTGCATTGGGCGATGATGGACTCCAAATAGGTCACTGACTCAATCTCCCGCCTCCGAATCTTCCCTCTAAAATGTTAATTAAGGAGGGCTTTGAGATTTTTTCGCTCAGGGCTGGCCATATGGGCTGGGCATATGTTCTATATATATAGTACAATATATAATTCATACACTGCTGCAGGAGAGAGTGTTTGGGGGCCTGGAGTTTTTTTGGGGTTTACTACAAAGGGAGTCAGTATGTTCTGGCCTCCCCAGTGGCAGGTACAGAGCTTAGCCTATTCATTAGCTTCATGTTATTCACTGTTGCACAATGGGATTGAGGTTCATCAACACCTGTTTTTTTGGCTGATGACATAAAGAGGGCATTTAAATTCTTCTTTGTTGGTTGGTTAATATGAAATGAGAGCAAATTATCTATTGTTGGAGCGCAGTTGTTTGTTTTTTTTCTCATTCTTTGAAAGAGCTCAAATTAAAGGATAAGTAATATTCAAGAATATGAAGGGCTACATATATACAAAGATATTCTCAGTTAGTATGTTTCCTCACACACTCCCAGTTGAACCACTTGTCCCAGTGCCATCCTCCCAGACACCCATTCACCAGCAGAATGAGGCAGTGGCAGCCAATGAAAACAGTTCTTTCCCACCCGCAGCTTTTTGGGTCTGGCTCAACCAATCAGGGGAGACTTGCTAGTGCACCTGATCCTGTTTCTGGCCGGGAACAGCCAATCGCAGGCGCTCCAGCACACCTGATGCATTGTGGTCCACTTGATGGTAGTCGGCAGGCTCGCGCTGGTGCGGACCCCGACACAGGTGCCGTGGATCCGGGCCATTATACTGACTGCCGGCCAATCAGATGCGTTGTCTCATTATCACATGTGGCCTGGCAGACTTTGACTGTTTGCATTTTGTGTGTGTGGTTGTGTGTTTATCAGCATGTATGCGTATGTGTGCATCTGAGGAACTCTGCGGCCCCATTCCCATAATGCTTTGCAGCCTTATCAGCAGGCCTCTCTCACTCCGTTCCTGGCTTCATCCTCTTCTTGAGACTCAACAATGGGCACTGTGTTGCCCCCTTAAGGAGCTGGAGGCCTCAGCTATAAAAAGAGACTAAAATTTAAAAAAGCATGTTTATGGACTAATAAAGATGATTAGAAATCGCACAATTGCAGAAAAATGGAAGGTTTGCGAGTGCAGATTATCTGTAATAAAAAGCTGAGGGGAGCGACGGGGGAGAGAGGGAGAAAGAGAGTTAGCTGTACAGACCTCTCATTGCGAAGGATATGAATAGCCTTTGTTTTCACCACAACTCAGGGCTGTGTGGTCTGCCAATGTCTGGCTCTTATTATGGGGTTTGTGTCTGTGTGTCTGCGTAAGTGGCATGCACGTGTGCATTGGTGTGTGCGTACGCTTGTGTATGTTGCCGCGTGTTTGTGTGCGAGGCCGGGAGCACACGGGTGTGGAAAAAATGTACATACGTGCAGGTGATTATATTTTCAAGAGAGTGAGACTATATGTGTGTGCATTTAAACGTTTCCACACACAGATACACTGTTTTCTCTCTTTCGCTCCTGTTCAGCTAAATAAATGTGGCATGGGGTCTTGGGCTGGCACAAGCGTGTGTGCACGCTTTTTTATCCGTTAAAGTTGTGAAATGAAATAGGATTTCACAGAACGGCACAGCGGCTGTGGGATTTGGGCTCCCTTCGGCTAAGTAGAGTGGGATAGGTTGATCCAATCAACGGCAGAACTGCAAGGAGAGCCCATTTCACAGCTCCGGGCCCTGCCAGAACCCTGCCTGCCTGCCTGCCTGCCTGCTTGACTTAGAATACAAATGAAGCTCCCTGAATGCACACTTACACACACACACATGCATGCATGCACAGTGGTACTTACAGACAGTCTGGCTGGGGATGTATAGTGTAAGAGTTGTTAGCAGGCGCTGTGCTTTCCGTGGAGAAATGAAACCGGTAGGGGTTATGAGGCTGTCTCATATAGTACAGGTAAATTTTAGGGTTGTGTCTCAAAGGGGAAGCAAGAAATTCCATGTTTGATCAGGGTTACTTCAGGACACGGTCGGTCACAAATGTCCATCTGGATTTTAATAAATTCTCTGAATTTTGTGAAATTGTACACTTTTTTTGCATTATTTCTAGTGTGGCCTAACATTTGTTAAAGTACAACAAATGTCAGATGTAACATTGTATTTTGGTAAAATTCTATGACTAAAATGTTTCTGTAAAATGCTGCAATCTATAGTGTTGTTTCTTCTTCTTACCTCACACAAATAACAGCCTCAAGCCGCCACTAAATTAGAAAACGCTAGAATTTCTGGTGCCTTAGTGCCAAAAACTGTTAAGATCTGCTTCCTAAGAGAGTCATTAATATTATTACAGAATCACTGCACTACTCATTTGATACAGTTTTAATTAAATAACCATCTCTTTGTTTTTGTTTTTTTTAGGCTACTGACACCTACCTGGTGAACGACGATCCTTCTAGAGGCCCAGGGATGCCTGAATGTTTCCTCGTGTCTGATACATATAGGGTATATACACACACACACACACACACACACACACTCTACAAGTCTGTCTTTGTCATGTTGATGTCCCCCAGATTTATTTCCTCAACACTTAAACAAGCCCAGTCAATTAAAAATAATCTCTTTTTCCTTTTTATAAAGATTTACCACTGTTGAGAGGAGGAGGGCATTCAGAGCACAAAAGACTCATCAGTGCATGTTGCAGAATAATTTTTACAGGGTCAGACTTCACCATGGGGATGTTAACCACTATATTATCTTCATTCTTCAGATATTGAATTAGAGGTTCTGGGTTTAGTGTGTCCAGGAAATACACACACACACATTTTCGAATGTTGACATTCTGCTCCTCAGCATACTCATATATCCACTTCCTGTAAAATCTCCCTCATGTCATCATGGATGTCCTGAACTCATGTGTCGACCGTGCTGATGTGTCGCAACACTGCCCTGCATGAACACTGTATTTCCTCAAAACGTCAACTTTTCTGTTACACGTATTTTTACTGGGCTTTATTTGCTGTACGCTCGGCAGTAGTTTGGCTTTGTTGCAGAGTCCGGACACATTTTCCTCACATGCAGAACAAAGCCAGCAGCCAGTTAAAACAAAATAAAATGCACAACATGAAAAATACTAAAGATAGGACTTTTTTTGCAAGACACTTTCTGTGTGTGTTATGTTTAGTATGCGGTCATTTTCATATCTTTTGTAAAAACAGCACGTCGTCTCTCAGGCTCAGTTTATAGTCAGACTGCTTGGATGACTGCTCCTTTGGCCCGTGTGCTGTAATCTGACATGTTGAATTTACCACTAAGGTTAAGAAACGGTGACATCAGACTAGAAATATAAATCTATACGTTTTCTTCCCGTTGAATACAAACATGGTGAAAAGGCAGTAATCCAAACCAGTCAAGCAAAACCTATATGCAGCTATTTCACACAGTAAACACATAAAAAGCAGCCGGCGTAACACATTGCTCTGCACACACACTCAGATTGCAAACAGATCCATAGAGTCTCTGGGATCCGCACTGTATGATATGCTTGTTAGCCATAACGGCCAGTCAGCCATTTCTTTCTGACTGCATATGCCTGTATGCATTTGACTGGCATGCTCCCTCCCAGAGCACACATAAACAGCTTACTCAAACAATATTTACACTGTACGGCGTAGTAAACGGCACAGTTACACACATTTTCCGTTCACATATTTCCTGCCTTTTGAAAGGCAGCCTCAACCACCTGTCTCACACATTTAGCATGCTAATGGCAGTATCAGTATGCTACATCACTTTCAATATTTAATGGCCTAGCCACAGGCAATGGTAAACAGCAAGTATATGGACAACGCTGTGTGTCAATGGGAGACCACAACATGCTAACTTTAGACGCACCATATGGTTTTCTCGTGTGCTTTTTAACGGCGAACTGAGAAACCACTAGAGCCCTGTGCGCTCGAGGGGCTTTCATAGGTGATGGTCAGAGAGGACGTGTTTGATCACGGGCAGAGAATGAGAGAGAAAAAGGGAGAGAGAGAGTTTGGAAAGAAAACCTGAGCGTCAGTGTTTTGCAACTCCTGTGGTTGCTATAGTTTGTTTGTTGCAGCCAAGCGCCTGTGTTGAATACTGAGATGGTCGTCTCGGTCCAGGCTGCAGCCAAAGAGACAAAGACGAGCCGGTAAAGTCAGACAGATGAGGGGGACGGTGTGTGTGTGTATGTGTGTGTGTGTGATTAAGACGACAGAAAGAGAGAGGGAACAGTGAAAAGATTATAAGATAGAAAAGGTCACCAAAAAGAACCACGGAGAAATAGAAAAGGGGGCAGACAGAGAGAGAAAGAGGGAAAGCGAGGGAGCACACAAAGGCTTTGGGGTTTGGGCCTGTGCCGTGGTGGGGTGTGGTTTGGAAAGAGGAGAGGCTATGGGAAAGGAATAGACTACACCTCAATATGCTTCACTTTCTTCCACTTTTATTTTGCACTTTTCTCCGTTTTCTGACTCTAATTCTTTTTGCTTGTGCCAGCATATTATTGACCACAAGACATTTGTGGCCGTGTGCGTATGTGTGTGCACATGCACGTGTGTATATACTGTACATTATATGCATGTGTGTCTGTGGTGTGAGTGTCTAAGTATCCAACATAGGCTGAGGTCTCGTAAAGCTGCACAGCTTCATATCCCCCTGAAAAACTTGGCATCCAAGCTCTGGGGTGACTTCAACCCCTGAAACCGCACCCTTGCACACACACACACACACACACACACACACACACACACACTCAGACATACGCACATTCAGAATTGCATTGACACATAGGCACACACACACTTCCAAAGACTCTCACAAGGCTCGTGCACACACTCTCACTCACACACATGCACGAGCCAGGGGCTTATGTATAATTGCAGGCACTCTGCCTGCATATATGAGTTTGATTAGGCTGAGGAGCAGGGAGCAGGCGAGGATAAAGCCAAGCCTGATTAGAAACAGAGTGTATCGCTTCCATACAATAGAAGTCACAATGAAACTGGTTTAGACCACTTCGTTCAAGTTCAGGTATCTTTTGTCTCCATATACATATGCAGCACACTAGAATATGACTTGGAGTGAGTTAAAAAGGAGAAAAACAGGAATCCGAGGGATATCACGGCTGAATAAATTACAATCATTCAGACAGTAAATTTAGAACTTGCTAACAACTTTGGACTTGTTTAGTTCCTTGAAGGCATTCAAGGAAGTCCCTAGAAATACATTTGACTGCTCCTTGATTAAAAATATAACTTGGTGTTGGTTCTAACTTTGAGGCGAGGAGCTTCTCGTACCCCAACTGTGCAGCCATGACGGTCCTCAGCCAAGAGCTGGGCCTCAAATCCAGCCGTGACACCTTGTAAAATGAATTACACACAAATAACTGGTCCACCTTGGAGCTGACGGTTCCGTTGCAACGAACACTTTGTCCATTGCACACTTTTCTCTTACAGTAGCAAATGCTCGAGTAAAGAATAGGGGGCCTCTTCCACTTAAGACACTTGAATTAGTTTACAGTGTGCTGAAAGCTTTGTGTCACTCTCCAGCTGAAGGGCCGACCAAATACCGCAGCAGAAATCTCAGTTGTAAATTTCAAACCTTTGTTTCTATTTTGGTCACACTTGGGTTTGCTTCTGCATTTTTCTGCAAGAGCAAAGGATATGAAAGCGAAAAAAGATAATTGTGCGGAAATCTGCCTCCTCTGTCGTTTGCATTCACTCTGTACTCATTGCTAATGTTTAGATTTAAGACTTTTTTATAATGCAAAGCCAAAAATATAGTAAATGCATGCTCGGGAAAGAGTCTTTAAATATAAGAAGGTTCCCTTGACATATTGAATTGATACCAAAAATGTAAATAAATTGTATTGTGAGTAATAAAATAACATAAAGCCATAAAGTCACTTTTCATTTATCAACTGTCAGTTGTGAGACAAAAATCTGAACTAAACCTTTGTTAAATGTGTCTAAAATGGATCTATGACTTTCTTATCGTATTATCTATCTACATATGCATCTAGATATTCTTATTATTTGTCACAGCAATCTGAGATTATGTAAATATGACTATGAGAGATTATGAAAATTATGACTAAATGTTTGATGCACAAGGGAAAGATCAGTCATCTCCTCCCAAAAAAAAATAAAAGTGTGTAATAAATGTGTGCAGGATGGCTGCAGATACCCCTTCACAACTGCACCTCCAGATGGAAATGTTATAGAAATATTGCAGATATTCAATATGAATTTTTATAAAAGAGGCTACCACAAAACACGACGAGGTGCCTGAACTCACCACATGCGCACTGTGAGCCCCTGCAGCAGGAAAAGACTGCTGTGTCTCCTGATTCCTCTGTTTGGCTGCAGAGAAGCCAACATCTTTAAAAATAAAAAATAATAATAATAATGAGATAATAATTTGAGATAATAACAGAGTTCGGTTTGTGTCGGTGCGAAAGAGGAGCGTGGAGGGAGAGAGAGAGGGAGAGTGAGAGAGGCAGAGGGAGGGAGGGAGGGAGGGAGAGAGAGCAGCAGAAACTTTCCCCTAAAGTTGGTGCCGAGCTTTCACTGTGAGCGAGGCGGGGTTACAGCCTGGACTGAGCCACAGCGGCTTTGCAATGCGGCACCGCAGCGAACCTCCATCCAACTTTACTACCAACAACTCCAATTTTCATCTCTAGACGCCACCATGTACTCCCCTTACTGCTTGACACAGGTATGAAAAATGTTGTTTTTGCACGCTCCTCTTTTGCGCCGCGCTTCTTTTTTTTTCCGGTGCGCCTCCGGTTCGCTCCTCCTGTCTGTGGCTCCGGTGTTTGCGCCGTCTGCTTGTCATTTTGTTGCGTTTTTTAAAGGACGGGTTTTTTTGCGGCTCTGCTCTCTTTTCCACGATGGTGTTTAACCTCCCTCTCTCTCCCCGTCTCTCTCCCTCTCTCTCTCCTTTTTAATGGCACTCCTCCAGCGGGCTTTCTCGTGCGTCTCAGTGCGCATGGTTTGGAGAGAAAATGGCGTTTCTCCCTAATCTATTTTATATAAAACGGAGGTTGGAGAAAGGGGAAGAAGGGCTCGGTGCTCCTGACAGTTGGTCACTAATTACAGTGGCCCTGAGGCAAAAATCGGCTCCATCGACAAACATAATAAAGCAGGGATTAGTTTTGAAAACGGCTCGTCGGGTCGTGGGACGGTTTGTGTTTTTCATGGAGGAGGCTGTGACCGGCTGTGGCCGAGGTCTGCCGGTCTGCAGCCGCGGTCTGCACCGGGGGGCCTTCAGGGTCACATTCACAACTATCTGTCACTGAGTGTGTTTCACCTCAGCAGCCACGGCTTTTAAATAAATTCAGGGTTTTTTTTTTTAGTGGGCATCCTGAGGTGTGTGTGTGTGTGTGTGTGCGTGGAGAGTCCCGAGCTGCATGGTTCAGGTCTGATTAATCCCAAAACACAGCTGACCTTTACAGAAGCAATAAAGCTGCTATATGTTAGTCACCTTAATTATATAGTTATTGCATTAAAGAGTGTAGAAGTGTGTTTTTAAAGGGCTTCACTAAAAAAGAAAATCTCGCTTTATCTCGTGCGTAATTTCAAAGGCCGTTTGGGGTGATGGTTGAGTTAAAGTTGGGGGAAACACGGGTGATTCAATTATTTTGTTTTACATGTCTTAAAACTATAAAATAAAAAATATAATTAAGATATTCACTTTGAATATTAAACTCATTTTTTTAAATAATTAAATGCACAATGATAGACTCATTTTGACCTTTCGGGCCTCATCCCATGCACGCACTTATGGCTCAACACAGAAATAAAGAAGTATAGAAAGTATAGATTTTTTTAAACCAGCTCAAACTGGAATCATCCTTAAGTTTATTATATTTCTGTAAAAATACTCATGAGAAATAATGTTTAATTGATTAATGAAAATATTGGACCAGCTTATCTTTTAAGCAGTTTTGACACAAGAGCCCTTTTTTTCTAAATTTTTTTCTTATCATAATTAGTATTTTCTTCATGTGCTGAATTTGCCTTGTGTCAACCTGCAAATAGCTTTTATCTCTAAATTAAACGTCACATATTCCTGACAGCTCGCAGCAGCAAAGGTCAACACATAAGTGACCTTTTTGTTTTTCCGTGGAGTGGCGTGCTTTTTGCAGGCTTCACGTATTTAAAGCGAGGCTGTGGTTGTGAATGAAGCTTCAGCTCACACATGCAGACTTTCGCTTCAGTCACTGCAGAGTTAACACATGAGAGCTGCAGGCGCGTAGAGCTGCAGCTTCAGGCCGCCGCAGGTCCGCTTTCCCCTCCTCCTGCTCCGGTTCACCACATCACACACCGGGATAACAGCCTTTTTTAACTTCCCTATTTTACCATTAATCCCCTCTTTAAAGATCAAGATGAATGCGACCTTTTATCACCAGCATTTATCAGCAGGCAGTGTGGTTTTGGTCTGAGGTCAAGAGCAATTCAGGAGTTATTCAGAGCAAGAAACTTAATGAGCAGGGTCTTGCACTATATTTTTTATACATTCATTTGCAAAGTGAAATGATTTTGCATTTTGAAATCCCAGCTGTTGGGCTTCAGGCCTGCAGGTTACATGTGTCAATGCTGCAGCGAGGTCACGGCCTGCCTCTGCTTTACACAGCCACACTGTGTTGCACTGGTATATTATGAGATAATATAGTATCAATATTTTTGAGATTTTATTGTCATGTGTGGTGAGGTGGAGACAATCGCTCTGTCCCTTAAACTGAGCAGCGTGTGTGTGACAAGCTCTGTGGAAAAACCTTCCTCCTCAGTATTATTTCAGGCCTTCTGACCACACTAGCATGTTTTCTACTGATTGTTTATAGTCCTCAGAAAAAAAAGAGAGCAGCACAGCTCAGATGCAAAAAAAAAAAAAAATCATCACATCTTTTTTTATTACTGCAACAAAGTCAGAAGCCGTGGCTGCAACACAGGCTGCGCTTAAAAGGCGTCTGTCTTTCTCATTTCTCTTCCTTTTTTAAAAAAAATTCTCTGCACCCTCCTGACGTCTGCTGCAGCTTTTTTTTATCAGTCAGGGAGACATTTTCTAATCAATAGTTTATTTGATTTGCTGCGTAAAATAAGTCCAACAGCCCTACTGCATATTTAGCACAGATAATTTTCCAAGCCTGGTGGTATGAGGCATCGAGTTTCCTCTTTCTTTCCATTAATTAAAATTAATTGGCAGCAGATCCTCTCGCACGAGCGCCGCATGGACGCGTGCTGCCCATATGCGCGATACATATTGATCTGCTTAGGCTGCTGTTATTGCGTCTCCCTGTTATTGCTGATGGATATCAAGCAGGGCTGATATCTTGTTTGCATGCTCTCGTGGCTCCTTGAAGTTGTGCGTAAAGCTCGTGCGTAAAGCTCGTGCGTAAAAGGCGATCAGGCCGCTTTAAAAAAAAAAAGATAACAGCAGTCAAAAATTAACTTGAAAACCGTGCTGCTTCTGTGTTTCTCAACTGTGATTTAAACTCATAGCTTCAATCTTCTATTTTAATGATCTGTGTTTTTTTGTAGTTTCTTTATGTGTGACCACACCCAGGCACGCATGGATGGATTATACCATAGTGCGTAATGCGCACTTGTGACTCCATCAAGACTGTGTGTCACTCGCGTAAATAATTCACAAGAAAACATGCAAAACCGGTGTAAACAATCTACAATGCAGCTTGTTATTAATGCTGATAAAAGCTTTGCTGGAATGGCCTGGTAGGTGAGTGGTCCGATCAGCCAAAAAGTGCCACTTGCCAAACAGCACATGGAGGGTTGTTTTTTTTTTATTATTGTTTCACGTCCCTGCGACGGAAATGCATTTGCATAAAGTTTTAATGCGGTTTGAAGGTCGCGGAGGCGTCGTTAATTAAAACTTTTATGTGCTGCGTTTTGAAATCAATTATTGCAGACTCCACTTAAGTCCCGCTTATCCAAATGAGATGTGGGCTGCTAATATACAGCAGCGTCTCACAAACAGTGCCAACTTCTGAAGCTCTCTCTCTCTCTCTCTCTGTCTCTGTAAGTCTCTCTATCTGAGATGTTTAACACTTTGCTGTTTAACTGTTTCCCCGCAAAGAAAAAAGTTTTATTTTGCTCGATTCTTGCTGTCCAATTCTTTGCACTTCTAAAGTCGTTTTTTTTTTTTTTTAGATTTGGAGATCAAATGAGTCCTTGAAATTCACTCAGCCGTGCAGATTGGCAAAGCACTTGAAAGCATGCAGTGAAAGCCATAGTACATACTGTAGCCATGCCATATAGCCATAGCAACAGAAAAAAAGTGGAGATTTTGTAGTCACTATCTTTGGTGATGGAGATAAAGGAGCTTATCATCTCAACAAAACGGTGTTTGTGCATCAGTGCATATGGAGAAGCGCAAAGTCTGTGTGGCAATATGTGTGGAACCCACGCAGGCAGTGTGTGTATGTTATCCCGAACATCTTCTACATGAAACACATCTTTGTCTTCATCTTCTTTAATTTTGTTTCATTGTGCCTTCCTGTTTTCATCTATCAGCCACCAGAATCAATTAATTAAAAGCCACGTTCAAGGCCTGAGTCCACACCAGGCTGTCATAGCTGTCCCTCTGTGTGTGTGTGTGTGTGTGTGTGTGTACAGTACGTGTGTGTTTCGTACTCCTGCCCTGTTTTGGGCCGATGGCTCTCCTGCGTCAGCCCTCGGTTCTGGTTTCACTGGGACCGGACGGTGGCGGCTACGGTGCTGGTGTAAGTTGAGGTGGGCCTGCATGATCTGGTAACATACCAACCCTAGCCTCCGTCACTTTGCACTACACACACACACACACACACACACACACACACACACACATCCTCTTCACACAGAGCTAGTTGGTAGGCACAGCACAGGCAGCGGAGAATAGGTTTGCTGTAGTAGATGGTAGACAGGGTAAAAGTGGCCTGCCAACTGTGCCAGGACGACAGGCAGGCAGGCAGTGGGTTGCAGGCAGAACCCAGGGGTACATTGTGTTCTTTTTACTTATTCATCCTTTCTGCTGGAGGCAGACCAGGTCCACCTTACACTGCTTGGCCCGGAGTGAGAGCTGGTAGGCAGGGACGGAGGGATGGGACGGAGGAAGGAGTGCAGGGAGTGGGAAATGGCACAACATGTCCATGTCAGTTAAACAGTGTCTGAATAAATTTTGATTACATGGAAAGGAAAAAAAAGTGCTGGATTTGTGTGAGGGGATTTTAAAATGCTTAAATGGAGCTCATCTCCAGTTTAAATATCTTAAATCACACATTGTGCATCATGTTTGTTAAAAGTTACGCATGTGCACAAATTTAAAAAAATATTTGTTTTTGGTTGTAGCGTTGTAAAAATTTGCTATGGAAGAGCCTGCATAAGGCCCCGAGCAAAACCTTGAGGTAGCTTGTGGACGGTCCTCCTCTGCCTATGTGTGTGTGTGTGTGTTTGTGAGTGAGTGAATTTGTCTTGGAGGTGAGTTAAATCCAGCACTGCGGTGGCTCTGCTCATCCCTTATCTGTGCAGTCTTGCTGACCGCCCATAGAAAATGGATTTATCATGCTTAACTGAGGCAATTGGCACAACAGGGTAATAGGTGGTTGTCCCCTGGATGGATGGGCATGTGTGTGTGTGCCCGATATGTGTGTGTCTGTGTGAATATGTGTAGCCCCCCCTTAGCTGCCTCCTAGTGTGGATTAGGTTTAGGCTGATCTGTGGCCAGTGGAAGCCGGCGGCCCCTATAGCAGTCTTATGTTGGTCTCTGATATAGTTGTGTTTACGCACACACATACAGGGGCACACTCATCTGAAATCAGACTGAACACTCACATATGTTATAGAAAGATAGACAGACGTGTGGTGAAGGAGCAGCAGAGTTACAATCACTTCAATGTGCTGATCCTGAGAACATCTCTCTCTGTTTGGCCTCGGCCAGCTTTTGTCATGAGAGTGGAAAGTCCTCCAAAACTAAATATATGCAGTTATTCCACAGAGCTTTTGTTGTTGCAATTCTCACTACTAATATGATTTCATTTTTGGCAGTGGGTAAGAAAAGGGTTCGTAATATGAGTGTGCGATTGGCTGATAATTCCGTATCCACCCTGTGCAAGACTGCTATTATTTTTCTCTCAGGTTTGAGAATCAAAGGTGTAACAACTGTCAGTTTACAGTCATTTATAGATGTTTTTTTTGTGTGAGAGGAACCCACAAAAGAATCGAGGGATGAGAAGATACAAGAGCCAAAGCGCTGCACTCCTCTTGCAGCTGCTTGGGACAGACTCCCCTTCACCTTCCTCCTGCTCCTCTTTCTCCACCCCCTCCACCTCTTCAATTAGCTCCCTTTAAAAGAGAAGTAACGGTTAGTGAGAGATGTGCATTGTTCAGGGATGAGCTTCAGTTGTTGTTGTTGTTGTTGTTTGTCTCTCCCTCTCTCCCTCTCTCTCGGTCTTTCTCCATCCCCCTCCTCCGTCGCCCGTTCTTTTTGATTTTCTCAGAGGCTTTTTTGTGGGGGTAACCCCACTGAATGGGACAATGCAGCCTAGCGTGAAATTAAAGCTCTTAGTTAGTTTGGAGTTGCTCAAAAGAGGATTTTACACATGCATGCATTCATACACCCTCCCATACGCTATAGATATAGCTAATTAGAGGAAGTACACCCTATGTCGAGCATCAAGGGCCCAATTAAAAGAGTAGGGGAAACCTCTGTGCGCAAGATCTAGTCCAAATCAGCCCTGTGAATGCGTTTCTAGGCCTTGTGTGTGAACAGTATGTCTGCCTTCTTAATCCAGGCGGGAGAATATGGACAGGACTGATATGAGAAGCGCACAAGTTTCATTAACATATGCATGTCACGTACTCGGTAAGTAAATCAGGAAAACAGTCGGATTGATCGTCCTGACAGGCGAGCGTCTGATTCAAAACAGATTGGGCTGCTCTTGCTGACTCTTCCAAGTCTCATTTTGGAAGTAGTCTCCAATGAAATGTCTGTCATGCATGCACATTACAGTTTTTTGTTGATCATGTCAAAGGCATTTATTTATTTGGCATTTATTTGTGCATGGAGTCTGATGACTGTTTTGCTTTGTCAAATACGTTTGCATGGTACTTAGAAACATAAAGCATTAGAAAGTAAAACAGTGGCCTTTTAGAATAAAAACAGCCAGAGCAATAATGTTGTGCATGTAAAGCGTAACTTGTCTTGATATGTTTACTGTTTCTTTAAAGTGTAGCTGATGGAAATACGGTAGTGCAGACTGTATGGCCGCGACACCCCACTGTGTTGAATGACTACCTAAGGTCATTTATTTTTTGCCTGCGCTGTGTGTGTGTGTGTGTGTGCACGCGCGCAGAGGCAGACTAATATAGAGCAGCAGCAGTCCACATCGCCTGAGGGAGTGATAGCTGAAATATCCACCAGACCTAATAAATGTATCTGATACTTGACGCAAAAGCACGAACAATCTTTATTCCCAGTATTATCAAGTTACACACACACACACGCTTTCATATAGTCCTATTTCGTCAATGTAACTACTGGTCATAGAGGCTTGCAGTCCCAGCGAGGGAGCCAGTGAATCCAGTTAGTGAGTCAGACTTTGTGGAACAAAGTGTGCTGCTCTCTGATCCTCTCTCTCTCTCTCTCTCTCTCTCTCTCTCTCCAGTTGAGAGCATTGGCAGCTCGCCAGGGGTGGAAAAATCTATAAGCCATTGCGTAATATACCATATCTTTACCTTGGTTGAACCCTGCGCAAGATCCACAGCTGTGTGAGCGCTCAAACAGAGAAATGAGTGTGCTCATTGCCTCTATGTGTGTGTATGTGTGTGTGTGTGAGGAGACAGACAGACAGACAGACATGGGGAGAGAAGACACACAGAGTGGCTTCTTTGTGGCTAGTTTTCAGTGTGTACCCTCATATAAACAGTATCACACCACTTTGATCAAATGCTGCTGACAGAATATTTTCCAAAGTAGACCGAGCATGGCGTTCTGATCACTTTCTGGAGTGTTACGCCAAGAGGAAAGTAAGCTGAGGCCATATAAAATTTATCTGTTTTTGAGGCGAGTGATGTTAAAAATGGAAATCAAATTAACTTCATGTTTTGCTTTAATGACATATAAACTCCATGGCAACACCACTTCCAAAGCCAGTGGCACAAGAGATATTCACTACCAGAGTTACTTGTTCTCCCTGCATATCTTTAGAATGGAAATTAATGTGTGAGGCCACAGGCTGAGAGGCTACCAGGGCCTTTCATGTTCAGCACTCCTCTTCTTATCAGGTCTTCATCGTTTTTGGTGCTGCGTTTGTGCAAGTGCAGGCCTCTCTCGCAGTGTCTATCTGCACCTGCAGCTTCTTCGAAGACGCAGCCGGGAGCTGTGAGTGTTTGAGCTCCTGAGGGAGGGAGTGTAATGTTTTTATTGGACGCCTTTATAATAGGCTTTAGTCGCTGACTTTCAAACTTTTCTCTGTAGTGTTTTGATACTATCAATTCACGGGTTTCGTCTCTAGAATTGCTCTTATCTCACGCACAGTGACACACACTTACAGTATATCAAGCTCCACTTTGCTCCACAAACAGGTAGATAGACACTAATAAGCTGCTCACAGTGTGTGTGTGATAATTCCAATGAGATAAGATGCCAAACACTGTCTAATCAGTTCTCATCTTCAACATGATCCGCTCAGCCAGTGATATTGCCCATCCAAATATCACATGCTTGGACTGATTCGTTTTTGATGGTGGTGATTATTATTAAATGGTCTGTAATGACTACTGATAATCCCCATATGCAGCCGGGCACCCTGGATTCACTGAGAGGCAGTTGTTTGTTAATGCACCACTGAAACCTAAAACACATGCAGATGTGTGTGGGACAAAACCACAAACTCGAGTGAGAGCCCTGCCATTGTTTTAGTGCATGCTCGTGCTTAATTTCTACCGGCTTGCTTATGGAAATTTTTCAACAAACGTGCAACTTTTCAGCACAGAGCCCCCATATTAAGTTCATTTACTTTCCTCCCCCTCAGCTACACGGTGTAAAGGGTCAAACTGTGTTAGTGTGGTGATGGTGGTTTGGGCCTGGGGTGGTGGGGGTGGGTGACAGCTGTATGAGATAGGTAGCTTCAGTGAATGGGGTAAAGTTGGGTGGGAGAGGGATACGGTGTCATTTTTCCCCTCATGTATTGCATATGTATTTGTGTGTGTGTACTGTGTGAACGTGTGTGAGGCTGACTGCTGATATGTTTGTGTTTATTGACTCAAAGAGACGGGCCGTGGCTGCGTACACAGCGGTGTACGGGTGGCAGGGGTCCAGGCTTGGGGGAAACGTGTGTGTTTAAAGTACACACAGGCCTAATTATGCTGATTTAAGCATTCTTGCGGTCCTCCCTCTGGCTTGTGGTGAGTTAACTGGCACAGGGGCGTCCAGCAGAGAGAGAGAGGGAGAGAGAGAGAGAGCGAGGGAAAGAGAGCAAGGGTAAAGATAAAGAAGACAGAGACAGAAAGGCTCAATAAAGAGATTTATTTCTTTTAAAAAAAGAAGAGAAAAGGTGGTAGTGGGCTGCAACACAGTGAGAGTGACTACGCAGAGAAAAATGTTGTCCCAGACACTGGTGAACACAGGAAAAACATACAGCCGCCGTCAAACTTCCCAGCAGGTTTTTTCCCTCCTCACTTTGGGGTTAAGAGCGCGCCCGCTCTTCGTATTTATTTTTATATTCAGATGTTATGGATTGCTCCGGGAAAAGGCCGTCCCTTTTCCCAGCAAGAGGAATTAATACTGTTTGAATGTTCTCTCCGGAGTCTAAAAGGAGGAATTTTGCAATGGAGTTTGGGAGGTTTATAAGTGAAAACCTAACCACTGCTAAATAAACAAACTAGGGATGATTAAAGACTGACCCCTGTTTGTTGACTCTCTGCTTTCTGGCCTGTGTGTGTGCACCTGTCTCCTGTCGTTTTATGCACATGCATGTTAACAGTGTATGTATGCAGAAAGTGGGCGACATGCGGGAAAACCCACATGAGATAGCAAAATAATTTTAACTAAATTATAGAGTTGAGACTAACAAAGGTGAATGCAACTTCGCAATATTTGCCGGCAGACAGGTCTGAATATTTGTGCACATGCATTTACTATTTGGTTCACAGCACACACTGTGTTTCTGTGTGTGGTGTTTTTGTCTTTTTTTAGACCGAAAATGGAAAAAACAACTTTCTTTCTGTCCTCCTATGTGTGTGGGATTCCAGCACCTCTGCATTATGACTTTGTTGCCCGAACAATATCCAAAATATCACATTAACACCAAGTAAAAGGCCGACACAGGTTCCTCGAGCAACAGAGCAGAGCCGAGATTGATGACGTTCGCCAGTGTGTATTCAAGCCGCCTTTCACGAAGGTGATAAAATCCTGCTGGAGAGGCACGCAGGGTTGCTCGGTGTCTCTGGGTTCATTCGCTGCACTGTATGAGACGGGATCAACCAACACCAAAGCTCACATGTGCTCTCATCTCAAAATATGCTCTCACTTTCCTTACACTTCATTCCTGTCTTTCTTCTCTCCCTCTTTCTGTCTCTTTCTCAAACCTCCCTCTTTCTTTAGCTTTATTATGTGTGTTTGCTTATCTTTGCCTGCTTTACTCTATCTCACTCTCTCCCCATCCCTCAACTCTCTCTGTCTCTCATTGCGTCTTTTACTTCAACCGTCTCTTTCTCCATTTTACCTCATTCTTTCCAGCCCCCTCCGCTACTCCTCTCTTTCGTTCCCTCAGGAAGAGCCACAGTCTTATCTGGGATATGTTGGATTTGGTGAGCTTAAAAGCCACTTTACTAACTCCCTGTCTGCCTCTCCTGAGAACAGCGCAGGCTATCTAAAACAGTTTCACCATTCGCCAGGCTTTGTCTGCTGGAATGCTGCTCATCGGGCAACTTTTTATTCCCCATTGCCTCTTAATGCTAATCCTTCACCTGCCTCTCCGTCTTCTAGACTTCCACCCTCCTCTCCCTTCTCTTTTACTCCCCTCTGCTCTTTTTCTGTTCCTCCGCTGACTAAAATGCTTGATATACACATATTAGGTTTCTTTAGTGATGTGAAGGAATGCTCATGTATCATAACCATATTACAGTACTTAGAGGAGGCAAGTGGTGCCAAGTGCTATCTGGAGAATCAAATCTCTACACAAGAGCCTTCTCTCCCTTTCAGATTGAAAAACGGTGCTCCCATTTTGATTTTCCTCTCTGGAAATACATAAAGCTGAAAGTCCCTCTAAAATTTGATGGAACAATAGTGTTGTTGTATTAAATAACGCAATTTCTCCAGGAATTGGAAAGCTTGTCTAAATAAAGATGAGGCCAAATCCTATTTTGCATTCGATATTTTTGGGCAGCTGAATAGCAGTTGAATATTGCCCACAACATTTCCCTATATGTCCCTCTTTGAAAACAGTCTAGTACTGGGCTGTCCTCTTTTTGTGAATAGATGTTTTGCATACAGTGCTGTTACAGTTTGGTTTTCACAGTTTAAAGTAATATAATGTTATTATTAAAACAGCATTGAAATACTGTACTGTTATTTGGAACACAAGATCCGTATTTCAATGCTTGAAGAGTGTAACCAAATGATAAGTGTAAATCCAGAAGCGATCCTAACAGGATACGATCAGACCCGGGGCAGGCCCTCTCTGGCGCGTGGCAGGCAAACTGGAGTGAGGGAGGATTTGCTCGTTTTATTATTAGGGCCTGTGTGTGTTGTTGATGGAGCAGCTCCATCCATGTTGACTCACAGAGAGACAGCGGTGATGGCTACATTGAGGAGGGGTGTCAGGCTTGGCTGATGACTCCAACTCCCTAAACATCACTGCAAAGGCAAACCCTTCTTGGTGTGTGTCTCTTTGTTTGTGCATGTGCACTCATGTGGATGTGTGCGTGTGCAGGCCATACTGCATTTGCATGTGCATGTGCGTCTTACGCTGTGTGTGTGTGTGTTTCAGTACTGACAGCCAAGAAGCCTCAGCAGCATCTGACGTGGCAGCTCTTGCTGCTTTCAGTCCAGCTCTCTCCTTCTGGCTCACTTTTCTGTGATACTATCTTTTCATACAATCACATGTTTATAAATGGAGACTGACTGGTATTTCATACCGGACCAGTTTCGCTGAGAGTTGATAAACACTGTACCATTCGCTGCAAAATAACATGGCACGAGTAGAATATTTATTGCAGTTAGGAAATTTTTTTTCAATAAGACAACAGTAAATTGGGGCAGGATACTGAGTAAAGGAACGAAAGTAAAAAAAAAAAAAATCTGGCATGATTCAATGTGAGGCCAGAAAGGGCACATTTGGTTACACGTGTACAGTATTTCACTCACATGTTATTCCATTTCTCAGCACAATTGCGAGGGATTTCAAGGTAACTTCGGGCCAATATAAAATACTAACTATACCAGATGCAAGATACTAAGTAGTTGTCACTCAGACTGTAGCACGAGCATTCAATATTCTTTTGCTTGAATAATGCATTTTATAATAGAAAGAAAAAAAAGAGACTGGAGACTGCTTTTCACTTATACACTTTCAGATAATAAAAATGAAATATATAAGCATCACTGTCATAAATCCAACACTAACCTAATTTGAAGCTTGGATCGATGATGCAGCACTTTTTTTTGTTCCCTCTCCTCTTTTTTTCTCTCCCCGCCCTGTTTGTGAGGTGCCTTTTTATCGAGGTGGGTTTCCTCCATTTTATGTCCCCTCTGAGGACATGTACTTATGGCCGTCTGCCTGTGGTGCTGCGGTGCTCCTGAGGTCTGTGCGAGGTGGTAGTTTAGGCCGGGGAAGTCAGCGAGTGTGGTCACAGAGGAGATAACTGCACACACACTCTTCCAGAGGCGCCCGTCTGCGTTGTGCGTCTGTCTGTCCTCCCCTTGCTTTGGTGGGTGCATCTTTAAAAAAGGAAAGCGCTGGTTTGAAAGGATAAAAGTTTCAAAATGATTTACTTGTTGTGTGTGCGCACGTGTCCTTATGTGTTTATGCGTGTGCGTATGTGGTTGTGAGGCCTCTTTGTTTCTCGCCTTGCATGTGTTTGTGTGTGTCCTCTGTTTCTTCCGGCCTGGCATGGTGCTTGCCCTACAGGGAATGCCACTCAAAATGGGCAGAGCGACCTTTAACCCTCACACTGCCAGCTCAGAGTCAGGCGTAAGTTGCTGCCATATCAAGAGCCTGTCTCCCTTTAACCGAACTCTGTCATGCGTAGCAGAGTTTAAGACCCAGCTCTCAGGAAGCCATTTGGAACAGACACCTTTTAACCCTAATGGGATCAGAGTTGCATATGAAGCCACTTGGAGCAGCCACCCACTCTTAACCCCTAACACTACCAACTCAGCGCAGACAAGGCAGAGTGCACAGGCAAAGGCCCAGCTCATATCATGCCACAGGGAGCGGGCACCGTTTAACCCTCGCAGCGCCAACTCAGCACAGGCAAAACTCCAGCTCACATGATAAGCAGAATTAAATCCACAAGCTTCGGTGTTCCTGATAGGGAGCTCGCTGATGTGGAAATAGGATGCTAATGTACCAGTGTTGGTTTTCCATCTGCAAAGTAACATGCAAATATTTGAGGTGTTCCAATTGTAAATGACAAATTGTTGTCACCAGACTAAGACGTTTTGTTGTTTTTCTTATCAAGAAATTGTATAACGAAAAACAACCAAAGGTAATTTGCCACATTAAATCCATCAATATTTCTGTTATGTCCCCACAAATGTCACTAAGAAAACAGCTCAAAAAACAGATTTCTACATCGTAAAATTTTTAAAGGGTTTTATAAAGGCAGGAGTTGTAGAATCTCATCTCATGGTTAATAATTCGTCAGTCACCAAGATTCGTGCTGCGCTGTAAATTTGGAACAATACAATATCCTGCTGTACTTTTTTCTTAATGAAAAGGAAATGGCTGCTGTTAAAACATGTAAACATGACCTGGTTAATTAAACCACTGCACCTCTTGTATTTTTTTCTTGCATGAAGAATGCGCTCCACTAACACCCTGCTCAACAATCAAAGAAGCAAACAATCATACAAAAATAGGGTATAAATTCACAATGAAGGTACAGATAAGCGTGCCAGCCTGTTTCTTGCAAATTATACTTTAATACCAAGGCTGACAGATGATTTAATGGATACACACCACAGCAGATAAAGAAAAAGTGTAATTTATGGAAGAGACACTTTCCCTTTAAGGGAAGTACGAGGGCATGAGTTGTGGCATGAGTGACTGTGTGAGAGAGAGAGAATGAGTGAAAGAGATAGAGGAAGAAGAGGGAGAGGGGGTAAAGGGAGTCTCTGCACTTGCCTGTCTGGCAGTGACCGTGGAATGAGTGTACAAGTTTGAGTCTGGGTGAGTCAAGCTGTGTGTGAGAGAGAGAGAGCGAGAGAGAGAGAGAGAGGCAGCGAGAAAAGGAAGGGCGAGGGAGTTCCACAGTGAAAGGAGTGAGGGGGAGTGGAGCGAGAGATGCTGGAAGATGGATAGCAATCAAGATAGCGAGAGAGCACGGGCAATTGGTAGAAGTGAGAGCGTGAAGCAGCAAAATGCAGAGGGAGGGATGGTTGAAGTGCATCAACAATATGGAGTGCAGGGAAGGGAAAAAGTGTTCAAGAGAAAGAGAGAAGGATTGCAGAGTAAGAGGTGAAAGAAATAAATGAAGGAACGGAGGAGTAGGTGATGGTGGTGGGGGGCACAGAGTGAATGTGTGAGTTAGGCTAGTGGTGAAGCATTTGCATAAAGGGTGAGGGCACTCTGCCCGGGCTTTGGGGAGAGGTTGGCATCTCGCCTTGCCGACTGGCAGAACGAGGACCAGGGAGGAATAAAAGAATGAGGGGGAGCGAAAGAGTGAGAGCGAAAGTCTCTCAATAGTGCATCTCTTGTGTGAGGAGAAGCAGGCCTTGGCTGCTGTTGGAGCAGGGCATGGAGGGGAGGGGGATATCGGGTTTCATTATCTGCTTGATTCCTGCTGTATTTGCTAACCATGAGGTTCAAAGCCCTCTCCGCAGCTGTAGGCAGGGCATGGTAGCCAGTGTGTGCCGCTGGCATGTGCCGACTGGAACATTGTAGGTGTGTGCAGCATGCGCTTCAGGTTAGGAGTGAGACAGAAAGTGTGAGACAGACAGACGCTGTCCTGCTCTGTATAGTTGAAGCTGCTGCACTCTGAGCACACACACACTCTCCTCTAGCACCCCTCACACACACATACTCCAAGTATCATACTGCCTACTTGACCTTATCAGGAATGGCTGCCCTTGTTGAGGGGAAATGCTGTACTCTCAGTTTTAGTGCAGCGTCCTGTCGGAAAATGCCACACCAACAGTATGAGTGTGTGCGCTTGAGTCGGTTTATATGCATGTGTATTTGCCATGGTGACGCGACAGAAACCGTGGTAATGTAAACACACATACGGCACACATGCAGTAGTCTATATGTATTCACTTAGCATACATGTAATCCAATACCGCCCCATTTAGCTGCAGCCACATGTTGAAATGGTTTTATTAAATCATTGTTTGCAACATGCAGCGCCAGAATCTCCTAATTTAGTTTGAAATCTATAATTTTGCACAGTTTTATTTATACCACGATAACATCATCCCGAAGAGAAACATTCTTTCTAATTGACGGCACTGTTATCAAGATTTACATTCAGTTTTGCATTATGAGGGGTAAATGTATAATGTTTCACACAGCTCTTTTTGCAGTTCCCACAATACATTCTGGTGGAAGCAGTGCATACGTTTTGAATTCTGTTCAGCAAGTCGAAGCCAAAAAACCCCAAATCTATTTAACAAATGATCATCACAAATGTCTTTTTAAGTTGTCCAGATTGAATTCAGTTCTCCAAATATTTTCAGAATATAAATTGGGAATATAACTCACTTGTGAGGTTACACTTATGTTTATAATTAACTGTATAAGGTGAAATTTATGCAGATGGGTCACAGTCATAGAAAAACCACACAAACCTCAAGAAAATCCTGCCTGAATAAAATTTGGATACTCGAAAAAAATCATGAAGAGCCCTTGATCTTATCTTTGATGTGCTTACATTTGAGGCTGAAACAGTCTGCCCAGACAAATCCATCGCACAAACGTGAAAGCATATTTGAGTATAAAATTACCCAGGTCTGCAGTCATGTCAGAAGCCCCAGCTTGCCATCAGTCCTTGTGTCTCTGGAGCTGTTTAAAGTTCGTTCGCTCTGTCTTTCCCTCTCAGCCTCATGCCACAAATGGCTTCCAGACTTTCACACATAGTAATGCTTCAGTGTGTAAACAGGCGTAATTACAAACGATGCGCAGACACACTTTTAACATCAATCTGTGCCGATGGGAGAAAGAGGGGAAGTTTTTTTCCTCTTCCAGCGAGTAGAATGGATGAAAAGGTTTTGAGCTGGATGGAAATGGAAGGACTGGCAGTGATGAAGTTAAGGAGGAAATTTTTAAGAAGAATAATGCGGGTCTGTGTGAATGCATGTGTGTGGGCTTGAATAAGTGAATGAAAAGGGAAGAAAAAAAGGACACTTATTTTTTCTATTTCATGAGAGTTTCCAAGGAAATAGTAGTTTATGTCAACTTGTCTGTAATTATTTTATATCCCTGAGGCTTGTGAGGTTACTAACCCATCACCTCTTAATGGCAGGGTGTTACTCACCACTAGTCAGCCTGCGCACCTTACTTTTCCTGCACTCCTCATGGGAAGAAAATATGGAAACTTTGCTCAACCCGCAGAAACTTTTTTTTTTTCCTTTTTCTGCTTCCTTTTTCTTTTATAACACAGAGGATAGAGACAGAAATGGCATTATGCCGGCACTGCATAAAAATGATCCAACATCCTTGTTTTATGTAAAGTTTAAAACAGTGCGGTTTTGAAAAGTTTTGAAAAACATTTGATTTATATACAAAGCACAAACAGCTCAAGCAACTTTAACCCAAATTATTCCAGACCATCTCGAGCACACACACACGCACAAAGGGAAAATAGTTCAGATCCCTCGGAGTCTTTCCCTTACATCACCACAGTACTTGTCAATATGTGATTTCGCACAACAGATGTCAAAGA
The DNA here is from genome assembly GCA_025331565.1 of Holacanthus passer. NCBI lineage: Eukaryota > Metazoa > Chordata > Actinopteri > Pomacanthidae > Holacanthus > Holacanthus passer. Next base: position 4,135,500 of record JAFREQ010000050.1, on the reverse strand, counting down.
TGAAATCCAGTCCTGATGCTGTAACCTTCATCAGTTTTCTCTCTGTGTGTGTGTGTGTGTGTGTGTGTGTCTGTGTGTGTTTTGTACCTTATCTTACAGGATCATCTTCAACAGAGTTAACATAAAACTTGTGTGTGAGACAAATACAATTTCATCAGACAATGCTGGCCTTCAATTACATGTTTCCAGCATTTAAAAAAATTAAGTTTAACTTTTGTCTCTATAATTAGATTTTAGAACAAATGTTGCTAAAATAAAATGCTGAAAAAACAAGACGCTAATATGTTCCTGGCTTTCCAGCAAATATTCCGTAAAATTAAAATTTTTTAAAATCATTGTTATTATTATTATTGTTATTAACAGTTGATATGTATATAAATGAAATACAATTCATGAATATGTATTTACAAGAAAAATTAAAATGATTAAGACTAAAATGTTGTGAATTTTTCTAAAATTAAAGTGAAAAAATGAAAAGTTTGATCAAAATGATGCTAGAATGATGCTGATAGATTTTTTAATTAAATACTGTCCATTTGTTTAAAAAAACACACATTTCAAATACACACATTTTCATAATATTAGTGTTCATTAATTTAGTGTAGCAATTGTTCATATGTTTTAAAATATTTCCTACATTTTGTATGTAAGTATTTTTAATTTCTGGTTTAAACCAAGAAATTTGGTGGTGAAATACAATAATATAGAATATATAATATGAATAGAAAATAAGAAGAGGTGTGTTTATTCATATAAAAAAGACCTGCTGTAGGGTTTGGTGAGATTGGAGTTTATTTTTGTTTCATTCTTTTTATTTCTTCTGCTCTCGTCCTTTTTTAAATTCATTTTTTTTTCTTTTGGTTGGAATCACAATTTACTACTAAAAAAAGGGGGGGGAAAAAGAAAAACAGAAAATAAGTGACCTCTATGCTGTTAATATGACATCAAGGGCCTGAAATCTGGCCTGAAAGAACACATTTAATGCCTGTTGACTCACAACCAAGACATCCTCAGTGTGCAGGATGTGGCATCAAATAAATAGTATGACTGATCTTTCTTCCCACATATCCTGTACAGATGGCATTTTTGGCATTTATATACACACCTATACCACAAATTAATTTCAGGTAATTACTTACTAGAGCTCTTGAGAACACTGTGGGAAACACGCCCAAATTACTGTTGTTAAAATCAACTGTATGCAAATATAGCCCACAGACAGGATCTAATAGTCTTTTTTAAAATTGCACAAACGTGTTTGTCTATTTAAAAATATCCATGCGGTTAATTAGGCCACATTAATAAAATCTGCGGTAACAAAAGGGGCAAAGCTGCGTAAACGCTTTTGTGCAAATGTAATTGCTTTGTTTACTCAGGTGAACGTTTGCTTTCTCTGAGGTCATACTTCACACTGTTTTATTTATTAGCTCCCCTCGTTGCTGCACGTCCAACTGCTTTTAATTCCGAATCGACATTTGAGAATTAATTTTGACCCTTTTTGTTCAACGTAGGCCGCGCGAGAGCGAGGCAGAGAGGAGCCGTTACAAAAGCTCAGTTCTGTAGGAATGGAGGAGAGGAGCCTCAAATGTGACTGTATGTGGTGTTTAGAGCAGTTTTACCTTCAAGAATGAGATATTTTAATTATTTTAACGAACTTAAAATACAAATAGTTACTTAAAAAGTGACGTTAGCAAGACCGTCCGGCAGACAAGAGGCAGGCAGTCGGTGTTAGCCAAAACTGACCGGACGGCGGTGTTTGGAGATATAAAATTTCTGCTCAACATTGAGGTAGGTTTATTTTATTCCTATGTAAGATTATTATTCTGTATTGTTTTACAAATATAGATAAGCAGGGTGCATGCCGTTTGGAGCTGAAGGACAGGCCATACAGACTTGGGTGTGCTCCTGTATTACACGGATTACTCCTTTAACCCAAACCGTCATACTGTTTATTTATTGGCGTTTAAGTAGATGTTCAATAATCAAAAAAGCTAATTTTCAGCTGTTTGTTTAAAACCTGAATTTAGTGCCATTTTACTCAGTCACTTTTAGGCCTCATTTCACAGCCACTGCAGTGTTTTTTAAACGTTATGACATTTAGGATATTTAACAGTCAAACATAGCAAAATGGTGTCAGAGGTTAATTTGCACTAAGCACTGTTTTTCTAGTTTAACACCACCAACATCTTGAATACAACAATGTCAGTTTTTATGGGTTTCCTTTGTCTTGTGTTTCTGGCAGTTGCTGCCGCTCCAAGCTTGGCCCTGTTAATAAAACCTGAGGTGGTTTTCGTTTTTCTGCTGCTCTGTGAGTTGCACCCTGTCAGGGCAGGAGGGGAGATTGTCTTGCCCAGCCTGGCGAACAAAGGTCGTTGTTTTCTCAAAGACAGAGCATGGCATGCAGAGATAAGATGAAGCTCTCGCTCAAATTATTGCAGTGCAGATACCTAAAGAGTCCAGTGGCCAAGGCCTGAAAAACAGCCACCCTTCGTTCTGCCCTGAAGAACTCTGGGCAAACAGGAGAAACCCTCTCAAATGAGCTGAGGGGGGAAAAAAGACGCATTAAATAAAAGGTGCCACACGGACTCATGTCTTGGCCAAAATCATAAAAGATCTTGCCTTAACTGCAAATTGTGCTCAGACCTCAAAGCCTGTGTTACACTGTTGTGTATAATTTTGTGTTTGGTCCAGTTTATGATCGCAGTAGGCCTGGCCGTGGATTTAGCTAAGTGATTTTAAAAAGGGGGATTTTTTTTGGAAGGATTACAATAGTATTTGCTTAATAATATGGATTAAATTTGTCGTCTCATAATAGGTTTCTGTCAGCTTTTCATCCTGTTTTTGTTGTATAAAGAGTTAATAAGAGTTATGTCCTGAAAAAATGTTGCAGGGCTGGAACTACAAAAGCAAATGTGTTGGTAGTTTGAATGGACAAAGGAGAGGTTTGGATTTCCCTGATAATAATCTTGGTTATTATCATTTTTCCTGTCAGTAATGGCACGATGATATTACAGGAAGTGACAGTAATACTTGGCACATATCTCTCCTTTTCTTTGTCTGCAGCCCATTCATCAAAAAGTCTAGATCCCTTCAGTCTTTTCAAATAAGTGACAAACACACCTCCGTCATTATTCTTCAAAAACAAAAACAAACACACACAAGCTCTTTAATTCCATCTCCTCATGTTCCTTTTGCCCATAGGCTACTTTTTTCTTGCCTCCGCCATCTTCTCTCATTCCCACATTCTTCACGTGTTCAGTGTGGCTGTGTGAGGCAGGCGTATGTTAGCACGAACAATCGGCACCCGGCCCGGCTCGGCCTGGTCCAGATGGGGTCTGCCCCCCCTCCCCAGCAGTAGCAGTGACGAGCCAGTCAGCCAGCCAGGCAGCCAGCTAGCCAGCTAGCTACCCATCCGGGTAGCCAACCAGTCATTCACCCAGCCAGTCATGTAGCCTCTCAGCCAACCTAACAGCCAGCTCGCCAACCAGTCAGTGGACCAGCCAGTCATCCAGGCTGCGGCTCCTCTGTCAGACACTGACAGAGGGAGCAGGCCAGGCTAAATCTGATGGTCCTCGGAGCCAACCAGAGGACTCTGGCCTTTGTAGGGTGTTCACACAGACAGCCTGTCCCATTGCACAGCAGGGGGCTTCAACCCACAATCAAATGGCCGGGCCTTCAACTTTGCCACATGACAAGTTAGCTTTTTGTGGCTGCCCACTGCTGCGATTCCAGTTTTGACAATGTCTCTATAATTCCTATGAGCCCCACGGACTAATTCTTGTAATTTGGACAGCATAAATGAGCAAATGTCTTCCTGTTTTTAGTCATTTGAAAGAATGATATTTAAATGCACTTCTAATGAGAAGTGAAGAGAGAGAAGAGCGGTCCATACGTATTTCATGCATATATCAGATTATATTGAACTGATCCTTGGTGAGAGCCTTTGTCTCTCAGATATTTCTCCCATGGTGCACTGGGCACAGCTTTGTCCCTCTGAGGTCATGTGGGTCAGCCAATGAGGACGAGACAACATGCTTGCCAGGGTAGCATACAGCCCTGTGCTCCCTCACTTTCTGCCGCTGTTCAATCCCAATCATGTGTCATTGTGTACTTTACAATGCAACACGATGAAAATATGGGCAATTTAGCAGCCGCAGTCGGAACCTAGAATTCTTTTTGCTGTTACAAAAACCAGCATATTTGAATCTGAAAGCATTAGACTAAGCTTTGTGAATTACAGGGAAGCAGTATAGCTTGTTTCAGACCGTTTTAATATCCGCTTGCCTTAGTCAACAGCTTAACATGTATAGGCTACTTACATTAAGCTGTCCACCACAGCATTTTCAGTCGTCATCATCCACTGCATCCTGTCTCTCACCCTCAAACAGGATTGCTCTGTAATTTGGTAACAGAAACTTTTAATGTGTTTCTGTGTCTCTGCTGTCGGGGCTTTTAAAGTGGACTAACAAAAAAAGAGAGAGAGAGGGAGAGAAAGGGCCAGTTTGGATGTGAGAGTGCATTTTGAAACAGGAGAGCATGTTTTTGGATGGTATTATTTGTTGGGGGGGTAACGGGCATTTTCTTCCCCCTCCTCTCTTTGTTTGTGTGGTAAATCCAGGAGCAGCTGCTGGTCTCAGGGTCTAGTGGGATTTTGGGCCTGTGTTTTCTCATGCCATCCCATGCCAAGGTGGTGTAACGCGAGCAGAGAGAGAGAGGGAGAGAGAGGGGTGTTTCTGGGGGGGGGGCGCGGATGCAGCGGGTGGAGTGGGGGGGGTGCAGTTGGAGAGCGAGCTGGTTTGTTGGGGTGGCTGTGACCATGCTGGTGACGAAGGCGATGAAGGCGGAGGGGCGTAGAGGGCTTTAGAAGGCGGGTGCTGTCTGGATTGGATGCATGTAAAATTAATATCCTCTGGACTTTGCCTTTGCACTAGATTGGAACTTGTCTATTTGGCTAATGACGTGCCTTCTGCCTGCACCACACACAGTCCCCGTCTCTCCCCCTCCCTCTCCCTCTCTCTCTCTCTCCACTACCAGCCACCAACCATCCACCCCACATCTTTGCTTCTCCCTCTGCCATCTCTCTCTTCCCTCCCTTTCAGCGCTGGGAGCGTGCGTATTGGCTGGGCTGTTTGAGACTCGGTGCCAAATAGGTGGGCCCTCTGCATGTTGGCACAGACTCAGTCAATGGTTAGAGAAGGAAAGTGGAGAGGAAGAGAGAAAGAGAGAGACAGAGTTGGAGAGAAAGAGGGGGAAAAAAGAAGCTGCACTCGGGTTTGCCAGCGGTCGTGCACACTCTTCCAACATTGATTCGGTCCTCTTGTTTTGTTTTTTTTTCTTCTTCTTCTCCTCCGTCCGCACCCCCCTTGTCCAGCTCTCTCTCTCCCTCTCCGTGAGTCTTATGCAGATCCTAGAGAATTGAACCAATAGCACGCGCTGCTTTGCCAAGCATTTTTTTTGTTGTTTTTCATCAAGATATTTTTTTCTACATATTTTTGCAAACAAACAAAGAGGCTCGTTTAAGTTTTCGACAATTTTATCCTTTTTGCTGCAATATCTATTTTATTTTGTTCGTGCACGTCCAGCTCTTTTTTAAAAATCCTTTTAGACTGAGAGATTTCTGAACTTCTCTACACTCTCCTTCTGTTGTGCTCTTGAACAGCACCTCTCCTGCAGCTCCTGCTACAGTACCTCCTGTGTTCCTGTGCTGGTATTACACTGCGCCCCCTTGGCCTGTCTTCTCTTTCTCAGCTTTTTCCCCCCCTGCTGCTTTTATTGGACACTTTCTCAGTTTCTCTTTTTGCTTAATTTTTTCCTCAGTCTTTTGTTTGCTAATATACGCAGCATTACTTCAGAGCCTTTTGACTCGAACAATCCAGTTACTGTCCTGGTGGCGCATTTTAAGTTTCTTTGCAGTCGGCGGGGTGAATTTATGATGAGAGAGCAAAATGGTAACTACCATATTATTCTTGTTTTATCCACATATGTTTTGTGATAACGACTGTAATTAGATCATTTGAGTACGGACACAGTTATGTTAATTATTTTATGTTTAATTTTGAAAATTAGAATTTGGTATTTGACTCTCTCAAATTATTTCAGTGTTGTATGCATTATATATTGTTATTGTAGTCAGTCTACATTATGTTTTTTAAATGCTACAAATTTTTACTTTTTTTGCCGGATGTAGATATAAATGTTTTTTTTAAATAGTTAATTATGTTTTCTAGAGTTAATACTGTTTTTGTTTTAGTTTTTTTTTTATTGGGTGAATGCAAGTCTGGCAATATTTATATTCATTTATAAATTACACATTTGTTTGTGTTTATTTATTGAGACAGGCACATAAATGTTTACATTATTATCTGAAGTAAACCCTCACAGTGGATACTTAATTTCCCTTTCTCATACCACTCAGTCTTTCAGTATTGTGTTATTCAGTGTTTTGTAAAGTCTGTCCTTCAATGTGATGTGTCTGTTAGGTAGAGAGTGTATAGCATCTTTCTGTCTCTCTCTCTTCCTCTCTCTCTCTCACTGTCTCTCTCTTTCTCTCTCTCTCTCTCTCTGTGCCTCTCGCTCATTCTCTCCCTCCGCTCACACAGAGCAGGCGCTGCTCCTCCATGCTGCGTGCCGGTGCTAACTGCCTCTCTTCTCTCTTCCCTTCCTCACCCCCACTCCCTCTCTCCCCATCCTTCTCTCCCCCATTCTCCCCCTCTCTCTCCACTGCCTCTTCCTGCTTCCCCCCCTCCTCCCTCTCCTCCTCCACCCTCCCCCCATCCTCCTCCCTCATCCAGGATGAATTCCACCCCTTCATCGAGGCCCTGCTGCCCCATGTCCGCGCCTTCGCCTACACCTGGTTCAACCTGCAGGCCCGCAAGCGCAAATACTTCAAGAAGCACGAGAAGCGCATGTCCAAGGAGGAAGAGCGCGCAGTGAAGGATGAGCTGCTGGGGGAAAAGCCAGAGATCAAGCAGAAGTGGGCCTCGCGCCTGCTGGCCAAGCTCCGCAAGGACATCCGGCCCGAGTTCCGTGAGGACTTTGTGCTCACCATCACGGGGAAAAAGCCCCCTGCTGCGTGCTGTCCAACCCCGACCAGAAGGGCAAGATCCGTCGCATTGACTGCCTGCGCCAGGCCGACAAGGTGTGGCGGCTGGACCTGGTGATGGTCATCCTGTTCAAGGGCAGCCCCCTGGAGAGCACGGACGGGGAACGGCTGGTCAAGTCACCACAGTGCACCAACCCTGGCCTGTGCGTCCAGCCACACCACATCGGAGTGTCCGTCAAGGAGCTGGACCTCTACCTGGCCTACTTCGTCCACACGCCAGGTATGTGGCCAACTGGATACTAGACACTGTAAGGGAGGGATGCCAACACATAAACACTCGTCATACATGCCCATGTGCATATAGATACACACACACATTTGCATAACCACTCACAGGTACACACACAGACAGACACCTAACACAGACACAGTTGCTTGTGTGACACGTAATTAAGGGAGGGAATGACAGAAATAGATATATTATACATATAGATAAGCCTTAGTCTAATGAGTTTCAGAAACACGGTAAAAATTTGTTTCAAATTTAGGAGAATTAAGATTGTAATTATGCCTTCTAATAATAATATATGAAAATTGTAAATTCAGAAAAGTTTTTATTTAACATTATTCTACTAAATAAATAAAGCAAACATTTACCTGAAGCCAAATGAAAATCCCTGCTTAATTTTGGTCTCTTAGCAAACAACAAATAGTTGTGCTTTTTGTCTTTTTTCTATTTTTCCTTCTTTTCTTCTGTTTCTTGGTGTTTGTTTACATGACAACATGGTATCACCAGTAATAAAAAGAATATGTGAGTGTGTGTCAAGGGCATTCGGCCAGCGTGGTCTGGCAACTACGTATTCATTTTTCTGAGCGAGGCATTTGCGGCTTCATATGAGCATGTATTTTGTGTTTTTTATAGGAAGGAATTTGCATGCCTGTGTGTGTGTGCGAGTGTTTTTTATGAGATGATCACCACTGTCAAATTGTGTGTTTTTGTGCGATGAGCGAGAGTCACTGTTTATAAGATTGTACTCAGTCTGTTGAAGTGCATGTGCCACGATAAGGCCATTGTAGCCAGGGATCGTCATTTGGCCACAGCCCAGATTGTGTGTGTGTCTGTGTGAGAGGGAGAGCAGAGCCGCGAGTCTCCTGCTCTCAGGCCGCAGGCTGCTGCCGCCTTCACCGTCTGCCTGAATGCTAGCACCACGCTGGACCTGGCTGCCAAACACACACTCACACACAAAACGCCAGTGCTCACAGACAGCCAGTACTATTGCAGCCACCTTCACACCCATACACACACACATACAAACACAGCTAAATAAAGATACACACATTCGATAACAAAAAAAAAGAAAAACAACTCTGTCATCTTTGTAGCGCACTTTCACACGTAGAGCCAAACACGGTTTTAGTCACGATTGCGTACACACACCCACACAGCGCGCACTCTCAGCCAAGGACTATCATAGATACAGTTTGATACAGCCAAACATTGTTGTATCTCAGCCACCATCATGGATACACACACTCACACTCGGCCAAACATCGCTGTAGCCTCCAGTGCGCGTACTCTACACACACAGCCAAAACACTGGCTGTGTTGTAGTTTTTTCCCCACATTGCAAAAAAACACTGTCACAGCAACCACACACGCATACACACATGAAACACATTTCACAGCCAAATCCTCCAAATACACACTACTTCACCATTTGCTGGCTACGTATACATACAAACACACGCTCATGACCTAATATTATCTCAGCTGGAATTTTCTGGAAATTTCAAACAGCAACCTAACCAGTTTCACAGCGTCGCACACACACAGGCACATATATACAGCATACCCCAGCCACTGCCCAAATACACACACACTCTCTGCCTCGGCAGAACTCTTATGGTAGCCGCTAATATGAGTGTAGCCAAATGCTATCACAGTCGTCCCTCAGTCTCTCTCTCCCTCTCTCTCTCTCTCTCTAACGCATACACACACAAAATCTTGGTCCAGGCCAAACACCTCGCACGGCCTGAGCCAAACCCTGGCAGCAGCTCCAGCTTCACTCTGTTGGTCTGTCTGTGGTGGTGATAAACCGTAGGTAGCGGGCAGTCCTCACGTTGACTGAGGAAATCGGTCTTACTGTTTTACTGGCTTTTTTTCCCCTGATAAATTGTCTCTGAAATATAATTGTTTGATTTAATTTAGTTTTAATTTTTTTCACTGACTTTTTCATTGCACTGTACTGAGACGGTGCCGTAAAAAAGAAAAGAGAGTTTTGTATAATGACTTATTGTTGATCATGAGTCAGTGAGTTGTGTTTTGGGATTTAGTAACATATCAGTAAAGCCTATTTTTGCTCCATTTATTATGAAATATGAATTGGTGTTAAACAGTATTTTTCTTGTAAATTGTACTCTTAGACTGTACTAAATTATAGTAATATGTTTGTTCAATTTTAACTCAGAAAATTTGTTGAGGAAAAAGTTTGTTTGTAAATTGAATAGAAAGGCATGTTTTTTTTACTGTTGTATTTTTAGTTTTGTTTATTAAAAGTTTGGTATTTTAATGTATATAATTAAAGCACTTACTATATAGGTCTAAGTTCCTTTAGACCTACCAAATTTCCAAAACGCCTTGAGAAGACAAAATAGTTTTTCTATTGTGTGGAATGCAGAAACAAAACGCAGTTCACTTAAAGCTGCAAATATTTTATTTGTGGTATTATATACTACTATATGTGACATGAAGACTTTTTAAAAATGTTAGAAAATTGCCTGTATATGATGAGGGATAATTTCATAACAAAAAGTGAAAAAAATTCAAATATTGTATTTTAAAACATTTTTTTTTTACATATACCTTGAAACTACACACACACAAACTGTAAATGTCTCATGACTAATTCTTCTACCTCCTCTGACATTGTTTTGACAATTTGTTGCACTCGTCGCTACAGTACTTTGGTTTACAGCAGTACAGTAAAACACATGGCTGCTTGGAGGAGCTGCCCAGTGCGCTGCCCATTCATAATGTGGACTTACTGTGCTCTCTCTTATCTTATCTGGCTAACACAGTGTGCCTCTGCACTTTTATCTGCCTCCAAAGAGCCTGTGCTCAGTTAAAGTTCTGGTTGGACAGACACTTTGGTGTCTACAGGCAGAGAGAGCGGGACAGAGGGAGAGACAAAGGGCAAACCACTGTTCATAAACCTGTCATAAGGTCACCACCATTACCACACTTGGCTCTCATTTACTTTTAAGTTGTAAATGTGTATTTATGAGTAAACAGGCTCAAAGGCCTGCATTTATCTGTCACTTTTATCTGTTACAGTAATGTGCGGTTGCGTTTTTTTGCCTCCGCCGCGCAATGAATGACAAGATGTGCACATTGTTTGTTTTTGTTTGGTTTGCATTTTGTCTGTCTTTAGCATCTCTGTCTTTCTCGCTCCTCTTTGATCCCGTGCACACTTTTGTTTTGTCTCCTTAAACATCGCCCTCATTGTTGCTCTCACAGAGGTAAAGCCTCTGCTGATCTCTTTTGTTTATATTGTAGGAGACAGAGAGAGAGAGAGAGAGAGAGAGAGAGAGAGAGGGAGAGAGAGCGCGTTGGAAAGGAGAAGAGGCTGCGATAGTGATTGTTCTGTTTGGCAGCGCCCGAGCCCCGTTGGTGTGGGAAGAAGAGAAAGACGTCTTGTGTTTTGTTTATGACAGAGTGGCAAAAGCTGCCACGGGGAATCTCTGGGCTTGCCGTCAGGCTTTCTCAGGCTGTTCTGCAGCCAGCCAGCCTTTGAGATCCTCTCTGTTACGGAGCACAACACACAGCAGCCGTAACAGAACAAACCACGCTGCCACAATACACAAACTTCTCCCCTGTTTTTCATGCACATCAGATAAAGAGCAACAAACCAGACAGAGCAATGTGTCTTTGAATGTTGCACTATTGAACTGAAAAACTGGCAGGAAATAGAGGTGACGGGAAGAGCAGTTGTGGTGCAGTACAGTGAGTAGAGCATTATTTTTAGTGTTTTATTAAGATTGAGTGATTGGTATCATAATGGAGATAGTGAGTGACTGGTATTATAATGGAGGTAGTGGCCCTTGGCCCGGAGGAGCCAAAGGTCTGCCAAAGCATCACACGCTGGCAAGGTCGCTTTGATAACCCATGGATGGATTGTGTTGGATAGGCTTAGTTCACAGTACTAGTTTAGATATTATATATTTAGACACACCGCATAGCTGGTTCCACTTGTACACCATCGGAGGAGAAATCATTTAGCTGCGCCTCATAGTGTTCGGCAGACTATTTGATTTATAACCTTTGTGCTGTTTTAGCATAAACTCAGCACATTTATGATTTATTCAATGTTGGAAAAATAGAAGATTAAAAACAACAGCAAAAAAAAAACACATTTGTGAGTTCCAAAGTTAGCTCAGTGCACTTAGTCATACTTTGGACCTCATTCTTACTGCTTTCTTTTTCTTTTCTTTTTTTTTAACTTTTCTTTCTTTTGTGTGCCGTAAGTGTGATCATGAAAAGATGTTTCAAATGTGTTTCCAATCAAAAGTGCAGTACAGGAAATTTGCAGTCACTCCGAGGGAGGTGTGAAATGTGCTCGCCGTGCCATTTCTGCCATGACCGCTCCACACTCTCCCGCTCTACGGTGCCAGATCCCGCCTCCCTCTTGCTATAGCAGTAGTAATGCCTTGGACGAAGCTGTGAGAAGGCCCAGAGAAACCCTAGCACTGAGGTCAGCCCCCCTGGCCAACTGACTGATCACAGGAAGGATTCACAAATACAAACCCCACTTGTGTTCATCATTGAGGAAAATTCCCTGAGTATTCTGGATTTATGGGGAAGAAACAACAGAAATGTGAGAGAAAGAAGGGGGGGTATGAATAGGAGAGCAACACTGAGAAAAAGAGAATCATCCTGATAGTCAGAATGGCGCGCAACGTGTTAAAAGTTGATACTCTGATGGATTCCACAGGTTCCCACTGCTCCGTGCCTCAGTATTTCTTTCTTTCCTGTGAAAATAATCTGTTGTTAATTACTTCCTGGATCTCTTCTCCGGCTCCCATGACATCACAAGGGTTGAGTGGACTGTCCTTGTGTGTAAGTGTTTTTGTTTGTGTCTGTGTGTGTGTTCACAGCTCAGGATGACCCTCAGCAGTGAAACAAGCATTGAGTTTTGATTAAATGAAATCTCGACACTGAGGGAGTCGTATCAGGTCTGAGGCTTTTGTATTGTGTGTGGTGGGAACAGGGCCCACGCCGGCTAAGAAAACCCCTCCACATGCAGAGCGGCTTTGGCATCAGTAAATGTTCGCTGATGGCTCTTGTTTAGCCCAGCCCGCGTCTTCTTTTGCCCGTCTCTCTCTTTCTGTCTGGAGTCAGGGGCACGTCGAGGTGGCTACGTATCAAATCTGAAGGGTTAAGATAGAGGGAGAGCCCCGTCACATTAGAGAGACAGAGTAAGAGGGAGTCTTCTCACACTATTCTTGGCTTCGGAAAAAAGTCTGTGTATTTGGATAGCTAATGGTATCGGGCTAGCCAAAGCCCTGTTGTGTGCTCATTCGCTCCAAAACATGCACACACACACAGACAAGGCTAACATGGGGGTGTCACAGACGTACATAGATTGGTCCAAAACCACAGGGTCTGCATTTATCTCATGAGACCATGATGACACAAGCACTCTCGAGGGAAAATAAAAAAAACATGAGAAAGGCGAGTCAAAGACAATGTTGTTATGTTTGGTCTCCCATTAAATTGACCAATGAAAACTGGCATGCTTCGTGATACGGTTCCTTTGTCCTCGAAACAGCTCCCTGCTTTTTTGGTTTTTACATAACGATCATAAGCCTCAGTTTCTTTGGCTGCGCCTGACTCGGGAGAGAGTAAAACCCCTGAAAATTTCTGGTCTACCCGCATCTGTTTCCTTTTGTGTGAAGAGTTTTAGCGTTGGGAGATATGAGGTAAACAGATTATTCCAGTGAAATCGGGAGGCCATCATCGCGGTGGAACAGACAAATGAGGCAGTTTGTGCTATTTGGCTCTTTTATCAGTTTTTCTCTGATCCCCTCTTTCTTTCTGAATGAACTCAGCTGTCAGATTTTTTTTTCTGTTTCTCCTCTCCATTGTAAAGGCCATGCAGGTAGAAAGAGACAGACATTTTTCAGCTTTGTATTGTGCAGTTCTTCACAATAGAAGAAAGAAATCTTATCCCACTGTCAAATTAAATATTGCACCTTTTCTTCATTACTAATGGAACAAACCTTCTACTTGAATACAGCATTTATCATTCTAAATAACAGCTACCTTGTTTGTGGAGTAATTTATTTAATTTATTAATATCCAAAAAAGGAAGATTACATTAATCATTTGTCGGATTTAAAGTTCCGCAAATTCATTTTTCATCTATATGTAAGCCCAGATATAATGTGTTAAAATTCATTTGTTTAAAATCTGTTATGGAAATTAAAATACATTTAACTTTACTATTATTAAAATATAATAATAAAGAAATTAATCATTATGTGAGCTATTTTATGGTATTTATAGAAATACTTAGCGGTTTTTCATTTTGTCTGAAGGAAAAAAGGGCGTTTTTACACGCTGCTGAACCCAGTCTAATACCTACTGTTGAGATTTAATTACACATTAAAACACATTAACGATTGTCAAATAAAAATGGGTGTAGGCTAAGCTAAGCATGCAGTGATAAAAACTGCATTCTTTACTTGAGCTGAGTGGGCTTTTTTTACGTTTTTTTATTTGGCAAAAAAAAAAAAACCTAGAGAGAGCACAAGAAGGGGAGAGAAAGGAGAAGAAGAAAAGACAAGAAAGAGGTTATTGAGAAAAGAGAGAGTCAGAAGCAGTGAGGGGGTGGTATTGTCTGTATTAATACTGTGTCTTCCCAGTGCCGGGTCTCTTTTCAGGCTTTTGTAGCGGCGCCAACCATGAAATGTGTCTGTCCCCAAAAACCATATACCCACTCAGGAGGGTTTCCCGACCTCAGAGAGACGGAGAGAAGGAGGAGGAGGAGGAGGAGAAGGAGAAGGAGCAGGAGAAAGAGTGCAGTGGCCAATGCTCACTATCAGGCAGGCCAGCCAGAAAGGAGGGAGAGCCAGGGAACATGGCTTATTCACCGGGCTGCACTCACAGCGAGGCCCTGGCATCGGCTGCTAAGTCTGGCTAACAACACTATTCAGCACCACACAACCATAGTCATGCTAGAATGAGAGTCACAATACTGCGTTTTAAATCCGAAGCACCATTACTTTTCTTTTTTCTTTTGTTGTTTTTCTTCCCCATAGAGTTATTTTACCTATGAGAAGAGGCTTTGCTGGGTTTTCTGTTGCTGAATTAAAAGTTAGGTCAATACTGATTTAGAAAACAAACAAACCCAAAAAATTAAAATCCTTTTTCATTTTATTTTTCACATGTGGGTTGAAGAATAAAGAAATTATTATGTGGGCGAGTTTAACGCTGATGTTCAGAAAGTGAGAGGAGTTGAGAGGAGTTGTGTCGGCGGTCGTTTTTGGCACGATGCTATCTCTCTGTATGGAAGACGCCAAATTTTCATACACGGTCCCTGCCAACCTCCTCCCTCTGATCCTCGCTTTCTTCTCTTTTCTTTTCTTTCTTTCACTTGTTCCCCTTTTCTTTTATTCCTCTTTAGGGTTCAAATGAATGCCCTCCCCTAGCCTCATTAGCACCCTGGACTCCTGTTTACAGCTACAGAAAAATGTATAATAACTTGTAAGCACAAACATTTTAGCGCTCAATAGGACCATTATCCTTGTTTTTCATGAAAGCAGGCCATCATGGGGCAGTGAGCCTTGACTGTGAGTTTTTTTTATTCTCAGATGTATAGTATGTAAAGATGTTTTGCCACCACTCGTTCTGTTGATATAGCTTCACAAAGACTGGCATCCTGCCTTTTTACCCATATCTTTACCTTTAATATTTGATCACAGGCTATGTCTTAATTTTTTTGGGGGGGGGGTAAAATATTTTCAGTTAAAGCATTATTATATGTGCTGTGAACCTTGATTGCAGTTTTGTTTTTCTTGTTTTGTGAAAATTTATTGCCTTCACTTTACAACATTTTCAGAATATTAAATTTGGTCACTTATTTTTTTCTGGTTAAAATTTTTCACAGCATAGGTGATATATTTTCATACCAGATTTAGTGAGTCGATTTTCAGTAAAAAAATGTCTGAGCTGTTTTCACAGCAGGCCACTCACTCTTCTTGAGAGACAACCTTCATGAGGGCATCGTTTGGTGTTCGTTACACCGTGAGAAGGAGAGCAGTTTAGAGAAGACAGAAAGTGGGGTGGGGGGCGAATGAGCGAGCTCGCTGAGAAGCACAACAGAATGCAGAGAATCAAATTTGGCATGCGTCTGTGTAAGCGAGTAAGCTTCAAATCAGTTTGGACACAGATCTAGGACACTAGACGGAGAGAAGAAAGCAGGATGAAACGGGATAGGGAACGACATGGGATTGAGAGGGGGGATAGTGTGTATATGTGTATGTGTGTTTAGGGGACGGGGGGTGTAGTTAAGTAGAGGATGAGATGGAGGGGGTTGGTGGGTGAGGTTGAGGGGGTGAGGAGGATGGGGGGGGGTGTTTGGTAGAGTGTCCCTCAATGACAACTTGAAAAACAGGCCGGTAAATAAATGGAGTGGCAGTAAACAAGGCTCGGCGCTTCATCAAAAGGCTCCATTCATCTGTGAACAGGAGAGTCTCTCTTTTCTCTGAGGAGACAGAGAAAGGAACCCAATGACGCTGACGAGAGGACAGCGCTTGTTTAGATAACAGGATGAGTTTGGAGTGGAATGGCGTTAGTGTGTGCGGGTTCATTCGTATATGTGTGAGTTTGGAGGGGGTGCAGAGCAGGTGGGAGGTTCACGTATTCTTAACGAGTGGGATAAGGTGGGGGTAGAGATAGCGTGTTTTTGTTTGGTCTTTATCACTAGTGTGGATTCAGGGAAGGATTGTGTTTTGGGGGTTAGAACTGTGGGATAGGCCGATGACAGTACGCGTTTGTGTGTAGAGTACAAAGCGGTGTAGGGGGTGGTGTGCTTTTGGCAAAGGCTTATGGTGTGCATGTGTGTGAGAGTGCATATGTGCATGTGTCTCTGTCTGCTTATTCTACATGGTTATTTTTTCCAGACCGAGTGCTATGCTCTGTTTTGCTTGATTTACAGTCTTATGAGCCAAGCAGCAGGTCTTTTTTATGAGAGAGACAGAGTTTGGAAAGAGCAGAGTGTTGGGGTCTCAGGGACACCGCGGTGAACTGGCCACAGCAAGGTGCCGTGAATCGCTCTCCGCTTCAGCTGTTCATAATTCAGCCCGTCAGCCTGTTGGCCAAGGGAGCCAGGTGTAAACTAAGTGCTAAAAAGTCCTTTTGCGCATTTCCATCATGCAAACTTTTTAATTAAGAGGCAGATGAATTTATGAACACAGAGATCAGGGTTAAGTCACCTCCAACCACTTAGTGAATTGTGACTGAAAGAGCAGTGCAGAGAAACCTCTTTCAAAAGCTTTAATTTAGCTTATGTTTAATTGTGCCATACTTTAGTGTGAATGTTAACAATTCCTTTTTAACTTGCTCGAGATAGCAGTGGCCTTGTGGAGTAAGATATGAGATGTGTCGTCTGTCATTTTAACTCGACTGATCAGAGTAGTAGAAGACATTAATCATGTCATTCACATTGCCAAGAGACTCCTTTAAAAGCCCTTTGTGTAGGTTATCAGCAGCATCCAGCACATATACTCAATCTCTCTGTTGCTGCTTGTTTTTTACAGGTTATCAATGATGTTATTTAACTGTCCCTCCATTAATATATCTTTATCTAAAGGAGTTCTGAAGGAGTCAGTCCTTTAGAACCACAGGATTGATTTTAAGGTTGCCATAGCACTCAGGAACCCCCCTTTCCTTCTCTCTATCCTCTGTCTTGCCACCCCAGAGTCCCCCTCCCAAGCCCACCGCCTGTTCCCCTCACGTTTATTGGACCCAAATTTGGCTGGCACCATGGCAACCAAGGCTCCCAGGGAACCTTGCCTGGGTAGAGTCCAAGGTGCCTCCAGGGTGGCACTGACTGCCGCTGTCTGCGTCAACGGGCTGTCGCCACTGCAGGTTTCTGCGACAAGGCCAGCCTGGCTCTGGCCTGCCACCGTCACGTTGGGAGCGCTAGCTTGCTAACCTCCGTTAACTAACTACCAGCTAACATGACCTGCCATATCCGGTGTCATTAGCCACTGTCTCCACCGCTGCAGGCCTCGGTGACTGCAGCACGGGGGAAAGCAGGGGAAGCGTTTCACCAGTACGCATATTGATGTGGCATGGCTGGGTGCCCAGTGCTGCCTCCCACATCAGAGAACGCAGGAGAGCGAGAAAGAGAGAGACGAGAGAGTGAGAGGGAGAAAGACAGCATAGAGATACATTTTCAGTGTATAATATATGAGCGTATATGTTTTTTTGAACAATGCCTTTCTCCTGTGGTGTGTAAATATTCAGCTGCACACATTCAACTCTGCATGTCTTGCCAAAACGTGTATGATATTTAAATGCATGATTATGTACAGCACTGTGCATCTGTTGAGGCAATATGGTTTTATGGCAGATGCTGAGAACCATCAGTGTGAAAGAAGAGATGGAATTCATTCATGAGGGGTTATTGTTTTATTGCATTTTTCTACAGAATTCTTTTTTCTCCACAAAGCATGTGTGGGTGTGCTTGTGTGTGAGTGCATGGCTTCCTGTGTGAAAGTGAACGTATGGTCATCTGCTTCACCCTGTTTAATTGCAAACAAAACAAGCAGGTGACGTACAGAGTCCTTATACTTAATGTGGTCAATATGTTAGTGTGATCCAGATTGTATGCTAAAGAGGACACTTGTGTAGGGCTGGGTACTGAACTTCGATATGGCACGACTTTTATGGCACTGACCAAATTGCTTTGATACTGATGAGCATAAAAAAAATGCCTTGTCATTTAGTACCAAATTTTGATACCTATTGGGTTAACGTCATCACCGTCAGTGGGCCAATAAGCATGCAGCATGCTTGTACCAAGATCTAATAATGCTGGTGATTGGTTGGTTAACGTTACACATTGTAGAGGCATGTAGGAAAAACACAGAGCTCACAGGGCTTATCTGCGGATAACTAAGTGAACTTTGTGCTGCTTGTTAGTTAGCCAGTGCAACTAATCTGCTGGTTGGTGAGTCTGTTCACCATATTGTTCACCGGGATTGGCAGACAAGACGCTACAATGACATATTGCTGCCATACTGTTTGTTAGTTCCTTGTTGTTTATTTTTTTATATAGTCCAATACTGTACAGATGTCACTTTTTAAAATTTTTAAATAACAATGCCCAGCCCTAGACTTGTGCATATTTGTATTTGCACTTCCTCCGGATCCCATAGGAATCCTGCAACACTTTGGGCACTTTGTCTCATTGCATGGATTGGCAGTGCATCCACCCATCCTTCCACACTCACTCACATACAAAGCTGACACCTGGGTAATCCCTGGGCAGGCAGTACAGTGGGCATCAATTTGGCGCTCCTCCTTACCTCAGCTTTCTCCAGCTGGGCTTTCCTGCTGCGGCACAGTGAGAATAGGAGAGTGGAGCTGTAGGGTCCTGCTGACTTAGAGCGTCTTCACACCATGTCTTTCCATTTACCCTGCTCTGGTAATTGACACTTTGCCAAAAATATGAACACTTCAGAGAAAGCTATACATAGTGTCTATATTTAGGTGAGTGGAGTGCTTTTGATACTCTACAGCACACATAATATGGAGCTCAGCTCATTTGCGTTTGACGACTAAAGAGGGTTGGTTTGTTTTTCAATGAAAAGTGAACTCAGCACACTATCATAAGCTAAAAGTGGTGCTTGACAGCATGAATGAAATGATTAAAAAAGTACAATATATGACTCACTTCTTCATAATATCAGTACCAAATGCATTTTATGCAGCAGTCAGACTCTGACTCTGTAGTGAAGCTTGACTAAAAGTCTGCTGCTGTCTGAACAGTACATTCCAGATCTTAACTGCACAAAGGGTGGGTAGGGCAACACATTGACTCTGCAGGGAAGGAATGGATATCTCATCACCCTACTCTCTTAAACTATGAGTCAGTATCCGTAATTGGTCATGGGCCAATCACTGCAACAGTAGGTCCCCACTTGATGAAAGTAGCAGTGTACAGTCTGCCTGAGCTTGGGTTCAGATTAGCAAGAAACTTTATGGACAGTTTAATAGAAACTTGGTGTTGTGAGTGTCTGTCTGATAGTTCAATCTCATCCATTGCCCCTCCTTTACCTTTGTTTTTTTTCTCTCTCTTTGTGAGGACAAAGTCAGTGTTTCTTCCTCGCTCCTATGTGAGTTCAGCTTGTGGCAGGGAGACAGTGGATTCGTAATGCGAGGTGTGTAAGGAGATATGGTGTGTGATCCATGACGGTGCTGGCAGCAGCGTGCACGCTCAGCGCTGCCAGCTAGTGTAAAGAGGCCAGAGGTAGAAAGTTGAATAGAGGGAGAAAAGTTTGAGAGTACGTAAACAGGAGATGGAGTATTATTAAGTTGCTCCGTCCTTGTTTGTTTCTCTTTTTTCTCTAGTCTCTCTGTGTTCCTCCTGACCTGCAATTGGGGGTTAGATTGAGGATAGTGACGGACTAATGAGCCCCCTTTCCTGCAATTACCCTCCTCTCTCCTATTCTCTCTCTCTCTATTTCCCTGTCCTTCTCAAATTCTCTGTTTAGCTTTGCCTGTTCATCCTCTACATTTTCTCTCTCTGTCTAATCATTCGGTTTCCCTCTCTCCCTCTGTTTCTCCTTCTTTTGCTGTCACCTTCTTAGAGAGTTGTGGTAAATCAAGGTGGCACTTCATCTTTAAAAGCAGCATGATGGTCAATTAGAGTAATCTGGTCCCAATTTGTGGTAGATTGCTATCTGAGATTTTGGATGGAAACGCTACTTGTTAATAAAGAAAAAAATGCAGAGCTGTGCTCCCTTTCTCTTTGTTCCCTCCTTTGTTTTCATTTGGTTGAGGTTTTTGTTTTTGGCATTCTCTCCACTTGGGTTTAAAATCCGTTTCTTTTTTCTTTGTTTCTTCTCTCTTCGATGCTATCTGAATCTCAGTTTCTCTGAATCAAGAGTGCACTTTTTATTACATGTAATGAGGTTTTGAAAGTGTATTTAACTTTATACTCTCCTTGTATGAGTCTTCATTATTGGCATATTGGCAGCAAATCCCAGTACATAGGATAATCCTTTCTTTCCTCTCACTCACTTTGTGGTCTAAACTGCCTCTTAACCACAGGAGGACTTTTGTATATGTGTATTAACGTGTTTAACTTGAGGTGTGCATGAAAAAGAACATGATTTCTTTTCCTTTCATGGTTCCTGGCTGCTGTTCGTGTTTAGTTTGGTTGCTAGCCTGCTGTATCTTCCTCCCCACTGCATGCTGGCCATGAAATAGAGCAGAATTGTCAAGGGTTTGGTTGCCCTTGCTACTTTTTATTTCTTTGGGGCAACGTATCCATACAGACTGAACACCCCCACCCTTCACCATAACAGCCTCCACAGGACAACAGAAGCCTTGTCTATGGATATGTTTGTCCAGTGAGCGAAGTATAGTGAAATTACTACAGTAAACAATGTTAACATGTTTCAGTCATAATAGGTAACCTATATTATTAATCATTGCTATCTGTGTGTTTAACACCAGAGTGAAGTGTTAGTTTTTTTCATAAAATCTGAACGATTAGCTAATTGCACTGTCACAACTTGCACCCAGCTTTAAGCTGCATTGGCACCAGAGGTTTAAAACACAGTAGGGTGGCTTACTGAGTCAGGTTAATGCTCTGGTGGTCGGCAAGCACCCAACCAGTTTAAGTGGCCTTGACACTCAATCCCCAAAAGCTCCAGAGGTGCTGCTCTGTCACCAACTCTGGCCTCTAACATCCCTGAGCATGGCAACTAGAGTAAAGAATTTTTACATGGGATCAATGAGGTATCACATTACTAGTAACTCCTAGCATAGCACCGTGCTCTCTGGATGGTAAATGCCTTAAACAGGTGCTAATGGGATGCTACCTCCTAGTCTAGCGCCAACTGCTTCACATCCTATCTCCTAGTCTTGTGCCAAGTAAAAGTCACTGGATGCTAAATCCTTGCCTAGCGCACTGTGCTAACAAGTCCCAATCTAGACTGATCCTTATTAATACAGTGGGTCATCAGCCTAAAAGCTAACCTACAGCTGCCCTCTACGTGGCCTGGTGTTATTGCAGGGTCGACACAATGACAGAATGAGAGAGAGTAGGATGAGGAAGAAGATGAATGAGTTGCTGAGTTCTGACTGTATGTGACACATGTGTGGCTGTTGTTGATTAAAAGTTGTTGTTGTAATTGCGGGGCTTAAAATGCCAGGTGGCGGATGTGTCCCGCTAATCCCCTATCTAATTTTGAGGTCCAGGGGTGAAGCTCTTAATCCGAAACACACACATATGCTCACTCATAGCCTTGCAAACACACATATGCACATACACACACATCCCCCCACAAACACACATATGCACATACACACACATCCCCCCACAAACACACATATGCACATACACATGTTATCAGTCCTTTGTGGTAATTGTGTGCGCACAAAGTTTTAAAATTCTCAAGAAAGCTGTTCACTTATTTGCAAATGCTTCAAAAAATGTAGTGTACATCATACATAAAAGTGTGGCACCTCATGTGCACCACACACCCACACATAAAACATGTTAAATTTCAATTTAAGTTTAGTTTGACCTTACCCCACAGATGACTTTATCCGTTTGTTTTTCTTGACTTGGACTAAGCATCTGTGTACGGCCTTGTTTATGTAGGATAGCTTTAATTGATGATGCATGCTGTCTTCCCCTCTCATACATCTGTACACACACACACACATACAATTTTATGTAAGTCACCCTTTTGCTTTCTCTTTGTCTTTCTCTCTCCTGTGTTTATGTTTATGACTTCAGTGGTTTACGGGGGTTGTTGCCGCACACTCAGGCCACATACTGTAAAGGTACTCTTGAGATAGAGGAAAGTGTCACAGTGACAGGCAGATAAGAGGTTTGACTGGCTGCTCCACCCTTTACCTCAGTCCACCCCTGCTCCACTGTATGTGGGTCAACCACAGTGCACAACTTGCATACAGCAGATAGCTGCATTATAAGATGGGGAGGCCTCACTGGGGAGGGGTAAAATTGATGTTACTGACTACATTAGTTATCTTTCTTTTCTGCTTCTATTGGATTTCAGCACAGTCTGCCTGAAGTATCTTTCTCAGCACAACAATTTCACAGTTTTTCATTGAGCTTTTGTGACTTTTATCTCAGTTTAACTTTATGCTGGCTTATAGTTTTACTCCCAGCAATGTCGCTGTATTTGCTCTTCCTTTATTCTCTGAAGTTATGTAAATGTACAGACTTAAAATAATAAAATTGCCTTTCTTTTCACCATGCAATGCAAGGTTTGTTTGGACCTCCAAAACCTGTTGATAGCTTTCTTTTTGTACCTTATTTAGCACATTAGAGTTTAGATCTTGCCGTCTCTTCTCTGCTGGTCTCCCTCGTTCTCTTTTCTTTGTCTTTCTCTCAGCCCTCTGCCTCTCAGTGGCAGGTGTGGCGGCCATGTGTGTTAAGTATGTGCAGTAGTTTACAGCCCAAGCTGAGAGGGGGAGGAAGGAGGGAGGCACGCAGGGAGGGAGGAGGAACTGCCTTGCCCCGGGCGCAGGGTCATCTCAGGTGAAACGTCTCTCTGGGCATGTGGGCATGGCTCAAAGAGAAGAGGGAGGAGTCAGTTATCCTTAACTTGTGTGTATGAATATTCCAGTGGCACAAATGAAAGTCTTGAGAATGGGAGAAAGAAGGAAAGAGGGTGGGAGACGGGGGAATAACTCCTTCTGGCCTCTGGCTG
Organism: Holacanthus passer; assembly: GCA_025331565.1. Classification (NCBI taxonomy): domain Eukaryota; kingdom Metazoa; phylum Chordata; class Actinopteri; family Pomacanthidae; genus Holacanthus; species Holacanthus passer. The sequence continues at coordinate 4,112,477 of JAFREQ010000050.1, read as the reverse complement.
TACTGTGGATCCAGAGAGAGTTCCTAATAAAGGAGAAATATGCATGTCAGTGATACATTGAGTGACTGAGACAGTGTGAAGTGTTGTGAATTCTCAGTGACAGCAGCAAGATGTGTGCTCAAACTTGGAGCGCTGAGAAAGGTGCCTCGTCAGGGGACCTCTGTCAGAAAAAATGGGGGGAACGTTGAAGAGAAACTTTTAGAGAGAGGGAAGGAGGGAAAATAAGCCAAGGGCGGGAGGGTGGGGGGATGGCAGATGATTTCCCAAGTTCAGATATGAAAAGAGGGCGGAGTAAATGATAGAGAAAAAGGGAGGGAAGAGAGAAACAGAAAGAAGTGGGGAGGTGGCAAGAGAGAGAAAGAAAGAGAGGCTGCAGAAAGAGAGAGAGAGAGAGGAACGTAAGAGAAAGAGAGAGAGCTTCTTTGCAGGGCGGGTTTCCTGAGGTCACAGTACTGAATATCACAGAGGAATGTGGAATGCTGAATTGCTGCCAAGGCAAACACACCGGCTGGGCCACCACCGCCCCCAATGGCTGTCAAGGGCTGCTTTATATACACACAAAGACACATAAACATGCAGTCATATATGTGCATGAGCATATATACAGTACAGTCACGCAGAAAGCCTGACACGCACTGAGATTGGATATACTGCCCTGTGTGCACAGACATGCACTTGTAGAAACAGCCATGCTGTCAGCACCTGCAGAAGATGTAATTTTTTGTAACTGTAGCTGACTTCGCAGGCCTGTGGTGATCAGAGATCAAGTTTAGGTATCTTTTAACTGCAGTTCTCTTCAGCCATGATTACTCGACTGGGATATTCTTATTCTCAAATGAGCGTTATTCAGAAATGTTTTCATTAGTGTGTGTGTGTGTAGAAGGAACATTATAATGGACCGTGACAGCATAGCTGAAATGCAGGGAGCTGTAAGTTATTACAGCTGTGAAATGCACACACACAAAAATATGCACACGAATAGACACGCGTCTGTCTGTTACACACAGAGTGAATGACTCATTTATTGCAGGTTGGACAAACATGTTAAAACACACTCGCACATACACTGATCCAGTGACTCATATGCCATGCACACACATGCTAAACCAGCGTTTGATGTTTTGTCAAGGACTTAGGTTATATCCGCCGTCGGCTAAAAATAAATGCAGAGAAGATGTAGAGGAGGAGATCACCTTTGAAGAATTCACTTCAAGTACAAATGATGAAAAGAGAGAGAGATAAAGTGCTCATCCAGGTGCCAAAAACTCTTCCATTTGTCCTCCATATTCATACCAAAGTCAAATGAGAATCAGTCTGAACATTTGCAGTTGATTGAATCAAGGAGGACGCTGCAACACAGACAGTCAGACTCAGACAGGTTCAGCAGGATGAAGAATGGGCTTCACCACAGAAGAAGATGCACTGAGAGGGGAGAGAGGAGTCAGGAAAGTCTGTGTGACCGGTTTAGTGCGTGTGCATATATGCGCCCTAATGATTTACTTGTGTGTGCTCGCTCACAGGTCTCTATAAAAGTTAACAAGACAAATTGCTATGTCTCTCTCTGTGGTTGTTTTTCTAGCTGTTGTAAATTTAGAGGCTGTACTGTGTATCCCACCCTTTTCTTTGTGTATGTGCTTGTGTGTGAGTGTGTGTGTGGGTATGTTTGACTGTGTCTTTGTCTCCTCCTCCGCCACCCTCCCTCTGTCTCGGAGCATGCCAGGGTCAGAGGTCATAACAACTGAGCCACTCCGTCGTTCTTTGATGTGGTTCGCCACACAGATACGCGCACACACACACACACACACACACACACACACACAACACACACACACACACACACACACACACACATGCACACAAACCAAGGTCAAGTCAAGACAAACAGCACTCACACTTAAGGCCTTGTGCCTCCGTTTGCTCTCTCTCAAGGCGCTGACAGCCAAGGAGAAAAAACAAGGCCAGGGTTTTGCTGTGCTGGTCTCTGCACTTTGATGTGCTCTCATGTTTGCCACATGCACATTAGCAGGTTTTGACAACCGCCCTTAGGCACAGGACGGGGTACATCTGTTATACCATGGATGTATACTGTGTTTGCACAAAGAACTGGGGTGTTTTGCTTGTAAAGAAAGAGTACTACCAATACGATCAGGTCAGGTAACTCTTTACCGAAACTAATCTTCTCTGAACAATAAATACGTCAATAAATAATTTGATAAGGAGAGCAGCCTTATGTATGCAACAAGGTTATCCCTTTTTTTGCCAGCAGTACAAGTAAATTTTCACAAAATTGGGCAGGCTAAAAATCAGCAAAAACCTGTAACTTGAGGTCTGTAACCAGACTTCTATAAAAATCACATTCGTTATTCAAAAAAGTAAAATAATGATGATCAAATTTGTAAATTGGCAACATTTTGTCCTACTGGGACTCTTTTCCTACCAGAATTTATGCTTTGTGTTTGAGGCCATCATTCATTTTCTAAAAGTAGGCAGGTTCTGTGTGGATTTGTGTGCTTTTGTTCACACCACAGGAGTTTAAATGAGCTCATTTAATTTGCGCAAGTGTTTGTATGCACACATATGTATTTGTTTATGCGGTCGCTCACACATGTACAGCCAGCATGCATGTGTGTGTTTTTCATTCTGTCCACACCCTGTCATCTTCCTCCTTCTCTCCCTCTGTCCCTCTGTTCTTTTCCTCCCTCGCTCTTTGCTGTGCAGTTGGGAGAGGCAGGCCTGGAGTCAAAAGTGCAAGTGTGCCGCTTGGCTGATGAGTCACAGAGAGGCAGCTTTCCCCCCACTGTTTGTAAATATGTGGTTACCCTAATTGAACGCAGCTCCAGTTCCCAACAACTTTCATTTCTTCTTTTTGTGTGTGTGTGTGTGTGTGTGTGTGTGTGTGTGTGTGTGTGTGTGTGTGTGTGTGTGTGTGTGTGTGTGTGTTTTTGTGTGAGCATGACCACAGCTGGAGCAGCAGGAGACACATGGCACTGATGCACACCGCTGTGCAAAAATCACACACACAGTAATACATAACAGAGGTACAGAGGTCCACTGGCACACACATACACACACACACACACACCTATGATCCAATTGTTATTGTGAGTAGAAATGATGTAGCATATCTTCCTGCCTCCTCCTTCTTTCTCTCTCAGACACACACACATACTCACACATGCACACACACACACACACGTTCGTATCACTATCCCCGTGGGGACACTCAATTGACATAATGCATTCCCTAGCACTTTACCCTATCCTTAACCATCACAACTGAATGCCTAACCCTAACCTTTACCCTAACCTTAACCTTAATCTAATTGTAACCCTAACCCTAAAACAAAGTCTTAACCCTCAACAAACAGTCTGGACCCATGCGGACCTCAATTATGTCCCCACAGTGACAGGATGTCCCCATGGGTTGGTGTGTAGTCACGTTAAAGTCCCCACTGGGATATAAAAACAAAACACAAACACTCACACACACACACACACACACAGTCCACAGTGTTTCCATCACTTCAGAGGACATTACATTGACTTACATTCATTTCCTGGAGACTTACCCTAATCTTAACCCTAACCACTACTTGCCTAACCTTATCCCATACCCTAACTTTAACCTAACCCGAACCTTAACCCAACTCTTCACCCTAAAATTGAATGATTTACATTACGGGGACTTGTGTTTTGTCCCCGTAAGGAAGGAGAGTCCCCACAGTGTGACCGTGTACACAGATTTATGTCCCCACAACATGAGTAATACACGTCCACACACACACACACATACACACAAACACACACAAAGAGTGACTTTAACATCTCTCCATAATTACAGACTGTGAGATCCCAGTCTAAAGGCTGTGGTTTGGCTGGCCCTCCTCTCCCTCCATTAAGACACTAAGCAGCATGTGTCACTCAGCACTTGGACGGCTCCTCTCCAGAGGTGGCAGCAGGGGGCCAATAAATGTACACTCTCACTTTCTCACACACACAGACACGCGTCCTGTCTGTCTCTCTCTCACACGTAGAGGTGTTACTGAGGGGCCACTAAATGTTTTCCCTGAGGGCTCTCTCTGTGTGGCACTGACATTGCTACTGCCAACCACCACAAGTCATCTCTGTCTATTTTATCTCGTCGTTGATATGTTTATTGATCGTATAATCTTCACTTGCATTCAGAAAGTGTTGACTCAATTAAGTTTTTCTCTTGTAGATTTTATCAAACTCACCTCAGTTTAGATATATGTAAATATATATGTATATATATATATATATATATATATATAAAAAGATATGAAATGAAGATATACCTAGATCCTAGATCATCCTAATTGCATTTCCTTATTGAAAGTAGACATTTCTTTGAGTAAACTTTTAAAACTTCTGATGACTTCTAAATGTGACTCTTCCCCAAACTCACTTTAGTCATCTGCTATTTTGACCTTTTGACCCAAAACATGCCCTTAACTAATCTGCCTATGTTATCACTGCAGATCCAGAAGTACCATTTGCTAAATTCATCTCCCTCATCCTCTAATTTTTCTTTTCTCACCATCCCAACACAGACTTAGTAATTTCACGTTTAGGTCCTTAAATAGTTTTAATAGAACTAATTAGATTACGTCCTCCTTCACAAGCCCAGAAGCACCTTGTACAGAATTAGACTTTATTTTAACATATTTTTACTTCTCTACCTTACTTCTTTTTTTTCCTGCAGTCCTGTCTTGACTTTACTTAATGATCCATGAGCCTTTCAGTAAACAAACATGAGACGATTTTCCCCCAGATTTAAGCTCATTGACGTCATCCCGTGCAAATCTAGAAGGTGGTCTGCGGTGGCAAATCCTATATAATTTCTCTCACAGCACCTTGATCTTTAAACTTTGGCTTTGGTGGCAGCTGAGTGCTTATGGAAATACAGTGGCTTTACGTTTGGTAAGTGAACTGTGAAATCATAGCCTTAGTTTTGCTTTCCCTGTTACCCACATTATTAAGTAAGATTAGTTTTTATAAATTTAAGTTGGATGATGGTTTTGCTTGATCTTTCCTTGTCTGAACACAGTTTCTTCGGCTGTGAGAATCAGCCTCAGTTTTTTTAAGAACTGCTATATCTCGGCCAAAAAAATGTAATATAATTAAATAAAGAGAATGCATACATCATATATAGTGCTTCAAAATCACTCAGAAATATCTTTGCGTTGTTTGTGTAAGCTCTTTTTGATGTAATGTTTTGACTTCCTGACCCCTCATGACTCCAGTAAATTAGCTTCAAGTGCTTAGACTGTCACCTGCAGCTCCATCTGTACCCATCATTAACTCCAACTCCTCTGTGCCTAATTCGGATTTGATTTGATTTACCTAGGTTGACTCTTGCCTCAACCAAACATTTAGGGTCATGGCACGTTCAGCTCTAGCAGTGATCTGATCTCCCTTTGACCCTACATACACCCTGACATACCAGTGCGTATGTGGCAAAGCCATATTAGCATTAGACTCTCTGGCCTGGCCTGGTGTTGGTAATGGCTGATTAATCGACTGGTGACAGTATCAGAGCTCCCCTCAGTCGCAAAGCAGCTTAGCCTCTCCGGAGTACAGCCAGGACACCCTGTGATTGTGTGTGTGTGTGTTGCACATGTGTAGATGTGTTTGTGTAACACTGTACTGTTATAGTAGACTTCCCCGCCCCAAAGTACAAGAAAGAATGAATTGTACCTACTGTATGTTACTGATAATTTCATTACATTTATAAGGAAGGTACTATGCAATATGATTTGGGGCATATGATCGAAATGCAATATAGACAAAAGAGTTAGTGACTGAGGGAAACAGATGCAGCTGTGCAGACACACTCAAATAAGCACGCACACACACACACACACAACAGGCGTGACAGTAAACACAGTTTAAATCCACTCGGGATTACAAATCCACTTATAGTGGGTCAACTTGACTATGTCAGCTGCAGATCCCGCACTGATCCTGCTGCCCTTCCACATTGCTTCATGTTGCATATTTGAAAAAACTAATATGAACATGATGAATTCCCAAGTGGTTAGTTGCAATGCATGAAGCATGTGTATATGAGGGTAACACACGCACATATTGACTGCAGTGCATTATGTTCATCCTGCCTTCTGTGTGTGTCGCAGATATTGAGACTTCAGTCTGTTGAGCGTCAGAACAGTTTAAAGTGTTTTTGCTTTAATGTTCCGAGGGTTAGACTGAACTTAGATGGCAGTAAAAGTTAAACACTGAACGAGAGAGTACCAGCAAAAAGCAGAGCTTTTGTGTCTCCCTGTTTTTGTAAGAGTGTGGACGAGTGAAGGAGTACATCGTCAGAATGAGTAATGACACATATGATATTGACTTTAATCACATCTGTTTATGTGATTTCATCTCCCTCCATTCCCATTGGACCTCCCCTAGTTCTTGGAATGGTCCTCAGTCTGGTCTGCCAAAAATAATCGCTTGTTTGCTGCTATTTACTTAAATCTGTCAAAGAGGCACTGTTGGAGCCCGTGCTGTTATGGTTCCCTCTTTTGCTCCGTGTGCATGTGCGTATGTATGTGTGTCTGCAAAGTACACAAGGACATGCCAATGTGTGTAATGTTCTATACTGTTCTCTCAGTTGTGTGTGAGAGTCAGATGTATCCAGGCATCAGTGGATACACTCTCTCTCTTGCACACACACACACGTAGACGCACACACAACCAGAGCCAGCCAGCTAGAGAGTGTGAGACGCCTCAATATCTCTCAGTGAGTAGAAACCTGGCAGAGGCACTGGGTTCATCTCAACGTCTCTCTGTGTGAGACCAGAGGCCTGTGAAAAAAATACACCCCTCAGAATATAACACACACGCACACACATACACAGCGCCTCAGAGAAGTGAAGAAGTGTCAGACAGGGGTGTCGGGGGGGATTTGTGTGGTTTGGATGTTTGCCTTTGTCAGATGAGCGATGTCATTTTTCCTCCTACTTTATGAAAGACGAGGGAAGGGGGAGAGTGATTGGTCAAAGAGCATGCAAGGTGAAAGGATGCCAGGCAGATGTCAGCTCACACCTTCCCTCCCTTTTTCTTCATCTCGTGTGCTTTCTTCATTCTCCGTCTCTGTCTCTCCATCATTTCTCCTAACCTTTTCTCTCTCTCATCTTTTCTCTTTCACTTTGGGGTCTGGAGGCATCACAGACTGCTCCCAGCTGGAACCAGGTCTGAAAGCATCCAGGGATATATCAGTTATTATTAAACCTGCTCTCCGATTGCCAAATACCTCATCACTCATGTGCACTCATACACACTCACACACATATGTACACATGCACACACCACCTGGCAGAGTGAAGCAACCACTTTTCTCACAGAAGATAGACATTAAAAAAGAAGAAGAACAAAAAATACCCTTCTGATTAGAAGTTGAGGGGATCGTCATAAATCTTCCCCTGTGTGATGGCAAAATGGTAAACACATGTCGAAGCTGTCTTCTCAGACTGCAAAGCTAGCAGAGCCCCTTTTTGGAAGTCTTCTGTGTTACAATAATGATTCCACCACGCCCAGCGGCCTGCGGTCTTCATCCTTATCCAAACTAGACATTTACAATCAATCACAAATTCATTAAATGCCAATACTCACTACTCTTTGATGAAGACATTACTGGAGAGAGTGTGACTCTGTTATAGGGCATCACTCACTTATACTGCTTTAGTATGGACATTTTTTTCCGGTTCAGTGAAACATGGCATTTAAATTCATGAAAGTGCATAAAGAGCACTTGGTGTGATAAACTACCATTCAGATTTTTATTCTGTTTTTATGCTGTTGAGGCAAGATTAGTAACACACACCACAGATGTTCATATATGAAACGATAACTCAAATACATTATTTTTAAATGTTTTAATTCAACCCAGAACTGCCTGTCTCTTGTGGTCGTGTCTGCATACACTCAGTTCCAGTTGGAGATAGCGGGACTTGGTTTCCTCCACATTTGCTACCATTTTTCCTCAAACAGGATGAAAAACAACTTCCACGGAACAAGATTATACATCTATCACAGCGGACATGAAGCTAAAGTGCCTGTTGTATTTCCTCAAGTGTTATCAGTGCACCACTATGTTATGGTGTTCTTCTCCTGGTAATCACTTGACATCCAGAGGAAGTAACAGAGCATGTTGTCTTGACATATCTCATGCTTTCTTAATTAAGTAGTATCTTTGTTGGTCGGGTTAACAGTTAATTTTAAGATCGGTTCTACAGCATAAAGTTTGTATTTTAACTGAGACAAAACAACAAGTAAATGTTAAAAATCCATCCATTGCGCTCTGTGTGGTTTTTGAACTACATGCAGTCAAAATTGCTAAAGGAGCTATAACTGTTTGCTAGGATGAGTTTAACTTTCAGGGAAAAAAATCAAGTTTGAACAAATAAGTACTACTTTGTAAATCATTCAAATGAATTTTAATGTAATCCGTGTTGCCTACTCCTAAAGCTTTGTAAAATATGTAGAAGTGACATTGTTCCATTCATTTGACAAGCTAACAGGCTATTTGTTCTCATTGTAATGTTATTGTAAGGATGCTTTAAAAGGCAGCAAACAGCCTTTATCCATGGTTTTTCAATCTATGGTTTTGAATCCAAAATGCTTTCACATACACACAGCAATGTATTTAAGAATGGACACAGGACCACCAGGCACAGGGTGTCTTGCATGCAGACTGTAAACATGGAAGTTCATTCTCTACCATGAGTTCAAGTTCAGAGATTGAACTTGAGCATGAGCCTGAACGCTTGACCGGGTCAGAGCCAGTTGGGAGTCTCCCTGCCCTCCACCTCTTGTAGCTTTCTCTCTCTCTATCTCTCTCTGTCTCTCTCTATCTCAGTCTTTCCCTCTCTCCCCCGTCTCCCCTCCCTCTGTGTTGGGATTAAGGAGCGGTGGCGGCATCAAAGGCCTGTCACCACTAGAGTTAATGGAGCATCACACGTGTGCATTCACACACACACAGACATGAGAGACAGGTCCTGCAACTTGAGATGGGGGCATTTGGAGATTTGGGATGGGGGTATTAACAGCATAGAAAGGAAAGAGAGAATGTTATAGAAAGGGTTATAGGGCAGGGCAAGGAAAGCATGTGTGAAAATGAAATGTTACAGTGTGGTTTTGAATAAGTCCATATGTGTGAGCATGCATTTGTGAGAAAGCTGGAGCAAAGAGAGGTCATGTGTAAAGGTCAAATCCTTTAAGAGTACATGGGGGAAGTTTGTGTTTTGTAAGGAGCAATGAAGAGAGGCACTTGTTCAACATAAAGCCTAATGTCATGCTTATTTACACTTCAAACAGAAAGTCTGCATACTCACTGGAGAGAAATGTATACTGTTATCAGACACACACACACACACTGCATTATATACAGAACCACACACAATGACATGCACCTTCCTGAAATACATGCACACACGCATACACAAACACACACATACCAAGAGCTGGGTTAACAGGGTGCAGTTCCTGTTGCTTCCCTGATCAAACAATGGCAGCTCTATTACAGGCCTGACAAACCAGACTGTGCCAAGAGAGAGAGAGAGGGACGGGGAGAGAGAGAGAGGAAAAAAGAGGGGGAGAAAGAAAGGAAGCAGACAGAGAGATAGAAGGGGCAGAAAGCTGAAGAAAAGCAGTCAACAAAACAGGCTTGGCAGAGAAAAAAGAGGCTGAGAAGGAGAAAGAGGAGAAAGAGAGAGATCCTCTTACATACAGGACATACTGTAGAGTCCTCCAGGGTTTTGTCTCAATAGATGTTGCAACACAGAAACTGTATTTCATTACCTGAGTCCAAACTGCCACCTGCATGGAAAACTGAAGATGTACTTGTAATTGCTTGTCTGCATTTTCATGTCTTGTGTGCATGAATATGAGCACATGCGAGTTTGTGCTTGTCTATGCACAAGTCCACGTGTCTGGCTATTTGTGCCGTTGCTCTGCAGTGTGTGTGCTCCTCTCCAATGTGTCGTACATCAGGAAGCGGCCAGCCAGTGTTTTGTCCCCCTCTGTTTGACACTGGCGTGTACAGAGTCCCTGTAAGGACAGAACCTCTGCTTGGAACAAGCCACCCCTGTGTTTCCCCTCCTCCTTCTCCTTCTGCATATCCTGCCTACCACGTCTCTCCAGGAAACGCTCCTCCTCCTCCCTTCCTTCCTCCCTCCCTCCCTTCTCACCCCCCGTCACTGCTGTCTGGGCCTTTATCACTCCTCTGCCTCCTTCCTCTTTCTATCTATCTGCTAGGATGAAAGAGTCAGTGAAGGAGTATGTGTGAGGGGGGCATTCCTTATGTGCATAATTGTCCCTGTGTGTGTGTATGTGTGTGTGTGTGTGTGCACCTATGTATCTTTGTGTGTACATGGGTCTTTGTCTGTGCAAGTGTGTCTTTGTATATGTGATTAAAATTCTGTTGACTCTAGCGAGCTAGCTGTGTGAGGGCTCCCATTGAGTCAGAGCAGGTGGGCTCCTGCTACTACAGTCCTGCTAATCACTCCTTCCTCTGGGTGACTGACTGGGTCAGGCAAAGGGCAGCTGACATACAGAAAGCCCACTGTTAATGCCAGATCGAGTGAGGAGAAGTCAATGGATGACGAGACACCTTGTTTACTTGTTAGGCTATACTGAAAGGCTTTGGTGAGTGAATTTGATCAGTGGTGCATGAATTTCTTGCTTTTTGCCCACTTTAAAAGAAGTATAGAGGGGTTATAAATGATAAATGAACTTGTCTTTAGTGTATTAAACCCTTGAGCGAAGCAAAGTGCTTTACAGTACCTTCGTAGAATCCATTTACAATAACGATATAATATACTTTACAATAACTCGCATTCACCTACGCAAACAGACAGAAGGATGGTGGTGGCGACATCATACTAGGCAGGCTAACAAAATGTCATTGCTGAATGGATGTAAATGCTGCCAGGTTCACTTATCAGATCAGACCAGAGGACAGTTCAGCATCACTGGTAACACAAATCAAGAGCAACATTCTTGTTGTGCTGTTGTTAATTAGAGTTACCCAATTAACCTGAAGTAACAAAAGAGACATCACTGACAAAAAAATTGGACAAGATAAGGATAAGCGATAGCTTTGCCAAGCATCTCGCCCACTATGATATGAGGATATAGCTTACTGACCAATACCAAGAAAGATGGAACAAGTGTATTTAGTGCTCACAGATTTAGTTGACAAGTTGTCTTGTACATAAAAGAGTCAATGCGTGTCAGTTTGTCAGCTTGCCAGTGGATCTGTTTTTCAGTTTTTTTAGACTTAATCAAAGCCTTGTGGTAGCAGAGGTCTTGATAAAGTCAGAAATTTCCAAGATGGGAATTCTGTGAACAGTATGACTACTGTCCTGGCCACGGGTCAGATAAGCTTCTGTCTTGTAGTGATAGCCAGACAGTCAGGCAGCTCATTAACCCTGCTAGTTGGCAGACAGACTACATCAGAAAGCTAGTCATTCAGTCTGTAGGGGTTTTTTTGGATTCTGTGGATTTTTTTAGATATCAGGATCGTATTTTATTTTCTACTGTGTTTTATTTAGACGCTGCACAGTCAGGTAACTTTATGTCTCTTTAGCTGCTCCCAAAGATGAGGAGTGATACTGTTTATGGGGTTTCTTGATTTCAGAACTTTCATGTACACAGGAAATCGGTTTCATTTATCAGGCCGATGATCCGGGATTTCACAGCGAGACTTCTACTGGAGAAACATGATATCTTGGCCCTTTTGATTTTACATGCGCGTGTGTGCTTGAGAAAGATTTGAGATTCAAAAACTTCACAGTGACATGTGAGTGTGGAGGAGAGATAATTACTCCCAGTGGTGTGTCTTGTAACCAAATAGATTAAAAAAACAAAGTCTGAATACACCTGAAACTGACACTGAAATAAAGAAGTCTAAATAAGTTGGCTTCCACTACTGAACAGTTGCCCATTTATAAATCTCATTTGTACAAAAAGCAAAAATGGTTTGATCTCTGACCACACAACCTGTTGTCTCCTTGCACCGTATGTCCAAATGCTCAAATACCCAAAGTTGGCAGTAGTCGGTAAAGAAGAAATGGGATTTCTGACCAGCTGCAGGCAAACATCTTGTAAACCTTTAGCAGCCAGGCTATTGCAGTGTTTTTCGATTTGTGCCTTAACCTGACTTTTCTTAGTAACCTTGTGTGCATGTAAACTTAGTGAACAAGATGCAGAGAACAGGAAGATGAGTCCACCAGACAAGACATCAAGGGCCATCCAGCACAGCTGCAGACAGAAACAGTGAGATGCACCAAGGGCCCACAGGCTTTTGATGAAAGAGGGGGAGAATGAGTAAGAAAGAGAGAAACTGCATTTACTTCTCCTTGATCAGTCCAAGGGTTGAATACGTGTGTGGGAGTTCTGAACTGTGGCTGTTGAATGAAGTGTGTGGTTGCTTGAGAGAGGGTGAGCATTTGTGTGGTTTTTGTGGGTGTGTGTCTTTGTGTTTTTTTCTGTTGTCTCTCAACATTTCTTGTGTTTCTATCCCTTTATCTGAGAAGGTATACAGCAAAAAAGCCTCTGCTGCCCCCCAAACCTTTTCATATCCTCATGAGCGACTGTAGGTCAGTCTACAAGTGCATGATCACATTTCTGGGCAAAGAAAGCAGAAAGCCCTTTGAATATTTGGAGAAATGTGCTTGATTTGTCTCATGATATCTGTTCAAGAGGTGGAGCTTTTCTTAAAAATTTGACTGTGTAGAAATTCAAACAATTTCCAATCTTTTTAATAAAGAACCATATAAAATAACAAACTGAAAAATCATGTATCCTTACTAATGGAATAATGGAATTTCCATTAACATTGGTCAAGTGGAGGCTTAAGTCAGATGTACGTGTATCTACGTCTGAAGTATTCAGCTATATATTTTCATCCTGGACTGTTGCCCAGTACTGCCCATGGTTCCTTTCCTGGCCTGCATCCAGTCCAAACTACAGATACACCAATCAGACTGGTTGGAGCATTAACAGTGAAAGGAGATCACCTCTAATCTCTGATTTTAGAAAAAGTTACATAAAGTATTTTGAGCTGTGGAGTATTATTTCAGATACCTTGGCTGGCAACCAAGATGTTCTCAAGTCTGGCAGGGATTGCAGTGCTTTTTTTTGTGATGTGTCCCCCCAGTGTTGAAAGTACAGAGGGTTCATTGTGTCTTTTTCTGTCTGGGTGAGGAGGGGGAGCATTCGTGTGCGCACAAACTAGAGAGCGTGTACCTTCCCAAAAACCCCTGCATAAGTACGTTGTAAAGCGGAGATGAAAGTCAGTGTGTTAAGTAGAAATCCACCTCCTGTTTCTTCCCTCCTTCCCCTCCCTCTCTCCCTACTTCCCTCCATCCATCTCCTCCTCCTTTTCTCCAGCATTGGCATTTTTTTCCTGTTCCCTTTCTCCCCGTCAGGCTTAATGCCTGCTTACAGCTCCATTTAGGCTGCATGCGTGGAAATTGGGTAGGGGATCTTGTGGGTTTTGTGTCCTTGGAGATAACCAGTGTGTGGGAGGTGACAAAGGTAGCGTAAGCCGTTTGAGTGTGTGTGTGTGTGTGTGTGTGTGTGTGTGTGTGTGTGTGTGTGTGTGTGTGTGTGTGTGTGTGTGTGTGTGTGCGCGCGCGCAAGCATGTGCATGGGTGTGTGTGTGTGTGTGTGTGTGTGTTTTTGAGAGAGTCTGCTTTAAGTGCAGGAATAGATCTCTGACAAACAGCAGTGCGGAGGGGTATGCATCTGTCAGTGTTGTTTGAAAAGCCAGAGGAGAGTTAATCTGAGCGAGTCACTCCACCTTGTGTTTGATCAGCTCGGCGTCTCAGCTCCGCCTGCATCTCGCTGCTCTGTTCTGCTTCGAGTAGTCTGTCCAACAATGTCCACAAGCAAAATATAATCAAAGTTACACACAGTCAAAAACAGGGGTGAGACAAATAATCCTTAATGCAATACTGCACTGGCACCAATACTGCAATACATTCTGCGGTATTTACTTAGGCAAAAGTCTTTTTTTTCCATTGCACGAGATATTTGAACTCTGAACTGTCCTGCTTTCTGGTGGTTCAGCCTTTAGACCCTTTATAGCTGTTTTCTGAATGATGTAACATGTATTCATGTTGCTCAGACTCAGACACTTCATAACAGTAAAGAAAAACAATGTGTGATCAATTTCTTCCTTCTGAAAAATAATTTTGTTTAGTAATGTATGATTGTCATGCATGCAGGGCTGGGCATTGATAATATGATACCTCAATTATAAAGATTTTCTTATCCACTTGAAAAAAAGAAGCCAACCTCAAAGGTTTTTATGTGTTTAATTTTGTCTTTACCCAAAGCAGCTTTTTCTAAATAAATTAAGATAAAATTAGCAAAACCCATCAAATCTAAGTCAAATCAAGCAGCAAAATCTAATGAAAGAATAAATATACAAGACTAGAGATTTTCAGCCAACTTTTGGTACTTGATCATTTTCAATGTATGGTGGTAAGGACACATTTTGGTCATGACACAAAATGTATTGGACCTCGACACCCAGCCCTAAGTAAGTCATGTATTGCAGAATTGCATTATGTTACTATATGGTCAAAATATCCTTATAGTATTGTATTGTGGGTTGCCCTGCGATTCCCAGCACTAAAAGAAAGAAGACTAAATGCATTATACCTAATGTCTCTTTTTTTCCTTTCTCCCTCTTTCATTTTCTCTTTTCTTTCACTCTCCTTCCCTTCTGTGTTTGTCTCCATCCTGAAGTGTAAATCTCTCTGCTCTTTCTATCCCAGTGATGATCAGCTTGGCCCCATCATCAGCACCACCATTGCTGTCGTCATGGCCCTTATATCCCCACTAGTTCAGTCACTAATCCTCTCTAAACAATCCCTCATAGCCCTGATTCACCATTAGCTTGTCAATAAGCCCAAATAATCACTATCAGCTATTAAGGAGCCAAAGCAGGAGGATGTCTGGCTGTTAGCCCAACCAAAGAGCTAATAATAAGACCTCAGTGGGCCTTATGCCCCAGGCTGAGCTGTATGATTTCTGGCTGAGTATTGGACCACCAGCCACACTGAGCTAAAACAAGCTGACACTGGCTTATTGATCACGCACATTGATTAGAGTGCGTAAGGGGGTGAGTGCTAATACACATGAACCCGATGTTGGAGTGAACTCCAACACAGTATGTCATAAACTTTTTATTTCACATTAACCATACTTCCTTCCCCCTCCTCCTGTCTCTCTTTCTGCCTGCTGTCTCCCACGAGAGAGACAATCAGTGAGGGCGTCAGTAGTTTCGCCACAAAGCCCCCAAGTGCATTACATCACCACCCCTGTTAACGACGCTGTCTGTCACAAGTCATCAGCATGTCGTTGACTTCATACAGTCCTCTACTCAACTTTATTGAAGTAGTGGAACCAGTTATAACCAGTCATAACAAGCCACAGGCGTGACCTGTTATATCAAGACCTCCTTCTCATTAAGATACTGTATATTTTTGGTTTTTTGCCATTGTTTGTGGTTTGCTGAGTCCTTCCTTCTTTCTTTTCTCCCTTATATCAAAATGAGAAGTCCTTCTGGAGGTAAACACAGTCCCATACAGGACACATCTGCAGGATTGTGTAACAGGATGTGGAATTTAGCAACCTATCTATATAAACCATCGGACACACTTACTGTATTCTCATTCCTTCAGTCTGCCAGAATTTCCTCCATCGTGCTGGAAGAGAGGCTGAGCAGGATATGTATATATATACATATATATATATATAAGGAGTATTGATACCACAATTTAGAAGTGATCATAAATGTTTGCATATAGTGGAAAGAAGGACGTGAGAGAAAAAAACTTGTATGTCTTTGAGGTAGGGAGAGGTTAACTTGTGAAACAGAAATAAACAGAAATTGAGTGAGATGAGGACAGGAATAGACAAAGCTGAGCAGTGATTGAGAGGGAAAGAAAGAAAGAATTAAGATAGAGAGGGAATGATGGAGAGGGGGGAGGAGGATAATTGCAGGAAGGGGGGATTATTAGTTCGTCACTATCCCCAGTCTGGAGGCTCTCAGACCAAGGCCGTGGATAAGTGAAATCATATGGCTGTCTCATCACAGAGCAGAAAGAGAGAGTGTTGATGAGTATGGTTTCAATGTAGCAGTAAACATTCATTCAGCAGCGCTCATTAAAACAGCCAACTCATTTATGCTATGGTCCATATGGCTCTGTGAGTGAGTGTGTGTGAGTGTGTATGTGCATCTTTACTTCCCTCTAATGCATATTCTTTATCTGCATATTTTCCACACTTGTGTCATGTGGTTTTTACATTGAACTCAAGTGCAATCAAGTGGGTATGTAGTGGTGTGTGAAATAGTGGCCCCCTTACAGTAACATGGCCATGAAATAATTGGTATCAGGGTTGAACAATTAAGTTTGCACAGTGGCACGGAGCCAAAAGAAAGCCACGTCGGTACAGTAAAGTTGAGCTTACCGGCCTGATCAGCACCGTTAGCTTAAAAATATAATTTAAAAGAAGTATTTAAGAGTGGGTAGAATTTCAGTCAAGATTTCAAGATTTTCTTTGCTTGACTACAGTCCTAAAGCTATGAGATTAAAAGGACATTCATTCCTTCATGGAAGGATGAATTTCCTACAAACATGTCAGTAGACATTTTTTTTGGTTCCATTTCACCAGTTCTCTTTCATCAGGTTTCTTCCTATCAAAGAAGGACCAGATGACTTGCTCTTTTGAATGTACTGATTATAATAGAGAACAGCATGTAGCGAGTGATGACAAGTTGGACTTACAAACTGTAAACTTTGTGGCAAAACTTTCATAGATTAACACATCACACTTTTTAATACACTGTTAAATACTGTTTTGATTGCTCAAATAAAAACTGGAACAGCTTTTATTGAAACCTATAACTGTCTAAAACCAGTTGTTTCTTTTTTTACAAGTCATAATAAATTATTGTTTTTGGTTTATATCGAATCCATGTTTGGTTTTTGTAAGAGTTACATAAGCTTAGGGGTTATACACACAATTTAACATGTAAAAAAAATGTAATCTTTAAATTTGAGGCACAATATGACATGTTAGATTTGCTTGTCTTTTTACCAGAGAGTGACAATATACTACTGTCAAAATATTGACTTTGACAGAGGATTTTGTACTAAAAAGAAATAAGTATAAAAACCAACAACATACTAGAAATTTAATGACTTGGCCCGGTTTTACATTTGGCTTGTCACAGTTGAATGTGTTGTCACAATATGATAAAAAATAGTAGTGTAATAGAGTGTAGCAAATGAGATGAGCATAATAAAGGAGGTGGTCTATCTTAACTGGCTAAAAGTTTCATCCTGGTCTGGTCTAGAAAGAACTTGCTGTCAAGATTAAATTAAATAATGGAGGAAAACAGAAAGATCCTGACTACAAAGGAATAAATAGATCAGCCTTGTCTCGGAAGGGTTTCATCTGGGTCTTGATGGATGAATGAAAAATACAGAAAATGTTAAATACTGTTTGTACAGTCTCTAACCTCCAGCTGTGGGCTCTTGTGAAGTCTTTTCTTTATCGCCGTCTGCAATCATCTGCTCTTTGCTCACTGTGAAGGTCCTTGGCTATAAATCGCCAGGAGAGCTGCACAACCAAAGATAATGCTTATGCACTTGTAAGCTCAAGCCAGTCACTTAGCTGGGATATTTACAGTTTTGTAGAGAAAGCTTTGCCTGAGGGAGACACTTCAAAAACAGAGAGAGCTGAATGGAGGAAGAGTAATGATGTGTTTGTTAGAGATAGCGTGAGGAGTCCCAGCCTTTGAGGTGATGCAGAATGCTGTATCTGCGGTGGTGTTATGTGGTTTCTTTAACTCTTATTCAGCCAGGCAGACTGACTGATTATGTGTTTTCATTTAATGTAATGGCCTGGAGGAGTGTGGTCAAGTGGAGGGTGCATGTAACACACCTGAGAGCTGCCCAACACAACCATTGTCTTGAACTGTTGATTAATGTGTGGAACATTGTGGTGATTAAGTGCCTTGCTTAAAGGATAATTCTGGTGACATTCTACCTTTTTCTTATTGTCAACAAATGCAATTAAAGGATCAAAACTAACAATGACTTGATCCTACTAACAACTATTGTCTGTGTAGCCAAAGCCTAGATGTGTCATAGGCCTCAATTGTTGTCCAAAAACTATTAAACACACATCTGTGCGCCGCACTTTTGCACTCAATGACATGCCCATTTATTATTATTTATTTTATGATCCGTTTTTAAAGATTTACATCTTAATAAATTGTGCCTGAGTGCCACAGACAGGGTAGGGAAGTTAGAAGTTATTGAGAGATTTATTGACTGAAAAATATAGAATGCTTTCTTGTCAGTTTCTCCTTGGTTGAAGAAAAACATTAATCTAGAACATAAAATAGAAATCCACATCTAATACAACAGTATTTTAGAATATATTCAAAGTTTGTGTTTTCTTTTTCCTTTTTACTTTTGCATCTGAAAAAAGACAAACTATGCCATAATCATAATCACCATAATCCTCATCTTAATTGGTGAATAAATAATGTGATTAAGTATTATTACCCCAATTAACTGCTGGTAAACGTTAAATACCAGCCCATCCTGCTCACGGCAAAACCTCAACACTACAATTCAGACAAAAACTGCAGACCCGGCATCAATCTAGAAACGTTTCCACATTAGTTTCAGTCTCAAGACTTTCAAGGCTTCTGGTCATCTCACACTTCCCCACAACCATCTATCTGTCTGTCTCATCAGTCTGTCTATCTCTCTTCCTGGTCTGTCCTCAGCCAACCTTGAACAGCTTTATGTGCGGGTTTGGTGGTTTTGGGAGCTGCTTTGCCCAACATCAATCCAGGCCGGACAAGCGAAATGCCTTAAAATGACTGAAATCCCCCCAAAGCTGATAGTGCAGGGATAGTACAGGCTTATGTGTTCCAGGGGGATCTAGAGGGAGTTAGATAGAGAGTGAGGGCGAGAGAGGGAGTTGTTCCGCTGTAGAATTCAAATTAACATACAAGAATCATATTAAAAAAAGCGAGTATCTTAAAAAAACGAATGGAAGCAAGAGAGACTAGGAAGATAGAGTTAGAGATGGAGAGGGTGATGGTGAGGTATCAAGAAATGAAAAGCACATTTTCATTATTTTATTCTGTCACACTGACGCTCCATTCTTTCTCTTTCTCTGGTTCCCTCCATCCATCTCCATGCTCTAACTCCCCTGTATGTTTATTTTCTTCCCTTCCAACTTCCCTTGCTCGTCCATCCATCTCTCCTTCCTCTCCTCCCTCCCTCTCTCTGTCAGTTAGCTCATGTAAACTTTGCCTTCCCTCATTGTTTTTCCAGGGGAAAGTGCCTCTGCTTTTGATTAAGCCCAGGGCCCCCCTTCAATACCATAACTGCTCCTCCTCCTCCTCAACACACACACTGTAACAGCATCATACATCATATCTAGCTGTGCTGTTGAGCAGCAGAGCAGTTTGGCTTTTGCAACCAGACACTGATTGGCTGCCTATATGTCTCTCTAAAAAGAAGCCACCTTGGATGCGCTATGATATGTTTGTTTGTTCCTGTAGACACTGTATATATACACTCAATGTAGAGAGAGGCCCAGTTATTAGTGTACAAGTATGCATCTACATACAAACACACAGAGAGACACACACAGGTGCTGCTTTGGGAGGTAGATGGCAGCGGCACCTGTCTGCCAGCTGTTTGTTGTCCCTTGGGGGGTTTCAGCCGTCTGACTGACAGGTGAGGAGGCCCGGGGCTGCAAGCCACAACACAGCTGGCCTAGCCCAGATGCCGAGGAGGGACAAAAATCCTCTGTGTGTGTGTGTATTTTTTTTTGGTTGCCTCATTACTCCCCCATCCATGCTTTTTTTGAGTTTTGCATAAGTAGGGGCTGTTGTAAGGGTGGACTTGAGTAAGTATTGTGAACAGGTGAGATTGAGAGACAAAAGCGTGGCCCTCATTTCCTCTGTGCTTTGTCCCTGTCATTTCTCTCATTTTCACTTTTTGTCCTGTTCAGAATATCTCATAAGGCGCTGCACTTTGTCATTCATCGTCTTCCTCTTACTTACACTCCACTCTTCATAATTTCATCTCTTCCCCCCGTATTTCCCCCCTTTCTTCTCCCCACTTTCTCTCTTCGTTTTCTTCCTCTTTTTCCTTCTCCCTCCCTCCTTCCTCTCACTCCTGCTCTCCTTCCTTCCCTTGTTGCCTCTCTTTCTCCGGTTCCCTCCATCTCCCCTTTTCCACATAAAGCTGTTTTTCATAGAAGCCCATGCAGCCTGGAATAGCATTCCCCCGGGCGCTGCAGGGTGAAACACTAGACTTTTCTGAGCCCCAGCCAAACAGATGCTGGCTCTTGGAGTCCCACCAGAAACAAGCCTTCATGCTTCTCTCTTTTTTCTCCCTTTCTCTCTCTCTCTCTTTCTCTCTCTCACTCTCTTCCACCCTCTCTCTATCTTGTTTCTCTCCTCTCTCCCTTTTCGGTCCCTGGTTCCCGGTTTTTCTTCCTTGTCTCTCATTCTCCTGCCACTTTCTCACACTCTCTTCTCTGTCTGACTGTTTCCCCTCCTCTCTGTCAAGGGCAACATCTTAGTGTCCTAATCTCTTAGCAGAGTGTCTTCCAAGCAGCGCCGGTGTCTGGCCTCGAAAGTCTGTTCAGCCTCTGCTTCGTCAAACTTCCTCCATCAAAATCCCTTTGTCAGGTGCCTGTCGCTTTTGAGGCCCTGTGCTTGGAAACAAGGGAAACAGTGGAAAAATTGGGGGTTCTCTTTCTCTCTCTGTCTTGCTTTCTCTTTTCTTCTTTCCTTTATCCACCCTGAAGTCTATACTCCTACATTTTCCTTCCTGCCTTCTTGCTGTCTTTCCTTACAATTCTTGACCCACCTCATCCCTACTTTTTTTTTATTTTGGCATGACTTGCTAGGCTGCCCCCCCTCTTCCACCCTCCCCCTATAGCTCCTTCCTCTACTTCTTTTTCTCTCTGCCTCTCTTGCTTGCTTGCTCAGTCTTTAAATTTGCTTGAACCCAGGGACCCCGTCTGTTACGTAAATGGGTTAAACAAAGACACACATGTGCTCACGTACTGTATGTACATACCCATGCCTGCACATACAAACCCTCTTTTCACCACGCATACACACACACACACACACACACACACACACACACACACACACACACAAACAACACACACACACACACTCACTCACATGCACAGCGTGCTATATGGCCAAACTTGGCTTTGCAGTTTTTGGCAGGCGTTCAACTCTCTCCCGGTCTCCACTATCGCTCACTAGCTGATGCACGTGTTTACATGAGCTGCCAGTCACAACCAAATCAAAAGCTTTTCCCTCTGAGCTAAGAACAGCTGGGGGGCGAGGAGGTATGCTGTGAGTGGGTATGTTAATAGTGATTTGACTATAGCCATTTTGAGGGCTGAATGTAGCCATTTGTGTAAGCGCTGCTGCTCTGCATCTACTCGACCTTAGTGAAGTTATGTCTTTTAAACAGGTCCTCTTCAGAGTGGAGCTGCAAGATGACTCTCGACACTTTTTGAAAATGCTCTGTGGTACTTGATTTTTACATGCTCAAAATATCCATCAGCACAAAGTGGCTGGCAAATTACTGAAGCATTATTGATTTTAGTAGTGTATCATTGATTATTGAACTAATTAGTATCTTGATCTTTATACATCTGGTCCTGACAAAACAGCCATTCATACTCAGAATGAACCCTGTGAACCCTCGGGTACGTAAGCCTGTTATAAGGTTATGTAACATATTATGGTGGCTGCACCAGGCATTACATCACTGGTTAGATTACAGGGGATCAGGTCTGCTCACACACAACCTCTGCCCCCAGACGCACACACATTGCTTCCCATTTTATAGCTCTATATATTGGGGATAAAAGCTTGCAGGTCTGTTTAATGAATTCTGCTCTTTTGATGAAGAGAATAATAAACAGTGGTATTAATGTTTTGTTTATGTTTCCGTTCTAGTGTCCTGTGTCAGACTCCCAATTGAGTGTCAGGTGTGTTTGTGGGAAGCCTCTACCTGTATGTTTTGGCAGGCTTTGGATGTGGGGTTACACTGAATTTAATTGATTAGGGTTGTAGGCTGAAGCTAAGCAAAGCACTATTAATGTGGATTAACTATACAGCACAGTCAAATACGATGGTCCAGTTGCCATGTGGCCAATCAGATATTGTGTGTGTGTGTGTGTGTGTGTGTGTGTGTGTGTGTGTTTCTTTGTGTGTAGCTTAGCTGGAGCCGAGTACAGGGATGATGTGTGGTAAGGAGGTGAATTAGATTTAAAATTAGAATTAGTGAGGAGACGTTAAGCGGGATGGGCTTACAGGCTAAGCGCTGTGAGGTGGTGGGGGATGTGATCCTTATATAAACACTCATACACATACAAACATATAGGTGAAGTCAGACAAAGGGGCGGGGTGGGGTACAATAGGGCAGACAAACGAGGACAGATGCCAGCACACACATACAAATGTTCAGTGTGTTGTGTTTTAGTGACTTGTTGCTCTGTGGATACACACATGCTTTGTCTGTGATCCAAACTCTAAAAAGACTGTAGGCCTCTGTTGTCTGGCAGAAGCCTTGGAGTTGCCTGCTGTCCTCTGCCCAGACTGAGTGCTCTTTTCTGGGGACACAGAGTGAGGATGTCAAAAGATTATGAAAGGAAAAGTGTGCCTGTGCATATAACTTTACTGAGCTTAAACACATACCTCAGGTATACTTCATCTCTTGTCTTTCTCTCATTCTCTCCCTCTGTCTCGCACACACACACACATACACATACGGATAAGGTTTTATTGACACCAAAGCCATTAGCGATTCTGCTTATTAGTCAAATTCTTTATTGTTTCCCTTATTGATTCCTGATCAATTTTCTGTATGGGAAAAAGATAGGCCTACACAGATTTTCATCATCAATGCAGCTGTTTTATTATCCCTCCTTGTGCAGCAAGCATGAAAGGGTTTTGGCTGACTGTAGCCTGAGAGCTAGTTAGCTGTAGCAACAGTCTGTCTATCATCATCTGAAATGGATGAAATGAAAGAAAATTTGTACAGCATTTGTTTTCATTTAGGTTTTGTTAGTCAAAGAAAAAAATCTGCTAAGCCTGCCTGTGTGGCATTGTTGTCATCTTTTTTTTTGATATGAATCCACACTTTGGACCATTTCTTCCTCTCTGCCATGACTCTTTCCAACAAATTTCCAACAGCATAGACGCATAAGTTTAATGCGCAACTGTCTCATGGATCGTACAACGGGAACCAGCTCTCATTTATAGGGTCACCTGTGTTTGGGTGATGTAGTTAGAAGGAATTTCCTGGTTGAATATTTTGCTGAGAATCCTCCAGCCAGCTGTTCATTCACCACAGCCCTGTTTCATTCATTTTCTCTACATCCATGCGCACATGACATTCCTCCGTTTTACCTGTACTTTTGAAGCCCTGAGCTGCATCAAATATCACATCCAGTGACACACAGACACTCAACACATCCTCACAGGGTCACCCACTGGTGATGCAGACTACTGGGTTGACTTCAGACCAGCCGTCGCGCCTGGCTCCAACTCCCTCACATGACCTCACCCTTTGCCCCTCACCACTCTCTCCATCTGCCCTCGCCAGGCCGCACAATGGACAAAGACTGCCTCAAGAGTGGGTGTGTGCGTGCTTATGTTAAAGTGTGTCAATATTACCGAGCAACATATAAGCATATATTGTGTTTTTGTGTGGTTCTAGTGTGTGCACCATGGGCCAGACTTGATTAGATGGCGGTTCAGCTCCTGAGACCTGGCACTCAAGTTCACAGTGTGCCTCCTCTGCCATTTACCTGCCAGCTCAGCTCAGCTCAGCTCAGCTCCTCTCCTCTCCTCTCCTCTCCTCTCCTCTATCGTGCTTCCTCTCTTCTGCTGCCCTCCCACATTCTTCCTACATGGTCTTTAATCCTCAGTCTGCGTAGCAACACTCAAACACACACAGACACACCAACACACTGATATAAATGCACACAACCACCGTCACAAACGCATATTGACATGCACAAAGTGAGCGATCATCAACCCTTGTCAACCTTGTCAAACTTTGCTTTCATTGGCTCATACGATCTGACTTCATGGCTGTGATTGGCCAGTGTGTGTCCACACCCCTGTGTACACACAAACACACACACGCACGCATGCATACATAAGCACATTCAAACACACTGTTTGCTCTACTTCCTGCGTTGAGCTGTCTGGCTGGCATCATCTCCAGCTACAGTGCCAAGGGGTCAAAGGTGACCACTGCTTGGCAGCACTAGCTCCATGTCCTTCCGCTCTTCTGTGGGTATGTGTGTGTGTTGTCAACGTGACAGCGTGACCTCTTTGATCAAGTTTGCTCTCCTGGAGTTTTTCTCTATGTATATATACAATATGATATACACAGCCTTCATATCCTTCACTGTTTTCACTCTACTCCTCTACTTGCCAACAGCTCCTTTCCTCCTCTCCTGCTAGCATCCCTGCTCCTCCTTTTCTTTTGATTCCCTCCATTCACCTCCCACACCCCTCTTACTTTCTGCCTCCCACCCTCCCTCTGTCCTCTTGGCACAGATTGACAGGATTGAGTCACTTGGATTGTTCGTGCTTCCCAGTGAGACACATATTGTGTCAGTGTCCAGCCCACTGAGTGCTGCACTGTGTGTGTACAACCCAGCACAGAGCAACAGTGTCTAATACATACTGTATATAACTGCCTGTGTCACTGTGTATACTTAACTGAAATTACACTGTCGCAGTGAAATGTATGTCTTAATTCTTATTATATTGAAAAGTTTTTTCCACCAGAAAATAATTTTGATTATGGCTTTTATGCATTCCCAACAGAACAATCATTATTTTCAAATGCATTCAAATGGGATGGCTTCTCTCTTTACTTTCATCATTGCATTTCTCATGAGCAAAGAACTTAAGAGATCCTCAGTAATTGGGTCTCTTGCTTTCAAGTGCAGCGCATTCACCCAACTGACTTTTTGACGTATTGTTATGTTCATAAAGTGGCACATTTGCTCTGAATTTTCATTGAAGTGTTCCTCAGGAGAAAAAGACTTGGCTGCAGGAAGAATGTTTGTTATCACTGTTATCTCAGTGGTGCTTTTGGAGGAGTTGGCAACCTTGCTCAGTATCACTTTGTGGGTGTGTGTGTGCATGTGTGTGTCTGTGTTGAGGATGTTTTCTCACTCTTATCAATGTGTCCTTGGCTGTGCCAGTGCCCCAGCGTTCTATTAGTGTAATTCACCTTCTTTTATGTATCTTGTAAAGAAATTCAATGAGCTTGGGAGATAAAAGTGAAGAAAAGAGGACCAGTGTAATAGACATGTAAAAAAAAAAAAACATTCAAAAACAAATAAAATGTTAAAATGGGCAAGATGTGGGCATAAAGCAGGTGGCCTAGGTTGTTTCAAATTGAATCGACTGTTTTCACCAGATAGATAAATAAAGATTAAATATGACATCTAATACAAGAAAAGAGAGGAATACAGAGAAAGTTCCAATGCTAGAGCATGGGAGAGGCTTACCTTAAAGCACCCCTCTGCTGGCCAGACAGGAAGTGTGTGTAACAGCCTCAGCACAAAGACCCACAGTGTGTATCTGGGCCAGCAGGAAGAGGGACCGAGGGAGGAGAAATCCAAGTCTCAACACAGGCCTTCCCTTGCTCCCCAGCTCTGTACTATACTTTCACCATGATGTTTCCAACTTTACTTTTTGCAAAGCTGCACTCAACTGCTCTGCATTGTACTGGTTTACTTGGCTCCAGTTCTCTTTTCTGTCTTTTGTCTTTTTCCTGTACTACTGTCTTCCTATTGAGTTAAGAGTTCATCTGCAGTAGATGGTGTTACTGTAAAGCTTAACCTAGAGTAAAACAATACTGTACAGTGTCTCACGACTGTCATGCCTTATTTTCATACTCTGCTGTCCTCCATACATTCTCCTAGACTCCTTTGTAAATTATTTTTCCCTCTCTTTTATTGCTGTTCTCTTATGCCTTCAAATGCCTTCTGTCACAGTACTATTTTTGTTTTTTTTAATTTTCTGACTGTGTTCTCTTCTCTTGCAAATCTACATTCCCCCGACTCACATATATCTGTCTCTCTGCACTTTCTGGTAGGTTTACCACTCTCTAACTGCCTCTTTGTCTAACAGTGCTCAGCTCCTGATGTTGGAGAGTGTAAGGCATTTTGATTTGAAACACTTTTTTTGAACATGATAGTATGCACACTATGTGTTGGATCTTGCTATCTAAGGGCAAAATGCAGGAGGGATAAGCTCCTACTCACATCTCAATAATATTCACGGCTCCATATTTCACTTTGATTTTATTCACATCACATCTCTCTCCCTTTTCATCTCTTTGTCTCCCTTTCTCTCCGTTCCTGGCCTGCTTCTCGTTCCAGTCTAGAGAGTGAAGTCTGAGCTAGCTGAGACGCCTGGCCCAAGGCCTTGTTGCTTTATTTGCATTTCACCATGCTCTCTATGTGCCAGGAAAATGCCACCTGGTGGTGATAACCCCCTACTGCAGCCACACATTCGGTGTTTGTGTCTTTCTGATGTTTGTATCTTGTGAGGTAGTGGCAAGAGAAGTGTACCCCACAGCCCCCCCCTCTTCCTCCTTCCTTCTCCCTACCCAGTGTTCCCCTTCTCTTTCCCTTTCCGGCCTTTGTGCAGCTGTATTTATTTGTGCTGGAGCAGGGCTATGCAAAGACACTGGTCCTGACCACACTTGGGCCCCTGCCTCAGTTTACGCCTTTAAGCTGAGTAGAGATGGAGGTTGACAGGGTAATAATGCTGGTGTCAACACCACTTACAGGACAGTTATATCAGTATCAGCTCAGCAGGGGGACGTTCACACTCTGTTAGGCTGGGTCGTGAACCGTGCTGGGGGCCCCTGGCCTCAGCCACACACACACACACACACACACACACACAAACACACACATACAATTTCTCCTAAAATTAAGTAAGTGTAACTTTTTACGCTAATTATTTGCGTTTTAGAGTTTTGTAAATTCAAATTTAACCAAATAGGCCAGGTATACTTCACAGAGCCTTGTGTGCTTTGTCTCCACTGACACGTGTCAGCCGGAAGAGTGTGTGTGTGAGTGTGAGACCGTGTGTCGTATAGTGATTCTTGCTCCTTGAGCCCTAGCGGTCCTTCAGGACTTTGTCCAAAAGCAAGTCTTGTCAGCATGACTCCAAAGCACAGAATCCCATTTACACTCGATGAGCCATATTAATTATGAATCAGAGTTCTGTTGGATGCCTCTGTGACTTAATTGCATAGAAATGATCACAGTAACTAAATGGGATGCTAACAAGGATGCCTTACCTAAAGGAAATTATAACATATAGAATACACAGTAGGCTCTTGTTTTTTTGGCATGGGGCTCCTGAATGAAGTCCAGAGCAACTTGCAGATGAATTTTTTTTACAAAATTTATAGTTAACCATGTCTGAATAATTACCATTTGAAAAGGTAATGCAGAACTTTGTAGGCTTTACAAGATGTAAGGCTGGTTTGAGCAAAGCTGCTAAAAGCAGTTTTTGTTCAACATATGGGGAATTATTGTGGTTGTGCAGATTGCACAAACTCGCTTGTCAGGACATCAAGTCCATCGTTTCCTAACAGAAAAAGCTAATGTTAGGTAGCTAATGTAAACTAATGTTAGCTTGCTAGATTTTGTGCCTGCTGCATGTTGCAGGTGAAGAGACGGGACATTATTACTGCATCTGTGTCAAAAACCGCGTTCATGTTCGGCGCTCATTTTAGACAGGAGGATTATATTCCAGATTATTTGGTGGAGTTCGGGACGGGATAACGAAGCCAGGATCTGGTCACCTGAACAAGCTGCTGTGGTTACTTTAGTACACACAGCTGCTTCATCAGGTCCACTGTCAGCAGGCTGCTGGGAATCTTACTGCTACCTGTGGAAAACTTGAGCTGTGCACAGTAAGTCGTGTTTTCTAATACTTGCTAACTTCCAGATTATTTAGCGTAATGATTTCAGAAGCAACGTGTGGGAAGCATTTTTTGATGTAAAGCAGCATAGCAGCCTTGTAAGTGTAACTCAAACCATCACTACCTGATGACCCTCTTCCATCGTCAGGCAGCGTAACTTTACTCTTATATCTAGCCTTAGCTGCATTTACATAAATGCATATATAGCTCAAAAAAACATTATTATCGTAATTAATTAGTAATACATAGTACTTATTGCAGGGCTGTTATATTAAACTGCATTAGTTTTAGCTTGGTGTACCTAATAAACTAATTTTATTGTATTTGAATATTCTATCCTGTCATTGGCTAATGACACTTTTAAGTCACAAAGTGGACACACACTTTTAGGTTAGGTTAGGCTAGGATAGGTAAAATTTAGGTTTTACAAATTTCCTTTATGTTGTCTCTAACTGCTAACTGACTTTTCTGCGGGCTTCTCTTGGCCACCCTGCTTTTCAACCATAATAGCAGCTGAGAGGTTGCTGTGATGTTGAGGTGTGTTATATAAACTTTTTTCCCCCTTTTGCCAGCATATGCATCGCCCCTCATGGAGTCCCCTCAACAGAGCGATATTCCAAGTCACCAAAACCCTACGAGAGAGCGTGCTGTCTTGTCCTGTTCTGCGCCTGCCCCCCTTTTCAGATCTGCCAGAAGATCACCAAGGATGTGAGGCAGTTGATTGGTATCGCGCGGCATTCATGGTTTAACACAAGGCATTAGTGTGAAACCAGCACAGATGTTTTGGTTCCCAGTTTTCAGGTTTAGATTTTTATAAAACAAGGCAATTCATATTTATATAATCCTTGGCCAAAATCACATTTGTTTATTTTTGAGATTTCTCAAAAACTTGGTAAGAGAGATTTTGCTGAAATCTGTTAGCCACAGGCCAACGATTGAGTGACTAGTTTTTTATTGTTTTGTTTTTAAAATTTTTCTCAACATTGCAAGACAGTATTTTGAAGATTTTCATTGTTTACTTGCGCTTATTGTAAAATGGATTGTCTGTGTGTATTTTGGTGTAGAGCCAGATGATAAATAAACATTTTCTATTACTAAAATATTGAGGTTTGTACTGCTTTAGTTGGAAGTATGCTTTCTGAGTGCTTTCTAGTTTTACATATGTCAGTTTATACTTTTGTGAGGTTGACTCTTAGTTTACATTTTTATTGAATGTGCCGTGTTGTCTTAACTGCAATTTATAAATTTAAGAATGCTTTGTATTCATATAGGACACAGGACATGTTTGTTATTAGTCTTATTGCAGCATGCAGGCCTAACCATTAATACAGTATTTGTTCAGTGTATATATGATCTTAACTGCATAAAATGTTTTCCAGTATGTCAGTTTGTGATTGTGATTAATCTTTTTGATTGTCATCCAAATGAGACCATATAAAGCTTTGTAAATACCCTGTTCTTCCAGACACACAACACAAGAGCTATGTAATGTGCCTACCCAGAATGCCATAGTCAGTATACATAGAACAAGCTGACAAGCTCCTCAATACCAGCAATCATAGCACAATGCATTGCTTCAGCTCAATACAGTAAAATGATGAGGATGGCAGCATGAATGAAAAGAATATGTTGAGCCTTGATAAACTGGCTTTTGGGGCACTTGTTAAAGAAAAAGCATAAAACGAAACCAATCTAATGGTGTGAGTTGAATATCTGAAACCTTTACTTCAAGCTTAACGTAATATCTCTGCAGTGTTAAAGTCTTGGGGGCTGAAATAGAAAAACCAATGAGAAATCCAACATACTGCAACAGAGTTTTATACAAACTTGTGAAATCAGGCCTAATTCATACAGACACATAACAGTAGATTCACACATCCTGTGCTGAAGTTCATAACTCTCATGGGAAGTCATTTTACACCCCTCTGAGTAAGCATTTGGCTTACATTTAAATGCCAGTAAGTAGCAAGTAAATGAGTTCACCCTTGATGTGCTGAATATATCCACTCAGTTTTAACCCTTTTAACAAAAATCTGAATTGCTTTTATTTGCCATACAGTAATGAAGGACTTCAAATTGGTGTAATTGGTAAACCTTGGGGTTTCAAGCTCTTACTCTTGGAATTTCCCGAAATTTATTTTTATAGGCCACTGGGTAGGCTAATTTAATATAATCTACCCGTTTGGGGATACTACCTCTGGGCCTACATCCTAATAATTAGCCTAGCTTATATTGTA
This sequence comes from Holacanthus passer, assembly GCA_025331565.1. Classification (NCBI taxonomy): domain Eukaryota; kingdom Metazoa; phylum Chordata; class Actinopteri; family Pomacanthidae; genus Holacanthus; species Holacanthus passer. The sequence goes on along the minus strand of JAFREQ010000050.1, from coordinate 4,082,152 downwards.
GCAGCTTGGGAATACCCCGGTGACTTAACAAAGCCAATATCTTTGGATAGAACATGTCCAGTTAGAGAGTGTCCATATAACCCACTGTTGGGTCCTAACCCAGGGATGGAGAAACAGAGTACTGTGCAGCTGTGTCACACAGGTCCTCAGTAATCTGCACTGATGGAGCCAAGAGGTGATGCTGGGGTGAGGATAAGAGGATGAATGGAGAGAGGGAGGAACAACGGGAAGGAGTGAAGGGGATAAGGAAGGAGGGGGGTATGCATGGGCATCCAGCCAGCCACATAGCCCCCCAAACCTCCACTCAGCACCCCACCCTCTCACTATCACCCACTTCACCCATTCCCTGCGAGTTCGTGCATACTCTCTAGACCCATAACCCCCTCCCTTTCCCTCTCCCACTTTCTTTTGCCTCCATTCCTATCCTCCATGCTCCCAGCCTTGTAATCCCCCTCTCCCTCCTCTCTCTACTCCTCCCTCCATCCTTCCCCCTCGCTCCTCTCTTCTCCTCCTCCTCCCCTCCATCTCTCGCTTTCTTTCCATCCCTCCCCTCGTCTCTCAGCATACCTCTCTCCTGGGTCTTCTTGCCGTGGTGTGGTGCTGTTGGCAGAGCGTGGGCGCAGGCGGCACACAGACGGGAGCACAGATGGGCAGCAAGCTGCGCAGGGCGGCCAGGCACACCTGCTCCACACACACACACAAACACACACATACAGAGCCCTACTCTGCCACCTCGTCACACAGCCTGCCTGCCTGGCACAGTGGCACAGTGATACAGGGACACAAACACAAATACACACAGACACTCGTGCATACATACATACATACATTCATTTGTACATCCATACGTACTACATACAAACGTTTGCACATACACAGATTTGTACATGTATTTGTAGTGTATATGCTATGCAAACAGTGGCTTCTATACACACATAATACTTCATTTCACCAGAATATTTCAGTTTCCACTGACATTTTTATTCTCTTACGACTCTTTAGATTTAAAGTTTTGCTTTGAACAGAGTAAACATTTGAAAAGGTCACATTCACACTCACCACATGGGGATCTGGAACACTTTTTGGACAAAAGCATTACTGCATACACACACACACACACACACACACACATACACTAAACAGTAGCAGTGATAAAGACTTCTTAGCACTGAAACAGAAATATACCCTCATATGACACAGACTTAAATAATTAAAAAATAAAACCGAAAAAAATATATAAATAAAAAAGAAAAAAAATAATAAAATAACGTCCAATAAAAGAGCTGAGTGAACATCTGTGTGGGATAGCCGGGGGGATTAGGAGGGTTTGGAACATTTTAAGCGCATTAAGGATTAAAAAAAGGTCAGAATGTTTAGCAACATACCGATAAACCTCTTAAGCGAAACCCAATTGGGAGGCTGTACCGCGTTATCCTGTGTTTTGGGGAGGAGAAGAGAGGAGAGGGGGAGAGTAGAGTTGACATTTGTTCCAACAAGGAGGGGTATCTGTGAACCAACAGTCTGTGCACATACATGTAATTACACACATGCATGTGCGCACATATGGAGACACACTGGTTTGATGTGGCTGCAGAGTACAGTACATTAGCTCACTTGTTGGTTTGTATGTTGATTTTGGGAGTGTGCGTGCCTGTAGTGCACAGACTCACATATGACCAGCACTGTTTATGCATCTGTCAAACAGTGGTGTGCCACTGCAGAGGCCACTTGTCACTTCTTTCATTTCTGACCTTGGCTTTTACTTTGGTTTTATCCCAAGTTTATAATCATCATATCGTACGTTTCCACACTTTGGGAAATGTAATTTGTGCACTTTCACTTTTGTTTGTTACAGTAGTGTGCACAGCGCTGTTAGGTCATGTTTGAATGTGTTTTAATCTGAGCTTTTTTCAGCTGAGCTTTAGTTCCGTGCTTTACTCTGTTAACCACAAGAAGGGACAGACTGGCAACTCTGCCTGACCCCTATCACCAGTCGGTCAACAGCACAGTCCAACAGGTCACTGAGCCAAAGCCTCATCCGCAGCTGATGGATGGATGGTGGGTTGGTTGGTCGCTTGGTGGGATGGGTGATAGACAGAGTAATAGACCAGAGATCAACAGTGCAGCATGTAATCATGGAGGAAAGAGCAGAGTGGTGAAGAGAATGGATAGATGAAATGGTGGAGGGATGGTAATGATTGGTTGTGTAGATTGAGATCAGGAATGGAGGTGCTTATATTGTGGAAAACCAGATGAGAATGTCACATAAGAAAAAAAGAAAATGATGATGAGGAGAATGCAGTACAGATTGAATTGATGCAGAGGATGCCGCAGAAATATGTGCCGGATGTCAGAAAGATGGTAAGAGTTAAGCCAAAGAGTGAAAGATGGAAGGATTGCAAGAGGAAGAGAGCAACCGCAGTGGGGGGTACAGTACTGTATGTCAAGGCCATGATGACTGGGGTTATGTTGATTGTGGTGAGGGTCATGAGATTTGCCCTGGAGCTTGTAGGGGAAATTTTGCAATCAACAACCAGTGACAGCAGATGTCATTAAGCTGCAGCCACCAAGAACCACTTGAGTTAGAACGCAGACTCCAACACAGACTCAGCACAGCAATAATACCATGTGCTAAAGGGCCAATGTGTTAACAAACACTTACTTGTACACTTACCAGTATGTTTTGTTTTTTTAATTTCATTATTAGCATGGGTTTGGTCTGCCTCCCCCCTACAAAAACTGTCTATATATTTTTATCTTACTGGAATTTTATCTTACTCTCTTTACAAGCCACTCATTTACTTTGGCTCTACAGAACAGAGCAAGATTTAGTTGTGAAAAAGCATTATTTTCTTTCTGTACATTTGTTGATAATTAGCTTCTTAGTCTTAGTTACTTTTGACCTTAGAATTCCATCCTTCATTTGCAGCATGTTTCAGGCTATTTGCACACTGGTGAAATCAGCTGAGTAAATTAAGATGAGTATAAAGCAAAATTGTTAGCTTATAATCTAAATTCAATTTTGAAATCTGACTTTGAATAATATTTTCAACCAAGTTAGAGGAAAAAAAATCCCAGTTTCTGCTCATGTCTGTGGCATCCCATTGCCCCAACCGTTACATCAAGAGTGACTCGTGTACAGAACCATGTCGAGTCAGTCTTGTCAATCCAGTCAAAAATAGTTGGTTATCAAAAAAATAAGCACAGCCCTTACAGTCCTACGCATGCTTTTATGCGTGCATCATTGGGTCACACTGTGCACTGTCTGCTTTTATCTTTGTGTAGTTTTTTTTGTCTGTTTGCTGGTTTGAGGGGGCTGCAGGGTAGGCTGAAAGGTGTGAGGTTAGAGGGTTAGAGATGGGGTTGCTTGCGGTGGAGGTGGAGGGGCATCTGGGGGGGCTGCAGGACTATGATTGGGGTTGCTGAAGGGAGGGCTTTGGGGGGCTGCGGTGGGAAGATAAGGTGCTGGATGTGTGGTTAGGAGGCTGGGAGGGGGGAAAGGGGGTTGCAGCTGCTGTTGTAGGCTGCAACTGGCAGAGCGGTGATAACCAGCAACTAGACCTCTTCTGTCTTACCTCCCTTTCCCCCTGTCCTCCTTGCTTCTCCACCCAGCCATATGATGCACTGTTGAACTCAACAGTGGCACTGATTTCCAATGAATGATGTAATGCTGTGTTATATTTACAGTGTTAGTTGGCCAAGGTGCCTGATCTCAGAAACCCAGAACTGTTGAAAGCTCCAGTATCTAGTAAGATCATGTTGTTGTACTCCTGAAAACTCCATCTGTAGACAGCACAGAACATATTAACAAACATGTTCTCTTAGAATAAAAAATGATTTAAAAAGAAAACAAAATAGACCTAATTGTATCTGCTGTAAACCAACAATGTGTATCCTTCTGTATTACTGATGAGCTAATGTGGTTTGGCAGGTCGAGGCCCCAGGGTGATGTTGAGGACAGCTATCAGTGTCCCTGCTACTGCGCATATCTGCCTGACAGTCTCTTATCTACCATGAGCCTCAGTTTTCACTTTTGGTATTTCGCACCTCTGTGACAGCATAACATGTTGGGGTCATGACAGGCCAACAATAGTTGATATAAGAAACAGTGAGGGCAGGGTTTCAAAGTGCAGGGTTTTTCCAAAATGTGATATGTCCACATTGGTAAACAGTTGTTCTCTGTTACTTAGTAAGATATACAGTACATGATTCCAAAGTATTGTGAAGAGAAGTCTCCAAATAAAGATATCGGTGAGATAGCAGTTCCATGGTGTCAATTACATGGTTGTGCATGGTGTCAACCTGTATTGTAAAAAGGACTGAACTTGTTCTTTTGTATTGCAAAATTGGGAAAGTAGGAAGCAGGCTTTGCTAAAATGACTAGGAACTTTTTAACTCTGGCATTTGTACCTTGAACTTCCACCTGTAATGGGATGTTCTCTTATGGTCTTGTGAAGGTTTGTGGCTGCAAAGCACATCCTGTAACTCAGGCATTAGACGCGTATTAGATATCTCTCAAGCATGCTGTACATACAGTAAGGTGACTGTGTATCCAACCAGTTCATGTATGGTGTGAGAAATAGTGTTTACAATATTGTAGAGCCCTGTGGTGAAATACTACACGACGGCAAAAAGTCCAGTGAAGTCAGGTTGTTTTTTCAACAGCTTTCATTGGCCATCATATATGTTTACTCTCAGTGTGTACCACAATGTTTGTCCATGTATGAGTGTGTGTGTTTGAAAGTGTCTGGGTGCGTGCGCGGCGGGGGCGCAGCCTCGTATGTTTGGAGTGAGTGCCGTCAGTTAGCTGGAATGTGGCGCTACCGCCAATGCTAAGATGGCTGCCAAGCTCTAAGATGGCTGCCAGGATTACACCCAGCCAGTGAGAGACAGAGAAGAGCGAGAGATTCTGCATGAGAAAAGAGGGGAAAAAGAAGCTCTCTTTCATTTCTGTGCTCTTTCTGTCTTTCATTCTCGCTCTCGTCTGTCTCGCCCCTCTCTCTGTGGCTAAGCAGTGCTTCGTAGGCAGTGAGACAGGTCTGTTATTGTTTCTGCTCAGTAATCTCTGGCTTAGTGTGGCTGCAAGGCAAGTGCTGCTGGCAGGAGTCTGTGTGCTCTGTTATCACCTACAGCCTGCAGATAAACACCTCCTTTAGCTAGCTTGCTAGCTAGCCACTGCCTAGCAAGGCCTGATGGGCAGTAGCATTAGCCCCCCCCCACAACGACCACTCGACACCACTCCTGAAAATGGAGCCCTGTCTTATTGGTGATCACAAAGGTCGATGAAACGCATAGTTGCCCAGCCTGTGTCATATATCCACAAACATATATGCATACACATCTGTTTTCCACAACCTGGACGAAAATGCAACTTTTCTCATTGCTCTCAGTTCCCAAACCTCATTTTGCACCCTCCTCTTTCAGCCTGCAGCCCCTCCAGGTCTAATTGTGGCCCTTTGTTGTCAAGACTTGGCATGTTTGTGTCTGCTCAAGCACCAATGCTTTCATAGGCCAGTCATAATAGGTGCATGTATGTGTTTGTATTGCTCTGCTGTCATTTAATCCTAAGAGGAAGAGTTTTGACTCAACTTTAACATACTCTGTCTTAATTCCCTTGGGCCAGCCAGACTGCCATGGTCAGCCTTTTACCAAGGTCTGAGTGTTTATGTATTCATGAGTGTGTGTCCATGCAAGGATTACGGCATGTATTAAAGTATGAAACAAAAATTAAACAAAGAAACAGATTCAGGGAGAGAGAGTGCATGGTTGTGTGGGTGTGTGTTCGTGTGTGTGTGTGTGTGTGTGCGTGTGTGTGTGTGTAAGTGTACGTGTACGTGTATGTGTAAGGTGCTCTGTTTACGCAGACTAAATCCCTACCAGCAAGAAGGTATTAAATAGGATTAGGGCGAGGGATATGATTGCGTGGTTAGATACTAAATGGCATAGCAGCACACTGTTAATCATTGCACCTTAAGTCAGGAGGGACAGAGGGAGATGGGAGAGAACATTCTTAGATACAAGACTGTCACACAAAAATGTGTGAATTCACACACACATACATACACTCACAAGATGTATACCATACCCCAGCACATACTGCAAGTCCCTCTTATTCCCTGTCACACCTCAGATATCACAGCCTTGGCAGCAGATATACATAACTATGATTCACAGAGACATTGTACACATTGTACACAGTATGTTTTTGATTACTTAAAAAAGTCAAAAGTGTAAAAACCAGATCCTAACCACTTGTCTTTCTCTACTCTCTGCTCCTTGTTCTGCTCCCCAGAATCCGGACAATCAGACAGCTCCAGCCAACAGGGGGACACAGACATCAAACCACCGCCCAATGGTAGGCATGCACACACACACACACACACACACACACACACACACACACGCACGCACATCAATGTCCAAACACTGTCAAATTAGCATACTAGAATTGATTCCATCATGCTTATCAGTCTTAACATTTTCCAATTATGGATCCAATTAGCAAACACACTCACACAGATGTTGATCCACAAACATAGTTGCAGATGGTCGCCCTCTCAAAGGAATGTGATTTTCAGGGTTTCTTCCAATTTTTTTTTTTTAATTCACAACTTTCTCTGTTTTTTTTTGTTTTTTTTTGCTAAAGCTTTTGTGTGCATATACAGTATATGTCCTGATCACATCCTTTTCTATACAGGGCACCTGAGTTTCCAGGACTGCTTCGTCACCTCAGGGGTGTGGAACGTGGCAGAGCTGGTCAGAGTGTCACAGAGTAAGTAGTAAAACACTACAGAAAGAGGCATAAGAACTCTGGATGATTATTTTCCTCAATTGAAAATCTTTACAATATTTCTGGAATATACATATAATCTTAACTCATTCTTATATATTTTCCTCTCTCTTTGCCTTTTCTCCCTCAGCTCCTGTAGCCACAGCGTCAGGTCCTAACTTCTCACTGGCTGACCTGGACAGCAGTCCCAGCTACTACAACATCAACCCAGTGGCTCTGGGGCGACGCTCCCTCACCTCCCCTCCTTCCACCAGGTACGTAGTGCCAACTATGATTCAACACAGACAACAGTAGTGTACGGGTGTACGGAGATGTATGTTACCCAGGAAACACCAGTGACCATTATACAAGTCCAGCTGTCCACCATTAGTAGAGTCCTTTGTGGGTGAAGCCACCATGTGGCAGTAGTAATGCTACCTTGGTATGTGATTGGCTGTGAAGCCGAGGGCAGACTGCAGGGAAGTGTGAAATCACAGTAATATCTGCCAACGGTATATCGCTTCTTATCGGAGGGATAGATTTACTGGCAAGTAAAGTACGCCATTTCATTGAGGTTTCTTGCTATAAATGGCATTTAGTAGTCCAATCCATTCCCAGTCTTGGAATCTGTCCTGAACCTCTTCATATATGTGTGTGTCTCTCTGTTAGCTGCTCTCCTCTTTATGAATGTGTGATGGCTCTTTCTGCTTTTCCTCTTTTGTGTCTTTCTTAACTTGTCTCTTTCTCTCTTCTTACCTCTGTCATCTGCTGTCACTTTAGGTCTGAGGTGGAGTTGTACGCAAACCTTCCACGGAGGTAGTTATAAACACCTACAGAGACACAAACTAATGAGACACACACACTGAAAAACACACAGATACACACATATAGAGAGAGTCTTACTGTGTGGCTGTCTCTGCTTCCTAACTCTTTCTGTTTCCTCCTTTTTCATTCTTAGTTTTGACATTTCTTGTGCTCTGTCGGTACTGCTCCAAGACTTTGCGACAGTAATAGTGTTTCCCACTAAGATGCAAAACCTGAAGCCTCTAAATGTTTAAAGTTCTGGTTTATGTGATTGCTTTTAAGTTCTGCAAGGTATTTTATCCTTGATCCACGCATTCCATGCTGTTATATATATTTTTAAAATCCTGCCTCTTCTCCCCCTTTCTTTCTGCCTCTGACCTCTCCTCCACCCTCCAAACATCCTCCCCATGGCCTCAGCTCCACCAAGAGGAAGTCATTAGATGACAGTGAGCTGGAGAGCCCCACAGATGATGTTTTCTACCCTGGCCGCTCACCTGCTGCCAGCTCCTCCCAGTCCAGTGCGTGGCCCAACGACATGGATGCAGGTACCCCCCCTCTCCCACCCCACACCTGTCACCCACTAAGCAAGCATCATGAAACCTTTTCACACTCCTGCCTGACCCCCACCCCACCAAAGTCAAAACTGATGCCTCCATCTGACTTTGTCTCTTCTCCACACTCCCTACCTCAATCACTTGCCTTCACTCTGGTGATGTACACATCCCTGAACACCCCTCAAAACCTCCCACTCATCCACCAACCACCTTCCTTAAGGCCCTGTGCCTTAGTTTCACCATTCTACACTTTAGAGAAACGGCACCACCCAGGACTGCAGCTCCTAAATACCAAAGAGAGACTTACTAACTGATCATTTGTGAAGAAAATCAAACATGAGGAGTGCTTAATTTAACTGATATTGAAATATGTGACCAAGATTGACCAGAGTCTTTTGGTCACAGTGTCTAGCAATATAAAGTCTTAAATACGTAATACCCTTATAAAGTTCAAATATGTAATACCCTGCCATATATTTACACATATAAATAATGTAAACCTGAAATAGAGATGTTCATATGCTACCTGCCAAATTAAAGGAGATTTCAACTAATAATGAAAGGCCAGGTTTAGATCTAGTCATGAAAAAATGTAATTGGCAATAAAACCATTACGCAGTCATCGCCTTCACCATGTGGCGAGGATATTTTACACTGATTGGAACAGTCTCTTCCGTTATTGTTCAGTAAATGGCTTTAGAAGCATCTATATGTTTTAAATTACAGTCTGTGCCATTTCTTTGTCACAATTTTTTCAACACCATCACTGCAACCCCAGAAAATTGAATTTATTGTGGATAAATGGTGCTAAATGCTATCCACCAAATAGCTCTAGACATCAGGAATATAAATGCCAAGATGCATCAAGGATGAAATAACAGCTTAGAGCAGCCTGTATTAAGGATTCTGTCGGTGCTTCCATTGTTTTGGCAGTAACCACTACCTCTGTGATTCAGCTTTGGACATTACCCTCTTTATTCTACCTCCTCAGTAATCCTACCTCATCCTTCCAACAACCCAATAACTCAAAGAAAAAACCCTCTGTTGTTTACTTCACTTGAGTCTCAAATCTCTAGGCTTCATATTTCCTTATCCTCACCTTAAAGCCATAATCACACATACAGTTTACCCAATGTTGTGTCAATTACCAGTCACTCACTACCTCCATCATACACAAATGCTCACTCTTAACTCTCTCCCTTTCCCTCATTCTGTCCCCCTCTCTCTCTCTCTCTCTCTCCCTCTCTCTCTGTCTCTCTTTCACTCTTCCTCTGTCTCATTGTTAACAATACCCTTCTCCACTTTCAGTGCAGCACCATTTGGCGAGTGTGCAGGAGAGGAAGATAAAACATGAAAACGATGGCGTGCAGTTTCCTTACCATGGTTAGAACAACATTGATTACACTCATATATATTTGCTATTTATCAGCCTTTATGTAGCTCAGTCATTCCTCTGTGTATGTGTGTATATATACTGTATACAGTATATGTATAGACAATATATACATATACATGTGTATATAATATATACTGTATGAGTGTGTATGTATTTATATGTGAGATGTATGAATGTCTGTGTTATGGACAAGGGTACAAGGTACTTGTCTGAAAAAATTATTGATGTTTAATTGATATCAGATTGATTTCATTGCTGCAGATTAAAATTTCATTTACTGACATTACATTTCCTGTGACACACTAGCAGGATTTTCAGGGATTATTCAGTTCAGGCTTTACTTTCTGTGGGAAACATGAGGCTACAAGTAGCTCACCTAAGATCCCTGGCTTTGTCTCTGTGAAGTCATGTCAGTCCTCCCAGCAGCACATTAACTGACAGATGTCACCAGGCTAACACTGACAGCACCAGCAGGCATTCTGCCTCACATGTACGGTGACTCATATATACACACAGACACCCACATACACTTGCACATACGTATACTGTACATACACACACGCCCTCCAACACATGCACTGACATACACACTTACAACCCCCCTCATACGCAGACGTTCACACATTGAAACACATGCTTATCAGGCTCCCCACCCCTGCAGGTGTTCAGGTGCCTGCCTTGCCTCCATCCCTCTGTCGCTCCATCCCTCCCTTGCTTCAAATCCCTCATTAAGACGCTTACCGTCTGTGGATCAGAGGTGTAAAACCCTTCCTCCTGCTCCCAAGCTCTCCCTTCAACCCTCCATCCCTGTCTCCCTTCTGTCTAATTGAAAACATGTACAGCAGCAGAGACCCTGGGGAGGGAGAAAACATGTCAGAGGAGAGAAGGAAGGAGAGAGAGAGGCCTAAAGCAGGCAAGTGGATGGGAAAAGTGGGAGGTGAGAGAGAGAAGACACGAGAGAAGAAGACTTTGGTGTACTCAAATGGTGATAGCTAATGAGAGAGAAGGGTTATCAGGATGCAAAGTAGAGGAGCCAAGAGCCCTGGTTAGGTTTTGCCCCAGTCTACTCTCACTCGAGCCTCAGCGGCTGCTCTCCTGCTCCTGCTCCACTTAGCTGTAAATGTAATTAAGAGGCTGTTCATCAGAGCCACAACAGAGGCTGCTGCACGCCTTAGCGCACCAGAGGCTCACCTCCCATCTTTTTCCTGTCTCTCTCACTTGCTCTTGCTCACTGTGTGTGTGTGCACCACCCCCTTACTCTCCAAAGTGCACCACACACAGCCTTGTACACCTCCTAATGAGTTTGGCAAATAGAGGTGTAGAATGGCGTGCAAATCTGGACCCTTTACCCAATTAATTTACAAAATCCAAGCGAAAAATTAGGAAGCCAGAAGCTTTTGTAATTATCAGCTGTTATTTATTTATTTTTTTAACGTTGTGTGGGTTTGGAAATAGTTTTTAACAGTAGCTAGCACGAAACATAATTCACACTCAAGAGAAAGCAAGGCAGAAAGGAGAGACTGAGGTATGGGAGAGCAAGAATGGAGCGAGTAGAGAATGTGTGATTTTTGGTACAGTGTGTATCCAATTTTCCAAAGGATCCCACCTGCCACAGGCAAAGCTCATCTGGGAATTCCTGTCCAGGTGGGGGGTATGTAAACAAGCAACATACACACACACACACACACACACACACACAAAACACAAACAAACCAAGGGGCTTCTATAAAAACACACTCACACACAGGTGCGCCTCACCGTCTGTCCACAGCACCATCCACTCCCCCTGACTCCCTCCATAACCAACAGAACACACAGCTCCAGCAACACACACACAGAGATGTTTGAAGATGCATTTATACATATAAATCACACAAACACAGTTGCATTCAGAAATACACGTGGTAGATTTGTGCACACATATCACACAGCCCACACACACACATGCACAACTGAAGCATGGACCCAGATGGTGTTTCTGCGTGTGTGTAGCCTTGGGATCCATGAGGATGCTGGAGACATCTGCTCCACAGGGGCTCGAAGAGGGGTGGGGGAGGTTAGTGGAGGAAAACGAAACAACCATGATTTCGTATTAGTTCCAAATGATTGTGAAATTTTCCTGAGACACCAGAGACTTGCGGTGGCAGAGGCCTTTCTTGGTGCTTTGAGTAAAATGTTACAGGCCCATAGAGGGATACGGCTGGACACACATATACATATGTGGCTTAAATCACAGGAGACAGGAGAATTCCCTGACTTTCCTTCACTTGTTTAAACCACTATCTCCTGTCTTTTCCAACAGTGTCTGTGTGTATGTGTGTGTGTGAGAGAGAGAGAGAGAGAGAGTGTGTGTGTCTGTGTGTGTGTCTGCGTCTATGTGTGCTTCAGAGGCGCATCTGGTGGCAGGCCTGTTAGTGCAAAGAGACAGAAGGGTCATCATGGGAGCGCTTGATTGGTTGCCAGTGAAATACTTAGGCTTTGCCAAGAGAGGAAACAGTGCAGTTGTGGCACATGCACACACACAAACACACATACACAAACTAGATCAGACCATTGCACAGTCTCTGAAGTGTTGAATATTGTCTTTCACATTCCCTCGGTGATAGTGACAGTGCTATAACTTCTATATATACAGATGTCAATCTTCATCTGATCCTCTCTATGTTTCCTGGCTTTAATTTCTATACTTCAGATTCATTTTATACTTCCAAAATTTAAGCACACAACTACCTCTCTGAATCTGTTTATCTATAAGGTTCTGGTTTTTATACTTTATACTTTCCAAATCTCAGTCTTTCCCAGCTCTCCCCTCCAGTGCCTTTCCTTGTTTAAGTCTCTGCAGACTGCTCTTATTTCCAGTTTGCTCCCACCACTGTGACAGTGTCATAGCAATCACGGCTAACTATTGGTGTCAGAAGTGGGATTGGGGTTGTCTTCATGCTTGGAATCTGTCTGACAGTACAATACGCCCCCAGACTCCTGCTACAGTTGGGGGGGGAGAGAATATATGTCTGCTAAAGACATAAATGGTTCACACATATTCACTCCCACCTGCTTGAGACTTAACTCTTTCACACAGGGAGGGAAGGTTTTACACGCCCCCACACTCCCATAGACTTTCACACATCTCCAGCTGGAGAACTGAGGAGGAATCGTATTTAATGCCTTGTTTGATGCGGAGGGGCCACAGAAATAGACTACAAAACAACAGTCTAAAAAAAGTTTAAACAGGGAACATTATCACATCACTCACTTGTTAGGAAGATTAGAAGAAAACTTGATGGAAAAGAAACATGTCCATTGTTTCATCAGTTAAACGTGGCGGTGTTGTAAGGGTCTTTGTTTTTTGTGATTGGATGTGTGCTCGCGCTTTCGAGTGTGTTCAGACGTCGCGCGTGTGAGTGAGCGTGTGTGAGCGAGAGATAATAACCATATTTAACATCTTATGACATTCCAATTTCATACATGTCGTCAGAGCAACGCATTGAAAAACAAGACACTGCTGCATTTTTCACAGGTTCTGCTTTGCTCTCTCGCTCCCTTGCTCCCTCGCATATTTTCATGTCTCCCACGTTCTTCTCGCCTCTCTCTTTCTCTCTCTCTCTCTTTCTCTCTCTCTCGCTCTCTCCCTCCCTCTGTCTCCTCTCTGCGTCCGTCTGCTTGTCTTTCGCACTCAGCAGCTGCCGTGTCCATACTGTACAGTGTGTGCTATTTCTGAATGAAGCCTTCTTCTCGTGCAGCCAGCCCGTGAGCTTCGCTGAAGCCAGACCACAACTAGCTGACTGTGGCTGTATGGCGGCCGTGCTCATACACAGAGAAAGCCTGGAGTTGGCACCTGAAAGAGAGAGAGAAACAGAGAGAAAGAGATGAGACAGAAAAAACATACAGTGGCACAGTAGAGGTTATTATAGCTACAGATGTGCTTTGGCTCTAAAACAAAGAGCAGATTCAGATTGGCTTCGGCTATTTTTCCCTTTTTTTTCCCTTTGAAGCACTTATGCTTTGAAATATTGCTCAGTCCATGTTATATGACTATAAAGCTGGGAGTTGGGAATCCTACAGTATATCTCTGAATGAGTTATTACAGCCTAGAGTCCTCTGATTGACTCATTGAAACTAACTAAGGAGTGAATGGCCAACAGCCAAAAGGACAGGGAGCAATGCACTGCCATAAACCAATGAGGAAATTAAACAATCTAATCAGAAAATCATGATTGTTCAGGTCCCCTTCAATCAAAATCAAATTGATTTTTTTTTAGTGTAGCCAATTAAATAAGCAACATTTTGTTGATTAAAACCACCTCTCTCTTTTCCTCCCTCTTCCCCCCCACTTTTTTTGTTGATCCCATTTTTTTTTCGCCAGGACTGTCCTCGCCTGGTTCACTTAAGAAGCCGGGGAAGTTTGATTTCAACGCCCTGACTTCCCAGACGAGGTCCCCCCGCATGGCGTTCACACACCACCCGCTGCCTGTGCTGGCAGGAGTGAGACCAGGTGAGAGCGCTGCCATGAACCCAACAACCCCAATCCCCCTTTTATAATCTGAAAAAGAGAGAGAAGGAAAGGGAGTGTCAAACTTGATCCTAGATTGCCATATTTACACCTTCAAACTCTTCTGGAAACAAACAAAATAAATTCTACAAACGTGTGCCTGGAAATGATGAAAATCCCAAATGTACTTGCTGAGAATGCAAAATAAAACTTTAAAGTCCTACAGTTGCAAGTGCTGAGAAGCAATATGCCCGCAGAGTTTCACCTGTTCAGTGTTACTGCTATCATCATGGCTTGGCATAAGTTTCTCTCTCTCTCTTTCAGCCTCTCTCCATCCATCCATTTTTACCACCATTTTTGTGCCTGTGTGTTTTAATATTGTCATTGCATGGTACCATTGCTGCATCCATGCCTTTGTGACTGATTTGCCTCATAACCTACTGCTTCTTGCATCCATTGTAATGTTTTTCGAGGTCCATTCTTGCATTGAAACTGACAAAGATGTTTATTCTCATATTATGAACTTGACTGTGTGCGTTAACTTAACAAAAGGAGCTATCAGTACACTTAATAGTTGAATTTATGTTGTAATAAGACCGATCACTAATATGTACACTGTATGGGATCAAAAATCTTGGAAACAATCTTACCTTGTTATGGTCAAAACAGCTGTCGTGCAAGGGAAGAAGACACAGTGTTTGAAGGGAAAATACAGAAATTCTTTATTATATAGGCAAGAAGACAACAAAGGACTAGTGCATCTTAATCGGGTGTCTTTCTTTGCAATAGTGCACCTGTCAGTTATTAGATTCAACCAGTGCTTTGTGTGTGTGTGTGTGTGTGTGTGTGTGTGTGTGTTTGATGTTTTTTTTCTCGCTAGCATAGAGCCATAACAGATTGAAAAGGAGTTTGAAGGCCTAACAGGGATTGAAACAGTATGCAGTTGCACAGATTTAGACTCTTGTGTAATAAATTCTTAAAGTAACAAATGTAACATCCAGTGTTTCCAAGGTCTTGTTTCATTAGAGACACTAAGGGCAAGTTGTCCTCATCAGAGCTTTTCAGTCCTATAGGATAACCGACATGGTTTCTCCATCTCCAGTCAGATAATTCCCAAAGTCTCCAGGATCTCAAGTTTGCCAACAAGCCCCTGTAGACTGGTCTCACTTTTCAAAGGAATAAATATGTCCTCCTCTCTATCTCTCCCTCTCATTCCATTTGTCTCTCAAAGGGATGGTTTGGGCCACAGCCAAACCAGACCTACCACGTAAAGGTCATTTGGACTCGTTGCCCTCCATGTTGAAACGTATTGAATTTACTTGCGGAGCTCCCCACAGTATATTTAGAAAATATAGTCCAGACCGAATCACGCACTATTAAACCATGTTGTTTATCTGCACAGAGCAGTGCTATACCCTCTGGAGAATCCAAAGCACCAGATTGAATTTTGCATTTGAATTGATTTCTAAAATTTGCTCCTCTGTTTTGTGCGTGAGTTGAAGAGGTGTGAGGAACCAGCTCAGGTTTCTTTGTTCCCCCAACTAACTTCTCACACTCTCCGAAACTGTGTTTGTGGACTGTTGGCTAAGAGGTTTTCATGTTACAGAGAGGCTGTAATGAGACAGTGTTTAGAGATTGTGTATGGGTGCATTTATGCACGTACACATAGATACACACACACGCGCATGTGTAAATTTACACTCTTGTGGAGGACTCTCTGTGCTAAAATGGCTGCCATCCAAATGGAATGTCCCTCGGAGGCCTTGGTTCTATAAAGAGACTGAGGGATGATGGGAGGGAGGGAAGGAGAGAGGGATGAAAGGAGAAATGGGGGTAGACAGAGAGGGGGAAGAAGCAGTTAGCAATCATGGCTTGCCTTGGACGGATTGGAGCTGTTAGCTCTTGTTGTATAGGTCTAGCGAGTGTGGGTGTTCAGGGGTAAGGACTGGATGGTTTATGTCCTGTTTTTGGCTCTGGACTGACGTGGAGAGCTGCCAGATTGACTGTTGTCTGATTATACCAGTCTGGAGAGTCAGCCATTGTGACGGTGATTACACACACACACACACACACACACACACACACCAATATACTGTACATACAAAGACGCATGAAAGCAGCGACAGACATAGCAACTCATTCAGACAGACTGCAAAAATACATACAAACAAAGATACAGACACATAGATGCACAAAAATCACATGTGTACAAAAACACAACAGACACACAGAAACCCAGAAACAAAAAGATGGGAAAACCAAAACACAGAAAGTTTGAACAAACAGGCACTTACACACTTTGTGAGTACAGCATACACAAGAGATAGTAGGTGACAGACATAATCACAGATGCTTGTTCGCCAGGCTTCCCTCACCTAGCAGCTTGCCTCTTTAGTTTGGTGTGCCAAATTGCCAAAGCCATAGAATCTCATCAGAAGACAGACAGTGGAGCCTTGTGTGTGTGTGTGTGTGTGTGTGTGTGTGTGTGTGTGTGTGTGTGTGTGTGTGTGTGGTTGGCTGGCTGGCTGACTAATGTCTCCGTGAGGCGTTTTGTGGTCGGTTGGGAGCGTAGGGGAGATTCTCTCTCAAGCTTCAAACTACTGGGCAGAACCGCACAGCAAGGATATGCTGCTGATTGATTACACATCACCGACAAGCAATAAAACAAAAGTGGAAAAACCCAGTGTGTGTGTGTCTGTGTGTGGCACTGTCATACCCCAGTGGTTTGTGTGTCTGTGTGTATGTGTTTGTGAGAGAGAGAAATTCAGAGGGAGCAGAAGGCAGAAAATACTGTAACACATTCTAGCGTGTATGGGACTGTGAAAGTGTGTGTATGTGAATGTGTGGTGATGCCAGGCTTACCAGAGGTACAGAGAAATCTAGTGGGCTGATTTATAAAATGAATGGGACCAGATGTTTCCCAATAGCCAGGGATAATGCCAGTCATTTGTAAGCAGAAACAGTTTCAGTCAGTCAACCACAAGAGAATGTCACAGCTATTTTCTGTGTTATGACAATAATAGGCCTAAGCAGCAACCTGGTCTTTGATGCCAACTGTGTTGGTGCTTAGTTAGAATATGCATATGCATGTCTTATATACTGTCATAGGTGTGCATGTTGATGTACTGAATATCATATTGTGTAGACTGTCTTGTAAGCTTAACATATGTTCTCTGTTTTAGGAGAAAAAGAATAGAATGACCTGAGCCTCACTCTGTTTTTCCCACTTTTGGTCTCTCTTCTATCTTCTCCTCACATCCCTCTTCCTCCTCTCCTTTCCCATTCCCGTTTCCTTTTCCCTTTCCACTTTTCTCCTCAGGGAGTCCCCGTGCCTCAGCCTCAGCCCTGCACTTCCCCTCCTCCTCTATCATCCAGCAGTCCAGCCCATACTTCACCCACCCCACCATACGCTACCATCACCACCAGGACCCTCTTAAGGAGTTCGTGCAGTTTGTGTGCACTGATGGCACAGGACAGCCCAGCACGCAGGTAAGTGGTCTATGGGTTCAGCAAAGGAAGGTGACTGTGGGATGGTCTGTGGCACAAACTGACATAAAAAACTTTTTTTGATTGGAAGTCAGTTTATTTTTTGTGAATTTGCTGAAGAAGATGCATACTGAAAGAAATCAGCATCATAATTCTACACAGAATGACTGCTCCATCATTTCATACCTTATTTGTTAGATACACAGGTGTGACAAAGTCATGTGAGACCTGGGAATAGAGCAATATTTATGAAGTGAAGCTACTTCACCAGGGAAGAGGAAAATGGTTTTAGGGCAAATGTGTCAACAGGAGGAGGCACTCAGATGTGCTTAAACAAAAGAAAAAAAACCGGCAAAGTAAGAGGGAAGGAGCCAAACCACATTTGACTCATCATACTGACACATAACCTTCTCCCACAGCTATTTTCAGGTTGAGGGAGGAAGACCTTTTTAGGAAAAAAGCCCTTTTAGGCAGACAGGTTCTAGGACAGGTATGGCCTGATCCAAACTGGCAGCTGGTACTGGAGTTAGGGAAGCAATAGGGCTGCAAACTTGGTAGAGGTTGTGTAGACAGATCTAGATTAGGTATCCATGGAAGAAAGCTGAAGCAGACATTCAAGACTCCTCATTTAACCAGCCCTCATTGGCTTGCTGCCATTTTAAATGACGTTCCTTTACTCTCACCGATGATGTCCTCTCAAAGGGTACATTTTTCCCCAGTCTGCATTGCAATCTGTGATCATAAATCAAAAGAGATATTCATCTATACAAAATTTATGTGAGTGCCGAAGGGAATTGAAGAAAAGTTAGCACAACACACCATGTGTCAGATGAAGCCATGGAAGCTAGTGAGTGGTTCATGATGAGGCGGAAACTAACTGCGGAAGCTAACTGGGGCATGGGGGGGTGTTTCTGGGACACAGTCAAGCCTTTTTTGAGGTGTCGTGGGTCTAATTCAGTAAAACATCAGTGAAAGGTGGTGCCCCTTGATAACCGCACTAACTTGTCCACACAAGTTGCTGAAAGCGAAAGTTTCTAAACATCAAAGTGTAGGCAGTGAATACAGCTGACTGTCAACTGGCCATTAAGGGACTTTTCAGAATGATTTTCACACGTGTTCACTAAGGTGCAGGGTGCTGGTAGTACTGTAAACCTCTACTGTAAACTTGGCCTTGTGAGCAACTTTGAGACCACTTCTTAAGCACTTTTTCCATGTCCTATTGTCCTTTGTTTTCATTACCTCACACAAGACGCAGTATAATTCCTGAAATTGCACACGCATGTGCACAATGCGCATACACTGGCACACACACACACACACACACCGACACCCTTTTCTCACCGCTGATTTCCCCTTCTTTTTTAATTTCTTACATTGCACTATAGTAGCTTTCCTCATGGAGAACTCCATTTTTATTTTCCTTTTGTATGTTGACAATGTTCATCATTTTTCCACTTCTTATTTACCTCACTATGTTTGGCCAGACTGTCTGATAGTTTTGTTTTATTTTATAATTATGTGAGCTTGGTGAACTATCTTGTCCCTGTATGTGAGCAATTGTGTGTGTTTTAGTTTGCGTGATGGACTCAAGACTACTTGTGTGGATACTGTTTGCATCTGTCTGTATATGAGTGTCTAACATGGGACTCTGTGTGTGTGACTTTATGTTCTGTGTGTGTGTGTCTGGCTCCCTATACACTGTGCATTCTCGGGGTGTGTCCTGCTCACCCTGTCTGTATGGTCCGTCTGCAGCCTAATGGAGGTGGCCAGAGCAAAATGCCGGGCTCCTTCCTGCTGCCTCCGCCACCCCCGGTGGCGCGCCCTGTGCCCCTCCCCATGCCCGACTCTAAAATCATCAGCACGCCCACTGACGGCGGACTCAGCTCACCCGCATCTCCGTGTAAGTCACCCCCAACTCCCACTCCCCTCCACAAACCCCCATTGCTGCCCCAGCCTCCCCACAGACTTCTCATAGAGGCCAGTCCGAACCGATTTTAGGCTCCAGTAGGTTGGTTAGCTCTTAGCTGGCAGCTAATTTGTCATCTGTTCCAAGAAATACTACATGAGGTTTTTTAGGCTAGAGCAGATGTAGCCATCATAGATGTCCCAGTACAGCTACACTTTCTGTTATCTTGTTGTACAACTACTGAAAAAGCACAGTTCTGAGACTTCTACAATGGCTACTGCTGTAGTTTTTCATAGTTTAGCAGACCGTCTTCTTCCAGTAAGGTTGCAGTCTGCTCAGTCAAACACTCAGCAGCCCCAGGAGCTATGCTCCTATTTCATCCATCACCTTATGATCTGTACGCCACTGTATTGTACTGTGCTGTACAGTACTAGCAAGATCCAATTCTGTCGAGGCAGAAGCCACGCCTTTGCCAAACCAGAGATCCTCTTTCAAACTCTTCTGTATCTCTCAAGTTCAGCCTTCCTTTCTCTCTTCATGTCTTTGCAAACCTCCTCAGCCTCTTTCCTCTACCCTTTCTCTTTCCTCAAAATCTTTTTATTCTCTATCTCTCTCTCTCTCTGGTGTTCGGTTTCCTGAAAGCACCACAAGAGGCAGTGTAGTCTCTCTCCCTTCTTTTTGATGTGTTTTGTAGTTTGGGGGGAGCAGAGCAGGGCCCTGTGCACGTTGCCTCTGTAGCCGCAAGCCTTTGATCAACGCAGACTTTGCATGACTGTCTGTGACAGCGGCAATACAATCTACCCCCTTCTCTCATTTCTTTTTTGCCTTCTTCTTTTCTTTATTTGATATATTCTCATATCCTCCTTTCTTTGTTTCTTTTTTCCTTTATTTCTCTCTTTTTTTTTCTTTTTAAAGGAGCAAAATTAGGGCAGTTGGCGTGGACTCCAAAAAAACATCATGCCCCACTTTACCCACCCAATCCCCTCGCCACTTTCACACAAATCTCACAACAATTAAAAATTGAGAACAACAAAAAACATGGAAATCACAGTATAACAAGAACAACCCAATCTCTCTAAACATGAATGATAAAATCTAATCAAACCTGTCTAATTAGTGCTATACTGGGGGAGCGGGAGAGAGGAGTGTCATCAGGGAGCAGTGAGGCTTTGGTTGGTTCCACCCAGACAGGTGCTGTGCGAGAGTCGGGCCACGGGAGAGGCACACCAAGAGGGGGCACTGGACGGAGCAACCGGGGCACCTTCTCCTCCTTTTGTTTTGACTTTTTCTCCTCTTCCTGTCCTATCAACCTTTCCTCCCCCCCCCTTCCAGCTCTCTCAGATTAACGTGTCACTTTATTATTTATTTATATGAACATCTATATAAATAAATATCCTACTTTCCGTCTCTTTTCTCATTCCAGTGACTGTTATCACTGTATTTTTTTTTTACCCCCTCTACTTTTGTCTCTGATTCTCAAGATATCGTAATTACAGTCATAAAAACACACACACACACACCCACACACACACACACACATGCACATGCTACACGCTCACCCTCACTCATACATCAGTTTCCAGCCCTGTCACTGTCACCCCCACACATCCCCCATCCCCTCAACCTCAATCAAGCCATGCACAGCAAAAGTTTTACTCAGCTGCCATGTTGGAGTCCAGTGAGCACAACTGCCCTAAATTTGATCCGGAGGCATCACTGAATGGTGTCACTTTGTAGGCAAGATGCTCCTTGTAACCTATTAAACGTAAATGGAGCATTGGTTACCACTGGTGATGAAGACAGTTCCTTCATCGGTCACCCTATTATTAAGTCCAGAGTGAATCCTCAGTGGTTTTCTATGATTACGGTGGCTTATTATTGAGGCCAGGGGCTGCTGAGGAGCATATGTAACTAACAGTGCAGCCGTATTTTGGGGGAAATAGCTTCTTCATGTCAGCACTAATCAATGCAGGCTGTACACCCCCCTTGTAAACCACAGATTAGACGGTTAAGTGAAGGAAAATCAATGTACCTGCCCACAAAATGAATAAATCATCCATGTGACTAATAGGGCATCAGTATCCCTGACCCTTACTGTCTTTTCCCAGTAATACATTTGACAGTGAATTGTAGTCATAGTCCTAGCATTAAGTTAATGGTCTATCAAAACATATCGATAATAATAATGAGAGCATCAAACTCTACTATGAGCTCGGTGTGTATGTGTGTGTGTAAAAGCATGTACACACTTGTCTCTCTCTGTTTGTAGCATACTCCACGCCAGGCTCCACAGCTCCCAACCGGTTTGTCGGCATCGGAACACGGGACAACTTTCTGAATATCCCCCAGCAGACTCAGGTACCCCGCCAACCTCCCTCATTTAATTAACATCCACCCATCCACCTCTCCCCCCTCCTCGTCCTCCTCCTCCTCCTCCTCTGTTGTTATGTCTGTTTCTTCCTTCTCCCTCATCACCCTCTGCAAGCCTGACTCTGCACAGTGCTGCACGTAGATGATACTTTGCAGCGCTCCGTTACTGTAGGCATCTTCAACTTTAAAGGGACAAGCATGTCATTCAGAGCGAAGGCCGTGATACAGAGGCAGTGCTCTGACAATGGCTCTGAATTGGCAGCTCTGCTACACTCAGTGATTCAGCCCATGGTACCAGTGTTGATCAACAGTTTGAAGATTTTGCCACTGAAAGTTGAGATGACATCTGTAGTCATTCATAACTGTTAACTGCATCATTTTGCTAATTATTTTGGCAAAACAATCCCAGCATGAGAAGCTTAAAAACTGCATTTTATAAAAGCATATTAAGTTTATTCTTGACCTTGGAAATACAAGCTTACAAGCTTTTTCTAGAGCTTTCTATTACATTGCACTTCAACAGTGAACTAAGCTCAGCTTTAACAGAGATGGATTGGTTGACATCGCTCAGTAGCTGTTAGAAAGATCTATTTAAGCTTGCGTGTCAACAGATTCATGTCGATGAAAACTGAGCAAACTCCATCCGTCCATGAGCACCTTGAGATATTTTTGGAAACCCTGGAAAAACATGTAGACAAGTGGACATTAAGTTTGGATTGTTTCATCAAAGTATTTCAAGGTCAAGGATAAATTTCATAACATAATATGGTTTTATTAAATCCAGTTTTTAAAGCTTCTTATGTTGAAAATCATTTCTGAAAATGTACACACTGCCATACTTAAAATGCTTGCAGAGAAATATTGCAAGTAACCAGGGGAAGGAAATATGTCGCATTGACAAAATATTGTCCACCAGTTGTTTTTGCAAACTTGCAAACCACCTAAACTGACACAAAGTGGTGCCCATGTATCAAGGCCTTTAGTTTCAGCATTGGTTTACAGTGTCTGTACTACAGTAGTTTCCCCACAGTGAATGTAAGCAGTGCCAGTTAGCTTCAGCTCCAGCAGTGTTGATTTATCTCTGCCCGGCCCCACAGTGTGTATTAGTGCAGCGTGTGAGGCCAGTAGTGAACTACATTGTGGTTTCAGCTTTGGCTGCGCTCTGCCACTGGGCTGCAGTGTCTTGGGCCTCCTCCATCACCAACACAACTTTTCTCATTAGGGGCTAACCGCACCTGCCTGCAGCCAACTCGGCTCTACTGTCCTCCCCACACATGGAAACAATCTGCATTCCTCCTCGGCACAGCTCTGCTCGGCTGCTCTGCTCCCTCCCCCTGCCTCCCCTCATGCATCAGCAGCCCACCCTCCCTCTCTTTCTCTCTCCCTCTCTCCTCCTGCTGCTCCCTCT
The DNA here is from genome assembly GCA_025331565.1 of Holacanthus passer. Lineage (NCBI taxonomy): Eukaryota > Metazoa > Chordata > Actinopteri > Pomacanthidae > Holacanthus > Holacanthus passer. Next base: position 4,058,970 of record JAFREQ010000050.1, on the reverse strand, counting down.
AGTATTTTCGAGCTCCCCACCTGCACCACTCTCCCACAGATGTAGCCCTGGCACTGAGGGGACATCCAAACACCATCCAAATGTGTGTGAGCGCATATGCACACACACACGCACATACACTTCAACTCTGTGCCAAAACTCTTGCCCCTCATTTTCTCTCCTAAAAAACAACAGGGCTTTTACAACAGCTTACATCTGTTCAGAGCGCCTATTATCTCCTGCTATTGCTTATCAAACATTATTGAAAAATGCCCACTTTAAACATTTCTCCTGGGTTTACGGCAAGCGCAGCAAGAACCTGGGCGCTGGTTTCAACTGCTCCCAGTTAGCTGAGCCTAGTAGGTCAGTAACAGCCCCAGCCAGAGCGAGTAACACAGGCCTCTGCCTATCCTGCTGTTCTCTGGCATATGGAGAGGTTCAGACGATGGCCCTGCCAGCCCGCCTCGCCGCCTGCTAGCCAACTAGCCAAGACAGAGGGAGAGAGTCTTCCCACTGCTGTTGGGACAAGAAGCAGAGAAAAGCTTGCCTGAGGAGCTCTCTGGTGGTGAGACCTCAGCCGTGCAGGAAGAGAGGGAGAGATAGGGGGATGTGTATGGACAGAGTAGGAGGGACTGAGAGAAACGGAGGGAAAAAAGAGAGAGGGAGTTAGTCGAAGCTCGCTGCACTCCACAGTCACGTCCCGGCTGTCTGGTTGCCCGCAGCAACCAGACATGATGTCATAGGCAGTTGAACTTGGACTTGAAGGGGGGTTAGAGAGAGGGGGTCACTTTCCACTGCCTGCCAAGGATTACACTGGGAGAGCTGGAGTGAGAGAGGGAGAGGAAAAGAGAAGGGGGTTAAGGGAAGTCCGAGCCAGGAGGAGGAGGAGTTATCTACAAACACCAAAGAATCATGGTAAGGAAGGAGGGAGGCAGAGTTGGTAGAGGATAGATGGAGGCCGGAGGGGGGTTCAAACTCTTTTCTCGTTCCGGGTCCGAGGCCTGTGGAATGTCAGTGGCAGCCAGAGCAGCTCGGCCTGTGCCAAAGCCTCCACTCTGCCCTCTTATCAAACTGAGAAACTGGATCCCTGGAGTAGCTGCCCTCAATAGCTTTACAGTGTAGCCTGAGACCACTCGGGCCCACAGAGCAGAGACATATTAGGAGGATCGCCTTACATGTAAACTGGTAGCGCATGAGAGAGCAGTTATAGTCCTGTGTTTGCTCATTGGAAAGTCATTCAGGCCTAATGCTATTTGTAGCTCTGAAATAACACAAGTGTTTTTAATGAGTAAAAGGCCAGAGTCAGCCCTCTTTAAAGCAGCAACTTTTCAACACTGTATGGGACAGCTGAGCTCAGCAAGTATTGTGAGGGGGGAAAAGGAGTAGTAGGGGGCCACCTAGTGGATGAAGGGCTTTATGTGCAAGTGCTTTCCAAGGTCTGAAGAGGTACAATTATCCAATAATTTGATGAGAGGAAAGTCTGAGAAATGTGTTTTTTTTTCTGTTTCTACCCTGTGACCCCTCAACATTTATCTTGTGACCCTTTTAGTGGGTCCTGACCCCAAGGTTGGGAACCAGTGATTTACACCATGCTTTAAAGTTCACTGTTAGAATAAAGATGCTGTGTTCATACTTCACACCTTTTCATACTCTGTTGTGTCCCAACATTTCTAACTCCTTAATTCACACCATTAACATTTGTGTGTGTGTGTGTGTGTGTAGTATGTAATGCTCTGAATTTTTCACTTTTTGCTGTTTTGCACTTCAAGGCTCCAACTTCAGACCGATGAGGATCAAGACTGAGTTTAAATGTGCATCTGCTGATGTTTTTTAAAGACTCATTTTTTCTTTTCTTTTCTTCTCCACAGTCCTGGTTCCTCTGACAAGGCCTCTCTGAATCAAGAGCTAAAATTGTGTCATGAAAATTGGAAATTTGAAAAACTAAAACAAACACATCACCGCTGATTAAGAACAGACTGCTGACACTAAAAGGTCTCTCTCGCCAACACTATTCAAAGTACTACTACAGAATGCCCCAACCCCCCACCACCCTACCCCAAGAGGACTCCCAATCCAACACAATTTGAACAGGAACGTTCGTCCCCATTTATGCAGGAGGCTTCAATGAGATTGAGTGGACAGACTCAGAATGCAAGGAGGAGGAAGAGGAAGATGAGGAACTGTCTCACACACACCATGAAATGTCAGAAAGAAAACACAATATGGCAACCTGACAAATGACCAATTCTACATTTGTTGTTTCTTTATTATGATTTTTTTTTCATTTTGTTGTCTCCACAATGAAACTCCATGCATTGGCTGGGAGATCCAAAAAAAGATCAAGTAGTGGTAAATGGTGAAGTCGGATGTGCAAGTTGAAAAGATTGCCACCCAAATTGCACGCCTCCATATCCGTGTATTTTTTGCATTGCCCCACCTGACCCACAGGCCCCCACCACCACCACCACCACCACCTCCCCACCTGCAGCTCAGTGCTGCCCAGGGTCCAGAACGTCACCGCAGCCGCATGCCTGCGTGTCGCCACGCTCTGCCACTTCATTCGCTCAGCCCTGAGCCTCTTTTCATTTCTGATTGGCCAATCATGGTGACACCATCTGATGGTGTGACATATATGCACTAAGTGGCTGGTCTTTGTTTACCTGTCAAAGTATCAGGGCGTCCTGCTGTGGGAGAAGTGATAGCCATGAGGCGAGTGCAAGCGAGTGAACACACGACAGACAGTCATAACACTAACTCTACACGTGCTTGTTCGTCCCCTCACCTATGCACTATTAATTTTTAATAAGGGATGAACAGTATTACACACCGATGGTCAGATGAGCGATTAGAGAAGTGAGTCAAGGCTGGCGGCCACTGCGGGGATGTGGCTGTGCTTAAATTCTGGTCTCGGCCCTGAAACACTCAGCGCACATACACACATGCTAACACACAAACACACACATGCTTGCATACAGCACATACAGGCCATCTTCTCAGAATAGTCTGTCACACAACCACTCATTATATCATCTTGTTATTATTCATAGACATGGAATTTAATTTACAGGAATGCACACGCAGCATCAGCTTCATATTATTAGCATTCATTTTGTTTGTAAGTGTTTTCTTGCGATTTCTTTTTTTTTTTTTTTTTTTTTTTTTTTTGCCAGATTTGGTTTTGGTTTTGTCCCACTTGGATTGTTTTAACCTTCTCTTGCATGCCATAACACTTTTTCTTTAGTTTGCAGTAACCCGTTAAGTATCATGCTCAAATTGCAGCGAAACAGTAACAGCAGTTTCTCAAATCTCTCACGTATGGACAGCACAGTAACAACAGCTCATCACATGCATCCCTTGCATTGCTTCACCCTGTATCCCTCAGTCCAGTCACAGGAATCCCCAGAGGACTACACGCATACACATACCTACACACACAGACTCACATATAAAATGCACCACCAACAACCTGACATAAAGTAATAAAGGGAAGCCTTTATATTTGGTTCTCCAAACTGCCTTTGTTAATGGTTTTTCATTCACTTAAGATTTGTCTTTTTAATTTGAGATATTTTTTCTATGTAAATGTTCACATTGGAATTGCTATTGGTATTATTTTCATCATGACACAATCCAACAAAAGCTGACCTCACAAAATAACTGGACTGCCTAGCTGTTGGTTCTATTTTGCAGGGATAGTAAACAGGGCTGAGGCCCTGTTCTCAGCCTCTCTAGTAACATTAGCTCTATGTACTAAAACCTTATATCAAGACTATAACAATATATGAAAGTGCCTCTGTATTCCCTTCATGCAATTAGTAATAAACTTGACTTCAGGTTCTCTTCCCACATATAAGCTAAAGCTACAGGGAATGGTAGCGTTGGTGCATGTGGAAACCATTGGCCTAGGACAGATCTTTATAGAGGACTGCAAACTTTTTTTGTAAAGACAGAGAGAGAGAGATCTTATACATATATATTTATGATATATGCTCCTTTTTAACTTTTACTACACAAGCTGGTTGGCAGTCTAGTTATTTTCTGAACTCTCACCCCCCCCACACACAACCCGTTTCAGTAACATCACCTTACTGTTACCAGTATGGATCAAACGACACACGCCATCGCCATCTGCAGCGCAGCATTATAATACCTAGATGAACATGTCAAAAATCGACAGTAGGTTTGAAGAAAAAAAGTGTTTGTTTTTTGATGGAAAGTATTATTATTGAAAAATATGTGTCGATTGAGCCACGTGCAATGCATTGGGTAGATCATTGTGTTTGTCTGTTAGAGATTTTTAAGAAAGCTAAGAGAAAAGAGAAAAAAATGTATTTGTTTCAAGTCCGTAAGCTCCGGGACTCTAAACTAGAGGGCCATGAAAAATCCTAGTCTTTGTAAGTTGGGGGTATTTGTTTTTATTTCCTTTGTCTCTTTTTTAATGTTTTATGTGTAATCAGTTGTTTATAAAAATGTGGGAGGGCTGAAGGAAAAAAAAATCTACACAACTAGAGAAAAAAAATTCTCTATCATCAGATGAAAACTGGTGCTTTAACACTATAAAGTACATTCAGAACTATTGTAAATGAATGGTAATGAACAAAAATAACAGACCATTTAGGAAACAGCATTATTCCTCTCTCTATTTTTATTCTTCTTCTATTTGTATTGAGTGGGGGGAGAGGTTCCTATTCCTTAAGGTTGTGACACAAAAGGCATTTTGGTTCAACCTTTAGAAGAAAAAATACAAACCTATACTGTCAGAAAACTCTTCAGATAACTTACCCATGCACTGCCTGAAACTCACCAGCAAAAAACAAAACAACCCCCCCAATTTAACTCATTTTTATCATTGGCATAAACTCACGACAAGTTCCTCCCTGTTCTGCGGGAGATGCTTCACATCCAAGAACTCTTTTATTCCCATGATCACCTCGATATGTTTCTGACACTCGAGCAGGTTGTGTTGAGACCCACGTGCAAAGGAAAGAGTATTAGGTTTGACCTTCTGTCTCCTGTACAGATAACAGAAATAGAAAAGGGACGAAAAGTAGCTTAAAATCAGGCAAAAATATGAGGTCTGAACCATTTATGAAACAGGCAGCAAGGTGAGCCTCTCCCCTGTTCCACCCCCTCCTCTGTAAATGACTCTTATAGTGCTTGTGCTGTAGTGTATAGTTTCCCAGCAGTTAAAGGTTGTCCCTTAAAAGTGCCTTTTGTTCACAGACTCCATTTTGTAATCCAGATCGCCCCCTTTTTTTCGAAATGGCTCGAGGTAGCAGGTTGCCCCTGAGTGCCGCAAAGGAGGCAAAAGGTCGCCACCCATTCAGCATTCAGGGACAACTTTTTTCCCCTCCGCCTTCGAAATGAATCCCCTCCATTGTACCTCCCCTATATCCTCTCTTCCTTTTCAAAGCCGTATATATATATACATATATATATATAGTACAAAAGGAAACTGGTGTGAATTAGTTCTTTACTTTTTATTGATAAATGATGAAAAAAAAATTTGAAAAGGCAAAAAAACTTGTTCTCGTTCAGCTCTTGCTTTTTTCTTCCCCTCTGTCTCCACTGTCTGTTTTCTCTTAGACACTGGAGTAGTCTGTAACTGTGTGTCTGTCACTCTCCGTCTATCTCTCTCTCTCTCTCTCTCTCTCTCTCTCTCTCTCTCTCCTGCCCTCTCCGCTGTTGAGAGGGTGAAAAAAAAATTGCCGAAAAACTTTTGTCTGAGCAGAATGCAGTTAGCTCACATGTTATTCTTGTCTGTATGCTTCACATTGTATTACCATACCCATCTTCTTCAGCTTCTCCATTCAACAGCTAATGTAAGTGAACAAATTACGCTGACGGGCTTTTGGGGGTGTCCATGGGTGGGTTAGGAAGGGACGACAGGGGTTCAGGGGTTTTGGTTGAAGAGGTTCACGGAAACAATTGACGGGGTCAAGAGGGCTGGATAAACTGCTTTGGGATGTTGGAAAGGGGCTGCTTTGATTATGATAAGAGTTTGCTCTTTTGTTTTAGCTATTTATTTTTGACTTTGTTTTATCCCCCTCCCGCCCTTTTTTTGTTTTGTATCCTCTTAATTTGGATTTCTTTTTGCTATCATGATATGCTGTCGTTTAGGCTCTCTCTGAGGATGCCTTGGACTGTAAATGAAAGCTACAAGCACCTTATAACCGGACTTGTCCTGCACGAAGCTGAAAGAGGGGGGTTGCATTTCCAGGACATATCCCACATCCATTCAAACCAATCTTTTAAAGTGAAGTATTATTGTACATGGTGGGTTTCACACAGTGAAGCCCTCAGCAGTATTAGCCATTTATAACACACCAACCAGATAGATAAAAGCCAGCATGAACCTGATCTCTCAGATTTTTGAGGATTCAGGGAAGTCCCTCCATTTTTTGCTCCTCTGACCACCTCATGTTGGACTGCTCCGTGTCTTTGTTCTCTTGTTGATTTTGTTCTTTATCTTCTTAAGCGTGTATGGTTATTGGTGTATTAGGCAGCACCCTAGGCCCCCTGACTCCCAGCTCTTCTACGCCTCTGTCTACGCCCTCAGTGCAGCACCACTTCTTTGTGAGAACACCCCCAGAGCTCTAGGTGAAATGCATGTGTTAATTACAGTTTCTTTTCCATAAGAAGAAAAACACAGTTTGAGAAGAGCAGCACCTGATTGAATAAAAAGGATGTTCTTGACTGTACCATCTTGCTGTGCCATGTCTTTCTTTCTATAAACTGGTGACTCAAAGAATCAGCTTGTACTTGTCTTCTTATAACTAGTGTCGTATTACTATAAACTTTAAAAATGTGTACAGTTGTTCTTTTAAAACATTCTGATGACATAAGCAATCCTGGAGAACACTGGCACTATGTGCTGCATTCAGCTCTTCATCTGAAGTGAACCTGGGTCAAATCCAGATCAGTGTTAATAGAGCAGAGTGTTTTAAGAGAAATGTCTCAACTATTGGATTGATCGCAGAAATTTGCTCCACGGATTCATGGCTCCCACAGGATGAATTCTAATAACTTTAGTGATCCAAAGACTTTTCATCTAGTGCCATCATCCAGATAAAATTTTAATCCGTCACAGAGCTGCTAGCATTGCTGCAGACTCTGTGGCGCTGTAGACATCCTACATCAAGATTTTTAAAGCATTAACAACAAAGTACTTTCAAGTTTTCTTTGAAGCAGTAAAGCAAAGAAACAAGTATTCAAAGCAGGCTCAAGTTTAATTTATGGAAAGTGACAAAAACAAACTTTGGCCCAAATGTGCATTTAAAAAACAGAAATAAATGAGGTAATTTAAAAAATCTACAGCAATGTAATTGTACATTCAATGTAAGTAATCTAAGCTTAGAGGAAACACTAAAAAAAAGTCACACTCATAATTTTTTATATAAAAACCTGGGGAACTTAGAAGATGCACAGCAAAATAGAAATCTAAAAATTGAAGCTGTAAGGTTTAGGTCAAACTCTCTTAGTTGAATGAAAACATATCCTTGCCTGGTAAATGCCCACATTTTTCAAACTCCACAAAACTTGGAAGTCTCCAGAACCAAGACATTAACATATTCAAGTTTCCATTTAAATAATAAGTAGTGGCAACAATATATTTTCAAAAAGTGCTTTTAGTTTGTATAATTTATAATTTTGGGGTTATTTACAATCCTAAATCTTTTTTATAGATTTTTATGACTATGTCATTAAAATATATATATTGCTTAATCTCAGTTTGGCTCAGAGGTTCAGAGCGTTTCTCAAAGGCATCATAAAGTAAATGGCAAAAGTGTGTAAAAGGAAAGCTCTAAATTGTCTATTCAGCTGCAAGTAATGAGGATGATGATGACTGAAGGCTGAATAACATCTTTGGCCTGAACATAAAGCGATGTGCTCACTCAACAGTACCATGTAACAGTGTTTCATTACAGTTAAGAACAGCATTTTCAAGTACTGGTAAATGTGGATCTTGGTTTTTAAATAATTCAAGTACTTCAGGACCTCAGGTCCTCTGCAGTCTCATCCATCTGACTGTCTGCTTCATCTTGCAGTTCCGTCACCTTGAGACAGAAACAAAATTAACGGTTATATAATATGTTTTATGTGATATGGATCGTAAAAATCTGTATCTATTTTATCTACCTGTGGTCCATTCAGTGCCTGTGGTGAAGGGTCAGTTTCCTGCACTGGACCATAATCCATTTCACTATCAGGGGAACTGTCTTCTTGTCCTGGTGTTGGTGGAAACTGAGGTCCATTTTCCACTGGGAGCAGCGGTGCAGCTGGTGCATCCTGTATGTAGGGAAATTTCTCAGTCAGATCTTTTAAAAAGTCTCACACCAACATAACTCCAGATTGTGGAGGAGACACTTACCTCTGTGTCAGGTACAGTCTCTGATGAGGGACTTGTCTCTTGGGCTGGAGGGCTCTCTTTTGAAAAAAATGGTATTGCAGCATGTTCAGGGCGCGGTGCAGAACTGCTTCTAGCAGGCGGGTTTCTACAGGGTGGAGGAGGGGGTGGTGCAGGTGGAGGAGCTGCCTAAATGTATGAAGACTGACATTAGGGAAAGCCAAAGTCTCAATTTGTATCCAAGCTGGGCCCTGTTCCACAAGCCTGACAGTGACTGATTGGTCTATCTGGAGTTGAAACATGGTACTGGGGTTGTCTGTCCACACATTCAACTACATGGGTATCAAATGGGTATCATTGGTGGCTGGTCAGAAATGTCTCTTACAGTTGCACCTGGGGAATTTGGCCTCATGACGTCAGTATTTCTACGACCCTGCTTTTTCTCTGCTGACTAGTAAAACTTGAGCTGCTCGTCATTTAATAGCATTTTAAAGTAAATGTATACATTTGTCGACTGTTCACACAACAGAGATGAGCATGTTAGCTATCCAAGTGTAACAACAGTAAATGTCGCTACACAAAACTATCTATTACAGTGAGATAAATTAAACGTTTAGCTCTTGTTAAGCAGAACATGATTTGCCTCTTCCTCTTACCATTTTTCAGTCTTTAAGATTTCTCTGAACTCAAAAAAACGAGGACGAGACAAAAAAAACAAAATAACAGTACACGCGGGCTCCAACTTGTTAGACACACGAATTCCGCCCCCAGTACATCCGGAAATAATCTTCAGAATAAAAGCGTCAACATCATAAACGTTTTTTTTCTCCAACAGCCAAAAGCTGCCTCAGAGCCTCTGAAGTGACTGCTAACATTATTTGTGGCAAAGTCACAGAGCTCAGTTAAAAGTCATCATCATCTGCCAACCAACATCGATTATTTTTTTCCTGATATTACAGCTACACTTTATGTTGAAACTATAAACCATTCCGTTTAAATACATTACATTGATTAGCTCTGCTTTATTAAACTATAACCTGCATCTCAGGCTTTATTTGATTTTCCAAATTTCTAATGATGTTTTTATATTGTTCTGTATTATGTCGTATAAATACTATGGTAAACGGCAATTAAAGACCTAATATAAATTAATTAATTTAAAATTTAAATGGTAAAAATGTTCGTCTTTTATTCTGAATGTCGGCGGAACAGCTTATTTAAGGCGGAAGTCCGGTGTTTTACAACCTTACTGATGACCATTTCCGGTTAGTATTTTTTTGTAAACACTAGAAGGCAGCGAACGAGCCAAACAAACATTACGTCGTTGTGACAGTTAAATTTTATGTCACTTTCGAGCTCAGCAGTGGACTTTTATTCCCTCAACAGAGCGACTTCAGTCCTTCCGTCGATTTCCCGTCACGCTTTTCGCGCGAATGACAACAAACTAAGAGCTAACTAAGCTAACGCGAAGATCGTTCAGACGTTAGCTTGTTAGCTTAGGTCCTGCTGACGCTTGCTAAGTGTCTGTCACCCTCAGACTGAAGTGGACTCTCTCATGGTGGTCTCAGTTCAATGGGGAACTGTCTGTTTTCACAAGGTGCGGATGATCTGTCGCTGCTGAACGAGTCCGAGGGGGGCAGCCTGCCCGGGGAGCCTCCGCCGCCGTACCAGGTGAGCTGCTGGGGCTCAGGTTCAGTACAGCCCGGGGATTGAAGAACCTGTCACCGCCGTAGTTTTAATATGCACCTTATTATCATAAAGTCTACTACTAATCAGTCATTATAGCTGTCATACTGTTAGCTCTCAGAAATGTTCAATAACGGAATAACAGAAACCCTGGACGATGCTGTTCATTCAGGTTGGGATTTGTAAAGAATTTAATTTGAAGTTCTTCATTTATCAGAAATATACTATTGTGGTGGATTAGCTGGTAGAGGCATTGTCACAGTGCTTTACATTGAGAAGATTGGATGTAACTGTAATTAAAATGCAGACATTATTTAAGCTACATCTTAATGTATAATGCCCGTTCTGATTATGACGTCCAAAATCACAGACTATACCAAGGCTTGAACAACAGTCCTTTTTTATCATCATTACTTGTAAGATGGCCTTTCCCCTGGTGTTGACAGAAGTGCAGGCCCATTGCATATTGGATGTCCTCTAAATGACTTTTAAAACTTCAAATCAAACTTACATAATCAGTTTGACAAATATGAGTAACAAGGTCAGCTTCAGAAGTCAAGTATCTGTCAGGCCTCAAAGCAAAGGTACCATTGACACATCCAAAATGATCCATAGATGACACAGGTTGGTTTCTGTTCCTTTTTTCCCCAGGAGCGTTCCCAGCCCCTCCCAGTGTACCACCCCACTCCAGGTGAGAGTCGTCTGGCTTGCCAGCTGACCGAGGAGGAGCAGGTCCGTATTGCCCAGCGAATCGGTCTCATCCAGCACCTGCCCAGAGGCATCTTCGACCCGGGCTCCGACCCCTCTGACAAGAAAGTGAAAGAGTGAGTGTAAAATAGGCAACACTCATCACATTGTTTGTTTCTTGTGCTGCTCTTCTTCTTCCGTTTTTTAAATTTACATATTGTTTTAATGAAACTCAATAGACTGGGTTAACTTTATTACCTTTAAATAAAGCTGTAGTCTGAGCCTGTGGATAAATAGGTCAGGATGGGATTATGTCGTGCTTAAATTTTTACAACACTTGTTGAGGTTTTATTATTTTATTATGCTGTATATTGTATCATAGTCTAAGTGTGTCTGAAAATGTGTATAACCGATTAGCCTGACCTCATTTTGCAGACATTATCTTGGTATTTAATGAGATAGGATTTATACTGTCTCTCTCTGCTCCAGGTGTGTGATCTGCATGATGGATTTTGAGTACAGCGATCCCATTCGGTTCTTGCCCTGCCTTCACATCTACCACGTGGATTGCATTGATGCCTGGCTGATGCGCTCCTTTACCTGCCCCTCTTGCATGGAGCCGGTAGATGCAGCCCTGCTGTCCTCTTACGAAACCAACTGAGCAGCCCCATGATGGCTGCTCCCGCCTAAAAGTAACTGCACCTTTTTAGCCGAAACTGTCCTAGCTGTTCAAACAGGTAGCCCAGGTGATGTGGCATTATGCAGATGTTTGGAGGGTTCTTTAGGATGCAAGCAGATGTTTAAAAAGCTGCGCCCTACAGTACATTGCCTAGGTCTGATATGCACCTATTTGGGCTTTGGAAACTCTTTGCCTTTTACAGTAGGACAACGTGCCAAATCAAACTAGATGAAGAATATGAAAAGCTGTACACGTAGCAAAATATTACTGCAAAGTAATTTCACTTTTGTATGACTGACAGTCTGTTTTAATTTGTGGTTTTTATGGTAATTAGATGCATGTCACAATGGAATTTACTTCCCCTTTCAAGACGTAATGTGCAATATGTCATATCAATGGAGAAAATTTAGGAAATTTGTCTTGGCATCATTGTTTGTCAAAAAATTCAGTGAAAACATAAAGTGGCCTTGAATGTCACAAAAACACAGGCCTCTCTACTGATATGCAATCAACAAAACACAGAAAAATAGGATTCCTGAACAAAGATATGCTATGAGGTCCCATGACCATTTATGTTTATAACACCATGAGATAAAATGGTGTCATTTCAACTTTTGAAGATTGAATCTTTTTTTTTTTTCGTTAGAGTCTTGTTGTCTGTACTGTAGTGTTTTTCCTTTGAAGCTACTTTTATTAATGTTGATTTGTTTTGGGGTTTTTTGCCTTTCCACAAGATGGATCCTCTTCGTTGCTTTGCCTTGAGTTTGTGCTCTCTGTTTTGTTTTAAAAATCAGTCCTTGGGTTGTCTTTTTTTATTGTTTACCGTCAGTAACATTTACAAAGACAAGATATGCTGTGCAATCCCCCTTAAAGCACCTTGGGATACCCCTCATCTGGCACTCTGTAGCTCGTAGATTTCCTAGATGATTGTGAGTTTTGATATGTGTGTATGTGTTTTTTTTGAGGGGATGGTGGGTCGAGATTGGCATGTTGAGGTAATATTGTGATTTAACCCTTTCAGTTGTAAGCCTTGTTGTAGTTACCTCTGTTTTTCTAGTTTGAGGATGTTGGGTTTTGTGTTGTGTTGATGGCCTTCTTACAGCAAGTGATGCATTTCTAGAGCTCCTGGGTCTGGTCAAACAAAATGCTTTTACCATTGGGTATTAGACGTGCGCTGTCTGATACTGGCAGCATAATGAAAGAGAAGCTACGTTAGAAATGTATCTTGAATGTAAAGCATTACATCAGCTTTTAAACATCTGGACAGTATAGGTGAAAAGAAGAGGACATTTCTGATTTACTCAGGCTGCTGTGCCTTTTAAGGTTGAGCTAAGCCAATTCCTGTGAAGTACAATCATTTCGGACATGACTTTTGGTTTTCTTGTAGTTGTCCTCTAGGGGGAGACAGATACCAGCACTGCACTGATTTGTGTCACTATGAAATAGGCCGAGGATGAAGCCAGACATTTTCTCTGGCTGCTGTTAACAATCATTTTGCGTTTTAATTTATAATGTGTGCCACTCGTGCACATATTTTAGGAAAATCATTAAACCACAATAAAAGTGGATACCACATTTTACACAAGTATCGTGTTGTTTCTTTATGCGTTAAAGACCAAGAGGTAATGGTTTCTTTTTGTTTTGGCTAAATCATCAGCTCCATTATCTTACATGAAAGCTAGCTGAAATTGATTGTGACAGGACACGGTCACACAACAGCTGGAACACTGTTTAGTGACTCCAGCTGATGACAGCTACCAAATGTGTTCAATGAAATGACTAACAAGTTATTTGTGACAACTTACTGTGCAGTGAGAAACATGCAACATGAACAGAGACTAATTTATACATAGATCAGTCTTGGATATAGTGTAGACAGACAGTTCCCTAACACATAAATAGATGAAACAGTAGTGAAAATGGTTGTTCGTAACAGCGTTCATTTCAGAAGGTGCAAGCCTGATGAAAATAATTCTGCATGTTGTAGATGGATCACCAGCAATTGTGTTCATTAATTGTGCAATTGTATGAACTGGGAATCTTTCCCAGTGTTGTACCAGGGACCATTATAACACCAGGGGCCAAATGAACAGCAGGCACATGGTCGGGTGCCAGAACATTAGTGCAAATGTCATCCAGCTGGACCCTGAACATGAGCAGTGTCGCACCCATTACAAGAAAACAGTATGCATGAGCAGTGCCAATAAAGTGCAGACGAATACTAAACACCATTACAAGAGAAAGAGCACTTTCCTTCAACAGTAGAGTTTATTTAAAAGGTAACATATTTACAAATTTAAAAGTACACATATTGCACAGTTTAATGCACACTGGATAACAGTGCTGGACGGAACATCGTTACACTCAACTTTCACGAATGCATATTAAAAATGGTTTTCAGTTAAATTACAAAAAAAATATTACGCACTATTATGTCATTTACAGACCATAGAATCAGGTTACACTTGTTAAAAATCTTACAGTACAAAACCAAAGAGCTTAAAACCTTAACAAAAATACATAGTATTTCCTGTTGTGTATCTTCTCTAAAGAGCATAGATTCCCATACTGACTGTGGCCAGAGCCACAAAAATTCCCAGGACCATCCTGAGCAGTGGGATAGCTTTGATTATGGTCCCATCGATCTGGAGCGTCTTTGCTGGTTGGGAGTGTGTTGAACAACTCTGCAGCTTGTTTTCAGTGACAATCAGCATCTTCTGCAAATCATCAAATACCTGTAAAACCAAGGAAAGAACATCCATCAGCTGCTTTTGGCTTTAAAAAGCAACTGCAAGAGCAAAGGCCAGTATTGTAAATCCAGCTGCCCTCAAAGTGACATTTCTGTTTTAAGGTTTCTCTCTCTGCGTAGCCGTCAGCGCTCTGTACCTGAATGTTGAACTCGAATGCTCTGACAGCCTCCTCCAGCACGCCGTTCCTCTCCTCCTCCGTCAGCTCCACGCTGTTCATTCGGCTGCGATACAGCTGTTTGAACAGGTTGGGGCTGGACACACCGGGGAAGGCAAAGAACGACAGACCCTCTCTGCTCTTCAGCCCCAAGGACTTCTGGGCGATTCGACCCAGGACCTGCCCTCCAGATAGGTCGCCTAGGTACCGAGTGTAAGCATGGGCAACCAGGAATTCAGGGTTTTCTTTACCAATCTGAAATAAAAGAGCAGGGATGAAGAATTATTTTAGTATCAAACAGCAGAGAAACTGTGTGTATGTATGTATGATACAACAAAACATACTTGTCTGATTCTGTGGCAGTATCTTTTAGTGGCTACGGGGACAACAATCTTCTCTCTCCAGTTGTGGCCATAGAAGTATTCAAGGTCTTTCTCGATGGCCTCCAGCCTGGCAAGTTCAGCTGGGAAGAAAATGGGTGCAACACCAGGGTGGCTGGAGTTCCTGTCCAGCTCTTCCTCCAAGGCCTGGTAGATCTCATACAGCGAGCACAGGAGGAGCTGAAGAGGAGGAGAAGAGGTGGTGTTAGACAAAAAGATCACAGTAAACAAAAAGGTATGAAAAAGGTATCCGATAAAAATAGATTTAAAATATGTTGGGCTTTACTATATTACCTTATACTGTTGTAGGGTGACTTGTCCCTTCTGGAAGCTCAACATCAGCTCTGTGTTTTCAGCTCTGACGTGGCTCTCCTTTGTCACCTTTTTGATTTGTTCTGACAGATCCCTGCAAAAACAAAATGAGTCATCATAAGTTCAGACTCGTTGATTTCTGTCCAAGCAAAAGCAGGTACTTTCCGAACGCTTTGGTCAAGTATAGGTTCAACGCAAGTGACATAAAAGAGCAAAGGGTAAGTGAGAGAGGCATGAAATGAACATAGAGAACACATATTCCAAAGTACAGAAGACACTGTTACTGTGACACCTAAAGATGTTTATCTCCTGTAGGCAACGTGCAGCAGATAAACCGTATCTGCATGACAAACTGACTTTTGGATGCTGCAGCACGAAGATTCTTACATTTTGAACGCAATAATCTGAGAGGGTTTCATGGACAGTGTTGTGCAAGTTACTTTTAAATGTCTGCTTCAAATCTCTTATTAATGCAAACATAGCTATATTGTTTTAGTGTAGCTGTGGCACAGTGTGGGACAAGATACTGTCCAATTTTATCCCTGCACTGATGGAGTTATTAATACTCCCAACCACCAGAAGGCAGCAACCACTACCATTCCTACCTGTAAACTACACTTGTATTATGTTGTTTGTATTGTCTTGGTTAGACATAGAATTTGGTTGAAGGCTCTCTCGATGTGTGATGTACACGCCAACTGAGCCTTGCTACGGTTAATAAATACTTATATTTAATGAACCAAAGTTTCTTCAGTTTATATCAGAAACATGAAAGAAACATAATGGATCATGCATCTAGGATGAATAGCAAGCTCACATTGCCTGAACTGTCTTGAATTACATTAAATAAAAGGCTGAAAAATCTGGGTTATAGGCTGCATTTGTCTGCTATCCTCTATTTTCACATGAGACGAAAGTGACACGTAAGTAACTGTAAAAGCATTTATTTTTAATTAGTTACATTTCTAGTTAACCACCAAAACCTCCCAACACTGTTCATGGATGAATAAGAATTTAGAGAATCAATAAATCACAGCAGCTCATTCTTACCTGTCCGTCACCTGCTCTGCTGTTGTCTGAGTCTTCTTCTCTGTCTCCATTGTGGCCCTGGAAAAAGTTAAAATGTCAGAGAAGTGCAGGACATAAAATAGGAATAGGAAACATGTCAGAAAGAGGTTATGAAATTCAAACAAAAAGAGCAATTTAAATATTGTGTTTTACTCACCGGTGTGGATGGAGTTGTATAGATTTGGTGGTTTGGTCTATGCCCACAGCTCAGTTTAGTCTTCTCTCTGGATGTCCAGTACAGTTTGTGCTTTGTATGCCAGCAGTATTCTCCTCCTTTTATATGATCCTTCTCTGTCTCCTCCCTCCAGCAGCTGAATGAAAACAGGAACTCTGCGTCACCAAACCACAGCTAAACATGATGTGGCAACATCAGCAGAAAAAACAGTAGGAGGGACTGAGAGTTAACGTGATGCAGCAACTATGAGAGCAACTTGGAAAAGTCCTGGGCGGGGGGGCTTAGCGTGAGTCAGGAAGTTTTAGTGCTGCCCTGGAAAACCAGAGGGAGGAGGACTGAGTGCTAAACATGACAGAGCAGCTTTGAAATTCCAAAGTTGACCCAGAGCAGAGGAGGAGCGACTCTAAACATGACTGTGAGAGTTTGTGGAACCAAAGAGGAAGTGTTGAAACCCTGACTAATGGTGCAGAGAAAACTATCACATGATTGTATCACCACAATAAACCAGAAGTTATCAGTTATCAGAAACATGAACAAGTTGGACCACATTACCAGATGACTGATACTTCTCTGAAGGTTCCCATGAAAAGAAAAAGTTTCGGTAGAACAAGAGGAAACACTGAGAAAGTAGAGCAGATATGTTGATAATTATGTTAAAAGATATGGTTGCTTTCTATTATAAATTTTTATTACTTTTTTAAAACTATCCTAAAACCAGGGATAAAAACTATTAGGATCAGAGTTATACTGTTATTGATTAAAAATTTAAGCCAACAATTTCAACTGCCAAAAAACAAGTCAGGTTCAAGGTTTGATATTATTAGAACTCTGTGCAATGTTTACCCGGTCTGTAAATAGATTAACATGGTGGGATTCATGCTTTTTAAACAGCTCTCAGGTCACATCTTACTTGACTGTCTGGTTCTTCACCTGCTGCATGTCTCAGTTATGACTTGTGCTTTTGTTACAAGCTATGAGAAATCTAATACTGCTAAAAGAATAAACACAACATGGCCAAAAGTATGTGGACAACTGAGCGTTACACCTTTTGTGATTGTTGAGCATCTCATTCTAAAGTTTTGCATTAATATTACTGCTTTTGCTCTTCTAGGTAAGATTTTTTTTTTTGACTTGACTAAAATATGACTGGGTGTTGTTGTGTTACGATTTCTCTTAACTGGACATAAGGGTCCAAAGTCAAACCACAAAAAACAGCCCTGCACCAAAAGTACACAAAAGTGTTCAAGGTTGTTTACATATTTTGTCCATTAAAATTAATTACTCCCATTATGTAAAGGCCAGCATGAAAATTATTTAACATACACGTTATTTTCATTTAATAGATTTGACACAGAAATGTATAAATGAATGATTCTAGTGAAGTTTTATTGTAAATTAGGGAAATTTTCTTAATTCTTAGACATAAAATATCAAAGAGGATGATTTTAAGTGAAACGTGGGTGACATAACTGTTCTGCTGAGTCAGCTGCAGGAGACAATAATAATCAGTCATCTATTAAGTCAATTAACTCTCAAGCTTAACGTGATTCAGCAGACATGCGCAGAGAGAGACCGAGAGGAGAAGCGCTAAACGTGAGTCAGCAGTTTTTTTCCTCCACAGATGACTGAGCGACGTGATAGAGAGACAGTGAGTTTACAGAGACTAGCAGCGAAAACTTGGCCTGAGTTCAAATTTTTATTTAACTTACTAGCTCGTTGGTCAGTCGAAAAAACGGATATGTGCCAAACAAAAGATGAATTGAATCAATGTTTGCTTTTAACCAAGTTTCAGCCACGAAGTTACGTCAACTGTCGCTTTAACGTTAAAACGTCGAGGACAGACGTTGAACTTGTAACATGGCGACACTTAGTTAACTGTTGTGTTCACTCACAACTTCATCCGCCTGTTTTCATTTATTTTCGAACTCAAACTCAACCGAAAGCTTAACATTAGACTGCCTTAAGTTTGCTCCGTATTATTAGCAACATTAAAGCCAGACTGTCGCGTATTTAGGTACAACTGAATTATTGTTGATAATTTTTTACGTTAGCAAAAACTATACCTAGCAAGCAACAGCTAGCTTAACACTAAGTTAGCTAGTGCCTCTATTTTGTTTGCCGTGTTCAGTAGTGGGAAAAAACATTCAGGCCCTTAACTTCAGTAAAAGTACTAATACCACAGTGAAAATACCCCACTACAAGTAAAAGTCCTGCATTCAAAATGTTACCTAAGTAAAAGTATATAAATATCATCAGCAAAATTTACTTAAAGTATCAAAGTAAAAGTCCTCATTCTGCAGTAAAAATGTTTTACTATTATGTCTGATGTTTTTGGATTAATATTACTGCTCCATTAGTATGTTGCATTTTGCTGCTGTAGATGTTTAATGTTGAGACAGTTTTAACTACTTTATATACTATTGGATAGTTTCACCTACAGCAATGCATCATATGATATAAGACCATCATATGTTTGTAGTGTCATACTCTTCATGAGCTCAGCAAAACAGCTCTGCTTTCAGCTTTGTGACTTTGTACTTGTGCATTTTGTAGCTAATGTAAGAGGGTTTTTGAACAGTTTATTTAGCTTAAGAAGTAGGAGACTTTTCTCAACTCAGGAAGGAACACTTAATCCTTCAGTTTGTGTGTGTGGTTTTTGCTGGAGGGGTATTAAAAAGTTTCATCTGAAAAGTAACTAGTAACTAAAACTGTCAGACAAATAAAGTGTAGTATAAAGTACAATATTTACCTCTGAGATGAAGTGGAGTAGAAGTATAAAGTTGCATAAAACTGAAATATTTTATATATTTATTATTATATATTCTTGGTCTGATATTAATCTTAACAACAAATAGGACCAGACATAGCTTCAAAATAAAGTACATCACTGTTGAATCACTGTTCCCTCTTGTCCCTGGTTGTGTAGATGGATGGTGAAGAGGGCCTAGTGAGTGGATGCAGCCAGAGTGAGAAGAAAAGGCCCTACAAAGACTTAATGATGGAAGAGGAGGAGCTGGAGGAACCAGATTCGGATTTAGAGGAACGTAGCCCCAAGAGACTTTACAAGGTGGACTGCACTGGAAGTTAATGAAGGAATGTTGGAGAAATTGTTGACTATCAAGTTTTAAGAGTATCAACAGTTGTGATTAGGGGTGCAACAAATAATAGATGTGATATGTTTTGACACAGTGTCTTGGCATGTTATTGATACATTGGCATTCATATAGTGCTCTGTTGCGATGCCACAAGTGTGTTCTTAACTGCAGGTAGTTGGACTCTGAACTGTTCTGTTTTGTAGCACTTTGAGGCAGCCCTTTGTCAGTTTATGGCAGTGTGTGTAAAATAGGCTCAGACTATGCAGTTTGGTGCACACTGTTCTATTTAAGCCATCTATAAAATTT
Organism: Holacanthus passer; assembly: GCA_025331565.1. Lineage (NCBI taxonomy): Eukaryota > Metazoa > Chordata > Actinopteri > Pomacanthidae > Holacanthus > Holacanthus passer. The sequence goes on along the minus strand of JAFREQ010000050.1, from coordinate 4,039,352 downwards.
TGTGAAACAGACAGCTATTGTAGTGCACTAAATAAATACAATATATTATTGATTGAAAACTGATCTCTGAAATTAGGTGCTTGTTTTCATTATCAGTTAATGTTACACATTATAGATAACTGTATTGCAGTTATGTCACTATTTTGGATGTTGTGATTCATGTTAATTCCTTGCTCCAGTTGTGGTCACTTATTATTCACCTTTTTTTAGGAACCAAAAGACTTTCTCTGCAAGAAAAGGCAACACAGTGGTAAGGTGCTTTTAACATAACTGAGTGTGTTTACCATGTGTCAACTGTGTTGGTAAGATAAGATATTCCTTTATCCGGCCCACAACGGTGAAATTTACAGAAACAGTAACTGAAGGGTTTTTTATATTGTAACTCTCACAAGCCTCACAGCCAGAGAAACGAAGCTGTTCTGTAGTCTGGTGGTGCGGCAGCAGATGCTTATTTCACTTGCCAGATGGCAGCAGGGTGAACGGGCTGTGGCTGGGTGGATATTGTCTTTTAGTATCCTTTGGACTCTGCACAGACACCTCACCCATATCAACAATACTTGGTAGATGGATACCAGTGATGTTGTTGGTGGTTTTAATCACCTGCTGCAGAGCCCTTGTGTGTTGGACTGTGCACATCCCATGCCATTTTTTGATGTTTCCAGTCTTGAGGATACTTTCTGCTGCTCCTAAAAGTTAACAAGAATTTAAGAAATAGTTTCTTAAAGAAATACAGTCGTTATGATGGATGATGTTTGTGTGATCTAAAGGTGCAGAAAGGACACGTCATAAGATGAAGATGGTTAATGGGATAATCATCTGTTGTTTAATGTGAATACATGACATATTGTAGGTAATAGTAGAGGTGAGCCTGAACTTTATGGAGCAGAGTCCTCTGGCTTCCTCCCTGCTTATCCAGTCTGTGTGCCTCGAGACAGTTGGGGAATAAGAGAAGAAGAGGTGAGAGAATGGATGGGATGAAATAAAGAACTTGGGATTAAGTACATTTTACTCTGTCAGGTTAAGTTTGGCTGTGGGAACATCGATACTTTTATCCTTCCCGTATGTACTCATGACTAAGAAGTAAACTCTCTTTCAGGATGTCCGAGACAAGTTGTTGCATTCATGTTGCACAGCAGAGGGCAGCATTGATCAGGTAATTATCCCATATGTTGTTCAAGGTTTGTTTCTACTCTCACTTTTTCTCATCATCATTTTTCTACCTTTCTGGTTTTCCCAGGCAAGTCCAAGCTCCATGTTTGAGTACTGGGTGTATCTAGAGAACCAGCACAACATGGCAGACTGTCCCATTAGCAGAACTCTCACCCCTCCTGCCATTCCAGTATCCTGCAGATCCAGTCCATTCATACCTGTTCCTAGTTCAGTGACAGCTTCATCAGCTAGCTCTGTAGTTAATCCCATGGTATGTAGCCCCATGACTGACACCTGTAGTCCCAGTTCCATGTGCAGTCCCACCAGTTCAGCCTGGGACACTGTCGGATCCACATCCAGGAGTCCTGACTGCTCAGACCAGGATCCTGTCAGTGCTGCAGCTCACCTCCATCTGCTGGGGGAATCCTTGTCCCTGATTGGACACCATCTTCAGGAGACAAATGTGAGTATATTCAGTGCAGAAAATACATAATTTTATTTTTGATTTCTAATGAATACTGGTCTGGGATGCTTTCTTTGATATTATGAGCATATTATATAGATAATAAAGAGGCTGTGTCTTCAATTGGATATCCATATTTTTAATCTTCCAAATCATGACGTAACCCTAATTAAGTGTTGCTTAATGAACTCTTACATGTTCTTTTTCTGTTTGCCTTTTAAACTGACAGATGAGGTGTGTTATGCCTGCAGGGCACAGTGGTCCATTAAATTATTGTGTATTCACACATTACCAGGTATCCAGGGTCGACAAGACTAAACTACTGCCAGAAAGTCCATGGGATTTAGGTACAAAGATACAGTATGAGTGCAATAGGGGTAAACCTGTTGCTGTTGCTGATGGTGTGCACTTGTTTTATAACATGATTTGATTTTCTTTTGTCTATCAGGTGCACAGTAGACAAAATATGGTTTACAAGATTTTTAAATTGAGCAACATTAATATGTACCAAAAAATGTAGTATAAGTCAAAGAACATTTTGAAAGCTTTAAAATTATTCAGGCCTAGAACTCACAACACTTGACTGGTTTGTCTGCTCCAGTTTTGACATTAACATGTGTCTCTACATGACTACAAGTATCAAGAAGGGCAGGTTTCATTTAGCCTCTAGAGAACATAAAGTATATTAACCTCATTGAGATAATAATAGCAGTTAATGATTGCCCTTCTTGTGTCTCTGCAGAAAATGGTGAGCGTGTCGAGTAGCTTGTCTCTGCTCTTGGACTCTCTGCTGTGTGCCTTGGCTCCTCTGATCTGTCTCACCACAGAGATACCAGAGCTGAGGAGCTGCACAGAACACACACTGGTGAGACATGCAGCCACTTAACAGAGCATTTACACCACATACACTCTGTTCATATCTACAAGCATGCACACAATTTAAATGATTGTTCTGCCAGTATGTTATGTGTTAAGGAGGAAACAACTCTTTTTTTATCATCCTTTTTTAAGGCCCCCACTCTGGAAAACATTGCCTATGTGATGCCCGGGATGTGAGTTATGATAAGGACTCCACTAGCTGTACACAGCACATATTCATATGCTGTCAGACACTATAGATTACTTTATACTTGAATCTATTTTGTTCTAGAAGAATATTTGCACTATAAAGATATTTTTGTTTTAGTGAAAATATGCAAGTTAATGTAAATATAGTCTTTTTCTTGTATTGGTTGTTCAGTTAAAAGATGTGTGTGAAGGCTGAATTATGAAAAATAATAAAATATAAATTTGTATAAGTTCATTTTAAGGCATATAACTGTATCTTTGACACCGCTGGTGATAAATTTGACTAGATATGACGAGTTGTCACAGAAGCTTCTGTTTAATTTCTCTGAAATAGAAGTGCATAGTTTCCAGGTTGACGACATTATCCAATAAGCTAAGAGTGGCCGTGTGTGTGAGTTGATGTTTTCAAATTTTGCTCACAGTTTATGTGCATCCAAACCTACAATTCTGCAACACAACCAAATAAATAAATGAATGACTCACCACACATTAGCACTTAAGTCATTATTGATGAAATGTTATTGCCAGACAATTTTATAATGAGGTATGTGTAATTATGCTAAAAATCAATAAATTCAACATCTGTTTATAGATAATAGAAAACTCACAGACTCGAAAGAATTGAAGCCTGAAGCTTTGAGGGTGTCACACTAAGGAAGATTAAATGGCAACGTGTTAGTTTGTGAATGCCCATCCATATGACACATAATGCAGTGTTCCTCTATGATCTACTTTCCATTGCTAACTTGCCATGTCTGTGACATTCCCTCATTCCTGATTAGGGACGACAACTGCAGTATGTCAAAGGTATATTTCACCACTTATCAACCTGAACGACTGTGAACCCTGAAGCTCATCCATGAGTTTTGACACTTCACAGGTGTGGTAGATATAACTAAGGTAGAATGATTCAAATGTGCCCCGGGACACACCTCCTCCACCCAATCTTGGAATGCTTCGCAACCTGCAAACAAAGGAAACCTGTTGTGCACGCAAAGAAATATTTACAAGTGCGTTCATGCGTGCATGTGTTCAGATTGGGAGTGGTGAGACTGGTAGCTCCCAGGGAAGAACCTCACCTGCACAGGCACATTTTAATAGTCGACATGTACTGAAGTTGTCTGGATGAGAGACATAATTCAGCGCCAACTGAACAAACAGAGCATACAGAGAAGACGGTACATAAACACAGCTTCAGAGACCTCAAACAGTTGAGTAAGTATGTTTCTTATTGTTTGATTAATATAGCTATTTACGAAACTACTAATTATCCGAGTATTGAAGAGAGAGTTTACCTGAAACAGCAAATTGTAGGTTATTCGTGATCATGTCAAGTTTCTTGGCCATGTTACTTTGTGGTATCAAGTAATTTACAGATCTATGTAATGTTAATACGATCTGTGTGTAGGTCTCAGAAAATGATTTCCAGTGTTATTTGAGCTTTGACAAGGCAAAACTGGTGTCTGTTGTCCAGATACGCTCTTTTAAAAATACTTTTTTTTTTTAAAGTATTTGTAAGATACTGCTCTGTTGTATGGTGCCACATGTTCAGTCCTTATTTTTTGTGCTTTTGTAGGTGGATGTGTTTCGTGTATGTTTGTGTTTCAGTCCAAATATATAAGACCAGACAGAATGTAGTTGGGCAGGACTGTTGAGGTGTGGCGTATCGGGCATCCTGAGAAAAAGAGATTTAGTTACTAAAGGTTCCAGTGAGATGAAAGCGTCATGTAAGAGCATATTTTTGTTAACTCATGCACAACAGGTGAGAGGATGGAGTGAATGTGTAGGAAAGAAATGTGAGGCTCAAAGGAAACTATTGGGAAAACAAGCAGTCAGAAGAGACTCAATCATACACGTTGACAGATGAAACAGACAAGAGTGATGAAAACCTTCATGTTTATTTTTATTAGTCATTCCTGGACTCACCCTGTCCACATATCAGATGTCAGATTAGATGATTTAACTTATACCCAACCTGTCCCATCTTCAGTTTTTCCAGTTGTATTTGCATGTGGTTTCATCTTCAGCTCCATCTGAAGTGAAACCTCTGCTTAAAACCACAGGTATGAACACACAGTGTCAAAGCGCGCCTTTGCTTTTGGTTGGTTCCTGTAGCGTCCTACCAAATGGAACCAGTAATCACTGGCACTGACTTTCAGCAAGCCCATCTGACCCCTTCCTCTGTCTTTCTCTCTTTCTAGCTATGAGTGACTTGAGCGGGAGCGACTACGGGTCCTCATCCCCAGAGCTCAGACTTGTTCTTCTGGGAAACATTGGATGTGGAAAGACGTCCACAGCAAACACTGTCCTGGGCGAACTGTCCCCCACCTCTCCCGATGCCAGGAGCTGCCAGCTGCGACAGGGTTCCTCTGATGGCAGGAGTGTGACCCTGGTGGAGGCACCCAGGTGGTACTGGACCGGTGGCAAGATGGAGAACAGCGTCAGGATGGAGACGGAGCGAGCAATGACCCTGTTAGCTCCAGGCCCACATGCTATTTTGTGGCTGGTGCCTGTTAGTCAGTTCACAGAGGTTGGTTATATTCCCTGTCAGCTCTTTTTGGCATTATTGCTCATTTTCTCATACAATCATCATTGACATCTTTTTCAGTTTTAAAAGTAAAAAAAATAAAATTTCCTGATCTCTATTCATTCATATCCGTTGACAGTAAATTTAGTAATTAAAGTCCCAGCATTAGCCCTAATAATAATTTTTTCTCCTTGTCTTTCCCTGGTGTTCCAAGATGGAGGCTCGTGTGCCTGCAGAGCTGGAGGAGGTGTTTGGGGAGGAGGCGCTGGATCACACCCTGATCCTGCTGACCTGTGGGGACTACTTGATGGGAAGAAGAGTGGAGGTATTAGAGTTATACGCTCAGTCACTGTGAGGCGCTGACATATACATTTCAAGTCCTCTTGATTTTTGTATTTTTAAAGTCTTGCATACACTTTGGCACCATGCACACAGGACAGAAATGTATTTTTTGGAATACAAACGCTTACTCTTGGTTTAGTCAGTACAGGACTTTGCTTGCCACCTTCTTTACTGTCTGCTATCTTATCTGATTTTAACCAGTGATTTTGATGGGGATGAATTTCAATGAGTTATGTATTTAGTTAAACGAGTTGGCCAATCTTTTGACACAGAGATAAAATAAAAACTTTTCAGGTTTAGGTTTTGTAAACTGCTTTCGAACAACGATGCATCATTTTGTGTCAACTGTTTTTCCTCACCATTCACTATGTCCAATTTGGACTAATCAGCTGCTGTTTCAAGCCGCAATCAATTGCAAATCTAATGTAAATTGTTTTCCACAGGAATACCTGCAGACAGAACACCCAGGCCTGAGGCAGGTAATTGAGTGCTGTGGGGGGAGATACCATGCCATCAATAATCGTCAGCAACAGGACAGGGAGCAGATCCGTGAGCTGCTGGAGAAGGTAAGAAGTCAGCACAAAGAACAATTAACAGAGTAAACTTTGCACACTTGTTATAGCAAGTGTTTTGTCTGTTGTAGTTTTTTCCCCAGCAACACCCTGTTTCACACTCACACCCAACTGTCGTCAGGACCAGTTTTCATGGTTTAGGCTGAACCCTGACTGACATGGAATTCATTCCAAAGTGGAGATTCACTGCAGGAATTAGGACATGCACTATTACTTTTCTCATTTGTATCTTTTTTACTTCTCGAAATAGCTTACGTTTTCCTTGAACATTTCCTCTTTCAGATCAATGAACGGAATGTTCAGAATTCACGTTCACATTAATTCAACTTTTTCATATCATTCATACTTTTTACATAATTGCAGCTTTAAGTTTCATGCAATTTTCAACCCTTGTCAGATTTTTACTTGTGTGTGACGTGAAATGTTGGTGGTATGATAGTGGGTAACATAACAGTTAGAGGGGAGAGAAGCTGTAAACTAAACTGCTAAAAAAAAAAACTTTCTTAAACTTGCTCTCATTCCCACACATTCCACTCTTCATCCATTCATTTTACATTAAAATGTATGGTGCTGGTTCTACACATGTAACTATGGAATCAAGCAGATTTGTATATTCAGCACTGTGAGTCTCAAAGAAATTTCAGGAGGGAAGAAGAAACAGCTACTTTCTAAACTGCTCCTGTAGCTGCTTCTTCATACAATGTTAAGTTAGCAATCCCACATACATTCGATATCCAGCATTCACACCACAATTCCTCCAGAAGTTGCTTCTCTAGGTATAAAATGTGACACTGTAATTGTAAATGTGAATGTGGGGGGCATTTCCTAACTGTTTGTTTGTTTATGTATTTATTTTTCTGACAGGTAGACAGTATGGTGAAGAAAAACGGGGTATACTATATGAAAACAGCCCAGGAGAGAGAGCTGGAGAAACAAATGAAAGACAGAAAGCAAGAACTTATGGAACGTTACAGAGCTCAAAAGGAGGAGAGAAGAGAGACATTCACTTCAACACGCATCCCCAACACGGAAACACAGAGGAGTGTCGATAGAGGAGAGGAGTACAGCACCGCCTTGCACAGGAGAAGAGAAGAGAGGGATGCGATAGAGGGACGAGTGAGTGTGAGCCAAGTGTCTAACGGGCTTCATTCAACCCCAGCACCAGAGCGACAGTCATATTCAGAGCCACATAATGACAGGCAGGTGAAGAGGACACCCAGTTTTGGACTAAATGAAGGTAAACACCAATAGAACATGGTACTGGAACCCGGTTTTGTGCCTAATGTTTTTTCTGCTTCACAATGTAAAAGAAGAAAAATGACTGAGTAGAAAATTAACAGAACTCATGTTGACTGTTATTCCTCTGTAGATGGAACTCTACTCTCACAAATTTCTGAGGCTAAAACATCTCCAAAAGTGATCAGTACTTGTAAGTCACAGGATCTCACTGACTCATATTAAAAGTTAACTTCGAGGATATTTGATATAATAAATAATTTTTAATTTTCCATATTAAACTCCACTTTCCATCCAATTGTTTTCAGTTCACCACAGAATCAACAGCTCTGAAGAGAGATCCCCAGAGCCATCTCCGACTTCCACTTCTCGTTCCCCCACCTTCTCCCCCTCTTCACCCACCTCGCTGACCTCAGCCTCCTCTCCCTCCTCATTCCCCGCATCCTCTTCATCCTCTTCATCCTCCTCATCCTCCTCTTCCTACTCTTCCTCATCCTCTCCGGAGCTGCGTCTGGTGTTGCTCGGGCGATCAGGAGCAGGGAAGAGCGCAGCTGGCAACAACATACTGGGGCGGAAAGAGTTTGAGTCACACCCAGACAGCCTCACAGCAATCACTCAGGAGTGTGAGAAAAAGAAAGCTCTGGTTGAAGGAAGACGGGTAAGTTATTAAGATGCTGTTTGCTTGCATGGTTTAGTTTTCCTTTCACACATTTCATCATGTGCTATTGCCAAAACCCCCACAACATCTAATCTTTGACATGGTCTTCTTGTTTTGTGTCATTAAACAGTACAATCTGACTGATTTCCTGTGAATCAGCTCTTTATATTGCCTCGTGTGTCTCCTCTTTTACCTGCAGGTGGCGGTAGTGGATACCCCAGACTGGTTTAATTCAGAGCGAACTCCAGATGAGGTGCGAGCTCAGATCTCCTCCTGTGTGGCTTTGTCCAGTCCCGGTCCTCACGCCTTCCTCCTGTGTGTCCCCTTAGACCAGCCTGCAAAGACTGAGCTGCAGGCTCTCAGGGCCCTCGAGTCCATCTTTGGCCCAGAGGCAGTCCAGAGACACACTATGGTCCTTTTTACTTATGCAGATCAACTGAGGGAGAGCGGGAAGGCTGGAAACGACAGCGTGGAGGCGTACATCGCTGGTCAGCGGGGCGATTTGTTAAAGCTTGTGGAAAAATGTGGGGACAGGTTCCATGTGATGGAGATGGGAGGAGGTTGGAGGGGGAGGAGGAATGTGGCGGAGCTGCTAGAGAAGGTGGATCAGACAGTGAACGAGGCTGGAGGACAATGTTATTCTTCTCCTGCTTTTCAGGAGGCAGAGAACAGATTGAGGCAGAGACAGGTAGAGATAGCAAGGGAGAGAAAGGAGAAAAAACTAGAGGAAGAAGGACAGCGAGCCGTCAGACAGCTCAGCTCTGAAAGGCGGGTACTTTATCCCTACATGCAGCCTGTGGCTGAGGCAGAAGAGGAAGTGAGAGAGGAGGAGATTGAGAAAACAAGGGATGAGGCAGAGATGAGTGTAAAAACCATGAATATAGAGAGCCTTCCTCCTGTTACGCTTTCCACCATGTCCCCTTCACTTCTCAGTTCCATTATGGAGAAAATGGAGTCTACTGCAAAGAATTTACCCCAGCTGTTGGCAGACAGCTCTGTGTGGGTCAGTGAGAGTGCAAAGAAGGTGAAAAGTAGTCCAGTGTGGGGGACCGTCGGCAGTGGAGCACAAAATGTCCAGAAGATGGTGGCTGAAAGTTCTGTGTGGGGGAAGGTGGGAGCGAGTGCCGGACATGTGTCCAAACTAGTAGGAGATAGAGTTCCCAAGGTAGTTGTGGATGGATCTGCATGGGTGGGATCTGGAGCGAAGGCAGCAGCAGCAAGTCCCATGTGGGGAAAAGTTGGTTCAGGGGCCAAATCAGGGGCCAAACTGGTGGCAGACCATTCCATGCGTGTCGGAGCTGGGATTGGAGCCGGGGCAAAGAATTTGGCGCAGAGTCCTGTGTGGGGAAAAGTAGGATCTGGGGCCAAAAGTGGAGCTAAACTGATGGCTGACGGCTCTGTGCGAGTTGGAGCTGGAATTGGTGCCAGCGCAAAGAAGGTGGCACAGAGTCCAGTGTGGGGGAAGGTGGGCTCTGGGGCCAAAGCAGGGGCCAAAATGGTGGGTGAGAGCTCAGTGTGGGAGAAAATTGGGACCACGGCTAAACAGGTGCCCATGGTAGTCATTGGGGGGGCATTGCTGGGTCTGGTGCTTGGCGTGTTTTTGGGAGGTGCGATCGGCGGAGCTGTCGGAGCCGCTGCTGGATCTGCTGTATCTGAGGTGGGCAGACGAAAATTCAACAACAAAAACACGTCAGAAAAGACAGATGAAGCTGCAATGAATGTGGAGAGAACAGTTAACAACAGCGTGAACTCTCTGATAAAACAAGGGGAGAAAGTATTAAAAACAGAATGAATGAACGTAGATAAAATGTATAACAAATGTAAAAACATTTATTTGTTTTGAACTAATACCAACAAAATGTATAATTCAAAAACAGTGGCAAATATTTTTTCGTTTTTATTTTGAAAGAATGATTTCTTTCTTTTTACACAACCATAATGCAAGTTAAAGGGTTAATTTTGCCTTTTGCCTCGACTTCAGTATTAATTCTTTACTTGCGTAAGTTTAATTAATGAATGAGGATGTGTGACTTTTTAAAAGGGTAAATCACACTAAATAATGTTGATATGTTCCAGCAACATGTGTGAAAATATGCTTCCAGATTTTTGACAAAATTAACTAAACGTGGCTAAATTGAGGACAAATGACAAGTATTAAGGAGTTTGTCTTATATACTGTGTGCAAGAAGTGTTAGAGAGAATTAAAATTATTATTTTTTAATTATAAAAAAAAAAAAAAAAAATTATAATTATTATTTTTTTGCCAAATCTTTAACCTATGATTCTTTATTATTTTCTGTACATCTGTTAATCTTTGCTTATATTATACATAAACAGTATATCTAATAACACTTATCTAATAATCTAACAGTGTAATCTTTCACAGCACTTCATTAAAAAACATTCAGTATAAAATTATTGTGTCTGTTTCGAGTGTTCTCTTAATTTCACACAGAGCATATTATATATATATATGAAATAGTCTCAACATGCAATTTGATGCAAATGTGATGGAAAGTTTTATCTTGGCCTTTTTTTCCCCACTATTTCACCGTTCACTGACTTTTGTTTTTGCATTTATTTGAGCTCGCAACTTGCTATACCTAAAAGTAAAGCTTGTTTAGGACCAAGAATCTTCTAGCATGTTCACTCCTGGATGTGTGTGATTGGTGCAATAGAGCTACTGGTATTTCTGTGTGCGAGTGGGTGTGTCTCTGGTGGCAAAAGGGGCACAACGGAGGGGTTGAGGCAAGGACACTATCTTTAAGTCCCACGCTGTCCAGAATCACCCCGCTTGGCCTCCTGTATCAGAAGACCGAGAGAAGGTTAACACCCCAGCAATAAGATTTCACTTTCTTGACCTATATTGTGCGTCATTGTAATATTTAATATAAAGTTCTGAAGAACTAAAACACACACATTAGAACAGCGTGCACTTTCTGCCAAATAGGCTGAATTCAGGTAAAAGTTGTGATGTTTAGTTGATTTATAGTAAATTAATCCCCGTTGGATGGAAAAGAGAACAATATGGGGTAAAGACAGAATGTGAATAACGAGATTTGATTCAAACGTAAGAAAGAGTTTCTAATATTTTAAAGGCGTGTTCAATCGAGGCTGTGCAAATCTGTGCCTTAAAGGATTCAACTTGAGTAAAAATAATAAAAAAAATAAAAATTATGCCTTTAGGAAGGCTGTGCACTTCTAATTTATGAACGTACACAGAAAAGAGGAAAAAGGAAAAACTGAAGAAAAGTAAGATTAATAGTTCCTGGTAGGTTCTCAGATGTAACACATATACGCAGATTCGGTGCTCACTCCCATGCTTGTGTTGCTAGTGAACTAGAGCTGTATAGTAAGTACACATGTTGATATATGTGATGAATAAACAGACATCTTGATTTGTCACAGCAGGAAAAGCACAGGTGAAACAAAGTCCCACTGAACCATGTCAGTCATCCAGTCATCCCAGTGTCAGGACCCTGGAACTAGCTCATCAAATGGTATGCAGTCATTTTAATGTTCTCAATTATACCTGTGCTTTTCCTGCAAGGACAGGCCAAATGTCTGCTGTGACAAAGGTCTATTGGTCTATCAGGAGGCCTGTTGTTACAGTGTGCTGCGATAATATCTATAATCCCGATTCCAAAAAAGTTGTGTGTTGTGTAAAACATAAATAAAATATGTAATAATCTGCAAATCCTTTTTGACATAATACTCAATTGAAAACAGTACAAAGACAATATATTTAATGTTTCACCTAATCAACAATTTAAAAAAATAGATTTTTGTAAATAGCTGCTTGTTCTGATTTTGCTGTCAGAAACAAGTTTCAAACAAGTTTGGACAGCAGCAACAAAAGACTGAAAGTTGTGGACTGATCCAAAAACACCTGTTTGGATCATTCCACAGGTAAACAGGTTCATTGGTAACAGGTGATAGTATCATGATTGGGTATGAAAGCTTCATCCTGGAAAGACTCAGTCGTTCACAAGCAATGATGGAGAGAGGTTTAACACTTTGTTAAACACATGATTGTATAAAGGAGATTAATACATGCACTCAGGAACACTTCAAATCATATATTGTATTCCCAACAACACAGCAAATCGTTTGTGTTGAAAAAATGGCAAAACTTGTGCAATTGCAAAAAACTGCAGTGCCCCTTTAATTTGTGTGACCCCTGCCTCAGCCTCCTGTGTGTGGTTTCAGAGCGGGCGGGACAGAACCGCCTGGCACAGCCGAGCGGGCAGAGGCAGCCGTAGCAGCGTTGTGAAAGCAGCTCTTCCTGTTGTGTGGTGCCGAAACCGGGTGTGCAGGGGTTCCCAGAGCATCCTGGTGGCTCTCTTCTTTTTCTGGTTTCCCCTCTCCCTTTCTTCCATGCAGCAGTTGCCACCCCACATGTCCAAACACCCATCAAACACACGTGGACGTACACACATCCACACATACATACAGCGCCACCACCCCTCCTCCAGGAAGCTCGTTGGCCGTCAATGAGACAGCACTAACTGTAGGCGTTTCCTGGCCACTTTGATAGAGCCCAGCACACAGGCAGAGACACACCAGCTCCTCTGCACAGCTGCAACTTACCCCCAAACTTCTCACTTATACAACCCCCCCACACACACCACCATCAGGCTGAACCCCATCTCTAACCACATTCCCACATCCATCCTGACCTTCCTCACACACAACCACACACTAGTTACACACCCACCTGATTGCTTGCACACACACACACAAACACACATACGCCACATGCAATTGTGAAATGTAACTAAGTACATTTTCTCAAGTATTGTCCTTTACAGATAGAAATCAGCTAATAAATTATAAAGCATTATTATATATATAAGTAGTTGAAATTTGTTTCACTCACCAGCTGCAACATTAATGATGCTTACATATTAATGCATCAACATTCATGCTAGATTTTAAATGCCAGACTTTTGCTTTTTGTGTTACTTTTACCAAAGTAAAAAGTAATCTGAGTACTTCTTCCACCACTGAAAACATGTACAATACTTGTACAACACTCGTCCCTAAATCTGCCGCCTGGGAAAAGTCCAGCACGTCATGAAGAATTAAGTCAACATTTTTTTTTAACTTCTTTTTCCAGTAATGTCAGAGATCAGTTATATTAGGCTTCAGGGTGTCGCAACACTCATTATTTTTATTTTTTTAAACTGTGCAGTTTGTGTAGTTTATGGCTTTCTTGTACCACTATTAATCTGTCATTCTGATGAACAGCACAAACAAACAACATGGAGTATGGCTTTGGCCCATACTTTATAATGTGCGGTGACAAGTTTGTTGTCTTGGTCTATGACAACATGTTATAGTAAAATAGGCATTCACATTTTAGTTTGTTCTTTCCCATTGCATTTATACATTTAACATCTGATGGTTACTGTGATCATGTCACGCTGAGATTACTACTTACCGAACACAAATGCTCCCTAAACATTAGGCAAACACAGCAAAACATTTGGATGTGTTGAGAAATCTTGCTGACAAAGAGCAGTCTTTGGAGCGCAAGAAGAGGATGTCAAATACGGAACAGCAAACTCAAACACACTTTATTTCTGTCTGGTACAAGTGTGTCACAATGTCAGGGTGGGACCATCGACCCTGCTTCTCTGACAATAAGAACAGCAGGAACGTTAGAAATTGCAGCTTCAGTCCATTAATGCATGCACTTCTCTGCAGGTATTGAGTATGTGGATCTCTAGGTCACCATAACTGTACTGGAACAATGATGCTTATTTATTTTATGTTATTTTCAAAAATCAGGGTTTTCCTCTTTGGAGAGAATTAACATTTTTTATGGATCTATAGAGGTGGCATTCAAGAAAGGATTATTAGATTTTTGTTATTAACACAAAGAAATCTACATTTAGTTGTCACATAAATCCAGCCTGAACAATCTGACTAGATTTCGAGCATCCTGTCTTACATAATTCATCCATGTTGTTTGACATTGAGTCGTCATGTTTAACAAAGGGACGTTGAGACCTTATTTAGATATAAAACATGTATGAGTCTGTTTAAATGTTCTGAGAGGTTTCATGCCTCTAAAGTTGCCCCAGAGTTCAGTTCAGTAGACTCATAAAAATACAAAATATCACCAGAAATCCATCTCTGACTTATTCACATGACTTTTGATATCTGGTGATGATTGCATTTCCTGTCCTGTCCGTCAGGGTGACATTTAAACTCCCTGTGGTTGAACACCTCTTTGTTTCCTGTCTTTTGATGTCACCGCTCATCATTTGTGGCCGCCACCATCCTTATCTGACCCTTGACCTTTCCCAGAATGCCATGTGTCACCAAAGAAGTCTTAGCCCCAAAGTTCTCCTCACTGTCCGTGTCCCCGTAGCAGCTGGACGTCGCTGGGGAGTTAGCCAGAGCGATGACAGAGTCAGTCGAGTCTCTGTCTCTGTGGACTGTCACCAGGGTGGGGTGTGCTGAGGATGGTGGGGCGGCGTGGGATGGTGGAGGAGTGTCGCACTGAAAAAGAGGGTTCTGTTTGTCACTGTCCAACCCAGCGGCGGCGCTTTCGTCCTCGTCCTCGGCTGAGTCCCTGCTCTTGTCCTGTGCCTGGTCATTGAGCAGAGTGACTAGGAAGTTGATGTACTTCACAGCCAGACGCAGGATTTCATTCTTGCTGAGCTTCTTGTCAGGTGGGTGGGTGGGAATGAGTTTCCTCAGCTCAGAGAAAGCCCCGTTCACGTTCTGCTGTCGCCAGCGTTCACGGCTGTTGGTGAACACACGGCGAGCGATTTTCTGAGGAGGGCCTGTCAGACACACATCAACACTGTCTAAGTGTGCAGGGCCTTAAAGGACATAAGAAGAAGTTGATATATATTCTTCTGATCGATCCCATAAAATAATAAAGAATTATCTTATCTCAAAAAGACCAAAACCAACAATGAAATGATCCTACTAACAAATATTGTGCAGCTAAAGCCTGGTAGAGCTTATTTCTCTATTAAGACTATGAAAAACAGGTCAGCAAGTCACGTCATTGCACCATGACATGTTCACTCATTACAGTGAGCACTTTTTCTGCTGTGAATACTCACAGCACCTAATGTGTATTAATCCACTGCTGAAAATAGTCCCTCAACAAATTCACTTTTTACTCTTGTTTGAGTAATGTTCCACAAAAACTACAGTGCCCAGCTGGAAATATTTAACCTTTTAAAATTTTTTTAATATGTATCTATGACCCTTTTTTCAACATTTATGTGTCCAGTAAGAACAACTGGGCTCTGGGCTAAAAGCCACAGACAGGGTAAGGAAGTAGAAAAGTACTGAGAGACGGACTAACACACCGATACTGTTGACAGAAAAAATACAAGAATATCAGCAACCTTATCCATTAAATGTTTTAAATATGAATCATCTATTAACATACAGTAACTATCTGTATCAATATTGACATCTGATTCTTTATTTGATCACACAGAGACTCACATTCGCTGATCTCCATCTCAAAGTGTGACGAGGGTCTTCTCTTGATCCGGCTGTTGTTGATGACACCATAGTTTCCTCCCGAGGGACCCAGGTAAGAACTACAGATAAAAACGCAACATTAATGTGACATTTATGCATCTGCATTCACAATCAACCTAGAAAATGAAATGCAGCTAAATAGAAACAGCAGTTGACAAACGTGTTCCAGCACCTCTTCTCTCAGATAGAGAGAAATCTTTGAGATCGGATGGAGAAATCAACACGATGGTGGAAGCCATTAACCGAGGTGTGATTATGTTGGTGGCATTGATCGAGTGTGCATGCAGAGTTTTAGCCCAGTCTCATTAAGTCTGGTTACTAGCTGATTCTTCCTCGGGGGGTAAAATAGATCAATGCTTCCTGCTACAAACAGACCAGAAAGAAGCGAGGAGGGAACCTTATTCCCAGACCTCCATGACAGATGGTGAAACCATAGATGTTGTCACTGTGAAAAATGTCCTGCTTTTAGCATAACTAGTGCTTCTCTCTTACAGAAAGAAACTGTGTGGAAAATCCTTTTTGGAGCAGAGAATAGATGAACAGTAGGAGGGCTTTGATAACGTCAGCAAAGTGAATGCCTTTCTTCATGAGTGCAGACGAAGAGTTGCCAACTGTACGAGCCCAAAAAGCTTTTCAAGAGTTCTGTTATGCCGCCTTTTGTCAGTTCAACAACTAAAACTTAGCTGCAATTAAAACTAGATGTATATTTTCAAAAGCGATATCTCTTCAGGTTTTTAGGTACAAAATGCGAAAGAGATTGCACGATGCAGCTCGTGTTCCACGGCCAAATTTAGCACGACAACTGTGAGGTTCCTTCATAACAGCACACATCCTGCTGTCAATTTCGCATAACCGTGCAGCGTAGCGACTATTAATCACAATGGGAAGTCATGAAATCCCAGCAGTTGAGGTTTCCGCTGAAACAGAAACTTGCTATCGTTACCAACGAAGCCGCATCATTAATACTAGTAACATCTCAGGAAAGCGTATTGTGGTGTTTTATAGTTAAGAGTCTGTTTGCATGCCTGGTGAAAAGGAGGTGAATCAGAAAGTGGCATTCATTTGTCTTTTATTTGATATGATGCTCCACAGAGGGCTGAAGTTCCATTATAATATTTTCAATTATTCCTCACAGCTTCATATGCAACGTCCTGAATTATTTAACTGGTCATTAAACAGATATTCCACTGACATAATTATTTAATACACAGTCTGCTCATAGCATTTGGATATTGGATAACACTATCTATACTGTCTGCTAATGCTGTGCTTCCCAACTTTGGGGTCGGGACCCCTCAGATGGGTCACAATATAAAATTAGGGTGTTGCAAGATGTTATTTTTTTCATGCAATAAATATTTTTACCTCCAAAACATTATTCAGATGAAGCAACCTGAGAAAGGAAAATCACTGTGAGGCAAAAAGGCTGGGAACCACACTGGTTATAAGACAAATCTCACCTGCTGAAGAAGGGGTGTGCAGACAGGTACTGCTGAGGCAACAGGGGTCCTGGGGAGGGAGCTGACAGCCCCCCAGAACCTGCAGAAGATCCAGGAGCTCCAGGGCTGGCCACGGGCAGGCAGGTCAGCTGACTGCGGCGAAGGTCCCCGTGGGGTCCGTGCAGGAGGTTGGGAATCGGGTGGAGGGCAGTCAAAGGAGTGTTGGTGAGCGGGAGAGGGGGTTTGCTGTGACCGAGGCTGATGACGGGAATGTGTGGAGGAAGAGGAGAGGAGGATGAGGACAGAGGGAAGGACGCGGTGGAGGTGGGAGGTGGTAGAGGGCATGGGGAGGTCTTGGCCGGTGCTGGGAGGAGCGGAGGTGGGGAGGAAAGAGTCGGGGAGCCGTTGGTGGAAGCATCTGGGGATGTGGTGGACGTCGGCCCTCCTCGCCTCTCCTCCTCCTCCTCCTCGGTCTCCATGATGATGGGCTTGGGTGCAGCAGCTGTGTCTGCGTGGTGGCTGGTTAACACCACCGTTGGGGCAGTGGGGGACTGCATCGAGCCAGCAGGGGGGACATCTGCTTGTCCCGTCTTTTTAGCAGGATTCGGACTGCTGATAGCATCCGAGGAAGTCTTGTTCTGGAGGGGACTGTGCTGCTCTATGGAGGCGCAGGACGGGGAGGAGGCGGAGGAAGAGGAGGAGGAGCGAGGTAGGTCTTCGGGTGAGGCAGGTGTGCCAGTGGGGTTCAGCTTCTCCATCATGGTGGTGAAGTCTCTGGGGGAGTCCTTGTCAGTGCCAAGCTCCTGTTCCTCTCAGCTGCCCAGCGTGTGTGTGAGTGTGTGTCACTGCGTTTTGGTGTTTTTATATGTGTGTGAGAGTAACTAGCATGTTCATGTGCACCACCTTTTCCATATAGGTGATTAATAACCCTTTATTTCTTCTTCCTTTGCTCCCTCCACTTTCATGCAGATTATCTCTACCTCACTAAAAATGTTGATTTTCTGGCAAACCTGAAATCCATCAGTTGCTCATATCGTCACCAGAATCTGCTGGTTGTATCTAAACTGTGAGTAAACGTGAGCTTTTGTTCATTCCCTCATTACAACAGTACACAAGGTGCCACTGAAACAAATGTCTTCATGTCTGTGTGGTTCAGTCCTCGCAGTTTTTAAAGGATGACTATTTCTGTGGTACGGCCTCTGGATGCAGCATGGGGCCGAGGTGGTTGTTGCGGTCTTATTTGGTGTGGATTTTTCTTACAGTACATCCTGAGCAGCAGATTCTAGGTTTTGAACGAGTCTCCAGTGGCTGCTCTTATTGAATCTGTCCGTCTGTCTGTCTGTCTGTGCGTATTTTGAGGATGTGAGTCAAAATCCTTAAGCATTCAAAACGTCCCAGACCGCCGAAGATTGGATTGATATCAAAGAGTCTATTGAACAAAAGAAAGAGAGAAAAAAACTCACACTCAGGATAGATATTTGGTGTATGTTTACTAAAAGGAATAAGATATGAAAATGTTTTGCAGACAAGCACAGGAGCTTGTACTTAAATGTGGTGTTGTTGGTCTCAGTGGACGCTGGTCTGCAGTTTAAAATCTGAATTTAATTCCTGGAAATTTACAGATTCATCTCATGCTACAGCCCTGATGGGATTTTGAAATGGCGGATATCAAATGAATTTACAGTTTTCACGTTTGTTGTTACTCTGCACAGCAAAGGCGTAACACTCATGATTTCTCGGGTTTTGCAATCGCGATTGTTCCTGTTTTGTCTTTTCTAGTGGTCATGACTTTGTTTTGGACAGTTCCCTCTTTCACAATAATGTACAACACTTGCATGTAGTTTTTATTTTAGTCATCTATTGTCTAATTTTGTTATATTTGCTGACATTTAAATGTCTTGGTAAAGAGAACACTTGCACAAAATTTTTCAAGATAATTATTTTGCTGTGGCCTCCCAGAAACACTGCAAGTATGACTCCCATTATATTTTGTTAGATAGATAATACAGCATTTGCTTCCTATTCAAGCCAATATTCACAACACAAGAAGAAGGCACAAGAAGCACAAGAGACACAATTAAACAACAAGCTTTCTAATAGTTTTTGTCAATTCCTCAAATTAAATATCTTTGATAGGCTTTATGAGAAAAACCTTCCTATATTTTTTATCAAAATATATTTTTTTAATTTAATTGGTCTAAATGTCTTTTCTTTCTGTTGAATCCATTTATATGTTATTGCCTTAATTATTGTTTAAGCCAAACACAGAATATATTGTATATTTTTAATAGCATCCAACAAACATCTGCCATAACTGGATATTATATTTCTTCATCTATTTAGCTTTTAACCTTTTTTTTTTTTTTTTTACCAGTTTTCAAGAGAAACTAGACTATTTAACTTAAAGTAGCCTACATATACTATAAATGACATATGGCAAACATGACTCCAATCAGAAGCTTTTTTGTTATTATTATTGTTATTTTAAAGTTAGAGGCTGAAAACCACTCCTGTACAACAGGCTGCACAGAAAATGAAATAAAATTGAATAAGTACTCACAGATACATTATGACATCCAGAGTGGCATGTCTGTCTGTCATGCAAAATCCGTCAGAGTTCAAGTGATCTGTGAACGCACATGGTGTATCTCCTCAGTGTTAACGTCCTCCTCCTCCTCCTCCTCCTCTCCTCCTCCTCAGGTCGCTCACACTCCACTGCAGCCTGTCAGTGTCTGTCAGTCTCTGAGATCAGAACTGGAGCCAAACTGTCTGACACCACTCAAAACACTTCCTCACACCCATGTGAATCTCTTAAGAAAAAAAAAAGAAAAAAGAAAAAAAATATAAGGCGATAAAGTCAGAATGAGGCTGAAAAAGAGTCCAAATGTACGTATTTGTTTTTTGGTTGTGAAGCTGCTCCTTTGATTGAAGATGGATGGTGTGAGTCTCTGTCCGTATGTCACTCTCACCTCTCTCTCTCTTTCACTGTCCTGTCTATCCCTTCCTTCTCTCACTCTCTTCGCCAAGAAGACACAATGCTCCAGTTGGTTGCCAGTCGGAGAGCTCTGGTACTGGCAAATGTGAGGTGGGAGAGAGAACGAGAGAGAGAGAGAGAAGGGGGGAGAGAGAGGGAGAGAGAGGGAGCCATGTTGCAAGGAGAGTTTTCCGCTCCCTGCTGGACAAGAGGATGTGCGAGTACAATGTGGTGGCTGCTGATAAGAGCCTCAAAAGCTGCCTGTGGCCTGTAGATAAGGAACCTCCACCACCCCTCATCCCCCTCCACCACCAATACCTACACACACACACACACTTTTCACAACACATCTCTAACTCACACACACAGAAGCAGGTTCACGCCTGCATGCATGTACACACACATCACACCCGACTGGTCAGTCCTAGACTTTGAAGGGACCTGGACTTCTTCCAAGAAAATATCCCCAACTGCACTTATATCACAATATAATAAACAGACAAAGGTGGACTGAACACACATGCACATGCTTAATAATACGCACATAAAGTGGATGTTTGTACATGCATAGATGTAGATGGGGAATCACCTGCAGTTTATCTTTCTTAAAATGTGTGAGTATAATAAAAAACACACATATGTTCTTATATTCTGGATTTTAGACAAATTAATGTAATAAAAGGGGTAAGAGGAGCAACTGTGCGTCCTGAATTATCTTATCCTTATTATAATCCCAGTAAATCCATTGATCAATGAGCCCATCAATACAAAATTGATCATCCACTATTCTAACAAACAATCAAGGATTGTTTCAGTCATTTTTCAAAAAAAGCCAAATGTTTGTTGTGTTCAGCTTTGAAATATGAGGATTTGATGTGTTTATAATAGTGAACTAAATATATATCATGTTATGTTGGCTGTATAAAGCTTTGAATATTATATTTGAATATGTCACATTGAAAAGCTAGACAATACAATTCATTTAATAAAGATAGAAAATAATACTGTAACCCTAAACTATACATATGTGTAACAGCATTGTACAAACACAATAGATCTCTATTCATTGGACTCGGGACAGATTTTGGGATTTATGACATCAGAGCACACCTGTGTCACTGGTGACCTACACGAGTCATCATCGTGGTAACTTTCCTCTCCAAGAGCCCCGAACTTCCTTCCTAAATCTATCTCTCACCCATTCCTGTTCCCTCCTTCCCAAAGTCTCTCTCTCTCTCTCTCTCTCTCTCCACCTCAGGGTCAACGCCTCTTTTACATTCCCTCAGTCATTTCCTTCTTAGACAGACTGAAACACAAACATTATAAAGGCTTTACTGTTACGTGACCTTCAAGGTCCTGGGAAAGAAAGCAGCCTGCTGAGCAACTACTCAACAAATCTGTCATCACCTTCATCATCTTTATCATCATCATCATTGTTATTTTTTTTTCATTGTGGTCATCAATGCCATCATCATCATCATCATCATTATGGTGAACAATAACTGTCATGGGGTCTGAATATGCTGAAATAACAATAGTCTAAGTACCATCAGGGTGCAGACAGTGTCATCTATTGGTCGGTCACACTGCTTTGCGTCCAGCAGCTGTGGTTCCAGTTGATCGCTCTCCGTGAGCCAGAATAACGTTGTAGTGGCACCGCTGTGCCTGCACATGCTGTATAAATTTGCCTGCCACATATAAAAAGCTACACAGGGGACAGAGAGAAATCCTTAAGGTATTAACTTTTCCTGTGCTTTATATGTTCCTGTTAAAAGTAATAGAAGTTAATATTGCCACATTGTTGAATTGCCAGTACAGTTCTGGTCCTTTAGATTTGTTCACTGTGTTGATTTTTGAGGTTCATTCAAAATAGAACTTAAATGAAAAAATGCCTTTAGCTTTGTTCACTGATTGTTTTTAATTATTTGTGGCTTCACGTGATGCTAGGACATCTTTTTATGCTGAAATCTAACAGTAAAAACAAATAAATCCAACAAAGTCAAGACAGAATGATTAAAATGGGCCCTTAACTGTTTTGGTGCTGGTATTTGTGATTTTAAGTGTCATAGATGCCAATTTTAAAATTTTCTTTGTCAATTGACTGTATTGCAGTTTTATTTCCTACATTTTCTGTTTTCATGTATTAATAAGCAACATGTTAAAAAAAATAATATTTTGAATTGTTTGTATT
Organism: Holacanthus passer; assembly: GCA_025331565.1. Taxonomy (NCBI): domain Eukaryota; kingdom Metazoa; phylum Chordata; class Actinopteri; family Pomacanthidae; genus Holacanthus; species Holacanthus passer. Next base: position 4,017,215 of record JAFREQ010000050.1, on the reverse strand, counting down.
TATATTTTTTCAGTAATGTACAATTGTATAGTACGATTTAAATGAAACTGAATATTTCATCCTTGAACTGTTCTATTAGAATATTTTGAGATGAATGTCACTAAATATTTGTACATTTTAAAAGGTGACTGTGTAATTTTTTGTCATGTATGTTGGGTTCCTGACAGCTTTATAGTTTGCTAACTGAAAAAAATTTGGCTGCATGACTTATAGTTGAGTTTGTGCTCAAAAATGGATACATGAAAGTGTGGTAAAGATGGTTTATTAGGCACTAAACAAAGACATAAAATAAAAACATAGGAAAGTCTGAAACTACATCTGGGCGCTTTAACTTTGTAAAGAAACTGTTGGTCGCAGTACAGCGAAACTATTCTGATTAAACCTTGTGAGCCAGCAGACAACAAATCAGTGTATATTCTGGGTTTCCCCTGGTCTTACTGTAAAAAGCCTGACTTGTCAGACAGTCAGTTTTCTGGGCAGCTGCCTCAAAAGAGGAAAGACACAGGAGACAAATCGTTGACTTTCTCATTTAAGGCCCCGTGTGAACACCCAAACTGTAAATGGGGAATATTAATAGAAACAAACGATAACAGACAGCTTCCGCTTTTCCCTTGAGTGAGGAAGAAATCAAGAGAGGATTGTTTTAATCTCAGAGCCGAGCTGTCACGCCCTCCTCCTGGCTACCTCAAAATACCCAGCTCAATAAATGGAGTATTGATGGGAAAACCTTTGTGTGTGTGTGTGTGTGTGTGTGTGTGTGTGTGTGTGTGTGTGTGTGTGCGTGCGTGCGTGCGTGCTTACATGTAGGTGTGAAAGTCAGGGTCAGGCTATCTGTTAAATACCCTCGAGACTTCATTTAAAATAAAAGTATATGTAAAGGTTCTCTCACTTTGTGTGTGTATGAGTGTATGAGTGTGTTTGTGTGAGTGTGTGTGCACCTGCAGAACCGACATTGATCTTCTTGCTGCGCCACTAAGCATGTGTGGGTGAGGAGTGGAAAATGAAAGCCTTGTGGCTTATTTGTGGCATGAAGAAAACATCACCTGTTAAATTGTAGTCCAGGAACCAAACTGAAGCTGACATCAACAAATATAAAAGCCTGTGTCCCACAGTTACAGACATAATATACTGTACATAATACCTACATACATACTATAATGTACATGTACCATGTGTTTCAAATGCCATCAGTTGATGCTCTTGTCAGGGTGTAAATACAATTTTTAATGAAAAGGTAAAGAACTTTGAAGTCCAAAATGAAGGAAGCCACTGTAGCTTATTAGCTGTATTGAATCACTGACCCTCCTGTTGTACTAACTGCTTTTCAGTTTCAAAGGCCACAGTTGTACTTTTAAGATAAAGAGAACTGGAGAGTAAAATCAGAAAGCAATCAAAGCCATATTCTTATGGCACTACAATATTTTTCACCCTATAGTGTGAACTTAGAGGATACACACACACACACACATGCACATGCCCAAGAAAACAGACACACACTCCCTAAAGTGGGCTCCATGGCCACGTTTCCTCCACGCCATGTAAACACTATTGTGTGCCGGGCGATAGGGATCGCTGGAACCTAATTGTTTGAGGCAATATTCGCAGTGCATTTCATGGAGAAAGTGACAAACAATGCTGCGAGCGCTGGCCGGGACAGATGCTCTGTCTCCTCCTCTGCTGCGACAGATGTCGACTCTGTTTATTTTTCCTGACTGTGCTGGAGAGCGGCCATCCAACAAGCGAACGCGACGACAAGAAGAGTTTCAGTTTATGTTGGAGATTTAGGACAAAACAGGAGGATGTGTTTACACTGCCAACCTGGAATCTGATGTCACCCACTTGCATTAACATGACACAGTCCTGATCCACTTCATTGGGACTTCAGCAGGTGTTTGAGTAAAAGAGAAGTGTCAAAAGGAGCATGTTGCAATATTATTATAAAGCATGAGCAAACCGAACTATTTTTCAAATGTTTTGCCAAATATTAAAATAGTAGTAATAGAGTTTTTCTCGTCTGAAATGTGTAAGATATAAATTCAGGAACATCCTCTGTGCATCTGCTCAAATAAATAAAAGTTGAGTTGAGGAGATTATGTGACAAATGTGTCAAAAGTAAAAAAAAAAAAAAAAAAAAAAAAAAAGGAGCAGAGGAGCATGATTGCAGCAATATTATCAAACCATAACTGTGAGCAAATTGATTTCTATTTTGATAAGATAAACCTTTATTCGTCCCACAGTGGGAAATTCACAATAAATATAGATGGAAAACACTGTTAGCAGAGGATGGTTTCGATCCATCGACCTCTGGGTTATGGGCCCAGCACGCTTCCGCTGCGCCACTCTGCTGTCAGTCACCCCAGATGGGACTTGAACCCACAATCCCTGGCTTAGGAGGCCAGTGCCTTATCCATTAGGCCACTGGGGCTTTAAAGTGTTAAAATCACAATAGAAGGTCAGTGTAGAGCTGACGACATGGTGGACCACTGAGGAACAATCTGTATATCTTTGCATAAATTCATATAGATAAAGACAAATTTAAAGGAGAACTCATGATGGACAGTTTTAAATATTGATGCAGCACAAACACAGATATTGTCTTTTTTAATTCCACGCATTCTTCATCTTTTTCAAAACCCGGTGCCTACATTACCCACAATGCACACACATTGACCACTGACAGTTCAGTCAGAGATTATGGTGTTTTAAGCTATTAGCGGCTAATGTAGCCTCGAGCCACCAGCCTGAATGAGAGAGGTCTGATGAGCTCACTTCTTTCGTCACGCCCCCAGATCTTTTTCATTTTCACACTTGTAGTCTTCAGCCCCAACAGACACTGACTCACTTTTGACGGAGCTCCATCTGGAGACAGAAAAGGCTTTAACAACACCTGTAAACAGTCTTTGATGTGTAAAATCGGTGGAGTTCCCCTTTGAGTCGAGGAGAAGCGATCGCTCGTGAGTCAAGTGTATCTGCTTTATCTCAAGCAGATCAAACATAGATTATTCAGTTCATCCTCATTACCGCCTTGTAACATCAAGGCCCAAACATTGTAGATTTTTTTCCAACAAATATTAACTTCAGAAAGAGGATTTGAAAAGGCCCTGTAGGTTGCAAGGTGCTTTGTTTTTATCTCATCACTGTATAAAGTTCATGGTGGTCTTGATTACTGTAACGGCACCTCGTACAGTGTCAGCCACATGTCGACGGTCACATATTGCTCCGTTCCCAGGATGCACCTGGCTTGGGGCAAGCGGGCGGACGTAGGGGACAGCTGTTTCCTGTGCACACTTCCTGGTTTGGCAGAGCGGGGGGGGGCGTTTAGAAGGGGTGGGGTAGGCGAAGATTAGGGTGGATTAGGGTGTTTGATGAGGCCTTTTCCAAACAGGATGTAGCCACAGCCACAGGTGTGAGGGTACCACTGCTCCTCATCCTCATGCATACATACATTTTAAGAGACCCTACAGATTGGAAGGGAGGGAAGTGGAAGGAAAAGTAGAGAAGGACAAGAAAAGAAGTACATAGAGGAAAAAGACCTGAAGGTCAGACAGACAGAGGGAGGCAGGAGAAAGGCCTCTTTTATTGTCTCCTGTCTCAGAATAGACTCAGCTGGGAGGGAGAGAGCAACCAGCGGGCTAATCAGAGCATAATGGCTTCAATCAATCGTTTCCTTGATTGCACACATACTGTACATTCAACGTCAACAGCTGAACGGGAGCCAGAAAAGCACCACAGCGCCATGTTTTCACGAGGTGCTTAAAGCTGCAGTGCAGGACTTTTACATATAAATGTAATCTGTTACATTTAAGCTCTTGACAGATGAGTTCATACGATGCTGATTAAGCTGATCACCTCCAGGTAAACCTTTCTGTATTTCACAGTATACTGGAGTTTTTCAATCGGAGTCTGTGTCGACTGTCCTGCACTGGTGCACAGGTAGTGATGCCAACAATGTTTACATGTTGTAATGTAATTACTCTCACTGCCAGCAGGGGGACACAATAGTTCCACTCTTCAGGTGTAAGCCAGGCCCTGCGATGGACTGGCGACCTGTCCAGGGTGTCCCCTGCCTTCGCCCTAAGTCGGCCGGGATAGGCTCCACCCCCCTCCCCCCCCCCGCGACCCTGCAGAGGATTAAGCGGTGTATAGACAATGGATGGATGGATGGAAGGTGTAAGTCAGGAGTGTGAAATATACAATATACAAAGCTGGGATCAATATTAGATCCTTCTGCACTATAAACCAGTGGTGCAGGTATATGCACATACATAAGGACATGTAACATATAATTTCATGACAGAAATTTACTTCAGAGTGTTGTTGTTGCACTAGAATTAAGGATGAAGCCACTATGGGTTAATGTTTTGTACCTCAGCATAGTTTTTTAAAAAATAAGTTGCATCTTCTTGAATCAATCACTGCTTGAATGCACCACCAGGCAGGCACACTAAGTGGCATAAATCAAACACACCCAAGATGCAGGTGCCAGGTGCATGCTGGGTTTGGCTAAATGCTAAAATGCTACATTGCTGAGGAGCCTCTGCCTTCATTTCTATTTCTGACTGTTTGTGCCACAGAAAGTCGTTCAGACAGGTGAGTACACCTTTGTGTGTGTGTTCGGTTTGTAAAAACTGTGCAGCTCTCTTTGATTTAGTATGTGTGTTTGCCGCTGTGGAGTTTATATTGTTTATTCATCTCTGTGTTGTCTGCTTTGCTGATGTTTTATTCTTTGCTTTAATATGTGTGTTTGTGGCTGCAGCCACTGTGGAGTTGATCATGTTTATACATGTCTGTGTTGTCTGCTCTGCTGATGTTTTATTCTGCTCTTAAAGTGGGAGCTATTTAATTTCTGTAGCCTAATTTACTTGTTGCACCTGACACGGTGTCCACAGCTCTTTGTATTTATCATTGGTCATTTGTGTATAATTGTCTGTTTAGTGTCTTTTCTGGTGAGGCAGACGAAGGCTGATGTATATTTATAGTTGATAACCAGTTGTACACACAAGCTGCAATCTGTCTATAAATGGAGGTTTGGAAGTTGTTGTTGGTTTGGACAAACTTGTTGGTGTGAACCATGAGCTATAAATTCATTTCAAAAAGTAGATTTTTACACAAGCACTTTTATTTTTCCTTGAGTAAAAAGTCTTTAAAGTAATAGTACTTTTACTTGAGTACAATAGTACTGGTGCTCTTTCAAGCTCTGCATGCTTTTTAATAATTTACAATGTCTCAAGACATAGTTCATATGACAGTCATCATAAGAACAAAACAGAAGATCATATTGTTTTTTACATGACATGAACAATATTTAAATAGAGATCACTCAACACAATATCAGCTTATAATCCTACAGAGCAGGTTCCTCTGCAAACAAAGATATCCAACAAGTCCAGATACATAACAATGTGAACATACAGTAACAGTATGAACTGGTTAAGGGCTGTGAAAACAGTAGAAAATCAGCTCAGTGTCCAAAGCATTTAAATCTCCCTGGCTGTAAATATCTTTGGTTGTTAAAGTCATGTGTTGCTTATAATGAATTGTTTCAGGAGGTTTCATCTTCGTGACACACTTCCAGTCTGTTGAAATGCCCTCAGTTATGTGTGAGTGTATGTACTGTATGTGTTAGTGAGTGTGGTGGTGCGCAGTTATTTGTGCTACAGAACATTACAATTATAAACTTATGTACAATTAGTTGTATAAACAGAATTGATTTAATTTTGTAATCTTGTTTGTTAATTTCCATTTGTCTGCATTTAGTCTATTCTATTCTTCAGGATGATAGTTTTGGCAGTAGATGATTTGTGTCATCAGAGTGGAAAAGCAGAAAAGATGAGCAGGGAAATAGATCCAGCCCAGTAACTCTCACTGGGAGGACTGGTCTGACTCATTTGACCCCGAAGCCTCATTCTGACCTTTTGACTCTGAAGCGTCATCACCTGCGCTGCATTACGTACAGAACTTTACGAGTGCACTGCGGCTTTTCCAACAGCACCACTCGCATCCACTTCCACTTTTGGCAACACAGCTACAAATGTTTCCACATGAGATGAGCACTGACAATAGCTTGTGTGAGTGTGTGTGTTTCTCTGTGTGCAAGAAGGCTTCTAAGTGTGAATATGTGGAAGACTGAGCCTGTGTTTGTGATTGCCTGTAAGCATAGATACATACTGTGTGTGTGTGTGTGTGTGTGTGTGTGTGTGTGTGTGTGTGTGTGTGTCTGGCGGGGTCACAATGACATTGCATGGAACAACAGAATATTGTGTCTTCCTCTCTCATATTTCTCATCATCAGCACTACCGCCGTCCAAATTCCACTGGTGTGTTCACAGCGTGGTGGAGGGACTCGGCCCTGTTGTCAGCCCCCATCCTGCAATAATAGGAAACACAGCATCACTTTTCCACGTTCTCCCTCACTTTTCGCTGCTAATTCAAAATATATGAGTTCCTGTTTGGAGCTCCATCACCCTGGACTTGATTGTTTGTGTTGGATAAAAGCTGCGCGCAGTTTGCTTTGTTATCTGAAATGCTTTTGTTGTACATATTGTGCTGCTGTTTTTGGGTGGAAGTTGGAACGCCTCTTCTGTTTTTGCACACATGTGCCAGTGTAGAAAACTCTGCTGGACAATAGGGAGAAATAATATCTGACTGTATCTGTCAATGTAATCATCATTGAATCACTCTGAAATTTGTCCATTATATTTTCACTGAAAATGTGGCTTTTATGGATAATAAGTGTTTTTGTCTGGTTTTGGTAAAATAAATCGAACCATATAATGATCATAAAGTTGAATCAGCACCTCTCTAAAACCTCCATGAAGTAGAATTTATTACAGGACTGTTGTATTAGCTGCATTAATGGTGTACCTAATAAACTGGTAACTGAGTGCACATCAAGGTGCCATTGTTGTCTTATGCATTGACCTGTGTGTCTGCTGTGCTTTCATTGTTTGTGTATTATGGTGACCTCACCACTAGATGGCGACAAAGGCTAAGTGCTAAACCTCCAAGCCGCTTGATTATTTAAAGGGACATTTTGTCAACCTTTTCTCTACCTGTCTATCTATTTGCCATAGTGCTTGTATTCACAATTGTCATTATGTCAGCTGTATTTAATACGAAACAGAAAAACTAAAGGCAAATCAAGCCTGTAAATGTATCATCACATGTGCAATTCAAGTGGTCAGTTGTTCCCCTGCAGTATACTCAGCACTTACAAGAGTTATAAAATATACATTTTAATCCACACCTTGTACCCAAAGAAAAGCTTGAAAATTGGTGATACTTCTTTAAGTCTTAATTTAGAAAATGTTGCATATAAATTAAGTATCCTGTAGGTGCTGTAGTACCTTTTTTTTAATCAACACAGTGAAGTAGAATTTTTTTTCCATTTTTGTGGAAGGATTAGGTCGGGAAAAAATATCTCATCTTGCAGAGAATGTAAAATGTATGCACAGAAATGAATGCAGTGATATTTGTTACAATTATAAACAGGCAAAAGATTAATTATGATATATATGTGCCACACTAATAATTCATGCTTGTTTGTTCATTTTCTTCTTATTGCTGCTGTGTAAATGTAAGTACAGTAAGTACAGTCCCTTTGTCCGCATGATGTTGTGTAATACACACTCACACAGACACAGCGTCTCTCTGCTGGTGGGCCGCCGCTGCCCCGCTCAGTGTGTGGGTGGTCTGGGCCAGGTGGAGGAGAGAGGGATTAACACCAGGCCTGCCTAAAGGAAAAAGAAGTACAGAGGGAGAGAAAACAAGAGATGGAGGAGAGATAGACATCTGTCCACCAGATGTGCTGCTCGGCATACGGAGGTGGTTTATGAAACAGAGAGGAGGGAATGAAAAGGCTTTTGGTCATGGGGCTCAGTGACAACTGGATGCATTGTGACTGAAATAACACTCAGCCTCCATCTCCTTCTTGCTCAATCACTCACTCTCTTTTTTTTTTTTGCCGTGTGTCTGTGTGTGTGTTTGCTCTGGTTGTCTGTCATTTGGTTATATACATAACACAAACACATGCACACGCACACACTCACTCTCTTTCCGTCTCTTCTTCCGCTCCCGGAGGAACTTTTGCAGACTGCTATTATACAGTATAAACCAGTGATGACCACCTGTCAAAACATGTCCACTCACTGCGTGTGTGAGTGTGTGTTTTTGGAAGGTGTTGATGAGAGGGAATGAGACAGGTTGAACGTACCAAGGAACAAACGACTGATTTTAATGTTAAACATGAAGAAAGATAAAGTAAAGTACTTTGTTTTCATCTACAAATACTACAAACCTGCAAAACATCAAAAGTACTTTCCTCTTTAGCATTTTTATGTATCAAATATTTATTCTTTTTACTCTTATTCTAAGTTATGGTTTATTGCACAGTAGGCTTTTTTAGCACAGCTTCAAGATACGGCTTTCACTGCACATATTGTATGAGTACGTGACAAATAAAACCTTTCAATCTCGAATCTGGGAATCTTAAAAAAAATAGTTGACTCGAGGCCCAGAGCTTTCTGTTGAGTAATGAAAACTGAAACACTGACAGCTCCAATAAAAACTAAATGGAGTTTAAGTTAACTCTTTTTTTGTTACCGTTTCCAAAGACAGTAATGAACTTTCATCAAGTTCATTGTATGACTGTAATACTTCTGTTGGACTGAAACAACAGCTTAACCACATTTGAAAGTTGTACTCGATGATTAGATCAGTTCTATGTTTCATTGTATTTGCTCTATAAATAAATATCATGCAGCCATGAATAACAAGGAACAGGACAGTTAAACACTTAAACCATCGTCTATTTACTGTAAACCACCTTTTTGAAGACACATTTATTCTGCTGCAAGTGGAGCTTCCTGACCACACACACATTTAATGTCGTATACACACACACTCTGAATCAATACGGAAGTGCAGTGCTTCAAATGTTGTTATGAAAAAAAATGTATGAATATGATTAAATCTGAATAATAATAATGAATTAATAAATACAACTTTTCCCCAAATTATAAAATATGGTTGAGCTGGGGAAAAAAAAGTCAAGGTACAGTTCGTCTTATACCAAATAAAACTGAGTCGCTTCTTGACTTTGGAAATAGCAGCTGACAAAAACAACGCCACCACAAGATCCACTCAGTAAGTGTTCTGCTTTTGAACTTAAAGCTTTTGTTGTTTTTTTAAAGTCAAGAATAAATTTTCCATCTCAAATTTTAGGCTATTATGGACAAAAACATTCCTGTAAGGGTTTAGAAAAATTTGAACATCTGCAAATTCTACGACAACTGGGAAAACTTCATCTGCTGAGGAAGATGATGAGACATGATTGAAAGCTCCAGAACAGCTACTAAGTGGACCTTGTGGTCACATTGTTTTTCTGCTGTTTCCAAGAAGGAACTTTGAACTTCAGTGGTATTTGTAATTACTGTAACGTATTCAGTAATATTATTGCTCTTTTTCTAGCTAAACCACACTTTTGTTGTTGAATAAATAGTTTACAAATGACCCAAATTAAACAGTGATGTTTTTCATTATTGTGATTACGGCCTGCACCCCGCCTTCTAAAACAGACTGTTTAAATATGTCACATTTTTCTGCCCTCGCCTCTGAATATTTGCAGTGTGAGATTTCTGCATTTGCCGTGCACATAAAATATTACATGACGTTTACACAGTGCTCCTTTAACGTTCAGCTTTGGTTGAGCATCTTTTTTTTTTCAGTTCCTGTAGATTCACTGTTTCTTTCCTCTGCAGCGTGTGTGTGTGTTTCTGTATGTGTGTGTGTCTGTGTGTGGGTTACAGCTGTTTACATAGCGAACAGTGGGGGAGCCCTGTTCGACAAGCCCTGCCTCTGGGATTCAGGCATTTCGAAGGCCTATAAACTCTGGATGAAAGCTGAGGCCAAATTAATAAAGTCTAACAGGATAAAGATGTGGCTTGTTACACAGCATGACATTAAAATTGCCCTCCTAAATGACAGAAAACAATCTGTATTTACGAGTTCCTGCCCATAGAACATCATATAAATTAGACCAGTTTGTGTTTGTATACGTCCTGTTTGCATTTAATATTTCGCTCTTTCCGTACAAGCTCTTTACCTGATCCGTCATATTTCTCCGCGCTGCTTCAGTTGACCTCAGAGCTCGCTCTCATAATGAGATCTTAAGTTAAACCAGCGAGCACGGAAAGGCAAACACACACAGGGATAACTGAGGCCTCAATCTGTGTTTACTCCAGCTAAGCTACGATGGCGAGGTGTGTTCCCTGGAACTGTTAAAAGTTATTTTCGTTGATGCTCTGGTTATTGGGTGCTATTAGGTTTTTATCCCACTTGGCACTTTAAAGCTCCTCTCCTGGCATTGATTAAACAACTAAAAACTCATCTCTGTTCATTAAAAATGACATATGTAGAAGTTTTTTCCATGAAAAAATGTCCTCAGGATGAATTAATGGAACCACGTCGGACTTCAATATAAGTTTTGTGGCAAAACATTCACTCTGGAAAATGGCGACTGCAAACTCATATTTTCATTTTCTTTGTTCATACATGAAGACTCAACGACATGTCTCCTCATTTTGAAAATAGCCTGCAAAAATACCCAGACATAGCTACACCTAGTGTCTCCTCTGATACCGGCTTGTTTCACCGTAGCCCCACCTTCACAGGACTGGTTCCTTGGGTGTAGTGAATGTATGAAATCCTCACTGTCTGAATCCATGTTTCTAATGCTGCCATTGGTTCCAAGGTGGAAATGCTCAGCTGTGGCTTCGATTGCTTATTTCACTCGTGATTCCTTGAGGCATATAAATTGCACCATATGAACATGGTAACGAATTAAAAAACTTAAAGGTTGTGGGAGCCTCCAACCTGGACAAAAGTCTCACAGTGATATCAGATCAACCATATTTTAGCTCTGGGAGTGAATGGTGCATTTAATAGTATCCTCTCTGTTCCAGCTGAGTAAAAAAAAAAAAAAAAGTACAACTTTGGCAACATTTGACACAAAAGCAGTAATCTGTTTTCTAAATCCTTTTTTCAGTGAAAACAGCTGCCTGCTGCAACTGAAAACAATACTATGAGAGCAGAGATGGAAGAAAAACAATAAAGTTGTGGACAGCCGAAAAATGAGCTGAAACTCATATAGCTCCAGATTCAGAGGATGATTCTCTGTAGGTTCATCACTACAAATGACCTCTTTCATATTGTCATTTGACACAGTTTTACTAGAAAAATTATGTTCATAGGTACTTTAAATTAAGTGTTTCAAATACAAATGAAAAAAAAACCTCTTCCAAACAGGACTAACATGAACACAATAGCCTGAATAATGAAGTGAATTGAAATAGCAATTTAGTCTGATCATCAGGCTGGAAAACCTGGGGCCCGTTTGGAAATGTTTACAGCATGAGATCAGGTTCTTTCACTCATTTTTACATGTTTCAGTAATCAAAACAAACACCATAGATAAGACTCGTGCAAGAGAATGCTAGATCCCTGTCGCACCACAATTACTTGTAAAACATGATGCCACCCATCGTGATCTGCATGCAAACAGTGCAAATCACTAAACAGACATCTAACACAAGTTTTCTATTTTCATAGCTTTCCACTCAAGGAAAAATTATTACATGCCAAATACTTTCTCACTGTGTAGCCTACTATCAAGTTTCCCTCAAAAATTTGTCCAATGTCAGATATTTTATTTTTATGTAAATGCAGTTTGAGCGCAGCTCTTGTTGTTTTATTATCTGTTTGCTTTGGCAGACAAATGAGAACAAAAAACTCATCCTCACTCGTCAGGACTCATGTTCTGATAGAAGCCTTGATCGCTCATTGAAGCCTTCGTTGCATCTGTCATTGTGCTTTCATTCCACCTCATGAATCATTACTGCGGCTGACAAAAAATACTGAGCGTTTCATTGAAGCGCACAGCCTGACAGACAGCATCTTTCCTCTCTGCTGCAGTAACAGATGAGCGTGTGAATGAATGAAGTTGTCCGTCAGATTTCGCACATACACGAGCCACCGGCCACTGGCAGTCTGAAGCGAAACAGACCCCATCACATCGTTATCCCCCTCCCATCCATCCTTCCTGACTCAAAAACCAGGAAAGCTTGTATTTGTATGATCGGAAATCTGCTACAAATCTGGTGACCATATGCTGGGACATATTCGGCTTTCATGTCTTTCAACTTGGCCATTTTTTTTCTTTATGAAAGAGTTTGCTTCTCCACACATGTGCATGTCCCTTGTTTCGTATTCCTATTGTTTTTGAAGTGAATCCTAGCATTGTGTGGTTGCTGACAGTGCTCCATTTAGCGAGGCCTTCTGCTGTGTGAGTGAACATTCGGGGGATTATGGTTCAAAGGGGCTGCTGAGCTTGTGCAGACGACTCCATCCTGCACATATATGCACTTATCTTCTGTTACAGGTTGTCAATAATTGGGAAATGTATTGCAGATTGGTTCCATATTGTTGTTCCCTGGTTCTGACATTAATCTTATGTTGACCTTTAGCTGGATCACCAATTACTTTGAGGAGCAGATAAAACAGACACAGCGCAGTCATTTTATGAGACGTGCAGTTAAGGGCAGATAAAGTGCAAATGTGAGCACAGAGGTAATATGAACAACGTTCAAAGATGGTTAAGGGAAGGGGAGCAATTTACTGTGAGATATGACTTTGTAAACTAATTACAAAATTAGAAATTAGGCTATATCATTTCTATACTGTATTCACTGATGCTGAATTATCAGTGGGCAACTACCCTGGGGACCCAGACCATCAGGGTCCCTGAAGGCTCCAGATTCACCATGTGGGACTTAGTTTGTGGAACTTGAATGACAAATTTGTTTCTTCAATACTGGATGCCCCACTAAAGCGCAACATAACATTAATAGAAAATGAAAATGTGACGTCATGTCAATAAGATTAATTATTCATGACTAAATATGCGGTTAAAGTGAGTTAATTTTGCTTCACCAGGATTGTGTGGATGTGGTCACAGATGGACTGTCATCAAAATCTGATTTCAAACGTTGCTGAATTCTGATTGGTGCACAGACGTACATGACATCACCTTTTCCATTTCCACTTCCGATCACTTCAGACCAGTGAGAAGAACAGAAAAAAACAATGTTTCACATAACTAAAGAAATCTATGTTTTACTAAAGAAACCAGACTAGAAATAAGTAAAATTATTCTAACTTCAGGAACTATTGACTGGACAGTGAGGAAGATTGTGTTTAATAAGACTATGTGATGTATTGGCTGAGTACAGAACACCATCTCCTGGCCCTGCCTGACCAAAAAAAAAATTATGTGCATCCCTGAGTATAACCTGAAATGCAATTCTGGTACTTGGTCCTGTTTGCACTTGCATTTCATAAACCCCACCTCCACAACAGCATCCACCTGTAGGCTCTGAGTCAGATTGTCAGTCCCTGTTCCCTGCTGTGCTGTGTTTAGTATTTCCTTCAGCAGAGGTTAGAGCCAAACTCTGTACATATTCAAGATTCACATAATAATCCAGTCCACATGAGATGCATAACTGAACAATAGTGACGGTGAGGTAATGAAGATCTGATTTGCTTGAACTGCAGTAGCCCTTGATTCATCATTAACAGCTTTCAAACACAAGCATGATGCATGCAGACAGACAAAACGAACAAAGAGAGCGAGGCAGCCAAGTCAGAAAACCGAGGTTCACAAGCTGACATGTGAACGGAGGAAAGAGTGAGCGAGGGCGAAGGGGAGCGGGCTTTTATGAGAGACAACCAGGGTGGTCCTTAGCTGCATGCTCTGATGGGAGGCTTGTCAACACAACAGCAGAAAACATCCAAGTCATCCCACTACTCCTAACGTCTACCAACTGCGGCAGACACATCCAGGGGCTGGCCAACTCGGCGGTGGGTGGAGGACATGGAGGAAGAGGAGGGTGATTTGAGTCCTCTACTACAATAACAAAGCTGCTATTGAAACTGACCCTTGCTTCGGTCTCTGTCTTACTTCTCCTTCCTCCGTTACTTCCCCTTCCAGCTAACCAGACCGCAGTTCGGTCTGGCTGGAGGGTGTCTTCAAAACACTTTGCAGCTGTTTGTTTTTGCTGATTCAGGTCTCCCACTTTTATTTGCTACAAAACTGTTCAAACCAGTCAGTTTGAATTTAACGGCAGCTGTTGATGTGTATATATATTTGGAAAGAATCTAAAGTACAGATTTATTTGATCCAGAAATATTCAAGAGTTATCAGGCCAGCGCTCATTAATGATCCCTGCAACTCTTGTATCCCTGGCTTGGGTCTCCAGCACCTGTCAGCTCCACTTTTTATGAGCACTGGAGGCAGGAGTGGATAAAGAGCAGCAGAGTAGAGCAGTTCAGAGGGAGGAGAAGCAGGGGAGTGGGAGGAGGAGAGGAAAGGGGGATATTTGTGATATTTATGGGCTGCTGGGTGGCACACATTGCAGCATGTGCAGCAGTTCTTACGGCAGATCACCCTTCTCTCTCATTTACCTTCTTATCATCCATCTAAGATGATAATTATAATTGACAAAGACTTTAGCGCACTTTGGACTGTGACTCCATTCAACACTTCTCTTTAAATCAGTGTGTAACAAATAACACTGTGTGAAACATCTGGTCCAGATGTTCCAGCATAGACAGCAGAACTGTGGATTTATTGCTGTACAGATGTATAGTTTTATTGTAAACAGCTCAATAAACCCTCCGTGGAGTCCCCTTCTCCTCTCTCTGATCACCTTTCCTGTGTTTTAATAAGATAAGATATTCCTTTATTAGGAAAATTACATTATTGATGCAGCCAAATTCACGATATAGTACATCTTATTTACACATTTTTCAGTTTCTTTCATGAAATTTGATCGTGGCTCATAAATACTGTGTGTATATATAATACTATGTCAAGCTATTTTATAAATGCGACTGCTGAATAATAGACGTTGTGCTTGTGTGGAATGTTTTCAGTGGACATTGAAAGGGAGACGTGGCAGAGTGCCAACATTGTACCAATGTAGAGAGTACAGAGGTCAGGTACTGGGACAGCGCTTCCAGGGTTTTATAGTAGTCAATATTAATGGTTTTATGTGTGCTATTTAACTTTACACAAAGTTTCACCTGCTGTCCTCAAATGCTGAAATCAAAGTTCATTTTCATGAAACAGGAACAAGCTATTGTATTAAAGGCAGATTGCAACATTACAAAGTACATCAGCTGATTTCCTCTTTTTCAAGTACTTTATTTTTTTGCCTGTTTGCAAGCTGCTGTAACAAGTGAATTTCCCCTGAGGGGGAAAAATAAAGCTTATCTTTTTAATGTTGTATTTAGGAAGGTTTATTGATAGTGTCCTGATTGATAGTGATACAATGAGAAAAGGCCTGAACAGTCACCTGCAAACTGTAAATGACTGTCTTTAGTGATTGCTTCAAAGTTTAATGGCACATTTTAAGCTTAAGTGTTGCACAGCATTGCCATATTATTGTGCAGTGTTGGAATGAAGAACACGCCCTTCTGAGCTAATCTGTCTGATCATTTTTAAGAGTTCGGCAATCATTTAATAAGAGTAGCAAGGCAGATATTGATGTCCGATGTGGCATATACTTTTGGGAAATGGTCTGAGTGAAACATTAACTGATCTATATTTAAGTGCTGTACAGCCATGGTGCACTACAACAGTAGTATACTACAGTAGTATCCCTCTCTCCAAACACATTTCCACTTGTCTAAACCCGTTCATTGCCGTTCTCTACCCGTCCGCCAGATGCACTCTGACTTTTGCTCCTGTCGCAGTCACCTCACTCCTACATCCAGCCACTCCTTCTGCCTTACACTAACCTCTTTCAGCCATCCCCATCATCTGACCTATTCTCACTTTCCCTGCAGTACCTATACTAGCCTCTTTTACCCAGTCAGTCCCAGATCATCAAAGTTGCTTCTTGCTTTGCTTTTTACCCTTTGTGATCTGTTATCTGTTACCTGTAACCATAAAGGTGGAATCTGAGACTTATTACCTGCCTGTTTTGAACCTCTGCCTGATCTTTTGGACTTTTGATTTTCTGCCTGCCCTTTTGGAATTGTTTGTCTGTTTGGGCTGCCTACTCGGTATTGACCCAAGCCTACTTCATGTCACAAAAGATTTGCACCTTTATCTGGTCAATAAATCCCTTAACTTTACTAGTCTGCCTGCTTTGTCTGCATATGGGTCCTACCCCACTGCCCCTCGCCATGACGGCAATCTGAGATTTGGATGGGTGGATTCTTACCTGATTAAGTAAAGGTTTTATCAGGTGACACAGCATGTTCCACAAACATTTGCATGTTGTCGTGTAATATGTTACTGCTCTAAACCATATTCACCCTCCTTGTAGTCATGATGCCAACTCACTCACCAGCAAGAGAATTGATATTGGACAATTCTGCAAATGCTCCATCTAATTAAGTGTAGCATGAAGCAATTAAGCCACACTTGTAATTGTTTTACATGTTTTCTCTCTGTTGTGACATTCCTTAAACATGCAGCTCACGTGTCATATTGGCCATTTTTTGTCGAGTTTGTGCCATGATTTGTGTCTTCAAACCCGTCCTCTGTTTTGTTGTGATTTTAAATTTACTAATGCATATGATGTCTGTTTGTTTCTCAAATAATAAATAATAAAATACAATCAAATAGTAGTCCACCTTGTATTGAGCATCAGCGTGTTCCAGCCATGGCGTATATACTTGTCTTTTCTTTGTCTTTCTCTTGTTTTTTTCTCGCATCTAAATACTATAAATACTCAATTCTATGCTGTAGTCTATATACTCTATAGAGTAGTGTCACCTTCATAATCAAAATGACAGGAAGCAACGTGAAGAGCGTAAGAGCGAGAGGATTATAGAGGTACTCTGCTGCCTGTAGTATTCCTGTAGAAATCCTAAAATATATTTATGACCAAGCCACCTCTGTAACAAAAAAATTTAGGGTAGACATGAGAAGAGAAGGAAGATAACTGGATAAAATGGAAGTGTAGAATTATACATGTCACAGTTATAGTTAAGGCGTCCTGCAACACTCCTTCAAGAGACATACATGGACGTGTGTGTAGGTGGGTGTTGTGGTGGTTGCTGCCATTGAGCCATCCCTGCTGTTAAATATTAACAAATCAAACGACAATGAGGTTCAATTTCTGTAATACTCATCAGTCATTCACACAGTGCACCACACAGCATGATAAAGCCATCGGCGGGCAATCTTTCCTGTATTATCATTTTATACACAGACAACAACCATGGGCAGCAAACCCTCACATCATTATGAACCAGTGCAAGATGAGAAAACAGTCTTTCTTTCCAAAGAAAAAGTGTACAGGATTCCTGCTCTTCTCTACGACAGAGACAAAAATATCTTCATGGCCTTTGCAGAGCAGAGGAGGACTACAGATGATAGTAGTTCAGAAATGCTGGTTATGAAAACAGGAACGCTGAAGAAAGAGGAAGGCTCTAATCTGAGGACGATTGAGGTAATCAAGCAATTGTTTCATCACTGAATTTTTACTTGTGAATATAAAAACAGTTCAAAAAACAGTTCTGCTTTCAACTGCATCAATACTGCTTTGTTTTGTTCACACATCTTTGAATAACGTTCTTTCTAGTGGTCAGAACTCAAGCTGGTGATGGAGGCGCATCTTGATGGATATCGACCTATGAACCCCTGTCCAGTGTACGAGAAAACCAGCAAAACACTTTTCCTGTTTTTCATCTGTGTTAAAGGCATTGTCCCAGAGTGCTGGCAGAGGTTCTGGGGCTGCAACAAGGCCCGTCTTTGCTATATTACAACAAATGACGCTGGCCAAAGTTGGAGCAAGGTGACTGACTTGACAAATCTGCCTGAAATCAAGAATTGGGCCACATTTGCTGTTGGGCCAGGTCACGGTATTCAAACAGAGAGTGGTAAACTGATTGTCCCACTTTATGCTTATGCTCCTTGCTCCCACTCATGCTCTTGCACAATGTGTTATTGCTCTACTGCATATGCGCTCTATCTATATAGTGATGATGAGGGCAGTAATTGGCAATTTAGCGATATGCTTCAAACAAAATCAGTTGAATGTGAAATGGCAGAGGTGTTTGATGACACAGGCCTCGGGTCTATCTACTGCAACGCCCGCAATGAGGGAAGCTATCGAGTGGAAGCTCTTGATGACAATAAAGGAGCTGGTTTTACAATCCTCCCGTCAGCTGAAAAGCTTGTAGAAACAGGTGCAGGCTGTCAGGGGAGTGTGGTCTCCTTTCCAGCTCAAAGTGAAGATGCAAACAGCGAGTCAGACCCAAGCCAGAACCCAAACAAGTGGCTGCTCTTCACCCACCCAACCGACAAGTCCAAAAGGATTGATTTAGGAGTGTATCTGAATAAATCCCCACAGGATGCATATGCATGGAGCGATCCATGGATCGTCAACAGTGGACCCAGTGGTTACTCAGACCTGGCTTACATTGATGATGGCTGGTTTGCATGTCTAATGGAGTGTGGGGAGCAGAAGGAAACTGAGCAGATAGCTTGTGTAGTTTTTAACTACAGTCAGGTCAAGCAGAGCATTGGAGAATAAAAAAAGGCTTCAATCTGATGTAAAGTCTCTCTGTATTCTTTGTATTAGACTCTTCACCTAAAACGATGAAGGTCTCTATAAATACACCCTTCTCTGTGGCTATACCACATTTTGTTTTCCTCATATGAGTCTGCAAAATAATCTATGATATGACTGTGCTGAAATCTTATTTACAACTACTGAATATATTCAAAATGTTGGATAATTATTTACAATCAAAGTTAGAATTACTTACACTATCCATTCAAATTATTTAGTTTTGATTTTGATTTCAGCTCTGACAACCATATTAATTATGTATCATACTTTACTATCATTTTCTACGTCTGTGGTGTAATTCAAACAATGCTGTATCGACACAATTGCATTGTTCATTAAATGCGAAGAATAAAACAAGATCTTTTGACAAACATTGTGCCATAAAAGCTTTCTTTATTGGTTTTATATCCATTTTGTACACTTGTATGCATGCATGTGCTTAAACTGGTAGATTTTCTTTTTACTTTTATGATGACTTTGACGTGTTGTCATGAGAATTAGATCTCATAGATTTCTAATAGCAAAACAGCAGAAAACTACTTCCCATTTTCAATGGAAGTACAAACTAGTTGTGTATTTTCTGGAGGCCTATGTGTAATTATAAAAAATGAGCAAAGTTACATAAAATGACAATGAGAAATCTGGTCAATGATCATGAGCTGAAAGTCTGACCTGAATTTACTTTCCTGGCTTTCCTCTTTAAATAAATAACCAAACTTAGGTGCTTCCTTCTGCTCCAGCCAGGAAGTGGCTCATTTCCTTTCTTTGTTAACCAGCTGAAAAAAACAAATTAAATTCCCATAATATTCTTTTTTTTTTTTTTTTTTTTTCAAATAAAGAGTCACTTCTTCAGAAAAGAGATATGAGATTTTGGCAGTAATATAAGATCCCTCCTCATTCACAGACTGCCCCACTCAGTCTCTCAAACCTCAGCAGGCAATCTCTGATACTGTAGAGGTGTATATGCTGCAAGTCTTTCTGCCTTATCTATTGTATGATCATTTCACAAATGGACGACCTTACTTTGAGGAATTCTCAGCCACAGAAACAAACGGTCTTTAAATCTGTCCATAAAAGGATTTACAGGATTCCTGCTCTTCTCTACGAGAGAGAAAGTAAAACTATTCTAGCTTTTGCAGAGCAGAGGAAGACTGAAGATGACTCCAGCACAGAAAAACTGGTTATGAAAACAGGGACGCTGAAGAAAGAGGAAGGCTCTAATCTGAGGAAGATTGAGGTAATTATTCCAAACAAATGTTGCAATGCTGAATTCCTTGTGAACATACAGTATTGTCTTTAACCACATGAGAGCTGCTTTGTTTTGTTTACACACCTCTGAATAATGTCCTTTGTAGTGGTCAGACCTCAAACTGGTGGAAAAGGCACATCTTGATGGACACCGTCCTATGAACCCCTGCCCGGTGTATGAGAAAAACAGCAAAACACTTTTCCTGTTTTTCATCTGTGTTGAGGGCACTGTCTCAGAGAACTGGCAGATACAAGAATTCAACAACAAGGCCCGTCTCTGCTACATCAAGAGCGATAATCTTGGACAAAGTTGGAGTGACATGACTGATTTGACTGACAAACTGGGTAATATCAAAAACTGGGCCACATTTGCTGTTGGGCCAGGTCATGGTGTTCAGATGAGGAGTGGTAGATTGGTTGTTCCAGTTTACGCCTATGTCTCTTCCTGCAGCTCGTGCTGTTGCTTCTGTTTCAAATATACGAAAATTGCTCCGTATGCACTCCCCCTGTATGGTGATGACTCTGGTGAAAAATGGCAGCTTGGCGAAATGCTTCAAAATGAGTCAATTGAATGCGAAATGGCAGAGTTTTTTGATGATAAAGACAACAGCGTCATCTACTGCAATGCCCGCAGAAAGGGAGGCTATCGAGTGGAAGCTCTTGATGACAATAAAGGAGCTGGTTTTACAATCCTCCCGTCAGCTGAAAAGCTTGTAGAAACAGGTGCAGGCTGTCAGGGGAGTGTGGTCTCCTTTCCAGCTCAAAGTGAAGATGCAAACAGCGAGTCAGACCCAAGCCAGAACCCAAACAAGTGGCTGCTCTTCACCCACCCAACCGACAAGTCCAAAAGGATTGATTTAGGAGTGTATCTGAATAAATCCCCACAGGATGCATATGCATGGAGCGATCCATGGATCGTCAACAGTGGACCCAGTGGTTACTCAGACCTGGCTTACATTGATGATGGCTGGTTTGCATGTCTAATGGAGTGTGGGGAGCAGAAGGAAACTGAGCAGATAGCTTGTGTAGTTTTTAACTACAGTCAGGTCAAGCAGAGCATTGGAGAATAAAAAAAGGCTTCAATCTGATGTAAAGTCTCTCTGTATTCTTTGTATTAGACTCTTCACCTAAAACGATGAAGGTCTCTATAAATACACCCTTCTCTGTGGCTATACCACATTTTGTTTTCCTCATATGAGTCTGCAAAATAATCTATGATATGACTGTGCTGAAATCTTATTTACAACTACTGAATATATTCAAAATGTTGGATAATTATTTACAATCAAAGTTAGAATTATTTACACTATCCATTCAAATTATTTAGTTTTGATTTTGAATTCAGCTCTGACAACCATATTAATTATGTATCATACTTTACTATCATTTCTACGTCTGTGGTGTAATTCAAACAATGCTGTATCGACACAATTGTGTTGTTCATTAAATGCGAAGAATAAAACAAGATCTTTTGACAAACATTGTGCCATAAAAGCTTTCTTTATTGGTTTTATATCCATTTTGTACACTTGTATGCATGCATGTGCTTAAACTGGTAGATTTTCTTTTTACTTTTATGATGACTTTGACATGTTCAAATGAGAATTAGATCTCATAGATTTCTAATAGCAAAACGGCAGAAAACTACTTCCCATTTTCAATGCAAGTACGACATTGACATTGAACACCACATCACTGATTTGAACATAAACTAGTTGTGAAAAATTGTGTATTTTCTGGAGGCTGTGATTATAAAAAATGAGCAAAGTTACATAAAAAGACAATGAGAAATCTAGTCAATGATGATGAGCTGAAAGTCTGACCTAAATTTACTTCCCTGACTTTCCTCTCTGTAAATAAATAACCAAACTTACGTACTTGCTTCTGCTCCAGCCAGGAAGTGGCTCATTTCCTTTCTTTGTTAACTAGCTGAAATCGAGATGAAATCAACTCCTATCCCTTTTTTTAATTAGTCGCTTCTTCAGACATGAGCAACGAGATTTTGGCTGTAGTGGTTCAATCTTTCAGGATCTGCTGGTTGCGGAGAAGTGTCATAGTGACTGAGTCTGCAGGAAGTCCCTGTGTCTGGCCAATGTTTGCCAAGAAACAGTTACGGCACACAACTCTGTGAAAAACCAGAACTTTAGGCCTGTAAATTTCTGTTTGTGTACAGATTAAACAAAACCATGTTCAGTGAGCATTAGCTTTGCTGGTAGGCAGCTGGTTCCACCCTGCTTCAAGAATTTATGCTAAGCTAAGCTAACTGTATCCTTGATCCAGCTCCATACTTCATGAGACATGAAAGTGTTTTTGATTGTTTCATCTAATTCTTGGAAAAGAAGAAGTGAATAAACATACTTCCCAGAATGGTATTCATGGCAAATGAATGGGTTTTCCAATATGATGTAAAAAAAAAATCCCCCTCAGAGTTGTTGCTTATCAGCTAAGGGAAAGTGTTGTTTTACTGATTAGCCTAAAAGAAAGTGGGAAACTTCTGTTTCCTGTTTTTAATGGATAAATAGGTTGGGTTGGAAATACAGCAGTGATTTATCAAATTGGCCCTTGTTGCAGGCAAACTGTTTCTACGTGACACAACATCACATAATCCATTCAGTAATGTTGGTTTGTGGTCATTTGAATAACTGTTTGTGAATATGACAATATGCAAGACAAGGACGAGATAAAGACCTTAAGGTTATTACCTCATCTTCAGGCTCTGTTTTTAAAAAAAAAAAAGCCTCTGGCAAAATCTAGTTTTAAGAGCTGTCAGGGGAGGAGCTGACAGGTTATCATGTAAATATGTATCAATGTAACTGGACCTTATCAGTCAGCTGGTGACCAGCTGATGAATGAGCCACTGTTGGTGAAGCATGAATGAAGAAGCTCATGCCAATCAGCTAATGCGAGCTCTTCTTCAGTGGTCTGCTTGAACTAATGCTATTTGTTTGGTTGGCGTGTAGGTAGAGGTTTGAGAAATGGATATCCATAAATATAAACATATAAAACTGAAATTCAAACAATTGTCGAAGGCCCTGGCTCAACACTACTGCACTGTAATAACAATTTAAAAAATGGATGAAGAGGTGGTCGTCCCCTGGAAATACTACAGCTAAAGACGCTGCATTCAAGAGCAGCCTTCAGTGTTATGTTCTCAGTTAAACAGGCCTGCTTCATCGGGAACAAGTCGTTTATAGGCTTTGGAATATGAACTGAGATCTGTGCTGTTGCTGCTGCACTGTTTTATGTTTTAATGGTTTTATTGTGTTACAGTCTGTTTTGAGGCTTTAGGGATGACAGTGTCAGTCTGTCCGTCGGCCTGTCCACCTCATTGGTCCAGACTGTAATACTTCAGAAACTACTAGATGGATCTCCTTGAAATGTTGCACAGACATTCATGAGGTTTACGTTTGTGTTTTTGCACGTAATAAAAGTGAAATTTGGTGCTTATTTTCCCCACAGGATTAACTGTAATCACTTTGATGATCCTTTAACTTTTTCCTTTGACACCATCATTGGGTCATTTTGTTTGATGACTGAATACCTGCAAATGTGATGACATACCTTTGCATTTTGTGCCAATTAGCAAATGTTAGCATTCAAAGATGCTAATGTAGGAACATAGTAAACATCATACCTGTTCAATATCTGTATGTTGGCATGCTGAGTAAACTGAATTGAAAGTTAAAATGTTCGGCTGGCCAAACACCATAGGCTGAGTGATCCAGTGTGTATTCTGTAATTTGTGTGAAATGATCCTTTAGCTCATGTTGAGAGTTCAGGTGAAATAAGGTGGAAAAGATGCCAAGAAAGAAAACAGCAAAGATGCCAGGATCAAGTTGCAGGAGAATGGAAAAAAAAAAAAGATTAATTGAAACCAAATGTTCCTTCATCAAAGGACGTCATTAAGCCTGCGGTCCTGGTGTTTGCTTCGTGGTTCACCTCTGTGTGTCATTCTGTTGACCAAGAAAATACAGTTTTTTGGGAGGTATGTGGTAAAAATGAGCAAACACACCCAGAAAACACACAAAGACAAATTCTCCAATGTGTTGCATCAGTTAATGGGTGACTGAGGCTGAGCTGATTACGTCATGTCTCCGGCTCTCTCTGCTTTGGCCGCTGTCAGTGTCTGCTTGTTTGGAGGCAGCTGGAGAAAATAGAACTATTTCTGTGTCCTTGATGTTCTGCTTTTGTCGTGGTTTCACCTCAAGCCCTGACTGTGACTGGGCACATTTGTCCCTCACTCACATGGACAACTCTGAAAGAGAGCCGAGGATCTATCAAGCTGTTCTGATCAGGGCTGTTTGGATGAAAAGTTGTTGGTGGAAATAAACTGGTCTGTCACCTGGACCTTATGTTCATCTGTCAGCCCCTCTCTGCCTCATGGATTTTTGGTTTCAATATCTTACCCTAACTTTTTTTTTTTTTTTTTGGCTTTTGTATAGAAGCCTATTTCTGCCAAAATAGAAAAATTACTTATGATTCAAATAAAAAGCTCATGATAAGTCAAAATTATTATACTAAATCAATATTAAGCGATAGTAAGAAAGAAATCAACTTTTGATCTCATTTTGACTTGATATAATTTTTATCATGACTAACTTTCCGTCTGTTTTGTTTCTTTTTCTGCTGGAAATGGACATCCACACTTTTGCAATACCATTTCACTCCCTCAGTTACGTCTTTTACTCCAGACATGTGGATAAAGTATGAGCTCATGGGTGGTTCTGCTGTTGTATGTCTCTGTCATCTGTCTGTTCCAGTCTTTAGGGTTTGAAGAGGGGTCCCCCTTTCTTCATATATACACACTCCGTCATATTTCCTGTCACAGTGCTCAGGCTGCAGTCCGACTCTGGCTCACACATCACTGACTAACTTTAATGGGCCACACATACATGCATTGAGATTTTTTTTTTTTTCAAAGGGAGGACCAGGACTGTGAGCGTGCCTGTGCGCTGTAATTGAATTAAACTCACATATGGCCGAGCGTGCCAGGAAAAGCAAACTGCTCCCTGAGGGTGTGTTTAGGTGGAAGGCAGCTGTTTACAGATGGCAGAAGACCTGCTATGAGCCAC
The DNA here is from genome assembly GCA_025331565.1 of Holacanthus passer. Lineage (NCBI taxonomy): Eukaryota > Metazoa > Chordata > Actinopteri > Pomacanthidae > Holacanthus > Holacanthus passer. The sequence goes on along the minus strand of JAFREQ010000050.1, from coordinate 3,992,252 downwards.
ATCACACTTACACCAGCAGCTACATCCTGGGAGAGATTTCCTCCACACATTTACTCAGTGTTCCTCTGGATAAAAGTAACTACAGTGCAAACATTGTTCCTGCCTCCTCAGCAAGCCTGTGTTGTAAGAGTGACTGTGAAAACATGCTGATGGACTGAAATAAAGGTCCTTGTTTCAGAAATTGAGGATGTTTTGCATAAAAGGTAAAAATTTAAGACAGCAAAATATAGGAAATTGCATGGTTATTATATTAAATATTCCATGTACAGTTTGAGTTCTCTCTTGCGAGGAATATTATTTTACATTAATGAACTTAAAAACACTGCAGGAAAGCAGATTAACAATCGTCACATTTGTTCTTCTGTCATTCAAACATGATACTGCTTCTTTTTATCTGCGTCTACCTTTTTCCTCTGTTTAAATTAATATTGCAACTGCTTACACACTCTGCCTCTGCGATATCTTATACACTCATGAAGACACACAGTTCAAAACTTTCTGTTTAGGTAAACTAAAAATGTAGTTTTTACTTAAGTAACTATAGCAATCAGATGGAGCCCATTACTCATTTAATTACTACTTCACAAATAGCTAATAGCATTTTGCATTCTAAAACATATATATGATCAGCTTTATGCATTTATATAGTCTTATAGAGTAGATTAACTCCACTCCAAGCTACATTAAAATGATTATAATGGACATAAATTCATCACTCAGAAAAGGGCCATTCTGAATTATGACTGCACGTTGTACTGCTCATACATGCTTACAATAAAATTATAATTGTGCGGGTTTTTTTTTTTTAATGTTGCTATTTATAAACAATCTGAATCCTTTCTTTCTAAATGCGGACACTCATATGCGGTTGAGTTTTAACTTGTGATCCTACCTGAAGGCCAGATGATCACATGTGTTTGCTATTCATGCTGAACACTGCTGGGCTGTGTTTTTGTAATATGAAGGCCTGTTTCGACTACAGCAAACATCAAACATGATGCTGAAGACATCACACACACACACACACACACACACACACACAGACAGTCACTGGAGAGAAAATGTGCACATGCTCAGATCTTCTTTAAATCAACTCTAAACGTATGTAACAAACCTGATTATTGATCCACAGCAAAATAAAGTCAAAATAGTTTCCTCCATTTCTTTTTCAAGCCAGAAAAGTGAAGGTACGTTTTAGGCCTATTGGATAAAAGTTGAACATCTACATTTAAGAGTTTGAATTTTTAGTAACTGTTCAGTGATTGTTTTATCCTAAAATTCATTATAATAATATATATTTTTTTATTTTCTTCGTTCTGATCTTACAAAATAAACGACCCACTTTTAACCCAAAATTTGCATTATTTTATTGCATAATCAGTTGTGTTAAATTATATTAAGAACATGGAATAAATATTTTGTATTTTGCTGGGGGGGTTAACTCTATAGTGCGCTTAAATTCGTGCAAATCTTTCAATTAATTCTGCTCTTAAATTTTCTATCCTAAAGACAAAAAAAATGTAAAACAGTCAGTCATAATGTCAAAGAATCGATGACAAACCTGTGATATTTAATTCAAATTGCACAGACTGTAAATTCAATCACGTTTTATTCCAAACATATTTAAAAACATTTGCTTCAAGAAAATAAACTGCTAAATATGGCGGCCTGTTTGAAAAAAAAAAAAGGGCCATTATTAAAAACAGTTTTTACATGTATTCTCAGGGTGAGAGGAAGAAGATCCAGTTGTCCATAAATTCATCACAGGCGGACTTTAAATTGAATTAGATGAAAGTTTTATGATCCCATTGGGGAAGTTGGACATGTGGGACAGATGATAGCTGGGGATGATTCCGTGCAGGGAGGCAGGAGACATGAAGTTTGGAGCCAGAGGTTGGACCGAGGCGCAGCGCACCGGGTCCAGATGTTCGAAGGTGAGACAGGAGGGGAAGCTCTTGGAGAGGAGCGAGGACAGGGCGGGGATGATGCTGCTCACAGGTGGGATGCTGGGAGCGGAGATGCCCAGGTCGTGGTGGAGACAGGAGGCCACCCTGTGGCCTCCCAGTAGGGGACAGACGCGCACCAGGCTGCTCCTCCTCGACTCCTCCTGCGCTCCCCCGTACACATGCTGCTGCCTCTTGAAACGTTTCCTCCGCCGGAGAAAGCTCCCATTCTCAAACATATCGGCCGACATGGGGTCCAGGGTCCAGTAGTTCCCTTTGCCGGGGTTCCCAGGCTCCCGGGGCATTTTGACAAAGCAGTCATTTAGAGACAAGTTGTGCCGGATTGAGTTCTGCCAGGCGGGGAACTTCTCGCGATAATAAGCAAAGCGCTGGCTGATAAAGTCACAGATCTCGCTCAGGGTCAGTCTCTTCTTCGGGCTCTGGAGGATGGCCATGGTGATGAGAGCGATGTAGGAGTATGGAGGCTTCACCGAGCCGGTCCTCCCGGCCGGACCCGGGTCCTGGAGCCGGGCTGCGGAGTCCCCTTCTCCCGGTGCACAGGGCTGAAGGAGGGCGCATTACTCTGACTGAACACATCTGTGCTCTTCACATCTGCACCGCAGTCCGTCTGTCCCTCCACGTCTATGTCCGTGTCGTCCATGGGTTTGCTGTCCAGGGTCATGGTCCAGGCGGCACTGCGGCCCCACCAGGCCAGATGAGCGCCTGTCCGGGCCAGAACAGGCGCAGACCCCCTCCTCCGCTTTCATTCACAAAAAAAAAAGTTGCGCATCTCACTGCATCTTTTTAGCCTCCCACCCGAAACTTTCTCCTCCTCCTGCTCCTCCTGCAAAACAGCCTGTCTTCATCAAAACAACATGAGCTCAACATGATTAATGGTATAATAATGAATATTTACTGATGATACTGAGGTGATGATGGTGATAATTACCCAAATATCTCAAGTATCATTCTAATAGATGAAAGATATTATAGACACCGACAGTCACATGTTTTCACTGTGGTGAAAATGGGTGGGTGTCAATTTGTTTCATACGGTTGGCCTAATGTTTTCTTTCCATATGTGACAAAGATGCAGAGACATAAAATACAGCCTTTACTTTAATAGATTCCTTTCAAATTGTATATTTACGATGTATTTATTTATTTATTTAATATGTTTTATTGTAGGTCTATATGGCTCAAAAATGACTCCCAGTGTGCACTGATTAGTATTGGTGAAAGAAGTATTCAGAACCTTTGCTTAAGTACACAGTAGAAACAGTGAAGTATTTAATAAGTCCTGCATTCAAAGTCGAATTTAAGTAAAAGTACGAAGTACATTATGTAGATAGACCCTCAACAGTCTGTTTCCAATCATTCATATTATTGGATTATTCATGCATGACTTTTGTATTGTATTTGGTCAATGTGGAGTAACTTTAAACAAAAGGGCAGTTTAATCTACAGCAATTGATCACATTTTACAAACTGATCATATGTTTCATATTCATATAATCTGCAAAGTAACTATATGCATCAAATGAATGTAGTCGAGTTAAAAGTATGTTTGTCTCTGTTGGGGTAGAAGTATTAAGTGGCATAGCATGACAATACTAATACAACATACAATAACCACAAAATTGTACTGAAGTACAGTCCTTGAGTAAATGTACTTAGTTACTCGCCATTACTAGCCATTTATGTTTTACAGTTGATTTTTAAATGACCACAGCAGGTGAGACTGTTTTGGATTGAAATATACTTAAATGTAAAAAATGAAGCAAACGCATTTGTTTTATTGCTCTTGTTTCTATCATTTATGTTCTTGGCTTAAACCAGGCTCATTTCCTTCTGTGTTCCTCATTGCCGGATGGTTTGGCACATGGTGAGAGACGCGGCTCTCTCTCTCTCTGTCTATAGCTGGCTGTTTCAAATAAGAGGAAGACGTAATCCGTTTTGAAATAATAGCTGCACTGTATCAATTCGTGTGAGGCCACCCACTTGGCAGACAGGCCTGTGCTGCAGGGTGGGCTGAGGGAACTGTGGGAAGTCTCATTAATGAACAATTCCATATAGTTTAATGCAATATGCGTACCCTTCTGAAACTATTATACTATTTTATAGTCATTGCATTTTTAGTAGGGGATTTATATTAAGTGCAGGCCCTACTTATGAACCTAAAAAGAACTAGGGAACAAATTTGACAGTTCATATTGAATTTAATACAGACCAAAACCATGCAAGCTCACACAAAAATCTATTTTTTTTTTCTTCTCACAGAAAACAGCTATGCTAAGGAAATACATGCACCAATTAAATCAGCAACAGCCCGAATAAACATCAAGAGAAGAAACAAACCCCCCACAACAACCACAATTAGAAAACAAACAATGACAAACACAACAAAATAAATAGCTTCTTATAACTGTGCAACTAAACACGTATTTACTGAACTTATTAGACAGTCTTGCCGTCAAGGTCAAGAGAAGTAAATAGTTTTGCAGCTAATAACAGTGAACACAGCACTGAGCTCAGGTTGCCGTTTTTGGTCCTGGACAGAAATAACTTTCTATTGCAGCCATCTGGCACTGCGGACCATTATACACAAGCAACACTGAAGCCATTTAGATGAAAAGTGTCACCAATTATGACGAAACTTTCCACTGAATGTGTCTACTTCTCATAGTAGCCCTTCAGTATGCTATTAATTTGTGCAAACGATTCTCAGCTCTGCTACAAACTGTCTGTGCTTCATCAATATATCCCTCTCAGTGTAGACAGAGGAAAATAAAACAATATAAGTTATATCACACATGCTACATACAGGTTAGCAGGTAGCACAAACAGGATCAGCGCAGTGAAGATTGAAATACAGATCGTTTTCTAGACATTTTCCTTCAGGTGTTTTTAAGATATTTACTTATTACTTTTTTAATGTTTGTTTTTCCCCTTGTGTATATGGCATCAAGGGAATTGGTGCTGCTGCCTGAGGTACAACATTGTAGCAGTGACACTAATTTAATTTACTCTGAGTCAAGTAAGATGTAAAAAGCTGGTGGTCCTCCTCCATGTTTGCGTTCACATCTGTAGTGAATTGGAGAGGAGTAAGAACTACGGGAGCAGAAAGTATAGTCTTGAACTGTTGTGTGCAAGTGTGTGTGAAGAGCTTGGTCACATGTGGACATTAAAAACCTTTGCTCTCAGTATGTTCCCTAGGTGGTGTGTTTCCGCTGAGCTGAGGTCAGCCTCACAAAGTTTCCACACTTAAGGCAGCATGAGTTGGAGTTGCCCTCTTTCCTAGGGATATGCCAGCAGTTGACACAGCGTACTCTGTACTTCTTATACCTTCAAAAGTCAAGACAGAAAAATAATACCATGGTGATTAAACTCTTTTTAATGTTCAGAAGCAAACTAGTGTTTATTTCTGCAGGCTAAGATTATGAAAGAGAAATCGACCACCAAGTGCTTCATATAGTCATCCTCAGATTACAGGCCTTTACACACCGGGGACGTTTTTTTTTTATGTGTGATTAATTTGCACATCAATATATTTTATGTTATTTTTGTCATGAGTACTTTCACACACAACGCAAATATTACACGGCAAAAAAGCAACAAATTTTTTTTTTAAAAAATTGGAAATAAGGGCATCACCCAATCACGTTGTGTGGAACAGATAACTCCTAATGACAATGGCAGACCTGTTGATTGTGTTTCTCATCGCCCTGTATTAAATAGCCTATGTTGTTTACTTTTGGATGTAATGGAGTTGGCAGCAAGGCAGCAGTGTCATATCAGGTTTGGCTAATCTAAACTACTGTGTTATATTCTATACTGAGCACCTTTGATGAGTCAGAAAGCTCATCAGGAGACCACTGAGGCAGGGAACAACTAGATGCTGCCATCTAGAGGAATTACGAATGAACTGCATGATGTGACATAACTGATGGCCCCCTATTTCATACACAGTCAGTACGAATCTGTTCAAACCTTTAACTGAACAAGTGTTGCAATGCAACAGTATGTAAGTAAGTGCATAAATACATACAAATATATATATGTATATATGCATGAATATGTTCTGAAGTGAAAGATTTGCAGGTGGCTATTTCACATTTTTCATGTCCTTTATTTACCACATCCCGAGTGTGTAAAGGCCTTAATTGTTGTAAAGGTGCAGTATCTAGCTCCTATAAGCAATACTGTTTGTGTAGCATGTACAAATTCATTTTCTATAGTATACATTTTTGACACAAATACAGCAGAAGAAACATTTACCTTTCCAATAATAAAAACTAGTTGTTACAATGAGCCAACTGCAGAGCCATATAAGCGCTATGCTTTGAATCCTTAGTCCTTATTGGCATTTGTAGCCCATGAGTAGTTAACAGTCTTATAAAGTTGTTTCTAATCCATAGAATTGTTGTTACTGATAATTGTTAAAACACAAAATAAACTTCTGAAAAATATAAAATCAAACATCTGAATAAAATTATATAAACTCAAATGCAGTCTAATGCTTTGTGTTTTACATTTTGGAACTAGTTATCCACAAAATAGAATTTGTTTGTAATAAATAACTTCATGGACCAATCATTGTTTATATGGACAATCAATCTTTTGGACTAATCATTATGGCCCTCAGTGTCACAGGCAATGTAGAAATGTAAACATTTCTTAAAAGTAAATAGTTGAGACTAAGTTCCATTAAATTAAAATGTGGCTTTTAGGTTCCCACGATGATCTAACATATCAGCCCCTGTACACAGCTTCACGTCTGTGTTTTTAACAGCCAGCAGTGTTAATATAAGCTACCTTATTCCACAAGCATTACAGAGTGGGGTCCCGTCCTCGGCATCCCTCCACATGGGCGTCTTCCTGGTGCAGCATGATGCACAGGCTTTAGCCTCTTGTGAAACCAAAAACAAATGTATCTTCAGTTAGTGTTGTGGTCATTTTGAACTTAGCATACTTGAAAACCATTTTTCAAGCAACAGTTTATATATCAATAAAGTCCTGATGATAAAATTTTCTGGAAATTAACACTACATTATAGCAATAAGATTAATACTAAAGTATGACCTGGAAGAATACAAAAATGACATTGACTGAATGACTGAAATAATAACATCTACTGGGTGAAAGGCAAGATTTTCTCAGTTTACTGTAAAATCCATGTTGCATTTTCCTGTTAACTAACACAACAGAGCAAGGCTCTATATCAGACAGATGAGGGTTTTGGCTGTCTGCTCTCTGAATGTTGGAGATGCAAACTTGCTCATGTTCCTTTTTGACCAAAGAGTATTGCTTATTTTACAAATATATTCTAAAATGGCCTGGACTCATTTGTTGGTAAAAAATAATAAATAACTGAATTGTAGTGATATTTCAAAGCAATTCATTTCTTTAATTGGTATCACACATGTCCATTCTTGTAATCAGTCATTCAGCCTATTTAAATGGAGAAAAGTATTCGCCGTGCTGTTTGGCATCATCATGTGTACCACACAGAGAGAGTTGTCTGAGGACATCAGAAAGAAAATAACAGACAAGCTGGTACAACACCATCTGCAAGCAGCTTGATGATCCTGTGACAACACTTACAAATATCATTAAGAAGTTCAAGGTCCATTAGACAAACTTGTCATTTTGGACTCTATATTGTAAGTGAAATTGACCTGACTTAACATGATTTGTATATATTTAATTAATGAGATTATCATTTTAAGTAGCAGGCCACATTGCTGTCTGGAGAGCCTGTAAAAATGAACAGTGCAGGTACTCGAGTGTTACTCACTGGAAACACTGGTCGTCGAGTCACTCTCCTCATCTGTGCTGCTAGTTTTAAGGGATTTCTGGGATGTCCGTGTCCTCAGCCTCGGTTTTCTTGCAATCTTGCAGAGCTCCTTGCTGTGATGGGTACACAAGCATCAGACACCAGTAATGTGTATAAACTGAACTTACTGTAAGTTAAAAATTTCCTCACCATCTTCTAACTTCCCAGGAAAAAATGCAATGAATCCGTCACTACCTGTACTTTGAAGTTATGAGGAGCCGACACTGTTCCCTACTGTCGTCCAGCTCTGTGTCCATCCTGAACGTCACTCCCTGGAAGTCTGGGTCTTGGATATCAGCACTGCGGCTGGGATGAGGTTGTTTTCTAGGAGTCTTGGTTCTCCACGGCTGGGTAGATGAAGGAGCAATTCCCTCCTCCTGCACAGACCTGGGTTTTGATGTTGCAGAAAGTGATGGATTTGTTTCTCCATCACAGCTCGAGTATTTCAGTTGTACAACTGGAGGGGCAGCATGTGTACATCCTGTTTTAGATGCAGTGATTTTGTCATCTTGTTTTGAGAGTGAGTGACACCTCTCTGCAATGCTAACTAAGCGTGATGCTGATTGTAAAGAAGGCAGGATGGAGCTGACAGGGCGTAGCTGGGTCTCACATGGGGGCTCTGTACTCAAAGCAAGGTTTGCATTGTGGTCTAATGTCAGTGCTGGCTTTGACAGAGCTACACTTGCATCTTCATTTGATTTAAAAGTCAGCTGGCTCTTAAGGGATGCACTGGGGATGTGTGTTTGTGACAAAGCATTTTCAGAGAAGGGTACATTCAGAATATCCTGTTCAGAAGAGGAACAATCCTTTTTACAGTCCTGGTTCCACTCAAATTGTCTGGTAACACTGAACCTGTCCTCCTTTTTGTCTCTGTGCTGAGGTTGAGAAGATGCTGTTGCATTTTCCTCCACCAGCTGTGGGATAACATTGTCTTGTCTAAATAGTGTTTTTTGTGACTGTGACTGAAAACAACAGCCTACTTTGAAGTCCTTCACATGGTGCTGTGGTTTATAACCATCAGCTCCTCCACTGCAGACTCTCACATCTTCCACAGAACTGACACAGGCTGAGATTTCTTGTCTCTCATAGATAAGGATACTCTGATCTGTTACAATTGCTGTTGCAGCTGATGGTTTGTCTACAGATGATATTGAACTTGTGTCTGACTCCTCTACATCGCTGTGATGCAGGAGCTTCTCACACTGCAGGTTGATCAGACTCAGGACTTTCCAGGGGCTGCTGCTGCTGTTCAGGATGTGGCTCAACCAAAGTTGCGACCTTGCTGCCGTGACTTTCCTCCTTCGCTTTTTTCATCTGATTATCTGACGCCACACGAGACAAACCTCGCTGGCAGGAACTTTTAGAGATTTGGAACGAACGCGCATCCTCTTCCTCTTTTTTAACCTTGAAAGGACTTTGCCTAGAAGCCTCATTCAGCCATGTGGAGGGTGAATTTGTGTCCAGAAAACTGCTGTGGATGGGGGAGGCTAGCTTGGAAACTTCTTGGAAAAGGTAGAAGAGGGCTGAGTGGGAGGCTTCGTGTTCCATTGTGCTCTGGTTCCCCTGGATGAAGGCGGCTTGTGTCCTTGGTCCTGTGTTCATGTTGAGGCAATGTCTGCATCATAAATACAAAACAAACAGCTTTCACATCAGTAGCTCCCAAAATGGAGGTCACAGCACCCTTCACTTCAACTTTTTCTACATCAAATGTTCAGACATTTATCTAATCTTTGCCTTTTGTATTGTTAAAACTGTATAGTGTTTAATCTACTCTTCAAAAAAACTACTCTTCCTTATACTTATAGACATGCAAACTGTGACACACTTGCACATATTGCTTCATATTAAGGAGTCACAAGCTAAAAGGTTTAGCAAACAATTTGACCTTTAGTTAAATCCATAGCATCTATAATTGAGCTATTTAAGCTACTATTGTACACAAATATCACAGTGACAGCAGATAAGTTAGGGCTATTGTCCTGTCAACATTTTTGTTTCCAAACTTTAGTGATGTTAAACAACTGAAAACACGAACTTTAGGATAGTTTTCTTAAAATGTTTAATTAGTCCAACATTATTTTAGCCCATAGAGCTAACGGGACTTTTGTTGTTATTTGAAAACTCAACAAGGTCGAGCTGTCATTTTCCTTTAAAATATATAAGACATGAAGTCGCTTGTTTTGTTTTTTTCTTTCTTTCTTCTTTTATTAAAATGTAACTTCTTTCACTCACCGGAACAAACGTAACAAAACGTGGAGGTGTCGTTGTAGTTTTGACGCGTTCTAGAACTCACATGTTGCAGTTTTGAGTCGGAAAATGTCGAAGATGTTTCGCGGGTGTCTGAGTGTCGCGAGCTCAGCAGAAGCAGGACGATGACACAGGAAAGTAATAAAACAATGGATATTCGTCCACTTTTATTCTCTCACATCTGCTTTAATACGCTGTCACTTCTCTTAACTTCTCTTAGGCCTAAATGTTTTTGACCACTCAAAAATATAATGGTCAGATGAATAGGATTTAGGCTGCAGAAGTTGATGCACGTTTTTAGCAGATAACTCTAAATGTAATGTATTTGCATGCACTTTGATTGCACACAGTTTTAAGTAGATCTAACTCACTGCATGCATGTCCGTTTAATGGTCGCATATTCTGATCCATTACCTGTGATCATACAACTCTAACATCAAGTTCTTCTTCTTCTAAGCAGCTCTTTTATCATTTGGGCCTGAAGGGAAAAGTTCACAGTGCGATCAAACTTTATGCTGTTGATGCTCACCTCAGATCTCCAAATCCATCAACTTCCTGATGAAGTGTGCAGATTTGCTGTGAGCTGATCGGTCTGGTTACTGTGAGCAGGTCGTGTTTTGGACCAGGGTGAGCTGCACAGCTGTTTTTGGTTTGCTAGATTACACCTGTTGAGGAATAAAAGTGTTTCCCTCACAGAGTCCCAGTTTCACTTGGTAACTGCTGCAAAGCGAAGCGATTTTTGCGACAACACACGCTTCTTTAGCTACTTGCTGATAGAAACTGTCAATTTTTCTAACAATGCAAAGAACTATTAGTTATTGAAGTTTGGATAAAACAATGAAAACCTTTTTTCCCCTTATAGTCAGTGTTAGTGGATAATGAGCAATGTTCAAAAGTAAGTTTTTAAAAGTGATTTTATTGCACAACTTTAAATATTTTCAATTTGTAAGACATAATATACACAATTCACTTATATTTGTGCGTAAGTTTGACATGTACAGTGGACTTAACAAGTAAAGGGTAAATGTGGTAAACTCACTTCATGGTAACTTGAAGCTTATCAGTTCTCGTCCCCACCTCCATCCTGCTCTGAATCAAAGCACCTGAACCAGATCAAACCTTAATTACTGCCACTAAGTGCTTTGAAATGCATTTTCCATAAGAAACACAATTCACCTGAATGTGTTTTGAAATGTTTATAGTGACTGAGATGCAAGTTTCAACAGTCTAAATCCTGATGTATTATATTTTAGAGCCCACCCCTTAAAGCTTCAGGCAAATGTAGTCTTTCAAATACACTTCATTATATGGCTTCTTCTTCTGTCTACTTTGAGGTTTATGACTTAAGGTTAACTAGTCACTGATAAGCCATCACAACACCTACAAATGAACTTAGTGCATAAAAATGAAAGTAAATGCTGCACATACAATACAATATCTGACAAGTGAATCAGGGTGGCAATGATAGACTGGCAGAAATGACTTAAGAACATCATCTTGTGATACTTGTGCGTATATTAGCTGTAACATGGAATGTTCCATTCAATGGCACAAAGATGAACTTTGTTAAAACCTGCTCTGCAGTGTATACAGCAAACATGAAATGTCTCTTGAATTGTCAGGTGTTTTAGCAATGAACAGTTTGTGAGATTGAATGGTGTCGTAATGCTGGCCTGAGAACACCCCACATAAATAAATACAGTCAGTTAAACCATCACAGTATTTTTAGAAGTAACCATTGATTTCACCTCCACTCATACTCAGTGTCTGACTCTTCCAGATCTCATTTACAGGCCTGTCCTGTCATTGGTTAACTGTGGAATTTGTCAGTCTGCAAGACGTCTTGGGAGTTGAGGGGAGCTACGGACTTTGCTATCCTAGCAGTGCATCTCTTCATGGTCGCACCCCGTCACTCAAGGGGCAGTGCGGAGACACCCTTTCATTTTCCTATAATCATCCTGTTCATCTGCTCCTCTTCTCAGTGAGGTTTGGGGACATGCCCGTCCACATAGAAGTTCCTGGTGACTTTGGGCAAGGTGAGCTCCATGCCGTCAAGTTCTGGAGTGAGAAAGATCTGGCATCCCAGCCGGGAGTTCTCCTGAAGCATGGGTGCCATGTCCAGCATGTCATCTTCCCTAGTGCACCAAGATATATGTCAACACCTACAATTCAAATGGTCAAGGAGTATGTCATTTGTAGCAGACCTACCTCTCCTCAGGTTCTGGCAGTTTGTCAAAATGAGGGGCACTCACATAGACCTGACATGTTGAACAGGCCAGTGATGCCTCACAGGCTCCTAAATGAAAGAGAAACACTAATAATGAGCAATAATTATAATAATATATTTCAGATACAGCTTCAATTGTGTAAAAACTCACCTTCTAGGTCAATTCCATGCTTGTGAGCCAGATACAGTACATTATCTCCCACTTTGGCCTTAACTGGGATCCTCTGGCCAGACCGATCTATATACACCACATTCACCCTAAACAGCAGTCAGTCAAAGACAATTTAGCTTTATTTACAATCATATATCTGGCAATGTTTGGAAAAACTTTCATTCACCATTCTGCCCTTTTAATGCTTAAAAGAGACTAATAAAAAAGATTTTTGATCCCACAATGTTGAATATATTTTGGGGGGGAGTATAGATACTGTGAAAAATGTGAAAAAACAGACAAAGGACATTGTGGTTGTATGTCACCTTTTGGATATGTGATAAATATGTGGGTCAGTTTTTTCATACATTATCAATTTATCTTTGCATCAGGAGAGCCTATGTGGGCATTTTTTCTTCTGTGACAATTCACTGTTAATACTCCATCTTGACAATCCTAAATTCAAGAGCACAAAGCACTAAACTAACTTTTGCTGAACACATATGCATACTATGTAGGCGTCTGTTTTAGACTCCTATAACCTTTTTCATTTCATTTCCACCGCTGGTTCAGTCCATGTTTATGATGTGTTAAGTGTGCAAATAATGCAAGTTCAGCATGACTGGGCAGAAAAATGTGAGCTATCTATAAACTTACACATCCTCTGGGTCCTCAGCATTGGAGCCCCCCTCCTCACTGTGGTAGAGACCTTTGATAAAAGAAGCAACAGGTCTGTGAGTGTTTCTGCTGTCGGTGGTGATAACAGCAGCTCCTGACACGACCGGATGAGGACAATGTTTGACTTGTTGCACAAAGTTTCATAAGCCAATATGGGAATGTTAAAGTAAAGTTACACAAGTGTCGTTACACAAGTGTTATTGAGCATACTTTCGATTCTAATGACTTCTACTATCCTTCGACCACCTCCAAACTTCGCTGCCATCAATAACAACTAATAAAAAAAAAAAGATAACGTACTTTCACTTATCGTAAACAAGCAGTCTCGAGAGAGACCAGCTTCTGATCGAGGCTAAAGATGTTAGCAAGCTGCACCACTCACCTATACTCGTCTGCAAGTGTCGGCTTATCGTCCGGAAGCTGTCAAATGAGCCCCTCCTTTGTAAATTAGCCGCATTGCTCACACAGCGCTTCAACCTGCCGAGAGGACAGGTGCTACAGTCCGGGATAACTCGAGAAAGTCTGAAAGTCAGTCCCATGCTCGACCGGACTGCAGCGGAGGCCGCCATGTTTCTGTTTTGCTCATATGGTCGAAGGCGGCCAATAGGAAAAGAGCGTTTGGGCAGAGGGCTCTGCTGTGACATACTAGTCTGACAGCAGAGGGCGCTGCTGCTTCACACACAGCACAGCTCTTGATAACATGATCAATATGATTATTGATAGACTGGCAGTTGTGGAAAGACTATTTAGATATATAGAAATGGTTTACTGAAGTTAAAGTACAGAAGTAATAGAAACAAAATGTACTTAAAGTATGAAAAGTAAAAGTACCTATTATCCACAATGGATCAGTGTTACAGTATATAAATAAATTGGATCATTAATATTGATATAATAACATGTAAGCAGTACTTTAATGTTAAGTTGTAGCTGGTCGAGGTGGAGCTACTTTCAATCTCTAACAAAGGATAATATTTTATAAGTTACTCATAAGTTTTGTAAAATCTTAATATGAAAAGTAACTTGTAACTAAAGCTGTCAGATAAATGTAGTGAAGCAAAACATATGATCAGCATATGATGTATTGTTATAGATTAATCTACCTAAAAACATATGGCGTATATATAACTGGCTCCACTATGAGCAACCACAAGTCTAAAATGCTGCTTACATGTTAATGCATATGCAAGAATAATTACATTATATACTAATAACAATATAACAATTTAAATGGGGCTAATCTAAATAATGATGTCCTTTTCTCACCCAATTTTAGCAATAATAGTTATGGACTTTAATTTAAGTAAATTTTAGGCCCTAGGCACTTGAATAATAATTGAATACCCCTTGCAAAATGTTATTTGACCTGTTACCAGCTGTGAGCTAGATGGGCCTGTACTGATTTGTTCTTTCTAATTGTTGCTTTCTTAAGATAGTTTGGGTGATAAGTGACAATGATGTTGTGTTATGTAATCACTGTGGTTGTTTTATTCATTGCTGTTTTTTAATCCATTTGACTACTGTCTCTAAACCAGTTTTTCCCTTAGGAATATCTGCTGTAAACATCAGAATATTTTAGCTCCGCCTCAACTTGCATCATATCTTCACCAATAATGTTCCAATTTTATAATACATAATAACATCTCATTCTATAATCTATCTCTGATCATATCCATTTAATGTAATCTGAATGCTTGACTTTTACTTGTAATGGAGTGTTTTTACATTGTGTTAATGATTTTTTTTAATACTACTTTTAGCATAGTACTTTTTGGTGCTAATGTATTTTATTCCAGTTACAGCTCTGACCAGTCGAAGCTTGCTAAAGTTGTGTCTCTGTTTAAGGAAACAGGTCTGCCCCTGGTACAAAAGACAGATATTTCCACAAAGCCGCATTGAGTGTATAAGCGTCGTACTTGCCAGTAATCACACAATAGTAAATACATGTTCTGCCTTGTTTATGTGTGCTGTAGAGGAAGACAAACCTAGATGAGACATCTGATGCAGACTGGCAGCAGAAAACTGAGACCACTGATGTGTGGAGACAGAGAAGTGATGTTATGACTAGAGGCAGGTGAAGCGCTCTGTTTTCTCTCGCTTTCTTTACCTCTGTGTCCTTGACATCTGCTTGGAGAGAAAGGAAGTTATCTTAAAGAAAACTGAGCCATTAAACATATAATCCCTTTACAGAGCAGTAAAACTCCCACAGAGGAGGATTGTGTTGATATGTGAGATGTGATTTATAGGCGGCAGTGACTGATGAGCTCATCCACTGGGATAGCACTATAATGTTTGTGTCTTTTCTTATCTTTCCTTCAGTGTCTCATAATCATCTGGGGGAAATCCAGTCTTAAAGTGGGTTCTAAGATATACAGTATAATAACCCCCCATCTGGATCTGCCTGCAGAGGTTCCTGCCATGGCCATAAAAAGTAAATGGGGCACTCTCATATGTACTTTTTTTTGTTTTATTGCGAGTGCTGTTAGTCAACTCGCTGGCATATAGATTATTAGACTTTATATACTCTAAATCCACATAATGAAACACCATTAGACTTTCATGTATGTGCTCTCTCACACACACACCTGCGCAGGATTAGTGCCCAGGGACAGTTTGCCTGTATGTCTGGGTCTGCAGGGTCCTGCAGGTGTGTGTGTGTGTGTATTTGTAGATCTATCTTTGTGAAAACCAATTTGAGTTTTAGACCTTGGGAGTGAGGACCTTTTGACCCGTCCTCACTTTCTGACAGACCTGAACATTTCGACTTGGTTTTAGGTTAGAATTGGGTTTTATGTTTAGGTATTTAGTTGTGATGGTTAAAGTTAGGGTAAGGGGCTGGGGAATGCATTATGTCAGTGAGGGTCCTCAGAAGTGCAAACATGTGTGTGTGTGTGTGTGTGTGTGTGAGAGGTGTGGTGGGTGGAGGTGGTTACACTTGACTTGGATGTGAAGTGGCCCCTGGCTGTTCCTTCAGATTACATTCCCCTCAGTCCCTGATGACTATGCAGTACAATAATTCATAACCCCCAGCACACACACCTACTTATATTTCCTTAAGCCAGTCACACTGAAATACTTAAACAAGACACTTCTTAAGACAGACATGCTCATGCAAGACACACACACACACACACACACACACACACACACACACACACAGTTAACAGACTCATATGTAGCTTCCCAGCAGGAGCAGCATGCGTGGACATTTTAGCTGTGATATACAGATCTGCCTGAGTCTCCCCAGAGGACACTATACGTACGTACACAGCTTACGTTTCCAAGGACAAATAGAGCATGGAAAAAAATTTCCCAGTGGTCCTTTGGGTGCATACAATCACTCCCATCAGCATTTCCATCATTGCTTGTTATTTATTAAACTTGAACAGTAACTAACAACTAAGAACTTGAGAGAATTGAGCTTTACATTTTAAAAAGCATCATTTAGAACTTGGAAAACAGGTTTCTTTTCATTTATTTTAAAGGATAAGCCTGACGATAGCCTATATTTTACTCATTAACCATGCATCCAATGAAAAGATCAAAACCAACAATGAATGTTTTCTACTAGTAAGTATTGTCTATGCAGCCAAAGCCTGATAGAGTTTATTTATCTGCTGCTCATGAGAGCACCTCATGCAAATTATTCCACAGCTGAAAATAGTCTCTAGAAAATTCTTTCCTGTTTGAGTAACTTTCATAAGACAACCACACTTCCCACCATTTTGAGGACATTAGTTTGTCTTTCTTAAAAGTGGAACAATATATTTGTAAATATAGTTAATAAAGGAACCAAAGGGCTTTGGGCTGGGTGCCACAGACTGGATGGGGAGGTCGGAAAGTATTGCAAGGAACTAACACATTAATGGTGTTAATGTTACTGACAATCAGAAAATATAGAATAACACCAATCTTTTTCTTTGCTTTGATCTCTTTTCTGGTGTACGTGAAAGGCTTTATGAGGCCAAGACATTTGTAAAATTTGTAGAAATTGATCAATTTGTAAAAAGTTGAAACATGAAAATATTCATATGCAAAAGTTTTTCCAAGTGTGTCGATGTATGCGAGCGTGACTGCAAATGTCTCTTGCATGCTTACTCACTGTCTGCATTCAAATTTTAGTTCCCGTATTTCATGTTATTTCTGGCTTTACTGTAAGTACATCATAAGCTATGATGATCTATATTAGGCCAGAGCGTTGAATGACAGCGGCTGTTTCATTTGATTTCGCTTGTCTTATTGCCCTCCTTTGGGAACACTCTGCTGGGAGTTTGATGGATGTCAGATGGGTGTTTTTAAGGGGGTGCAGAGCAACATTGCCTCTAAAGCTGCTTTGAATGATGCAGCCAAGCACCAGCAAGCATTTACAGCTGTGATTTTGGTGCCTGGCTTAATAAGACAATAGGCTTTCTTGAAATGTTAAAACAACATTTTGAGTTTGTTTCAGAAATACTGATAGAAACTTTAAAGCTGACATCCTGCTGAGTTTGACCTTTACAGGAATATATTGAACCAGGACATGTCTGGACTACTGTACCTGAGTTCCATTAAATCTTATCAGCGTCTTTGTCTTAGCGTCTGAAACCGCTGTCTGTGTGTGTGTGTGTGTGTGTGTGTGTGTGTGTGTGTGTGTGTGTGTGTGTCATTGTGAACAGTCATGTGTGTATCATGGACAAAGACACATCCAAGACTGGCCTACGACATGTCCCGCATTGTCTCTTATCATCTCAGCTGTGCAACGTGTCTGTGTGTGTTTCTGTGCATGTGCCTACCTACGGTCGTGCGTATGAACAGCATTGTGCAAGCAGTGTCAAGACTCCCTTCACTCAGATGACTCACACAAACTTCTGAGAGTAACTAATTAGAAACAGGTTTTTAAAAAAAGTGCCCCTATGGCCTTTCATGCTACGTGTGTGTGGGAATGCGTGTTTCTCAGCCAGACAAAAGGGAAACTTACCATCAGTGTGAGTAAACACAGCAGCCTGGGAGCTGGCACTACTACACGTTCAACAGCTTCTTAGTCAAACTTTTGTGCTGTTTATGTGTCTGGGACACTTTCTCTACTATGTGTCACACTTTTACACGCAGGAACATTTTAGGAGTCTCCCCGGGGCTCTAGGTTGTGTTGAGTTGTTTGTAATTAATGGCCTTTTTCACACACAACACTAAAAACTGCACAGCGGCCAGCAGCGATAATGTTTGCTTTAGCTTGAGGTCTGGATGTGGTTTAGTGGTTTCAGTCTGCGGTCTGAGCGCCTACCGTCTGGCCTGTGATGGACAGCACTGACCGCTGACTGTTGACCTTTGACACCAGATAAAGAAAGGCTGCAGAGAAAGGGTCAAAGACTTGGGAGGTCATAGAGGTGTAACAAATCATGTCAACAAATCCAAACACACCAAGGAAGTCGTAGGTCTATTCCAATTATGCTTTCTGCTGCTAAATTTGGTAAATGGTTTGTGAATAAGATTTGAAGACACATGCATTTACATAAAATTGCAATTTCAAGAGATGTATGTTGGTTTTTCCTCACATTTAAAGACTGAAACCAACAACGTTTTCATCTGTCTCACAACGCTTTGTGACTGCCTTACTCTATCTGTGGCCACATGTGATCCATTTGTTCCTACTGCAGACATAAATCTTTAAAAACAGGTCATTAGTATATACTTTCATTTTTCAAAAAGGCAAAATAATTTGTTAAAACAGCTGGGAAAATAGGTTTTAGCATTACAGAGTAAATTGTGTTTTTGTCTGGGACATTTTTTGTGGAAGAATAATAATAAGTTTAAGCTAAAAGATAAGGAAATAAGTATGGTGTTATTCTGTACTTTTCTTATTGTCAAGAAATCCCCTGAAAAGAACAAAACCAACAATACATTATTTAATCTCTCAAAACTCTCTGACTTCTAAACTCTCTATCCCGCCCATTCTTTCCTACTTAAGGTGTAAATCTTTAAAATCAGCCATAAAAAAGGTTCAATTTTAAGAAAGACTTTTAAGAAAGTAATGTTGGGAGCTGGGAACTGCAGCAGTAGCAAATAACTCAAGCAGGAGAAAAGTGCATTGTTGGGAACTAGTTTCTAGTTTCTAGTCTAGGATAGTACATGTGAGATTGGCTCACAATTGATTGCAGTGCCACCTCTTGCAAAGGTGTGGCTCATTGATTCATCCAACAATGAAGGTCAATGGCACAGAAGAATGAATTATATCAGGCTTTGGCCACACAGACAATTCTTGTTTGCAAACAGGTACAAATTGGAATCACCAGCTTTATTCTTTAAAGGGAAGATTCACCGCATGTTATGTGGTTGTCCAGTCAGTGCTGATGGTAAATGTAGTCAGTTGAACCAATAAATTCCTCAGTGTATGCTATATTGACCGAGAAAGCTGAGTTCTCCAGCTGCAAAATATGTTCTTCTTCCAACACCAGCACCGTTATTTGATTCATACAATGATGTAGCACGTGTTCAGGAAGTACTACAGACTATTTCAGCTTGGATTCCTAGTCTCCACCTCTGGGTAGCCAGGGGAAGTGGTGACGCTCAAAAACTAAATTAGTTGTCTTCGCTTGTAAAGTAGCTATGTTTTCAACCAATGAAAATGAGTGCAGAGGATGTTATGGACAAGGATAGCCTACATTTTACAGTGTTTTGGCTTTCAGTCGTATTTATTCGAGCCAGAGTATACGACTGAAGAAATGCAGTGGAGAGAGGCCAAGGCTGCAGCTCATTTGGACTAACGTCTGCATACATTTTAGTGAAAATGAAAATGATTGACTGCTTCCCTGCACGTGTGTGTGTCTGTCTGCTCATGAAGTCCTGTGTGTTATTATTGAATTATGACTATAACAGCGACTGTAATTGACCCTCCACGATCCAGACCTGGCCTCTTTAGTCCAAAACAGAGTACAATGTCTCTCTGGGGACTGAGAGGTGTTAACTCCATGACAAACTGGACTCTGTTTCACTCCACATGATCCAGTTTTTCATTGCAGCTATAAATTGTCTTTATTTCAACAGTATACTTCCAAATGAATGATTAGCCTTTAGAAAATGTCGTGTCTGTGGTCACAGTGGTTTGCTTTTATGTCATCTTCTTTCAATTAAAAAAAACAAGTATGGGTACACACCAAGGCGTATAGACACACTATCCCACTCAGTCCGACCTAATGCAGGATCTAGTTGAGCACTTTGCAAACTGTCAGGTCACGCTGTATTCAAGACAAAGGGATGTTAAGTCCTGGTTCTCAGCTCGACCAACACAAACAAGATCTGGGTCTTGTTTGTCTACTTGGCTTGGTGAGCATCTACAGTATGTTTCACAAAGTCTCTTATTCACATCTGTGTGGTTGTGTCATATTGGATTTTAATTCATTTTTTCTCTATCTTTATTCTACATCTACATTATGTGCATGTACATTTGTGCAACTTTACTGGAGGAACTGGGCGACTCGCTTTGTACTTTTAAACCAAAATATATTCCATGTATGGCATCATGCTTCTGACTTTCTGATTATTATTTTAAATTGTGTAGCTTCAATTGAAGCTTTATCTTCTTGTTGCTGCTGCTACAAACTTCTCGGAAAAGCTTCACTCTGGTATCAGACACGTCTTGAGCCGGTACATCATTTCTGCTTTTCCTGGCTCACTTTACTTCTCTCTTTTTCATCCTGCACGGTTTCTACTTTTGTCTCTCATATGAACCCCCATCCCTCATCCACTTCATGACCAAAACAAAACAACAGCACAACTTTTTTTTTTAATGAATTAGACAGACGTGTCTCCAGAATAGCCAGTCTAAACAGTGTTATCAGTCCTGCTTGCAGACTGAAACAGTCCAAAACAGCATGGAAACCTATTTCGTGTGGGGGATTCAAATATTGTTTTACTGTTGCTTTACTTGACTGCAGCTAACAGTGCATGTGCAGAAAACTGTATGTCCTTTGTTTTCGAAGAAGACTTTGTGGCAGTTTTTAAGGTTTTGTTTCCTCATTAGGCAACACAGTCATCAGGAACAAATTAAAAATTCAGGGAGGGAAAAAGGAAGAAAAAAGCAGCCATATATTATTGATTAAATTTGCATCTGGTCATTTCTGAATTTTGAGCTTTTTGAAAGTGCCACATCTGTTCCTAACCATTAGTTTCACATTAATTATAGTGAAGTGCAGTAAATGGTTTATTTTGCTTTAGCTTAGGGTATGATGTGGCATGTGGATATCATATGTGGTATGTTTGTCTTTGGATGTGTGCGGTTTGTGTGTGTGTGTTGGGGTTTCCGTCTCCTGCCTGGGTGCTGTTATTATCTGGAGCCGGGGCTTTATCGTCGCACAGCAGAGATGATAAGAGACAACGCAGGACGCGGTGTCGACCAGTCTTGGATGTGTCTTTGTCCGTGATACACACATCACTGTTCACAATGGCACACACACACACACACACACACACACACACACACACACACACACACACATGCAGTCCTCAAATAACTGGTTTAAAGTTTAATCTGCACCCACATGTGACACTGTAAAAACCAATACACACACACATAAACACATCTTGACACATTAATTACGTCTGTTTTCCTCATGATATAAATCTTAAATCTATGAGCAGTTTTTTATTTTAACTGCTTAGGTCACTACAATTTTCCTAATGAAAACTGCAGATTTTTGTGAATTCTCCAAAATAAAGGGGCACCAAGTCTGGAAAAGAGACATTGCTCTTCAAATTTTTTGAATTCTAACTAAGTCTGTGAGCACCACAAACTAAGTTCCATACATCTCCATTGTATCAGCATGAAGGTAGAAAACTCAAAGGCAGATCTCATAACCCAAACGAATCCAAAACTTTACCACTAAGGTTAAGTGAGGAAATCTGATTTGTAATTTGGGTGAACCAAAACCGACCTTTTAAGAGGTTATGTGAAATGTCAACTTAAATCATTTCTGACGGCCTAATGTAGGGAAATTCCTACACACACGCATGTCATATGTGTCGCTTGGCACCTAATTCACATAATGTATAGAAGTCATCTTTGGTTCTAGATTACCTTCTTCTTTCGGGATTTCTAAATGTGGTGAATTCATTTTAAATGCCGTGCTTCAAAGCCTAAAAAACTCGACGGAAAGACAATAAAAGCACCACCTCCTGTAGACTGATCTGTTTTGCAATGGTTTGGAGAATCCCAGCTCATGTGAAATCATTTGAGGTTCTGCATACAAACAACTCCTGCGCAGTTTGTTTTACAGTCTTGAAATGATCCATTTCAACAGAGCTTGAACGAGCTGCAGAGGATTTTGACTTCTTCAGATTTAATCTAGGTCTCTCTCTGATGTTCGTGTTTTTACCGAAAACTATGCTGCGGTTGAAGGCATGTGAGAAGATTAGTCTCTCCAAGCTGTAAGAGAACTGTGATGATTTAAGATTTAAGCAACGCTTAACCAAACTTAAACAAAGCCTTCATTCTTTTCACATCTCAGGGGTTTGTGCAGCAGGCTGCAGGAGGATTAAGATGGGACAGATTTATGACGAGATGGATCGGAGAGCGTGCAAGAGACGAAGAGAAAAGGCCCAACTGGGTCAACTCAAACTCCGGAAAAGCAATCTAGTTCAAATTGGCACTAAACTCTCATTACATTGTGCTTTCAGACCAGACATGTCCAGTAAAAAAGATATTATATTACATGAAGTATGATCCAAAGAACAGCCAAAGCTTTCATTCATTTGAGATGATAATTTGCTAAGTAAATGAACATTACACCGGTTGTCATATCGGTAAGAATGTGCTCTATTGTGGAAATGATGAATGGTCTGGATGATTTTGATTATGGAAATTAGAACACACACACACACACACACACACACACACACACACACACACACACACACACACACACACACATACACACACACACACTTTTTTTTACTTTCTGCGCCCTTTCATATGATGCAATTATCTAAACCTTCACTTTTCCTTCCCTTTATTTCCTACCAGTGGCCAACATTTCCCCTGCGTGTCTACACACACACACACACACACACACACACACACACACACACATAAAACACCAGGACAGGGAGGTGATGATAAAGGATTGGCAGGTGGCAGTTGAACGTTCTGGTGTGGCTCTTCCTGGAAGAGGGGCAACTGTGAACGGCGTGGCCTCAGCCAGGATGGTGTATCTGCACTGGTCATCACAGCAGCTCCTGTCACTGCTCTGTGTGAGTTATTACTCTGGGGTTTCCTGCTGACACAGTCACAGAAGAGCACACAGAAGCGCTTGCTGTCAAACCGATGATGTATACATACAGTGTAAAGACTCAAAACCAGGAGGATTTTTGAATCATGTGTGCTTTTTAATCACCTCTTTGTCCCCTTATAGTAAAGAGGATCCACACAGACATACAACTGTCTCATACAGGAGTAGATCCAAAACCAGACACTTCAGGAGGTGACGTGGTGTGAACAGGTGTGTCAGACACTATGGTGTGTGTGTCTATCACTGTAACATCGAGTCAGTGCAGACTGTAATGCTGGTTTAGTCATACACATTCCAAGACATGAACACACACCCACGCAGCAAACATCTAAACAAGCAGTCAGATGTAGACAGACAGAGAATTGAGCGTTCAAACCCCTGCCACACACACACATACACATACATATAAACGGGGTCCTTTAATTATCCTGATACACTTACCTCATGCTTTCTCTCAAGTCTAGAAGGCAGCACCTGGTCACATTACTTCATAGAGACGAAAATAAATCTGCACATACACACCTGCAAACAAGCAGTCAGGTCGAGTCGAGTCATGTCAGTTTATTTATAGATCACATTTAAAAACATCAGCTGCTGACAATACAGAGAAATTAACAAATACAATAAACAGTTAAAATGAATATACATAGTGAGATAACTTTACTAGATGATCTTGTGAACACAGACAAACAATGAGACGGGATTCAACAAATGGAAAAAAATGAAGATGATGACTGTATCTTTACTGGAAGTTTAACCACAAAGAGTGTCTGCCAGATCTATGGTTGCATAGTCATTTGACCAAAATCCATTTAGTAATCTGGTTCTTAATTAGAGTTGCTACATAGTTGGGGGTTTTATTTCTCATAGTTGGGGCTCTGTAGATGAAAGAGGAGGGGGTTACGCTACACATTCCATTAACATGAATGATATACAGTTTGGACAAGTCTAGTAAAACACCAGTGTGTGGAAATTCCCTACATGGAAAGAATTCATTACAAAATTTCACTTTCCTCAAGGCATTTACTCGCCTAAAGTACTAGAGTTCCTCTGAGTCCAGACATGGGCAACATTTTTTTCCAGAGGGCCATACTGACTTAGATAAACTAAGCAAAGAGCCACACATTGGACAGTTGAATTGAATCATAGTGCTAAATTGTGTTAAACTACATCAGTCTGGTGTACTCTGAGGTTACAAAGAAAAGATTGCTTACATAAAACAATGCACTTAAATGCAGCATAAACTTTTTTAATGAGCCTCCATCTTGCCATTTGTCTGATATGCACCACTGCACAGGTCATTGATGAAACACTTATGTTATAAATACCTGTCGTTGATCCCTCTAATGAAAATAAGTAACTGGGCATTGTCTTTGGCATCTGTTCTCTCATCCAGTTCAATGGAAAAAAGGGGGAACTCAAGCTGCCCTGTTTGACAATTCAGCAGATTCGTTATATTTTATATTCCACATGCTGAGTGACTGTGCGATGAGACAGACTGATTATCTGGACTGACCTTTGTTGTCATATGCCTCCATCATACAGTCTTTCATAAATGCACCATCAGATAAATGATTGCTCTGCTTCAGGAACCTTTATGATAGCATGTAGCTAACTTTTAATTAATTTTGTGATTCAGAAGATTTTCATATTCAGTTATATTTTTGACTTGTTTGATCCACTTTTATATTTTATCAGTTTAGATGCTCCATACAGGCCAAGCTCACTTTAGGTGTAAGTATGATTTTGTTTCATCTATATCATAATTGCTGGCAGCAGAGACTTTTGGCCCAGCAGCATGGCGTCTTGGATCATGTGTCCTTGCTTTTTGGCACTTTGCCACCTCAAGCATTCCCTCCTGACCCATCCTGTGTTGGAAATGCCAATTGTCAGTGGCACAGTGGTTGGAGGGCTGTCCATCAAAACCATCTTGCGTGGTACAAAGAGACAAAAGCAGATGTTCTTTGAAAACTGCGTTTTTCATGAAGCTTTTTTTTTTGCTGATGTAAATTTTTCCCCTCACAGAAAATGAAGAGTTTGCGCCGTTTGGTTTGGGTTGCCTCTACCCGAGAGGTCACTTTTGCCATCTGTGTGCAATATGCAGACATGCTTGATGAGGAGCCACAATACCAGGCGTGCAAGCAGAGGCAGCAGGCAGATGAAAAACACGGCGTGTCCTTTTAGCAGGTTCATTCTGTGAGCTTGTACAACAGCTACGATAAAAAAGTCCATGTGTGAGAAATGGAGGTGAAATTCTTCTGTAAACTCTTCTTAATGATTCACATGAAACCACAGAACGGGAGGATATGCCAGTTACGCAGACTGTTACTCCCACATGACTCTATGACTCCCACCGTGCCAATAATTACTCTTGTTCTCTTCCCAACTCCCATTTCCACCATGTGTTTCATGTTGCTACGTTGAAAGGCCTTCAGTGGAAAGCCCCATGTAAGGAGCAGGACTCACCATAAACAAGTTGTGTTCAAACACTAGTATCTCTTTCTCTCTTCTCCCCCTGTCCTTCTTTCTTCTTTACCTCTCTTGATGAATGGAGTGTGGCGCTGTGCCCGTTTCCCCCAGACCCATCTTCAGGACTGTATAAAACAGATACCATCTACGACTCCATAAGAACACCATCCATCACTGTTATCAACAAAGGCCCATTCAGACCTCCTTCATCGACATCCACAGGGGTCCATCTGTCCTCCCACACTCAAACGCTGGTTGTTAAATGTTGTGTGTGTGGGGGTGTGTGTGTGTCCGCCACCCTCAAAAGCATGCTTGCTCCTTATCCATCCCTGCAGGTTTCCATGAACTATCTGCAGATCTGTCTCATGTCGGACTCAAACACGAAGACGCTTGGAAACAGGGAGGAATTTTCTGGGCCATTAAGGCTGAGCTGCTTTCAGATTTAGTTGGAGAGTAAAAGGAAATAGAGAACTTAGACTATCAATGTGTGGGGATTATTTTTCTGGCGAGCATCTGTGTGAATGTTTTTGTGTGTGTTCAGTTCAGCGGGTTGCGGGTGTGTGTGAGGTAAATCACTCCGTTCCAGGGTAGAAAACACGGCAGGCCGCACCCACAGACCACACTCACCGGGCACAGGGTTGGAGTTGGAGTCCATACATCTTGGCTTCCTGTGTTTTCCCTCAAAGTAACCTTCCCTCATTGTTTCTCCCTGACTGCTTTGGCAAGGTCCCCCCTTTAAAAGCGTGAACGCCCAGTCCCGAGAAAGGAAGGAGAGAGGAAGAAGAGGGGGAGTGCAATAGAAAAATTGAGATGGAGAAAGAAAGAGTGGGCCCCAATTTCTGTGACGCCTAGCACTCGCCAACCCCAAACCCACAAAGAATGAGATTGGAGGAGTGAGCGAGGAAGGGATGGAGAGGAGGCGGGAGGGAGCAGAGGGGCTTATGAAAACGGCAGTGGATGAAGGCAATCTTTAATAAGGAGAGAGCCTTGGGTTTCTGCGGTGGCTTGTAATGGCTCCAGTTGTCTAGGAGGAGGACTGAGCAACGCAGTTTGTTTATACAGAGGAGTGGGACTTGCTCGCTTCACATCTTGGATCATTAGCATCCATGATGACAACATGAATTGGCTCACTGGTCACTTGATTTTTTTTTTCTTTTCTCACAGCAACAGTCAATTATCCACCACAAAGATTCGGAGCAATTTGAACTTGTGGTTCCCAAATTGCCAGTAAGACAAAATGGGGGATGAAATCCACATTCCTTGCTCTGTGTAAAAAATGCATTTTAATGGCCCGGTCACAGCAGAAAGGACAGCACAGCAAAGTCGCGGTGCCACAGGCTTGGTGACGTAGTGACTACTCGCAGGGTGGGTGTACTTTTGTGGTTGCAAACGAACTGATAACAGGCTGACCAGCTGGGAAAATGCCAGCACTAGTCAGTCATATAGCTCTACCTCAATAGTTGCAATATCTCTTCAGATATTGACCTAGAGCTTGATCCAGTTATAAAGATATCTAGATCAACCAGTTCACATAGTTAATTCAAGAGACGTATCAAATATACTCACAGGAGGGTTAAATGAAAATGGATGGTGCACAACAGCTAATAAGCCATAGTTTCTTCAGTTTGGTCTCGCAAGGCACTGTCAAGATGGTTTAATATCAACAACTAGGTTAATCAATGCAAAAGATTTGTGAGCAAATCCTAAATTTAAAATTGAACAGTTTTAAACTCTAGTGTGACTGGACCTTAAAGTTCAGCTAAACCTAGTATGAGAAAGTTTGAAAAATCACAAGTTAATCTTGAGGCCTCTCCCGGCCTGTCATGCGTGGCTTCAATTTCCAGTGTTTCATCCCAGCAACAAACCAACATGCAGCTACCAGGAAGGAGGACAAGGAACAAGGAAATACAGTTGGGGGAAAATACAAAGAGGGAAATAAAAATACTATATTTCAAAAGAATTGATTTAGATAACTCCAACTGTTGAAGCCTCATATTACATTCAGCTGGACTTTCATCATTTACAGTGGACTTGCTCTGACACGCAGTATGAACAGGAGAAATTATTACAGCAACCAATGACTCGTTCAATATACATTATATTTGGCGTCGAGTTAGTGTTGTGTTAAGATTTACTCATTGTATCATCACAGTAAATAGCGTTTTGCACTAAGAGAGTGTATAATAACCTTTAAGGTCAAAGATTTCACTTTGTCAGTTATCTTCCAATCCACAGAGTGATTAGACACCTCTTTTCAAATTGGCCTCATTAAAAAAACTTAAATCATGGGTGTCTGTGCTGTTAAAAACAGCTGTAAATCAATAAGATTTATAACAGTGTTTTCAGGCAAAGCCTTAGTGGTGAGGACATTAATTTAACCATGACCATAGCCTCAGGAACAGTAACTTACTCTGCAGGAAGAATGTAGGGAATCTCTCTCTCTCTCTCTCTCTTTCTCTGAAGGGTTCATTAGCAGAGGATGTGACATCAGCTAAATAGAGTGTGTAGTCACTTGTCTGTCAACCAACATGTTATATACTTGACATTAATTCCTTGTCATTAAAGCAGGACCAAACATATTCGGATTACTTAGAGTGCTGTTAATGTAAACCAAGCATCTTCTGACACCATTACACTGTCACTCTCATGTTTAATGTCAGTCACAGTCAAAGGTCATTAATGACCAGTGTCACTCCCCACACACACATACTTGGTCTTCAAAATGTGCTTACTCTTGCAGGGAGTGAAAAGAAAGCACTTTGAGGGAGTTGATGTTGGGAATGAGGCTTGTCGTCAGTCTAAATCAGTTGCTGTCTGCACTGTGTCAGTGTAACACTACAGGGTGTGAGCTTATATAAAGTCTCTATGGGCAGCTAAAACCTTTTGTTTTGTTGTTTTTTGCCACTAACATGCCTCGCGTCCCAGATATGTTAGCTGATGGTGTTTACACAATGTCTGAGAAACCACTGCAGCGTGTTTGTCTGAGCAGATAAAAGGTGGCGCTTTGAGAAACGATGATATGAAGATGATCACTGAGAGCATGACTTTTCTTTGCTTCACTTCTTGTTTACATGAAGCATGCTGCATTTGATCCTCCATCAAATTGGATGTGTTTTCCTGTGAGCAAGCAGATGTGCGCCACATTAGCATCGTTAAACACATAAGCCACCCCAATGACTGCATCATTAAAAAACTCCCCAGACGCCAATTCTTCCAATTACCTACTACTTAAGCTATGATGTGGTGCAACTCTTCTCTAGGTTCGAGATCTGCTTAAAATGTAAGATTTATAGACGAGTTGACTGCTTAGGGAGCAGTCAGCTCCAGAGATCAGAGCCACATAAACCAATACCGCAAGAGAACACAACCAGTGTTAACTAAGCACAGATGAGAAGATGGGCTCATAAAAACCACATTGCCTGACACACTAGAAACCTCCACACTGGCATTCTGTAGAAAAGTGTCCCAGTGTCACTTTGGACTTTAAATTGCAGCATTTTTGCGACCTTTGAGTTTGTGAAAGACTTCTACAATAAGGGGTTTCAGGGAAATTAACATTGACTTTCAAACTGTTTTTGTGTGAATGAAAAGTAATGCAACCAAAAAAAAATTAGACCTTCCCCAACTTTCTGGGTTGCCTGTAACAGCCTGTGAACTGACTTCTTTGCAAAGGACTCAGGATTGTTTTCCGCTAAAATTCAAAGGATGTGAAGGGGCAAGCCAAAATTCTGGCTGGGACACAATTAGGGGGGGGGGGGCATTTCGGGTCCTTCCACAGAAAAAAAAAACATAATAATGACAAGGCTTCTTTTGTTTGCTTTTTTCTGGAGAATGATGAGATTTTCCTCTGTATCTTCACCCGGAGATATCAAATGAAATTCAGCATTTTGCTAAATATAACCTGTGATACTGGTGGTTAAAAATCAGCTCACTGCCACAAGATTCACACAGTTCTCCTTTACCAATATTTAATAAGATGTTATGCTATCACAAGTCATGACAAGCTACTGAGCCAGAGGGCTAAACAACTTGATCAAGTTTGTCCTTGCCAACTATCTTGCAAAGCAAACTATGCCTATAGGCCTATTTCTCTAATGCAATTAAGTGTGTTTAACTAATTACATTTAATTTTCACATGTTTGAAAGAGGGATTGACACTCAACTAACCACTCCAGCAACATGCCTTTAAATATTAGTCTACATCTTCCCCAGCACTGATGTAACAGAGCGCTGCATGTGTGTGTGCGTGCGTGTGTGCGTGCGTGTGTGCGTGCGTGTGTGCAAACCTGTTGCGAACCTAATTAAATCCTGCAACTTTTGGATGAAACCAATAACATGGGGAACCAGAGTGTGTGACTTTTTGAGGACAATCTATAACATAATTGAAAGAATACCTTTGACTCATGATATAAAATGATCATAACCACATGTTATAAAAAATAATAGTAATAAAATAAACTATGAAATGAAATAAAGATATTAGAAAATCTAATGGGGCGTGTGCTCTTTTGAATGGGCATGGTGTGTCTGGTCTTGTGATTGACAGTAATGCTCTCCTCCCTCTCAGTTACCGAAATGTCTATTTCACCACCTGTCTCTTATTTTGACGAGCTGTCATCAACCCTTAGGCTGAGCCAACCAGCATGACGAATGCCACCAAACTGATGAATAAGCAAAACAGACAATGCAGGTGAAATACTGAAAAAAAGTCTGTTTGGTGTGCTGTTGGCAACTCAGGTTAAGAGTCAGTTTAAAGACCCACAGGAAACAGTATACCTCTAAAATGTCCTTAACGCCATCAAAAAGCCAATTACACACACAGAGATAACCAGTCATAATTCATCTTGCAACATATTTGCATTGTCAGTTTAAGTGTGCTAATTAGCATATTGCAGCTTTAACAAAAAAAATTATAATTCAATTACAAAAATTAAATATAAAAGTAAAATTTATAAATGGCTCACCTTTCCGGATCCCGACCACAATGTTGTTATTTGCTGATTCTGCAAAATCCCAAAATATGTTCGAAGCCAACTATTATCAAATTCACGCTTTGTGCAATATTTGCACATGACAGCTACTGTATGGGCACTTACACTGCCATTGGAAGTAAGTCACTGAGTTGAATATACTGTATTAAATGTATAAAAAGTAGTAAAACAATATGACATAAACAAACTACATGCCCAGTGTAAAAATGGAAACATTAAACAAAAGTAGGCCTGAGCTGGTTTTTGGTTTTTATAGGTGCAGTTTGTTTTAGACCTGGGGCAAATATACCCAACAGGTCTTGGTCAAAGGACTTGCAGTGACCTGTATCTTGCGGTGATTTGTTTGTGTTTTGCCTCTTTTGCCTCCACTGTCTCTTTTCACCGGAAGGTGTGTGTGCACATATACACACACAGGTACGCGGAATATCTTCTTTTGTTTCCTTTGTGGTGCACCACTGTGTTTAGTACAATGATTACTGCCTCCACCCGAGTGTAATTAAACATAGAAAAATAGGAGCTTAAACTTGTATCTGCTTGAACCTGTATGACAATTTTTGGGGTAGGTCAAATTTCCCTCTTTTGTATATTGGGGGGACATGTCCTCTGGTCACCCATGGCAGTTGTGCTCATGCTTGACTTTGCAATGTTTATTAGTTGGATAAGAGAAATCCTGAGTCATGAGAAAAGTTTGAAAGCTTGATTCTACATGAACTGCCTAAGGAGAGTGACAATAATAGCTTTCCCTTGAGAACACAGCTGTCTCATTTGGACAAAGTTCACCGGCAGTAGAGTCTGGAACAGTAGTTTACATTGTGCTAATCAGAGGCCAATCTCTCTGCAAAACCAGATTTTTACATTTGATGAAATCACTGTGGGACAAGCACACACAAAGACAACCAGGCAAACATCCATTCAACAATAAGACTTCAGCTTCTATCACACTGATAGAAGACTCTCCTTTGATCAACTCTGCTATTGAACCACCACCCAGAGTTGTTTACATCCCTCCACCACAAATGTGACTCAATCACAACCACACCGTGCTCAGTTTCCCAGAACTAAAATATAATAATAGAATCATTAAGGTGTTATCGTTTGGACGGCTCACAGGACATGATTACTCAGGAGGATTTGGCACAGAAATGCTGTCTGATTAAATGCAGCCCGATAGGTTCAGAGCCGGTAAAAACAGAGCCCCTTTTTAGGGTATTTAAAATCACCAGGGACGATTCTCATCCTTCTCCTGTGACAGAAAACACGTCTCCTCATCCTGTCGTATCCTGCAAGGCTTTTTCACTGCCACAGAGAACATCTGGAGCCAGTCACTCCACCGCTGGCTCATGAGAGCAGCTCCTAATGGAACATGTGAATGTGTTATAAGATCCGGCTCGAACAGCTGCTTTTAGCTCAATTACATATTTGGCTGGAGAGCAGCAACGTGCTAACTCTTCACGCATTCCCGTTCAATTGTGTAAATTGATGTTAATGCTGCCCCTAAGAGCCAAAGCAGAGGGTCGGAAAGGAAAACAAGTGTTCACATCTAAAAACAAAAAGTCTGACGCTGAGGCCTGAGACCTGGATGAAGGGTTTAACAGGAGCGGGTGGGGCGCTCAAGTGGGAATGAGGTAAATGTAAAGAATGAAAACAAGCTCTCAGGAATCACCATTAAGAGCCGAAGGTCAAAGTTGGTCACAGTTGACAGATACTGTTGCTGAACTTTGTTTCCTGAGAATATTTTGTGGGGAGGTTTTTTTCTCGGAGACCATGACTCTACCTGTCTCTCTGGCCTGGGGCGGCATTACAGCCACACACACAGAAAAACACATCTATACAAAATACACTTGCCCCTAAGTGGGCCACAGCTATCACAGAAACCCCTCTTACCCTTCAATTTCCCGTAGAAACTTTTAAGGTCACTCATGGTTAAGTGAATATCTT
The DNA here is from genome assembly GCA_025331565.1 of Holacanthus passer. Taxonomy (NCBI): domain Eukaryota; kingdom Metazoa; phylum Chordata; class Actinopteri; family Pomacanthidae; genus Holacanthus; species Holacanthus passer. Next base: position 3,959,513 of record JAFREQ010000050.1, on the reverse strand, counting down.
TACAAACCATTTAAGAGCCATTGGATAATAACATCTGCAAATAGGGAGTGCAAGAACGAGAACCAAAATAAACAAGTAGCCCCAGTTCGGAAAATGTGCAAACATGGCCCGGAGATGTAATCTGCTTTGTTCACTTAATCATTCTTCCATGTCCCGTAGGCAAGGCACTTCTGCCTAGAAGGTAACGACAGGGCAACCTGTAAATGAATACGTATTCAGCCTATGTTTGAACATCTCGCAATCAGTTTCTGCAACATTTGAACTGAGACAGACAGTTGCTGTTAGCCTGTTTTGTTCTATGTAGCAGAGTAGATACCCAAATAGAGTTGTCGGCATGAAATTGTCAGCTGTCTTGGGCGATAGCCTGGAGGGAGATTTGGTCACCATCTGTATTCTGTTTCCATAAGACTCATCCAAATATTACCAACCAACATAATTTTGCACTAAGCTGGCCCGAGAAGTACTAATCATGGGAAAGTGAGGTCCTATAATCTTTTTTCCCCCTTTTTCAAAATGACTGGGTCCGAATAATCAGGCTATCGCTGTGTGTCCTTTCATGTGAAGGCATCAGGCTTCAGTTCATGACTGCATGCATCTGTTTTGAATAGATTTTGACTCATTTTCCAGTTGCTATCCCTGCTGATGGCAACACTGCCCACCTTCTAAATCCCTGTAAAAGACATTTAACAAAAGAATGGAAAGAGGTTCTGGACCACGACATAGGTTATAGAGCAAGACAGTACTCATCAGAGACATCTATGAAGAGCACATAATTTGATGATTCTGTTGTTGATCGCGTTTGAACGTATGTGTGTTTGTATGTATGTATGTATGTATGATGAATGCTGACCACTTGACTCTGTTACTGACCACAAGAGGTATGCTTAATATGAATAGTTTGTATAAAGTGGTGTTTGACAATGTCTGAATGCAAAAGTGTTTATAGCTGTTACAAACAGCCACACTCAAAAGAAGGGTGAAAGGACTGCTGTCAAAGAAAAGATAGGATAAGATAAGATATACCTTTATTTGTCCCTCAGTGGAGAAATTTGCATTGCAAAGGGTGAGATGCAATAATCATGCACTTTTGGACAACAATTCTGCAAGGCATCCATAATGTTGTACTCATGAAAAGTGATGGAAGTATTTGTATGATCCTGAATACTTTCTCACCTCTGTACACCTGGCCAAACACTGTGTCAAGTGGGCTGATGTCAGAAAGATGTGTGTGTGTCTGGTATACACAAGCGTAGTGAGATCCTCAAAAGATAATGTTGGGCATGCTGAGTCAAACAAATGATCATTAGTTTCAGGCAAAGGAAAGAAAAGGCAAGACCTGTCTGAAGGGTGAAATAAGCAGGGAGAGAGAGAGAAAGTGGAGGGAGGAGGGGGTGAGAACGGAAGTGCAGAATGGTACCGAAAACAAACAACCCCCCCGACTCCTCCCTGGTGGGGAAATATCTCTCCGGCAAGTCCAGCTGAGTTCACATATGCATCCTGAATGCCACCATAACACTGCATCTCATCCATTTCCATCCTCCTCTTCTAAACCCTCTGTCTTGATGTCCCTTTCAGCTGGCAGTCATACATACAGAACATGTAAATACAGTCTAGAACCACCTGATTTATAATCAAACACCAAACCCATGGGCTTAATGTAAGTAGCTGTTCTGTACACGGTGTGCCTTTTCTGAGGTGGTTAAACACTATGCTTAAAGAAGCACCACAGCTGATGCAGCACGTCGGTTTCCGTCACCTCGGTGTTGCAAGGGATTTTGTGTTTTCCTGTCCAAACATAAGCACAGATGTGCAAGAGTAGACATTTCACTTTGGAGCCCTAAATGTTGAGTTAAAAGCAGCAGAAAGGATGATCATAGAGGAAGAGAGCTTTAAGTTATAGTAGGAAAAGACACTGGATGACAGCGTGAGGAATTATGGAGGATCTTTTGCTCTCTAGTCTAAACAAGCCTGAAATAAGAGTGCCATTTCTCTTCGGGCACTGGCATATTCCTGGCTATTCACTGAGAGACACTCACAACTCTTTTCCATGTTTTCATTAAAGCTGTTTTATATGTGAGACAGGAGAAAAGTAATGCTCAACTGGCTAATGTCAAAATCTGTATATCGTCATCTTTTTTGCTGTCGTCCTTTTTTATCTCTGTCCAGCTTTCTCTTCCTCTCTCCTTCAAAGTGACTTTCTTTTTATTTTTTCCTGACTGGTCGTCCCTCTTCCTTCTTAAACTCTTCTATCCCTCTTAATTTCTCCTGGCATCCTACCTTTTAAGGGGGGGGGGTCCCAGATGACAAGTCGCAGTGGGAATGTCAGAGGCACATCAGGAAGCTTGTGAAATCCGTCGCCACCGGCTCGCTTTCTAGCTTCTCCAAAAAGACCTCTGCCTCTATCAGTCCCACTCAATCCTAACATTAACGTGGAAGACCTTGCAAACAGAGGCCCAGCACAGTGTCTATACTGTTAGTGAACAGTAAAATGGTTTATAGCAGCTAGCAGAGACACTTGCTGCCCTTTCACCAAGCCTCAACAGTTATAGCTTAGCCATTAGGGGGCCCATAGGGACTTGTCTGGAACCAGTATGCTGCCCAGTCGCTCATATAATTGTGCTTCCGTAAACAACAAGGCCCATCAGTCACTGGGAAAAGTAAAATACCCTCCCTCCCGAAAGCACCCAAACAAAACACCAAAATAAGACATGGAGCTGAAACTCACAGTGACCTGCAGTCCCACAGTGCTGATTGGTACTGACACACAACTATGCACAGACATAACATTAAATATATTATTCTCTAAAAATTCCCCTGAACTAGTTTCAAAATGAGATAAAGCTGATTTCAGTTTGATGATAGTGCATACACATACTGGATCTGCTTGTTCCATCTCATCACTGAAGTTTAATTACAATTATTTTGATTGCGATATTCTTACACAGAATGGAAACATTTTATACACATTCCCCCTGTAACTGATCCTGGCCTATTTGATTTCTTTGGAAACTTTGGCATCTTGACTAGAATTTACAAGTTCTGTGGGTTTGAGCAAAGCTTACAACAGACCTGCCAAAGGGTTTGTGGGACTGACAAGAAATCCCCTTAGGTTGAGGATATTTGGTTAAGTCAAGTGAGCCCCAGGATCACTGTTTAATTTGAAACCCCTGTGCTGAGTTGAGTTGACAACTTTGATTGCAACTGCACATCGCTGACAAACATAACATAACAGCACGATTTGGATGTGTCTGGACATAAACTTGACAATTTGATTCCTTAAGTGATTCTGGGTCGCAATCAAAAACTGTGTAATCAGAAGCCGGGCCTCGTCGGGACACAGTTGAAAACATGAGAAAGAAAGTGAGTGATTTTCAACAGAAGGATGTTTGACTGGGAACTTTGTGACTCTGGAGATTTCTTCTGTCCCCTCTGGCTGTCAGCTGCATCTATTTCTGACCCACTAAACCATGAGGGCAAAGAGAGGGGTTGCCTGAAAACTGAGGAGCCAAACATGGCTTTGGAAGAATTTAACCCACTCCCCAGTGGGTGTGTGAGTGACTGAGTGTGTGTACATGCCTATACATGTGAGTGTGTAGCCTGATGTGATTATTCTACTGCTGCAATCGCTCAAGTTGGAATGGGGAAACCCTGCAGTTCACATTTAGAACACTTTTCAAATAAAATTAAAATTCCCTTCATTTTGCTTACACTTTTCACCATGGTGCAAATTAGCTGAAGTGGCCAGATGGTTTGTATCTGTACAGTTTGCTGATGTGCTCATGATACTTCGTTTACTAGAACCTGCCCTGAACTTACACCACAGCACACTGAAACAGGACCCAGCTGCTGGTGCGCTTGTGACCTGACATCTAATTGCTTGCTATGGAACAAGCTGCTTGGAAATGTGGTTTCTGGAGGAGTGGAGGTGGTAGGGGTGGCGGTGGGAAGGTTAGGGTTAGGGGGTAAAGAGACTGGATGACTGACACATAGACGCCGAGACTCAGAAACCGAGGAAGACATTAAGTTTCTGCATTTGAATTTCTCTGAACCGCACGTAATTGGTTGCAGAGCTTGAATGACATCAGAGCGTTGACTTCCACTAATGGGCTTACTGAAAGATCCAGAGTGGCGTTCAAAACAAAATAGGCTATCAGAGATCGTACATGAAGCTTTACACACGACGCAGTACAGGATTTTATCATCTAAAAGTCTATACGGAAAAACCATTATGAGTTTTTTGAATGAGGACCCTCAACATTTATCTTCATCTGTTGTCACCTCAGACATCTGTTGGCAAGGCAGCAGCGTAAGATGTGACAGATTAGAGGCACAGTAAGAGGCTGAGATATGTGCTTCTGCTCTGATAAAACATCTAATTGTAAAACTGAAGAATCCAGCTTGAACAGGAGAGCAGCCGACATGATTTATGGATAAGAACACATATCAAATGGCAGAACGCCAAATGTGTTAACAACACAGCTCAGATCTGGGACACATGTTTAGTTTGTTGCTCCATCCTGCAGCTCTGGCAAGTGTGTGATGCAGTAATGCTTTGAATTAACTTTTTGTGTGAGCGCAGTCAAAGATTTATACTTTACAAGATGTGCTAAACAGGAACAGGATTGTGTTAACAAGACTGAACAGGGAATCAAACTGTTACACAAATCCAGTCAACAAATCGCTTAGCTTCCCATTCTAAAAGGCCAAAAAATGTATTTTTTTCAGTTTGAGCTAGTGAGACTCCAAAAGAACTGTTTTGACTGTGACATTTTGAGAAATATTCTCTTTGATGAGAAGATGAATACAGCTCGTATCTGCATGTTGTGCACTAACAGAGCAAGAGTCAGGAGAAATGGGAAAACAGCTGGCCTGGCTTTGTCCAAAGCTCAAAAATACACCTACAGTACTAACACTTCTAAAGCTCACTAATTGACATATTGCATCTCATTTAATCCAAATGTAATAAAGACAGGTTGTTTTTCAAAAAGGAGTCTTGATCATCTCCCGTTTCTAGCGCCATACTCAAGTGTCAAGAGTCAAACTATTCCTTTAAATGATCACCGCCTGCTCGACCTGGCACCAGCTAACCTTTCTCAAACTCACTCTTTTACATTCATGACAACATCAAGCTGGCTGAACCACTAAAAGGAAAGATTCTTTGAACCGTTAATGTCGTCACTGGGTTTGGTTCGAAGGAGATGTGAGGGGTTAGTTGTTCAGCTGAGGTTAGCAATTTCTTGAGTGGTATGCTCCTTAAGAATAAACACTGTAAGGAATAAAACAGGGGGGAAGCCAGACTTTTCGAATCACTTCCAGTCACACTATTTCGCTTTCTCTTTATAAAACACCTTCTGACTGGAAGCATAAGACACTTACTGATAAGACAGTTAAGATAAGACAGCAGACAGTTACTCAGAAAAAAAGTGACTAGAGGTCCAACATGGAAAATGAGAGAAAAAAAGACCAAATACAAGAACGAACAGAAATGAAAAGTAGAACAAAAAAAAAAAAAAAAACATTTCAGGCCCGAGCTTGTCTCGTGCCCTTTTCCTCAATCTCACCTTATCAACATCTTGGCTGCACAGTTTTTACAAATTATTCCAGGATATAGAAAGGGGCCAAAACTTGGAGATCTGGCATTAATTTACATTCTTACTGGTTTGTGCTTCTCCTGCTCTTTTTTTCTCCAAGAACAGAGAGAAAGATGGAATTTCAAGGGGCCAAAAAGAAACAGAGCAGGAATCGTTCAAGCAACAAAATCCCGGAGTGAGCGTCCCACGGGGATCAGTATGGCTGCCGTGCGGTTGTAATGTCTTTGTCCGCCCATCTCCTCTGATTACCATCATGTCTCTAGAGAGGTCCATGAGGGCAGAACGTGTGTGTGTTTGTGTGTGTTTGCAAAGGGAGTGTGTTTGTAAAGGTATGTCTAGAAGATAATACCACTGCAATTATGATATAATGTGAAGAAATGTGAAGAATCATATCATAAATTTAAGATGAATGTAAGTCCAATTTTCACTCCTTTTCACTCTGCTTTGGTCTCAACCACCATTGTGTTCACCAGCTAGTGGCTATAACTTTGTCTGCTGTTTGCTGCTGCAGTTGATTTATCAGAGCTTCATCACTGAAAATGAAATGAATGAGAGCGGTGAGGCCGAACCAAAACAGTAAAGTTGCATACCATAAAACCAAAACAAAGGAGCTGAAAGACACCAAAGTGCCCCATAATGCCAAGGGGGACTACAGAAAAGGATGATAATTATCTGTGGGTCATAAACCTTTGACGTGACAATGTAATTTTTCCCATTTTCAACATAAAAATATTGATTATTGCAGCTTTAACATAATATATTTTGATTACGTTTATTCACGTGTAAAGGTTCAGAGTTTCACATAGTTTAGTTTTAAGAATCCACTTGTTTAACTTTTGTACTTTTTCATGTAAATGCTGTAGTGTCTTGTTCTCTCCAGCCCTTGTAAGGATGATGTGTAGTTGCCTTGTTCTCGGGCTAGAGAGAACAAGACACTACAATACTGTGAGGACAAATCCTCCATGACTGATGGACCATACTTGCACATGTTAGGGAAAATGGACAAACCCCAGAAAAATGCTTATTCATCAGGATTGAAGTAGTGAGAGATATTGTCGAAAGCGGAGCAGTGACATCAAAGTTAGTAAGTCCTTTCATGTGGCGAGAGATGTGTGTATACATGTGTGAAAGTGTGAGCGTATGCAAATTCTCTAACTGACTAACACTCAGATGCACGCACAAAGGCCCTCAGGGACCAAGCCTCGATTGACGTTGTGTGTTAATTCTGGCATCAGAGGAATGATCACATCATCCTGAGGGTTGTGTGTGACGGTTACAGCCCCGTGGAGCCGAGAGGGGTGTCAGTATCACACTCTAAACGAAGAAAGATCTCAAATCTGGATCTCATTAGGCTTGTAGTTTGCCAGTGCTGGAGTGAACACATCAAGCCACGCTCACCCAACAAAGCTTCAGCAGTGAGGCACAGCCAAGCCAAGAGAAATAGACCAGATCACCAATACAGTGCTCAGTGACCTGAACCACCCCTGCAGCAGAGGATGGAAACCCCTGGATGAAAACTGCAGACGGGTTCGGATGTCTGCTGTATGCATATTGTGAAAAAGCACACAGATGTAAATATAGAACATGCACACGCACAGTCATGTACATGCACAAACACACACACTGACCACTGGCGTTTCTTTGTCCGAGGTGTTATCTGCTGTTATCACTGTAATTGGAGCAATAGGGGGTCATTTCCTGCGAGAAAGGAGCTTAATTGTGATGACTCATTGCTCCTCGCTGCAGCTCCCAGCAACCACTCAACTGTCGTCAGAAAAACACCAGACCGCCTGTACCCCTTTCCCACAACCCCCCCATCCCTCCCTCCCTCCCTCCCTCGACTTTTCCTCTGAACTCATTCCTCAACTCATCCCTCCTTCTGAAGCCACCGTGCTCTGCGAGCACTTCAAAAGAACACAGATCCTCATAAATCGCCCTGGAGTGGCCCGAAAACCGCGGCAAGTCGGCTGGAAAATCCAAACAAACAATGCGCTGATGAGTGGGTTGGACTGTCTTAGGTCATGCAATGCAACCCCCTGAGCCCATCGAATGATTGGACAGTGGAAAGTAAACATCATGCTTTGGTGAGGCTATATGGAAATGTGAAGAGGGGAGGATAAAGTTAAAGAGGAGAGGGACAGTCTGCTGCTGCTGTGCATATGTGTGTGACAGAAAAAGAGGACAAAAACGAGAAACAGTTTCAAGCACTGAGGAATGTGTTCTTATCGTCACAGAGCTGGCCTGGCCAGTCTGATTTTGAGGACTCACATATCAGCAGATGAGGCCTGAGGATTGAGTGGTGATAGATTGCAGGAGGAGCAGTGGTGTGATAGCCTTCGAGAGACACCCCAGTCTGAAGTGTTTAGGTGATGAGGAAGAGGACTGGAGAGGAAAGACCATTTAGATGGTGTGTCAAAGCTCAGTGTGCCAGGCTCATATCTTTGCCTCTCAGGTAATCAAACTCAACTCTTATGAATGTCTGACAAGCAAAAGTTGAAACTGTGAACGAACGTCTGGGATATTTTAAAGTTTTATTGCTCTGGGAGGAGGTGCGGGTCCAGTTCAAGCGCAGGCCAAAATTCACCTTCAGTATGCTAAAAAATATATTATGCCATGAGAGTTACGCTTCCAATTCTCAAACTGTAGGTGGTCCTGAGTTTCAGACTCTACTTTTGACAACCGTGTCCCTCCACACAGGCTGAGAAATATCAAGGCCGGAAAAATATTAACACTGAAACTGCCAGCGCTGCCAGCTTTGAGAAACCACCATAACATCACTCCCCGGGTAAAATCAAATCAGCAGGGCAGCTGTGGGTCGACCACAAAAATAAACCCCTCATGCACCACAAACATGTCCTGTTGGTCACATAACTGGTCCATCAAGGTCAACATTACATCCACACCCAAGAGGAGCTGGCTCAGCTGAAAGGCAGTCAGCATTCCAGCAGTGTGTGTGGCCAAAAACATACGTTAAAAACAACAGAGGGAAATCCATGTGGAGTGTGATTCCTGTGGAGCATAAAAAAGACATGAAAATTACAGTGAAGAATGAAAAAAGTCAAGACAAATGTGATAGAGAGACAAGACAGTAACATGAAAACAGACTGAGTAACACAGAGATGATCAAGAAGAAGAAGAGATGAAAGGGGGCAGGTTTCCTTCCTGTGCAGGGTTGTGTGAGTCCTGTGCGTCTGGTACAGCACTCATCCTCAGTATCAGACCCCTGTTTCTCTCCGAGGCTTTGATGTGAGACTTCTGCATGCACCCCGACAGGATATTACTCTTTAATGACCTCCTGATAGCGCTCCCCTCCTACTCACAGTGGTGCAGACAGCAGGGAGTGTGAGTGAAACATGTTACATTTATACACCCACACACACACACACACACTCAAAACACTCATAGATGCAAAGAGTAGTGGAAAGTTCACACACTTACTTCAAGTCCTTCACTAGCTTCACAAACACGTACACGTGCATGCACACACATGCATAAGCCTACTGTTTGCATTCATGTGTGTGCAGGAACAATAATTACTGGATACAGTACAGTAAATAGCACAACAACCTTCTAGTTTGCAAGTGACGCAAATAAGTCGTAGTGGTCCTTTGTGATGGCAGAAGTTTATGTTTTTATTTTAGCCAGCATCTCGGGCTGATTCTACTTTTAGTACAAAGCCCCGAGCACGTTTTTAATAAGTTGGCTCAGGGCGTTGCAACTGTTTGATCTGTTGATTCACTGATGTATGTCAGTATGTCAGCAGTTACACTTCAGGAGCACTTGACCCTGTCAGACATGAACACAGTATTTTGATAAAGACCATGTGAGACAGAGAGAGTCCGAGTAAAATATAGAAGAGGTGTGATGACAGAAGGAAAAAAGAAAGAAAGAAACGGACAAACAAACAAACAAACAAACAAATAAAGAAAGAAAGAAATAAGAAATAAAAGACACAAAGAAAGAAATACAGAAACAAAAAAACAAAGAAAGTAACAAAGAAACTTGTGTACTGCCCACACTCAGACACAGACATACACACCGGAGCCAGAGGACTCTTCAGCTTAACCAGGTAATCCTACAGCAAACAGGTTTAGGAAGGAAACCTTAATTTGAATGTCAAACACCATAGTGTAACGTATCAGAGGAGCAGCCGGATAAAGAGCAGGATTTCCAACTGTCAAAACGATGGGTAAAGAAAGTTGTTTGAATGAACAGTAAATGCAAAGTCACAGCCATTTCAGATGTGTTCAGGGAATAATGAGTTTCTGTATGTGCAGTATGAAGTATCAACATGTATGATGCATGCATACATGCAACAAACCAATAAAAGTTTAATTTGAGGCTCATACAGCATCTCTCTCACCTCTGCCCTGCTTTACTTCATCCTGATAAACCCTCTGCAGGCCCTGCAGGGGAGGCTTCGCAGGTAAGCCACTGGAGCGTGTCAAAGCATGCTGCAATCTCACCGACAGGCTCTGGGAATTGGGATGCCATCGTTACAACATAAACCATGTGAATCACTTCACTTCCTTGGCTGCAAAAGTAGGGGTTTTACGATACAGTAGATAATCGTGGGAGTAATAAATCTAAATTCTTGGATACACAAAAGCTTAGCGTCTATATTTCAATTGGCTCAGGAAGTTTAGAGAATTGTTACAGAGCCGTGTCTTTCAAAACTGGTTCTTCCAGCGAAATGTTACCCTTTTATTTCTTAGGGAAGCTGGAAGGTGGTGTTTATTTAGAACACAGTAGTACATAATGTTATTGGCGCATTCTCCTAATTTACTATTTCTATATTGTTCTAATTGCACTTTCTTGTTGCCACCTTTTTTTGTAATCTTGCAAATGTTTCCTGTTCATGATGACAATGCCAGCATTACTCTGCACATCTCACATACATATCACATCTACCTGAATTTTGTGGAAAAAACTGAAAAGGGTGGTACTTTTCTCTTACTGTCATCATGTTATCATGGTAAACAGAAGAGACGAGTCCTCATGATGCTATCAGGAAGATCTTATCACCAATCTGTGTTAGCATGTCGATGGATGACATAGTGTAAACTTTGAAATGTAAAGAAGCCTCACAGCTGTTGTGACTGTAATCTGAGCAGCTGATAACACTGACGGGCATCAAGGAGAATCTAATGTAATGATCACTCCAGCTCCTCCTCATCTGAACCTTTAGTTTGTAACCAGGAGGATGCACACAAATGTCTGCGTTAATGTGTGTGTGTGTGTGAGAGAGAGAGAGAGAGAGAATGTGAGGGGGAGAGAGAGAATGTGAGGGGAGAGAGAGAGTTTTGGTTAAGACCAACCCCCTTTTTTGAGCTCTTGCATGTTTCAACTAAGGTCTTCATTCACTCCCTCTGCCTTGTCAGTTGGACTGTTAGTCACTAGGTGCTCTTGCTTGGATTCTCCTCACTGAAAAGCAGATGAAGTGCAGGATAAGGGCAACACTGCAACAATTTCAAGGTAAATTTTTTTGTTGTGATTCCTACCTCTGATGAAATATCTGATAGATGATGTTATTATGGGCAAATTTCTTTTAGGTCATTTTTATATAGTTGCGTCGTGGATAGAAAAGAGGAGAAACATAATCACCTCTCGAGCTTTCGGATCATTTGTGTTAATATGAACATTTTACTGTAATGTTGAGATTAATCTGTTGCTTTATGACACCATTTACACCTGAGAAGAAAAAGGCTGCTGAAACTTATTAACTAAACTTTATAGGAGATTGTACTATATGCAATATATGGTGGAAAAGTCACAAAAAAATGTCTATATCAAATTCTGACGTTTGATTTTTTTTGCCAGTATTTTTTAACTAAACACAAATGCAGATGCTTGTGTTAATAACATATATTCTCTCAATCATATCTCATCATGTAAAGTTGACAAAAAAGATACTGGTATTCATTCATGATTTTTATCTTTGGCGTATTTTTGCATATATTCGTATATCTGTACTATTGAGGGACAACTTATATTCACATCTCAAATTCCTGGAAACAGATTGAATGGGTTAAAGTCTCCAGACCATTTGTTAAATGTTAACATATGACTCAAGAAGCTAGAAAAACATTCCCGCTTTAGAGTCAAAGACTCAAAGGAATGCAAACCTAATCACCCCTGATTGTTTTCAACATAAGGAGCATACGCTAAAATAATTGAACCACAACCTTCAATGTATTTCTGATTACAATTTGCAAAGCCTATAAACTTTGGACATGCTGTTTAAGTGTGTTTGCATGTGTGGAGCAGTTCAGAAACACCTCATCTATACTGTGAAAAGCAGCGGCATGTGTGTCAAATTAAGTGCACGTGTTGTGATGGTTCTTGTCTAACAACCTTAGGATGACAGACATACAGTTTAAACACAACTGGAAAGACTAAATGTTTGTTTGACATTATAATGATCCCTCTGTCCCTTTGGCGTTTCGTATCAAATTCTGCAATAATCACTCAGTCCCATCTGTTTTAGTGAACGTCTTGAGGTCATGACTGTAGTTTAAGTTTCGCATCATCACACTTTATATTCAGATTTTACTGGAAAGTGTGCATTCAGCTTGTCTACTGACCTTTAGAGTGTTTTTTCAGGTCAAGACATTTTCAGTTTCAGTTGTAATAATCTGACCACCAGCCTACGCTCAGCTTTTTGGTGGAATTGTGATTCATGAATTTTGAGTCATTTGTGGTTAAATGTCTTAAATGTCAGCTTAACATAACGTAGTCCAAAACTCTTTCGAAATGCATGCAAGGTTCACTTACTTTAATTTCAGAATGTGATGTTTTCAAGTGAATTATAGTCTCAGCTGTCAGTGCTTCTGCATCCTTTCTTTCCATCATTTTTCATGCTTTTCTCCCTTTCTTTCTGCAGTGTGTGGTGCCTCTAACCAGGACAAACAGAGCTCAAGAGCACCGTCTTCTGGCCAAAAAGAAAACACCTAAGGATTCTGGTGGATTACACTGTATCAACTTCATGTAATCCCTCCATTTATTGAAGAGACTCAGACATTTCTTTGTGTGTCTTTTTGTACTAAATCCCTCACAGCTCCTGTTGCCAAAAGCATGATAACAAAAATGACTTTATAGCCACTGACTGCAGGCAAAAAAGAAGAAAAACAACATAAAGCATGGAGGCTTCGAGTTCTGCTCATGCAGGGAGTCCCCCCTCTACACCCATCTTCCCCACCTCCCCTACTCCCTCCTCTACAGGCTATTTGCAGTTCTTCTGGGAATACCAGGACAATTCTGTCCTTGTGGAGCATTACAACTACACCGGCAAGCTGCAGAAAGACCGCTACCGTGAAGGGCTCAAACCTGAGGGCATTGCATTCCTGGTGGTGTGTCTCCTCATCGTCCTGGAGAACACTGTGGTTCTCATTGCCATTTGGAGGAACAAGAAGTTCCACCTGCCCATGTATTACCTGCTGGGAAACCTGACTCTGTCTGATCTGTTGGCTGGGATTACATACATGGCCAACATCATCATGTCCGGGCCTAACACTTTGAAACTGACGCCACTGCTATGGTTCCTCAGGGAGGGAGGGGTCTTCATCACTCTGGCTGCCTCTGTTATTAGTCTGCTGGCCATTGCAATTGAACGCCATGTTACTATGGTCACTATGAGGCCATACCATGGGGCAAAGCGGGGACGAATGTTGGCACTGATTGGTGCAAGCTGGGCCCTGGCAGGGTTTTTGGGGGTCCTCCCAATTTTGGGATGGAACTGCATCCACAGACTGGACCAGTGTTCAACAGTCCTCCCGCTTTATGCCAAGAGCTACATCCTCTTCTGTGTGTCTGTGTTCAGTGCAGTGCTCCTGGCCATTGTAGTCCTTTACGCCAGAGTTTTTCGCATTGTCCGCACCAACACGCAGCGCCAGCGGCTGGGCCTGTCGGGCAGCATGAGGAAGGGCTTAGCGAGGAAGTCGCAGAAGTACATTGCCCTCCTCAAGACAGTCACCATCGTGCTAGGCGTCTTCATCGCCTGTTGGCTGCCCCTCTTCCTCCTCCTCCTCCTTGACTTTTTCTGCCCCACTCGCAGTTGTCACCTTCTCTACAAGGCTGATTACTTTCTGGGAGTAGCCATGGTCAACTCACTCCTCAACCCCATCATCTACACTCTCACCAGTAAGGACATGAGGAGAGCTATTCTGAGGCTGCTCTGTCGGCCGTGTCTGATGACCAGAGATGGCCAGGTGAAGAAGATCGGGATGCCATTCCTGGAGTGCAGTTTCAGTAAAACTGAGGTGGCGTCACAGAAGCTGGAGGGGGGACCAGAGACGACCATTTCTTCTGGGAACGTCATCACCACCCCTTCTCCTATTAAGGCTCTTTACCCCAAACTCTTCAAGTCATAAGGACTAATACTGATTGAGTCAGTGTGTGAATAGCTTTCCCACTGAACAGAGGACATGTAGCACATCTTCTATAGAGAGGAAGCAGCTGTGGTATTCTCACATTTGGAGCATAGCCATAAACACAGGGTGGATTAAATATTACGGAGTCAAAGGGGCTCATATTTAAGCCGCGTTTCCACCAAGCAGTTCAGTTCAGTTTATTACACATTAGATTGTTCGTGGTTTTCGTGTTTCCATTGGCAATAGTTGAGGATGGTACCAATACAACCACACCAATTCTGTTTTTTCGTTTCCCTGTTGAGGTTCCAAGCGAGCTGAGACGATACAAAAACACTGCAGACCACTGGTCAGAGAGAATCAGAGCAACCAGAGTTGTCCTGTCTGCACTTTGATGTGGGCAATCTTTTGTCTTGCTGGTGCTGGAGGACAAGGTCAGCAGTAAGTTGTCAGTCTGGCAGTAAAATGCTGCGGCTTCTGAAGAGCAAGAAAAGTCTCGTCTGGAAAACATGTTCTGCAGTGGAAACGCAAAACAGATCTAGGCTTTAGGTACATGTATGTATATATATATATATAGAGGTAGGCATGTCAATGGTACTGAAATTGTTTGGTGGAAACGCAGTTTAGACAAATGTCCCACCTTGACAAGTAAGACGTGGTGCAGTTACAGCAACATAACCACATGACAAAACTTCATTGTGAGATGGCTACGAGGAGGCGTCTCAAATGTGAAAAAGCAGACTTTTTATGAGTACATGCTGGTGATGAGTCTCCTTTATTATATTTGCACTGAAATATCACAATGAATGAATGGAGCAGCCTTGGATTCAATTTTCCTGTGGTTCTGTAGTTTGAAGCCTGGTGGGAGACTTCTGTAAACCCAAAGACTCTTGTGACTGAAAAACATGTAACATTCTCTCCCAGACCTTTTGGGTTAACGGTGAACAAGTGTTGTTGGGTTTTTGTCTTTTTGCAGTTTGTTGCTGAAGTGCCTTAAACACAGCACGGACATTTCTGATATTTGCTGTGTGCAAACGGTGCATCTGCAGACACCTAGATTTCGCTGGTTCGAAAACCTTGAGGTGTGCTAGATTTGTTCAGATAAACTAGTGTAGAGCACCCCTACACAGGGCAAGCTACAAGGAGACAGACATAACAGGAAAGGGAGAGGTAGCACTCACATTTATCTGCTCTTACAAACACAACTCTGTGAAGAATGCTGTGGCATAGTTGTGGGAGGGAGACGCAACATTAAAATCCCCCTCTGTTTTGAAATGACAGATGGTTAACCTATCTGATGCAGAAGGGAAAGTTGTAGGGATTGGTGTCCAATTTATAAAAAATGTCAGTCTGGCATCTGCAGGAAAACGACAACAAGAACAAGAACAACAAAATGTCATCGTATGACAGCAGATGTAACACAAAAGGCTTTTATCCATCATGACATGCTGATAGTTTGACTTTGAAACCAAATCAGCTGTAATTGCATCACTTGTAAGTCTAAAGCCAATAAATTATTACTTAGATTAATATTTCAACTAGCAAATAAAGTTGTAGAAGTAATTAACCATCATCCAGCTGCATCAGGACTTTTAAAGACAAGAATGTGTCTGCACTTGTAAGCTAAATCATACGGAATCAGTGCAATTATTTCAGTACTTTTCTTCATTGTCCATCATATTACCAGAATATTTCCGGTTATTGTTCAAGATACTGAATATTCTCTTACTATGAAATGAGTTTGACATCAGTCTTTTCATACAGATGTTTTTAGGTGCAGTCTTTTGGACCTTTATGATGAATGCGGTAGTGTGCTTTATTTGTACTGTAATTCATGTAGTGAACTTTTTGTATTTCTGAAGACTTTTCATATCGTCTGTATTGTAAATTATATCTATTTTGTATCAAGAAAAGACTAGCAAACTTTACCTTTCTTTTCATAAAAGAAATAAAATGTTTTCTTAAATCATTTTAAAGAGTTTCTGGTTTATTTTCACTGTGCGTGCACTGGAGCAGTGCATTCATATACAGTAAGCATGACTGTGTGTATTTCTTTTTATGTAGCTGAAGTTGTGTGAGTGTGAGTTCTTGAAGAAGCACCACAGGAAGTCAGCCCCCTTCTTTCACATCTGGTAATGACATTGGCCTACATAAAGCGTTCTTCTACAAGCCCGCATGTCTCAGGACGGCTCCAGAACTGCACAATGCATCTTTTATTTAAACACAGAACACTCCATTTTTCTTTTTCCTCATTCTGTCAACCTGTGGCTAAGACTGGCCATCGTCTCACTGTGACCTGCTGCCATGGCTGAAACAGGAAAAGATCATATGTATCTGGCTTTAATGTTGTTGCCTGGGAGCTGTACCTACTGCAAACAGGACAAACTCAACGGGCTAATTAATTCTACTAAAGTTTGTGTACATCTGTATTTATCTATGTTGCCCAGGGATGAAAAAGGCATTGTAGTTCAACTCTGGGGCGTAGCCCAAGAGAGATTTTGTGTGGCTTATATTTGTCATTCTGGCTTACACATTGAAGAAGTGCTGCTTTGTAGTGTGATTAATGTTAAGGCCAGGATTCCAAGACTGACAAATTTGGAATGAAGTCTTGGTCTGATCATTATTTTGCAACCACAAGTGCTGGTGTATTGCCACCGCTTGTTGGACCTCTTTCAGCTCCGGTACTACACAGGAAGCCTGACAAACTATATAGTATAGTTTCACTTTTGATTTAACCCTAAGTGACCCAAAGACATACTTATCGACAATAAAAAGTACCACATGGCATTGGTACTTTTAATATGATATGCAGGTGTTCCTCCAGATGTTGCCTATATCCACCAGCACTGTGCCTGCTGACAGAGGTCAACAGGTCAGGGAATCTTTCCTGGCTTCCTTCCTGCTGCTGAAATCATACAACGAAGAGAACAGGTAGAGGTCATAAGTCATCTGTCATGATCACCAAGGACAGTCCCAACCACAGGCTTGTATTACAGATGTTCTGCTTCTTACTCCAGCAGAGCTTTGGGGAAAAAGTAGTGAAATAGAATAGAAAAAATGCTAAAGTATATACAAGTAAATCACAAACCTGATCCCGGCGCCGTCTGCGAGTGCAGCTTTAATATCAGATTCATGAGGAGCAGACAGACATAACGATGCTTGTGTAGGAGTGCCCATTCAGTGCCCCTAGGCTAACCTCACCTAATTCCTCTGGCAGGATCTGTACACAGAGTGAGGGGCAGAGTCATCGCTCAGCCGGGGAATTATTGGTGAAGGCTGATTCAAGGCTTGTCACATCCTATCGTATCAAGGATTTTTCATGACTGTTGATGCTTCGTCATCCATTTCAGTGACCCTGAGGGAGCAGAGATTTAATCTCAGCATGAAATATTTGGCTTAATCAGCTGTGAATCCTGGCTGTGGGGCTAAACAAAGCTTAAATATTTTTCTAATATATAATCACTGACAGCTCATTTCCAAATGATTAAAACTGATATGACACCATGTAATGTCTTTTGAGCAGGTAGGTCTCTGTGTCTGCAGTGCCACAGTTGGCTTTTGGTGCCACCTTGAGGCTGTTAGCCAGAATAGGAGGATGCTGTGTACTGTACTGACCTGAATTACATATTTTCCAACAGGGGGAATAAACTTAGTGTTGTGTCAGCACCTGCCTGGAGCAAACATAGTTGCTGCAAGCTGCTGTCCTGCAGGAGCCATTGACAAACACTGATTATTTAAGGAAAAGAACCTTTATAAACAAAATGAGTTACACATAAAAATGAGGAAGCAGTTTGGACATGGCACAATTAGCCAATGCACATTATAGTCATGTCTCATGTGCACCATTATGTTTCATTAAAATCCTTTAATTATAGCTATTTCCTGTTACAATGTCAAAATCTAGCAAGTTATTTTGCTGAATTTGATATACACAGGCTATTTCCTACTTATGATAAGATTCACTTTAACTTATCATAAAGGAAACAAAATGTGACACACTCATCAAATTTATCATTGAGGGTGATATTCATCTTACTTATAACACGTTTGATTGACGTTAAAGCTCCAGTTTTTGGCACGTCGCCAACAATCGACCTCGCTTTTTCTTCATTCTGAGAGTTCCTTCTAAATAAAAGCATCCTCCCTCGGGACGTATTTCGCCGCCATTGCTCTTCAACGGCGGCGGGTCCGGCAGTGTGGCGGCGGGCTTTTATTGTGAAGGCGAGAGTAGGCCGGTACAATGCTTAGTCACGGTGAGTTACAGCTTCTCCCCCCCTTACCCGCTCCTCTGCTTTCTATGTGGCGCACAGCTCGGCGGACCTCGATGGAGGAATTGAACTAGACTACGTGAGTTTCTTTTATTACACATTCACGCTATCAGCTATGATTCACACGACCTGTAACGCGTGTAGATTTGAAAACGAGGAGGCGGCTACGCTGTGTGAATACTATGTTACGATCCGGATTTATTAGCATCTTTATGCTAATAGCCGTTACGCTGCTCTCTATTATTAGGAGGCTATTTCGCTGTCAGCTCTGTTTCCGTTTAACTTGTTATTCATTGTGTCTCCGGCTGTTTGTCATCAACACATTAAGTTCACTTTCAGCTCAAGCCAAACAGATGGTTTTAATCGGTTCTGCTTCACCTGTGTGTTCTCATATTAGCGGTTCATGCCGGATTATTTTGATAAAAACAGGCGCAGAAATGATGATCGTCGCTGATCGGGAAAACGTCGCTTTGTGTATGAGATGTTTATTGTTGAGGAGATGGCGCGGAAATCTGATTCTGTCTGGGTTTATGTAAGGACTGGCTTCAGTTCTGGGTCATGTTTTGGTACAGCCAGTTCCCCTGTTTGCTCGGTGAAGAGTTCAGGATGAGTCACTCCGGAGCTCCTCGCCAAAAACACCAATGAAGCGCGTTGAACAGCCGTGTTTTGTTTGTAACTGTCGTTCAACTGTTTAACTTTTAAAGTGTGAATCAGTCCTGTCATTGTGTGATTCACGTTGAATGGTGTTCAAGGGCTGCAGGCCTGAGCTGTGGGTCCAGAACTGGGGTGCAGGGATCTCCCAGGGGTCCTTGAAGGCGTCTCCAAGCACTGTACAGAAGAGTTAAATCTTACCACCCTCAACACTGAGAGAGTGTATGAGGATGTATGTTTGGTTCATAGGTTTCACTTTCCCCACTGATGTCACCACTCATTGCACTCAATCTAAATTTGTTTTAAAGCTGCAAATCCATTATCTGTTGTTCGTTTCCTTGATTAGAACAACAGTAAGTTAGTCGATTAGTTAACTGATGAAAGGAACTATATCAAATAATCCTTTAAAGCCACATTTCAACTTTTGTTCAATTTCTTTCTAGCTTCTCACTTGTGAGCATTTGCTGTTTTTATGATTGTATATAATTGTAAACTTGCACTTGTTTTTGGACTGTTGGTCACACAAATCAAGACAGTTAAAGATGTCACCTTGGATGTGAAAATAAATAATCTGCAGATAGATCAATTGGATTGTCTGAATTTACACGTTCACAGCCCAAGGTGATGCCTTAAGGTGCCTGTTTTTTTGGACCAAAACAACATCCAAATCCAAAAGGAAATCAGTTTCATCGCTATCATACAAGACAAAGAAAAGCAGCAAAATGTTTCAGCTGTCGTGGAGAACAAAATATCTTCTCCTTCGGGGCAGCTTGGACCAACCTATACAGCCTTTGCTGCTTGTTTGTTCCACTAAAAAAAGAGAATACCTGCTCTTTTCTCTGAAGAAAATCAGCTTTTAATTATACCTGAAACAGCTACTGTACATGTTAGTTGTCTGAATAATGAGAGAGATGAAGCAGGTCCAAACGTAGACTCAGGGAGCCTGTTTGTCAGAGAGCAGTTTCTGTCTGCCTTGGAGAGCGAGTAAGTTGAGCAATATGTTCTCCAGTGAAACTATTTTACCCAGAAAGCTGGAGGGAGAAAAGCACAGCAGTAAATCGGAATCGCAGTGTGTTTCATATTACAGTGGGATTAACTGCTGGCTGACTGCCCTTATGACTCACGTGTCCCCATCTGTTGATAAATAAAAATGCCCAGACATAATAAATATTTTGTTTGTTTCGTCTGAACTGATTAAATAGCAGGACACAATAACCTAGTTGCAGAATTAGAAGCAGCAAGGTCTTATAACCTGGTCTGTGCACTGTAGGTAATGATTGCTGTGTGAGTGTGTCTGTCTGTGTGTGTGTGTGTGTGTGTGTGTGCACGAGTGCGCACAATTTATGGGTGCTTTGTTATGTAAGTCTGAACACTGACAATGTTGCTGAGTAAGTCTGACTCTTCATGATCAGAGAACATCAGACAGACAATTAGTGACTGTTGACTGCTCTTTGTACTGTATGCCACTGTTACAGACAGTTCATTTTCTGAAAGGAAGACGTTGGATTGACAGAAAGGAGATGTTTTTTGTTTTTTTTGCAGCATCCCTGTAGGTCCTTTTAATGTGTGCAAAAGAGCAAGTGTGGACCTGAGCCCACTTATTCCCAAAAGAAGTATTAATTTCCACAATCAGTCTGCATGGCAGTCTTGTGCTGGTTTTATCATCTACTGCAGTGGATTTCTTAAAGGTAAATGTAGCCCTTAATTCTAATTGAAAGATTTTTTTGGCGAAATTGTGTTGCATGCTTGTGCACATATGTTCGCGTGTCTCTTGTTAGTAAGAATCAGCAAGAGTGAGCTTGGATTTTGTTGGCTGTTGCACAAACTGACCCCTCTGTTCCAGGCCTCAGCTGGACTGGTCACAGGACAGAGTAAAAAAAACACTCATGCTGGCCAGCTAGATTCAAGCCAAATTCAAGTCACTCCATCGTCCTTCAAAACGGTAGGGCTGTAGTCAACCAAAGAAAATCCTGACTGACTGCAATTCTGCACGTTATTGCTAGATTAACTAAAAGCTTCTCTCACACATGCGCTGCAACCCTGAACTTTTCTAGACTACCTGGAGGAGCTGTGCGTGGGAACGCAAATGTCCAAATTGGCTGGATCGGACATTAAACAGGCTCCAACTCCCTAGTACAAAGTCCATGTAATGTCTGACTGAGCCCATGTGGGAATAGAGCAGGTCATCGTCCAGAGAAATTACAGCGAGTGAGTTAATATGTTTATGATGTTCATGATATAGTCAGCGATGAAATGAAAGTACAATCTGAAGAAGAACGGTACGTGTGTACATTCAGAAACGGGACTTCTGTCGCTCACAGGTTCTGATGACTGATTAGGCTATAAAAACATATCAGAAGTATGAAATGACTACTTAATTATTTAGTTATGTAGAATTTTCTTTTGTAACTTTGTCTTGTTATGTGATGTATCAGCTAAAATTAACACTTACTTACACTTCTCTTTATGAAAATAACATTGGTCTTTCTCATTGGTCTAACAAGAGCATATCGACCAACCAATCGACAAACAGACAAGAAGGTGTCAGCCCTCCAAAACGGACATTACTTCCTCGCTGTTCCTTACACACTCGCTTGCATTCACATGTTTCATTTTGTTGTTCATTCTTCTTAATATTGGAGACTCTTAGTAGTGAAGTGCTTATAAACTCAGTCTTATGTTAAGCTGTGAAAGTGACACGTTTGTTCAGCTTCTTTTCACGTGTTGGGGAAGGTGAGATTGAATCATCTTATCAGAGACACCTATAACAAAAGATGAAAGGAACAGTTTTTTTCGAATGAGCTATAATGACTAAAAGTAGCACACACGTCATGAAAAGGAGGAAGCTTAAAGTCAACTGAAATGCACCAGGAAGAGTCTGCAATGGGCGTGAAAGGCATGAGGACAGATGGAACAGCCTGTCTCTTTGCACAGATAAACTTTTGTTGTGTAAGCTGATAGATTGGGATTGATACTGAGACAACAGAAGTTCTTATGTCTATGTTTTGAATTGTGTCAGTGCCTTAGTAAAGAATGTGACTTCTGTATATACATACATACATAATCATTCTCTTCCTCCCTTTTTTTTCCCCCTACAGTTGTCAGCTGAGCCAACCTTCCTAATAAACACACCAGTGCAAACAAATTCCTTAGCTGGGCAACCTCGAGGAAGGTGTCTTCGGAGAAAGCCACCAGACCACCCCCACCCCCCATTCCCAAGGGCTCCACGTTACACTTATGACACTTCTGGCATTCTACCCCGTTTTATTTTTTCCTTTCAGTGTTGACAAGTCTTCTACTGCCTCGTCTACAGTATCTGACTCCGTAGCTCACAGCACAAGTGTAGCCCTCTGAAGGGAGCTTTAATTATTACCTCTTTAAAATAAAGCAGTAAATCAGATTTTTTTCCTCTCTAAAATAATCAGTATGCAAGACTGACCTGTCCCAGTGGTGAATCTCACAATCATTTAGGTTAATTTGCAGAACTCTAGAAGAAACCCCAAAGGAATGATCCCCTAGACAAGACAGTTTGCTTTGTCAAGACTGATTGACAAGTTTCTGTAGATCCTCCCAAGAGTGGAAAGAAAAAAAAAACTCGTTGACACAGACAGTTGAACTAAGATTCCTTTGAGTCTTGCCCTTGTTCAGTTTGTTCTGTCATAAAAACCTTCTGTACCTGTTTCTTTCTCACTCTGTTCTACAAAGTTAACCCTCGGACAAAGCCAGAGGAATCCTGAACTCAAGACTTTTTGACTATGTTGGAACCGCAACATGTAAGAGTGCAACCAGCCATGACTGGCAGCTCACACAGAAGTCTGTAGTAATGCCATAATGAGCAGTATGACTGGACTCAAGTACTGAACAGAGCAGGGAAATCCTCATGTCCACATAAATTAGACTTAAACGTGAGCTTTTCCACGCAAACAAAAATCAGGCATACCCAGGAGAGCCTGACGCTCTCTTTTAAACCGTCTGCCAAGCTTCAGTTCAAACCCTTCTTTTATTTTACCCATGCCTGCGTCTGGTGCGAGGATGCCCCATAACACTGCCCGCTGTTCTTGAGAAAGAGAGTAAGGAGGAGGAGAACGGATAGGAAATGACAGAGTGCCTGACAGAATGCAAAGCGCTGGTGACTCCGTCCACG
Source organism: Holacanthus passer (assembly GCA_025331565.1). Lineage (NCBI taxonomy): Eukaryota > Metazoa > Chordata > Actinopteri > Pomacanthidae > Holacanthus > Holacanthus passer. The sequence goes on along the minus strand of JAFREQ010000050.1, from coordinate 3,936,493 downwards.
CGCAATGGCCACCGCGTCTTCAGTTACACACTAGAGAGCCACACGGCGGCCGCCTTCGCCATCATGAACGAGCTGCGTCTGGAGCGTCAGCTGTGCGACGTCACGCTGCGTGTGCGCTACAAGGACCTGGAGGCGGTGGACTTTGTGGCTCACAAGGTGGTGTTGGCCTCTTCATCGCCGGTGTTCAGGGCCATGTTCACCAACGGACTGAAGGAGTGCGGAATGGAGTTGGTGCCCATCGAGGGGATCCATCCCAGAGTAAGTTACATGTCATCTTTTCTTGACAGACATTTTTGCCTCATTTGATTTGACATATTGTCCCTCTCACAGACCATTAAACAGGGTCTGTGAGGGTCTCATCACAGTAAATATGGTTGGATTTATGACAGTCTTAAACGTGTTAGGTGTAACAGTTTAATACCACTAAATCATTTATTTTGAGAATAATGATCATTAAAAAGACAGACCGCATTTTTATTTTTGTGTCACTAGGCTGTATTGGCACAATTTCTGCTATATTTCTTTCCAGTACAAAACAGGATTTTCATTCTGTACTAAACAGAAATAGAACCACTGTTCTTTGCATTAACGAGAAGGAGTTGGTTTTATGGCAGTTGTTGTCCCAATTTCAGAAACATTTGAATTGTCACGGTGGTTTGGTGTGTGATTAAGGTTTCTGATTGCTTTGCATATAGTCTCTTTGTCTTGTTTGTTGATTATACTTCAGTATAATTATCAGAATACTTTTGACAGTTATATCAGTAATGTACATGGATATATAATGTTAGAAATATGAAAAATTAAAAACTGATTGCCAAGAAATTATATCAGTAAAATTTTGCATGAAATTCTTCCTTCAAGGTACAACATGTAATGTTACAGTGAAGGTGCATTTGCCACATGTTGCAAATTAAGATCTTGGTCTGTGCTGCTAAAGTAAAGAGAGTGAAAAGTAGAATGAACAGAGTGCACTTGGTTTGACCTCTTTTACTTACCCTGGATGTTTACTAAGCTCGTGCAGATAAGGGCTGCAACTAAAGAGTGTTGCAGCTCTAATCTAATCAGTTGAATCATTATAGATTAATATAATATAAGAAAAATGCTTATCACAACTTCCCAGAGCCCAAAGTGACAGCTTCAAAATGCTTCTTTTTCCCAACCAGCAGACCAAAACCTTCATTTACTATCATACATGACAAAAAAAAGCATCCTTACATTTAAGAAGCTGGAACCAGCAAATGTTTGACAATTTTGCTTGAACAATGACTGAAACAATTCATTTATTATCAAAATAGTTGGATTAATTTTCTTCCGACTGCATAATCAACTAAGATGAGGGAGAAAGGAAGAGGGGCAAATATTGAATGGCACTTTCTTGTTCTCTCCCATTAACTTTAACTTCTCTGCACCATTCTGTCATATCCCATCCTTCTCCCGCCAACCCAACCTCTCCTCACCCCTGTCCTTTCCTCTCTTCTCTCCCTCAACCTTTCCCCTGTTTTTTCTTTCATTCAGGTTATGGATCGACTAATAGAGTTTGCCTACACAGCCAGCATCTCTGTAGGGGAGAAGTGTGTGATTCACGTGATGAACGGTGCCGTCATGTACCAGATAGACAGCGTGGTCAAGGCCTGCTGCGACTTCCTCGTCCAGCAGCTCGACCCCAGCAATGCCATCGGCATCGCCAACTTTGCTGAGCAGATTGGTTGCACAGAGCTACACCAGAAGGCCCGTGAATACATCTACATGCACTTTAGCCAGGTAAAGCTGAAATTAAATTTCCTACGAAAGCACCACTGTTTGCTGTAATCACGAACTGGAAATGTGGGGAGAGAGAGGAGGAGGTTTTGACATGCAACAAAGGTCTCAAGCTGGGGGACATTGCATGTAATGAAAAGACTGGAGTCACAAGCATTATATGAAACTTGCCTGCTGTTATGAACAGAAGTTGGGATATGCCAGGTGCTGTGTAATTGTTACTTAGTCGCAAACGAGTTGCCTTTGAATGTTAATGATACCATTTAGTGGCTGTTCTTTACTGTGAGAGTCTAGCCAGACAGAAGAACAATTATTGGGTTCACTTAATTTGAGGGGAGTGACATGCTCATTTCAAAAGTTTGAGCAGCTTAGTAATGCACATGCAATCTCTAAGTGATATAGAATAATCTTCCATGTTTTTACTATGAAAACAGCAAGAGGTTATAAATGTATCTGCACAGCTTGCAACTGAAAAAAGAAATAACTTTCATATTTATAGCAATTGTTGTACCAGGGGATTTTGTGTGTGTAGTGTTTCGTGCTGTGAGTAAATGCTGTTTCACTTGTTCCATTGTAGTTTCTGCTGGTTGACTGCTGGTCTGTGATGATTGTCGTATGAGCCGATCTGAGTCAAAATGAGGGTTTACCTGTGGTTGAAGCACACCTGACTGCCAAAGATAACAGTACAATGCAGCACAAAAGGAATGAAACGACACTCAATATTTATTCCTGATAAGACAGGCCAGAAGCTGCTCAGACAGTTCACTGAGTCACAGATATGTCATGTAATATATCTGTCTGTGCTTCAGTCTTTCACATATTTTGTGCTTTTCTTTACATAAAAAAACAGCAAGTGATTAAACTGAGCTCTTTCCATCCAATTTTATACGACAATAAGGGAAGTGTCAATCAAAAAACATTCTAACATCTAAAAGAATTTTGTATTTCTCAAAATAAAAGATGCAAATAGTATCATGATTTCATACATGCCTCTATGTATTTGGTTTAAAATGTACTATGACTCTCACAGCAGAAAGTCAGATCTCCTTGATATTCAGTCTGTGGTAGTCTAAATAAACCTCATCTTGTTCCTGTATTGTCTCCCAAACCATCTTGTTGTACAACAACATGATTTTCTTACTCTGTGTGAGTTTGTATATTACTTACAGGTGTGTTATAATTGTAAAAACAATAAAATATAACACATCCTGAAACTGTTATGATTAGTTGGTTGAATTATTTGATAGTTTTATTTGATTAACTATTTTCGGCCAAGTCCAAAATTTGCTGGTTCCAGCTTTTCACTCGTGAGGACTAGCTGCTGTTTTTTGTCTTTTGTGGTGGTAAACCGATTATCTTTGGGTTTCGGACTGTTGTTCAGCCAACACAAGATATCAGAAGAGGTCCCTTTAGGCTTAATGAAACTGTGATGGGCATTTTTTGTCAAGATCAGTTGATAAATTGAGAAAATTATCCTTTGTTGCATTCCCTTTGTGAATTCCACTTTTATACATTTGGTTGGATTCCTTCTCTGTATTTAATTGATCAGACTCAGCACTTGTATTTCATTTCAGTTTTCATTCCTGCTCCTGTCCCTAGGTGGCGACCCAGGAGGAGTTCTTTAACTTATCCCACTGCCAGCTGGTCACCCTCATCAGCCGTGATGAGCTCAATGTGCGCTGTGAGTCCGAAGTCTTCCAGGCATGTGTGGCCTGGGTGCGCTATGACCGGGAGAACCGGCGGCCGTACGTCCAGGCCTTACTCCAGGCTGTCCGCTGCCATTCCCTCACCCCCAACTTCCTGCAGGCCCAGCTCCAATCTCTGGACTGGGACCCCCAGTGTAAAGACTACCTGGCCCAGATCTTCCAGGACCTCACCCTCCACAAACCCACCAAAGTCATTTCTTGCCGAACACCCAAGGTGCCGCAGCTCATCTACACAGCAGGGGGTTATTTCCGTCAGTCTCTCAGCTACCTGGAGGCATATAATCCTTGTACAGGAGCCTGGCTGAGACTAGCTGACCTGCAGGTACCCCGAAGTGGCCTCGCAGCCTGTGTGATCAGTGGGCTTTTTTACGCTGTGGGTGGAAGAAACAACGCGCCTGATGGCAACATGGACTCGAATGCATTGGACTGCTACAATCCCATGAACAACTGCTGGCTGCCATGTGCACCAATGAGCGTACCCAGGAACCGTATTGGAGTTGGTGTCATCGATGGCATGATATATGCAGTTGGTGGATCTCATGGCTGCATTCATCACAATAGTGTTGAGAGGTAAGCAAATTGAGTTTTTAATGGGATAAACTGGGGTTATTTTATATTGTTTTATTATTTTCAACATTTGCCCTGAAAGGACTAAAGCCGATGCTGAAGTTATTCTGCTAACAGGTACACTCAGTATAGCCACTGCCATATTTATTCTCGATAATGATAAAAACTTGTAACACAAGCCTTGTCCTTTAACTAGCAACAGGTACAACTGCTGTTAGTGTACTGCAGCTGTGTATTGATTTGTGCCAGGTTGTTTTAAAAGCCCATTGAATTGAGATTTATTTGACTGTCAATATGTCTGTGTTTCTGTGGTTTGACTTTGTGTATTGATTCAGCGATGAATAAGCAACATGATATGTGACTAAGGTCCAGCTCATGCGCTGGTCTGTTTACTTTAGTCAATGAATGCCCCAAGAACCGGAATCGGGTAACTTCCTGGAAATTTCACTTCCTGTGACACCTTTTAGTTAACACAAAGCTTCAATGAGGAAGCTTTAATCTACAGAGAAATATTGTTGTGTTATAAAATGAAACAGTAAATGGTGTGATAGAAAATTATGCAATAGAACTTTTTTCATTGTTGTCTCAAAAAAAACCTATGCTTTAGCTGTCATATGTACTGCTTGTCTTACTATATTCAAAAGAAACCATTGAGTTCACAACCCAGCCTCCTTCACACAGTTTATAAGTCACAACTGAAAAAGGGCTTTTTGCTTTTTCACCTTCTTCTGGACAATGAGTCGGCAACAACATACATTGTAGTGAACAATGAGGAGCAGAGGATGTTAAGCAATAAGCCCCATCAACATGTCCCACCAATAAGTGTTCAGTGTATTTGTCCTGATGTAGGCATGACTCAAACCCAGACAGGAACTGTCTGTAATGCAATTATGTAAATTGATGTAATTCACAGTTGAAGATTTACCCAAACCCTGACTTTGGTCCTCATATAATGCAGACAGAGAGGAGATGGAAATGGCATATATTGAGCAGGCACAGCACAATGACTGTGAAAAAGGAACCTAACTGAATGTCCATGTAATGACTCAGGAAAAAGATGTGACTTATCGCCCTCTTGGTGGCAGGTGAAAAGAGGCAGTTAGCGACACTGTGTGTCACAGAGGAAGCGTGTTTCTGTCTGCAGCCCTCAGTGGGCAGGCAGTGACACAGCATAGGAAACTTGTTTTTCCAAATTATGAGAAAATGGGGAAATAAATCCTAGAAATGAAGAGTAATAACAATAAAACAAATCAATATGTGTTTTACCTGCTCTGCAGATATGATCCAGAAAGGGACCAGTGGCAGCTGGTAGCCCCCATGTTGACACGGCGTATCGGTGTGGGTGTTGCGGTTATAAACCGGCTGCTTTACGCTGTGGGCGGATTTGACGGGGCCAACCGGCTCAGCTCCTGTGAGTGCTACAACCCTGAGAGGGATGAGTGGAAGACCATGGCCCCCATGAACACTGTGCGCTCCGGAGCCGGTAGGGAAGAGATGGAAAGCTGCTCTCTAATGAAAAACGTGTCAGCTTGGAAAGTTACGCAACTCTTAATTGGCTGTGCAAGTTTCCATCTGTGTTTTTGAAAGATATATGCATGGTTTGTCTTCTGCTTCAACAGGTGCTCTGATTTGTGCTATTGAGATCAAAGAAGGATTTAAGTGGCAAAGATGCCTGCTATATAACCATAATGTCACTGGTTTGATTCCAGCTGGAAAGCTTTGTCAGATGTCCAGCAAAATTAATCTCTTACTGGGTCACAATTAAGAAAAATAATAGCCCGTTCTATTAAAATATCCTGCCTTCATTGTGCTGCATTATTATTATTATTATTTCTACACAGGTGTAGTGGCAGTAGAGCAGGAATGAGTGTTTATGTATCCTTGATTACACATGAGTTGGTGCTATGACATTTACATATATAATGTTTGGGTGTTTTTGGTTTTTGGTTTTTTGTTAGTTAAATATGACTACATAATGTGTCTTTAGAAATAAGTCAGCAAAAAACAATAACTATAGCACAGTCTTAAGATTTTGACAATGTATAGTCTTGGAATGCTGTGTTTTCAATAACAGCAAAAGAAATTACACAATAATTAATAAATACAAAGTCTTTGTACTCTACAAAAAAACTTGTATTCCAGTCCTGATTGGCTACTGTGCTAGATCAACCAAGAGATCCAAACTGATCACTTCAAGGCCCAGGGAAAATCTGCAAAACATACCTAAGAACGACATTTAAGGAATCTGTTAAGAGCAATTGCCTACCTAAAACAAAACATGGGAGTATGAAATCTGCGTTTCTGGCATATGCTTCTGGGATTTTATACTTTGTGTTTATGTTTAGATAAAGTAACCTAAAACTTGACTAAAATTTAACCCTTTGTAGGTGTTTGCTCACTGGGGAATCACATCTTTGTGATGGGCGGATATGATGGCACCAACCAGCTGAACACAGTGGAGCGATATGATGTGGAAACTGATACGTGGAGTTTTGCTGCCTCCATGAGGCACCGACGCAGTGCTCTGGGAGTCACTGCATTACATGGACGTATCTACGTAATGGGTGAGTAGTAGTGTAACTGGACACAGCCTATTGAGAATAAAAGCACCAAACTTAAGAAGTGTATAAATTACGCTTTAGTTATCGTAGGCCTATAGTTTTGCTGCCAAACCTATTTTATGTCATGTACAATCTGGGTCACTGAACATAGTGTTATAAATTTACCACACTACTGACCATGAAACAAGATGGTTTATTTATTCACAAAACAAAATGTGTCCCTCTGAGCCTTGCAGAGAGTCAGCATGAACAACACCAGGGCTCTGGTACACATAAGGCATTGATATTCTTTTCTTTGAAAAACAAATGTATTCATAGAATAAAATGTCACTGTTCTGTTTACAGGAGGTTACGATGGCAACACTTTCCTGGACAGTGTGGAGTGCTACGACCCAGAGAAGGACACCTGGGCGGAGGTGACGCACATGACGTCAGGACGGAGCGGCGTGGGTGTGGCCGTCACCATGGAGCCGTGTCAGAAGGACCTGCCACAGTGTCAAAGGCCTGAGAGGGAGAACGGTGCTGCGTCACCGGCCTATTAGTCCACCAACTCCGGTTTTAGCTCCCACCACAACCAGCGGCACAGTGGGTCTTTCGGCAAAGGCACATGAGGCACATGGCTGGACCCTGTCACACACGCACATACACAGACAAGCATACCCCAAAACCCCACTCTGTCTTCCCAAATCAAAATGAAGACCCTCACAACTGATTAGAGACAGAGGTGAGCTGAAACCCCACATGCTGCCTCATTGATTGTAGAGATCACACTTTATGTGAATTAAAGAAACAAAATCAATAACATTTTAAGTTCAGTGTTGATACTCATGTACAAGGTGACAAAAAAAAGTAATCTGAGTATCTACATTGGGCTATCAAATCAAGTAGGACCTCAAATCCTACAGTCAAGTTTTCAAGACCTGAAATTTGATTGATTTGTTTGTGGTTAATTGTGTTTAGATCTGAAGTCCTCAGTCGGACCATCATCTCCCAGGTTTGAGCCATGGGAGGAAAGGGCTGCATACTAAAAAGGGCCATTTACTGGCTCAAAGAGTCATCAGGGGCTCTTTATACTACAAGAGTAGCCCATGCAAAAGTTGAATCTGTGGGGAGAAAAAGAATTCAAAGATGGCATTTTGTAAAAAAAAAAAAAAAAAAAATAAGTAGCATTTGTGAGCATAGACAGTAGAGTTCAAAGTGCCATTAACAATGCCTGTGGGCATTATTGTCATCAGTATATTGTCTTGAGGTGCTTTGATGGAAAGGCACACACGGAGTCACTGTGCGGTGTTTAGAATTGATCAAATTAACCCAGACAGCCGCAAGATGAAGCTTATACATGACGAATGGGCCTCATGCAAGAACATTTTCTGTGTTTGGAACCACTTGTTCCAATGCAGACTCAGAAAATTCTCTTAACTGTATAAACTTAGAATAATAAACACACACAGAAGTTGCTATAAGGCGACTTGTTCTGCTCTGTTTGTGGACAAACTTCATTCATAAAATCATCACTGTGGAGGCTCATGTCCTGATGATGATAAGAGATGAACCTTTATTAGCAAAAGATCATCAGAAATTTAGCAATGTCTGTCATCATATTAGTGGACTTAACTAATAAAAATTACAGCGCTGTGCTGTGATGGAAATAAGGAATGGTTTGATATGGAGTTAGACTCCAAAAGCAAAGTTGTCCATGACTAAAATGAGAAGCTGCGGTCATGACGCTCATGGAGATGGATGTAAGAATATATATTACATTAAACAGAGGCTCATGTTGTTATAACGAAGGGTGTTCAAATTGTCATGTCAAAATATGGTTGTAAAATCTCATCAGCTTTAAAGAACATCCCAGCAAATCGGCAAGCCATGACGCAAATCACACTAATTGGGTGAACAGAATATTAATTTTGCATCATTAATTAATTTTTAATCTTTATTTAACTTTTTTTTTTTTAATTTTTAAAATTCATTCAGATTAAAGCATTTAAAGTTTTCCCCATGTGCAGAAAGCCAGTGTATCTGTACATGACTCATGCGACAGGCCGTGGCTTTCGTTCGTACATAAGAAAATTGCCATAAGCTGTCTAAAATGAACTTAAGATTGAATCTGTTCACATGAGTGGTTCTTGCATTAGGCCCAGTCTCAAATTCAAGTGCTGGTACAGAATAAGCAGGACCTTAAAGTACCTGCATAGTAACAAATGTGTCTTTTCACTAACAGCCACTGGTAGGTTCATTAAATGTGAAATTTTAGGAAGAGGTGTCGACAAATTATTGATTGTCGCCTCTTGTAGAGCTATCAGACAGTGTGGTCCACTAAATTTGATCTGTGGAGTGCCAAGAGCATGAAGAAACAGGATTTGATTGTGTTTAGAGGAAAGGGAATACTGTAGCATTTAAAAACCTGGATTCAAACATCTCACTGAATGTGTTTTTATAAAAACACTAATTACTGACACAATCCAGAACCTCCCTTACAGTAGACTTTTTGGTTTTCACTTCCACCAGACCTCAGAAACAGAAGTGACCATGTTTGTGCATTAGTGTTCAGATATTGTATGCTAATGACAAAAACTTGCTTAAAGAAGTGTATTTGTAACAGCAATTTAAGCTACAAAGGTTTTTAAGTGATGTTTTGTACATTGATATTCTAAGAAGTCTGTACAGAATTTCAGAGCTCACTTTTTTATTTATTTGTTCAGATCCTTTTTGTTTTCTCGTTCCTCTAAACTGACATCAGCTTTGTATTGAATTGGACTCTGGTGTTGTGTTTTTGAATAACTAGCATGCATTGTAACTAAGTAGGAATGCCTGGTAATGCTAATTTTGGATGTTTGTAAAAAATTTGCTTCACTTCGAAAGGGACTTTTTCTCCTGTCCATCAGTAGTTGGAATGGAAATTAGAATATTTAAGGTCTGCTTTGTACATTTTTTTTTCCAGCAAAAAATACCCTGTACAATAATACATTGTAAAGTAAAATATATGTTTATTGTACTGCTGGCGTCATGTAATGCTTTGTAGTTCTGATCTGTAGACATCTTTGGTTGTTTTTATCTAACCCGTAAGCACATGAATATTTGTTTTGATGGAAAGCATCTACTTCATGTGGTCTGAAATTTGGGTCTTACAGCAGCAGCAGAGGCCACAGGAGGGAGCTAAAGCTCTTTTATACTGAACAAAACTTGTATCATATATTGTCATCATATCTAACATGAACTAGTCAGTGTCACCAGTTTAGGTTTCACCATGGCTGCCAATAGACCAAGTCACATTTTTCGTTGGTTTTCATTTTGTCATCCAGTCAGTCTGAACCTGTGGCAAGCGTGCCATTAATCGACCACCCATGATTGCTGCCAAGACGTCTCATTTCCTTGCTGATCCTGGCAGGTGGATGAGATAGACCATTATTATATTATCCAAGAGGAAAACTTCCCTGATTAAGAGGCTTTACAAGAGGATCAAGACATAATCCTGTCGGCCCACAGTGGTCCTCAACAAAGGAAAGGTCTTAAAAACAGTCTGAGCTGTTAAAATAACTGTGTCCCATTGGGGGAAAATGCCATTTAACATATTTCTGATGGATGGTTTACAACAAATATTTTACACAAGTCAAATGTTATAGAGTTACACCCCTAAATTCAGGAGGCAACACCCACATGATTCAACAAAAAAATTATAGTATGGCCCTGCCATTAGAGCCTCAGTGGGTATTATTTATAGTAGTACAATATTACCCTTTTGATTTGACATGAGATACAGTAAAAAATACAATGGTCTGCAGTGATGTAGACCATTGTATTTTTCACTTTATCTGTTCATGTACTGTCTCCCTATTTTTATATGTCTATGATATCTGAGCAGTGTGTATCTTATGTGAGGAATTTGGTTCTGCTTTTGTGAAGGGAAACCTTACATTTGGATATATATGCTTCAAGAAATGCTCTTCTTACTCAGTCAAACCTTTTTAGAAATAAACAAGGCAGAAAAAATGGAATGAAATACTAACAAAAAAGAAGAGACTAACGTTTCAAAGTTAGTATTGAAAGTTTTAAATGGCATCAGAGTAAGAGAGTCTCACCGGAAACATAGCAGCTAAATAATATATGTGTGAAAACATTTGGAGATTAAAGATATAATTATATACTACAGACTACAGTAGGACACTTAAAGTCTGTCTTTACTCAATATTTGTAAAGTTACAGCTCAAAGGTGTCGAACTGCCTTGTTGAGGATGGGTTTATTTTGAAAATCATGGCCGGATGTTCGGTGTTGTTTCTCTCTAACTTGATACCGGTGCGCTCGACTTTAACGATGAAAACAGGCTCCCGAGTCCCACCGGACATCAGTGGATCCTGTTCGGACGCAGGTAAGTGAAACTCACCTGGTTCAAGCTGAATACACATTATTTACTGCATTGCATATGTTGATCGTTTAGGGGGAAAAAACTGAAAGTATTTTGAAGAGATGAAAGTTGATGGTTGAAAGTTTGTGAACATGTGACACTTGAGGTTTGCTTGATTTCTTAATTATGGAGAGAAGGACCTTCATGATGTGTTGTTGAGATGCCTCTTTGGATCAAAAACAAACAGCACTCTTTTCAAAGAGCACAAAAAGTTGGGCTTGGCCTGCTGCAGTGGTTTGTTTACAGTTCTTGTAAATTAAATAGACTAGTTAATGAATTTGAATATATTTGCGATGTTATTACAGGGGATGAGAATTTGTTTGATTAGTTTTTTTACTTTATAACTTACTAACTATTAGGAAAAGAGTAGCTCAACCTTTGGAAGGAGAGCTTTGTTGTCAGACATGCTTGTCAAACTAGTTTGTCCACTTTGAATCCACCTACAGTAAAGGAGCAGACCGTGCATTCATTCATTCCTGGCCATAGATACCTGCTGTTCATAGTGTCTGCATGCTGAAACCAAACTGCACATTCTGTCTTTTTGTGTCATATGACTTTAAAACCTTTGACAGGATGTTCTCCAGAGACTGCACTGTGTTGAAAGCCTATTTTAGCCTCAGTGTTCACAGTCTCTCTCCTCTCTTTCATCAGTGTGGAGCAGCAGCCAGGATGATCCCAGTGGGTGAATTCAGAAACTTCGGCACAGAGCAGAACTCTAAGTACCGGGTCCTGAAACCGTGGTGGGATGTTTTCACAGAGTACCTGTGCATTGCTATGCTTATGATTGGAGTCTTTGGGTGCACCTTGCAGGTGAGGCACCTACAAACCAGCCACTTTGTGATCATAAGCTCTTAAATCCTTAAATGTTAGCCTATGGGTGGAAATGGATTTAGAAACAGAATTATTACTAACCTAATAGGACCTAACCTGCCCGTGAGACATCGTTTATATCTACTGTGGAATACCAGAATATGTGGGAAGGATATTTTGTTTCCTCTTTGTCTAATGGCACATGCCACAGCGATTCCTACGTTATCTGACCTCCAAGTCAGGCAAAAACACAGACAGTGCAACTGAATAACTTGTCTTTCCTGACCCACTTACTGCAGATTTAGATCACTAACTTGCTGCTTAATGTGTCTCTCAGCACCTGATTATCATTTCTGTGTCATGTTAAAATAGCACAGAAGGAAAGCAAAGGAATTAATATGTAATCAGTGATAATAACTTATAAGTCCTGCCACCCATTTTTCTTCTGTCATTAATACACTGTAGATGGTGAGAAAGGTGTCTGTCTTGCTTTATTAAAGAACAAAAGTAGAGACAGTCCATCCTACTAACTAGTGCAACTTTAGTGAGAAAGACATACTGACAACAGCACAGAGGAAATGTCTAAGAGAAAACCACTAAATTGGACCCTGAGGTGTCTGAACCACGACACCATCTACAAGCACTATACTGGACCGGAGGTGAACTCACAGAATACACACAGACTACACTGAAATAAGGTTGGAGTGAGATACCTTTACCAGTAGGTAGTTGTGTTTGTGGGATAAAGATTAATTAGTCTTAATTAATTGTCACGTCTGATTAATAAGAGTGGGTGATATTGATAAAATATTCTATGTAGGTTTCAAATTTTTATTGCAATATTGATATATATCATAAAACATCAGGTGGTATTCTTAATTTTTTCTATTGTCCAAAATCCCATAAAAAGACAACATTAAATTAATCTCATTAAGATGTAACCAATACCTGATATATCTTATTCTGTGCCACAGACTGCCATTTTTGCCTAAAAAATTAAATACACATCAACGAGCTGCACTGTTGCACTGGGTGGCATATATCTTCATTATAATGTACATGGTCACTGTAATTTACTTTAGGTCAATCCTATATACAGTCCACATATATATTCACTAGAGCACCAAATATCTATTAATCCACTATTAAAAATAGTTCTTTATAAATGTGCTATTTTCTGTTAAAAATTTGTGAAAAGCATTTTTTAATACAAAATATAGATGGGTGAGCAAGGAAAGGTAGACAGGCTAATTTTTGCGGCATGATGATATGAACCCCGTTGAACATTATTTGTTTTTTTTTTTTTACAACAGTCAGCATTAAGTTTGAAAGAACAATACACCAGAAAAAAAAAAGAAAGGCAAACTCATCTACCTGCAATGAGAGAGGAGTCAATCACCTATTTTTAGCAGGTTTACCTGTGTTAAAAAATGTGCATACAGATGCTAATTTTGGTGTAAAAATGATAATGAATTTGTCACCTGTTACTATAGAGCCGTTTAAATACACATTAAAATGTTGGATGGCTACATTTCTTTTGGAGTAGGTTTCCTCTATATTTACTTGAATTTATTTTGAAACTGCTTCTTTAGCAAAGATTTTTTTAAAGATGGTGAGTACTGATCGTATTGTCATCCTTTCAGATATACTTTAACTTGAATGGTACAATTAAGGACTCTTGTCAAAGTAACCAAATGTTTGGTGTATGTAGCAAAATACATTGTCACACATTCCTATCATTTTTCTTTCCTTCCACTTTCTGGCCCTTATTATTCTTTCACTCACCTATTTTCCACAGCTCACCCAAGACAAGATTGCTTGCCTGCCGAGCCACTTCACCAGCCCGACACCTGAAGCAATTGACTGCAGCCACATCCGGACCTACCGGGAGAATGAGACATCGCAGTCCACGCTGGTCAAACCTGTGAACCCAATCATCCAGGAGGTGGTTGGTCGCAAGAACAACTTGGACATCCACCAATATGTGTTTGTCAACCACTATTGCTATGAGAGGTTTGTCCACTGGTATGCAAAGTACTTCCCGTACCTCGTCGTGATCCACACTATGATCTTCATGGTAGCAAGCAGCTTCTGGTTTAAGTTCCCCGGGACGTCTTCTAAAATTGACCTCTTTGTTACAATCCTCGGAAAGTGCTTTGATTCACCCTGGACAACCAGGGCCCTGAGCGAGGTTTCGGAGGAAAGAGGGGAGGAGAAACTAGTTAGTTGGAGGAGGAACACTATGTCAAAAGATCCCACAGATCGACGAGCAGAAGATGAGGAGACCACAGGGCTTCTTCGCTCCTCGTCCGTCAAGTCGAATCCAGAGAAGAAAGTTCCAGAGCCTCAGTCGACCCTCTCCGTCTTGGATAAGAAGGAAGGAGAGCAGGCCAAAGCTCTGTTTGAAAAGGTGAAGAAGTTCAGAACTCATGTAGAGGAAGCAGACATCTTGTATCTCATGTATGTGCTACAAACATCACTGAAAGTCTTCAAGTTCCTTCTAATCATTATTTACACTGCAGTGCTGGTACCCAACATTGAGATAGTAGTGCGCTGTTACGTTCCTCCTGAGCTAACTGGTTTTGATATCTATTGTTGTAACCACAACAAAGCCCATCTTTTCTCCAAGCTTGCTTACTGCTACATCTGCTTTGTGGGAGTGTATGGACTTGTGTGCATCTACAGCCTCTACTGGCTGTTTCACAGACCTCTGAAGGAGTACTCCTTTGAGCAGGTGAGACTGGAGACCGGTATTAACGACATACCGGACGTCAACAATGACTTTGCATTCCTCCTGCACCTTGTGGACCAATATGATGCTCTTTACTCTAAAAGATTTGCAGTCTTTCTCTCTGAGGTCAGTGAGAGCCACCTGCATCAGCTCAACCTCAACTATGAGTGGACCGCCAAAAAGCTGCGCACCCGTCTCGCCAAGAACGCCAGTAACCGTCTGGAGCTTCCATTGTTAATGTTGCCTGGGCTTCCCGACACAGTCTTTGAGATTTCTGAAGTGGAATCACTCAAACTGGAGCAAGTTAAAAATGTCACCATCCCGGCTAGTGTGGCAAAGCTAGACGCTCTTCAGGAGTTATCGCTGATCTACTGCCCTGCCAAGCTGCAGCTGCCTGCCCTGAACCACCTCAAGGCAAATTTAAAGGTCCTGCGTCTAGCTTTTGAAAGTTTAGACGACGTGCCTATGTGGATGTACACTCTGCATGGCCTTGATGAGTTACATCTAAATGGTCCTTTAACCAATGAGGTGTCCAAAAGTGCCACTTTGGACTCCCTTCGAGAGCTTAGAGCTCTGAGAGTGCTCACTCTCCGCTCCAACCTTACTAAAATCCCACCCAGCGTGGTGGACGTTGCGTTGCAGCTGCAGCGGTTGGGCATCTATAACGAAGGTGTTAAGCTCCAAGCTTTTAGCAACCTGAAGAAGTTAACCAACATAGTGTCACTGGAGTTAGTGGGCTGCGAATTGGAGCGCATCCCGAGTGCCGTCTTCAGCCTGAACAATCTGCAGGAGTTGGACCTGAAGGAAAACAAACTTACCACTGTGGAGGAGATTCTGAGCTTACAGCACTGCAGGCGTTTGGTGACACTCCGACTGTGGCACAACAAAATCACTTACATCCCTGATCATATCAGTAAGCTGCACTCCCTCGAGACGCTGGACGTTAGCTGGAACAAGCTACGAAAGCTTCCCTCTCGGTTGTTTTATTGCACCAAACTCCGGCACCTGGATGTCTCCCACAACCAGCTCACCTCTCTTCCTCCTGAGGTGGGCATCCTGCAGGGCCTCCAGTACTTCTCTGCTGCTTTCAACTCTTTAGAGACGCTGCCAGAGGAGCTGTTCTCCTGTAAAAGGCTAAAGACACTGGTTCTTGGAAACAATTGCCTGCCGTCTCTTAGCCCCAGAGTGGCCAACCTGGCCCAGCTGGTCCGGCTAGAGATTAAAGGGAACCGCCTGGAGTCTCTACCTCTGGAGATTGGGGACTGTCCCCTGCTGACTGTCAGTGGACTGATAGTAGAGGACAACCTGCTCGATCTGCTGCCATCAGATGTACGAAGCAGGTTGGCTAATGGCTGAGTCTGTAGAGTGACTGACTGTAGAGTCATCTTTTCTCAGTGTGGCCTGGTGGTCGACGGTGGTGTGATTTGCATGGAGAAAACTGAATGTTAACAGAGAATGAACCCATGCAACTGCGAGGGACTTTTAATATAAAACAGGACAAAAAGGGATAACTGACCACAAAAGGATGAGCAAAATATTTATAAAATCAGTCATCATTAAATGTGTGTGTGTTCAAATCTGCGTCAAGGAGTAAAAAAATCTACTTGCACATGTTTTGAAAATGTTTTTTATACATTTTCTTAAAAATGCTTTTTTAAAATAAATATTTTACAAATTGTATAGATGTCTTGTAAATACCTTACTGATTTTTTTTTACAAACGAGATTTTTATGTCACTGGTTTTACTGGTGTCAATCACACTTTAATTTAAAGTTTAACAAGAAACAGTATAAATTCAGGGTCCGATTACTGTTGAGTGGATGAGACGAGGCCTGACCTTCAAATTGTTCTGCACCAGCATTATCACTCAGACTCGTGCTTTGTTTCCTGAATATTTTGTGGATTCTTCTGAGCACAAGTCAGAGGATTTCTAACTGCGCCTTATCCTGTTGGACAGGTTTTTACAGCATGAAAAAGTGTTTCCCACAGTGCGGTGGCTCATGTTGCTCCCTTTCAGACACTAAACAAGCGGAGGGAGAGAACGGCTTTCAGTAGCAGGATAAAAGGTATTCATCTCTCTGTTTACGTATTCGGTCAAATGAGAAAAGGCTGAAATCATACATGGGGTTGTGAAATAGATAAAAGCCAACACAGCCTGATATTCAATGAGCATAACAGCATACAATAATTAATAATTTACAGAGAGAGCTATTGTCTTTAAAATGCCTTTCGGATGAGTAATGTAGTGTAGTGATGTCTGTGGTGGTGGATGATACATGATGATACATGCACTCTGTCAGCACATTATGCATAAGGTAGTGTCTTCCCTAGAAATTCAATTTTGCTTCTCTGTTTTAATTTTTTACTTTTTTTTTTTTTTTTTTTTTTTTTTTTTTTTAAATCTCTTTAGCACAATTTCCTTCACAGAAAAATATGTGGACAACAAATGTGATTTCCAGACAACACTATCAAGCAAGTGGAATTTGAGTTGTAAGATTTGAAATTACCTAAAAATATGATTTTGATTTGATCGCACAGGTTGCTTATCATACTCTGGTGCAGATACATTTTCGAACACACTGAAACCTGGAAAAAAAATCACTTCAAAGCCTCTGGCACTAAACTGGAGGTCCTTGTAGTTACATATATTTAGTTTTAGAATGAAGGTGTAAACATTTCACTTTGAAATTCCTCCATTCTGTCTCTCATACAAACATATACGCACTTTCTTTCTTTATTTCTTTTTGCATTTTTTCTTTCTTTATTTCTTTTTGCATTTTTTCTTTCTTTATTTCTTTTTGCACTCTTTCTTTCTTTCCCCCACTGTTCCCTTTTCATACCAGTGTGTCTCTTCTCAAACTCAGGCACACATAACAAACTTTTGTGCCTGAACTGCAGTGCAGTCGTGTCCTGGCTTGCATGGCTACAAGTTACGGACATACCTCAGTAATACTGGAGCATATACTGACCTGCCCTTGCTGCCACACACCTCCAATACCAATAGAAAAGCTTTTTACTTTTAAAAAAATCATTGAGATTGATTCGAGCAGAGACGCTGAAAGTTGTCGAAAAAGGGAAAGAAGCTGCACAGTGGAAATTTTATGCCTAACAGCAGAATGCTTTGTCAATGGTTTACCTATTTCTTTTCCTGTCTGAAGATGGCAGTCAAATGTATCACCAGCATTAACCAAAACAGATGTGATTGCTTCATTGTGACCACCGACATGTTATGTCTCTAAGATGGTTGTTTGAAGTTGTTGGGGGTGATATCTTTAGTTAGAGGCGGTGTTCTGACGTGAGTCTGAAATGCTAAAACTGCTGCCAGAGTCATACTTGTAGGACATGCCTTGAGGTCTGGATGTCCTAATGCAGTGTTTGTGTTTGAGTAGGAAAATCAGATTGGGAAGCTTCTTCCTGCCATGTGAGTTTCTGTTGTTCTGAGGTCTGAAATGTCGGGATTCAGTTCCTGCAGCTTGATGAACTGAACTTCAATTCAATTCAAAAAACGTTATTTGTCCCTGGGGGGTAATGCAAGTGTAAAGTGAACTTAAGTGTGGATTGAAATGTAGACAGGTTGTTGTTTACAGAGCATGTTCTGGTGCCTGATGTCTTGATGGTTTAGATTGACTCAACATCTGTGATTTCACCAAGTGATTAGTATCAAAGTTCATAACTCATCAAATGTTTTATATTATTTTACCACTTGGTTGATATGGCACCTTATTTTAAACACTCATGACAGAGAACTTTATGCAGCTTAAAGGATAGTTTTTTTTAAAGTTAACCTCAATACTATTCTCACATGTCCAAACATACTTTTAAAGAGTTATTGATCACTGTAGTTAATTTTCCCCTCCATACTGGATGTGACATGTGACTCGAGCAAAGGACAGCCTGGGGGAAAAAAAGAGGTAATTTCAGACTAAAATATTATTAATTTGACAAACTCAAACTGACTTTAAAAAACAAGCCTTAAAATGCATTTAGAGACAGAACAAGGACTGTGGAGAGCACCACATTTCTTACAGTGTAGTTGTATCAGGAAGGTGTCACTTTATAGCCAGTATGGACAAAAGCAATAATTACAGTGATCAATAACTCTAACTAAAGAGATTAGGGCTACAACGAAGTAAAGATTTTTTTATATCAGTTAATTTGCAGATTAATTTGTTGATTAACTGTTTGGTCTAAAAAACCCCACCAAAGAATAGTAACAACAAAAAAAGCTCATTACAAAGTACTAGAGCCCCAGGTGATGTCTTCAAATGTCTCCAAAATCCAAAGAAAATTTTATATAATGTAGGACAAGGCAAAGCTGAAAATTCTCACATTTGATTACTGGAACCATTAAACGCTTGGCATTTTTGCTTGAAAATTGACTTAAACAATTAATAGAATATCACAACAGTTACCAGTTAATTTTGCAGATCTTAAAGAGAGGTAGGGGACATCCTTGTGGAAGAAGGGTCTAAGATGCAGACAGTGCAACATCCCCAGTTCGAGTCTGGTTGGCAGCCTTTGCTGCATGTCAACCCGTATTTTAATTGTTGTCAGCTCTCCTCTTATTATCCAATAAAGCAAAAAAAGCACCTCAAAGTACTTAAAGAGTACTAAAGAAAGAGGCTGTCACCACTTACATGCAGTCAGTCAGATGAGTGTGTTAAACCGTTTATTCCTTTGTCATATAGGAAAAGAAATTCTCCCATCACACACTCGACTCATATCTTATTCTCACTCAGTCTTGTCATGTATTCCCGCACATCTGACTGTGTATGCTTGACCACGTGAGTTAGGGAGTAGGCTGATACTGGTTTTTCCATTTCCACTCCTACAGCAGCGTTTATCCTGCACAGAGAGTATTTGCACATCCAACAAGGCTCAGTGAAGTCAGGGAGCTCTACCTAGTGGCTGGAGCCTGTTTGACGCTGCATTTTGCACTAACATGTTCATAGCTGTTCGTTACTAATTTAGTTGTTTGGGTGTCAAAATATATTTAAATATTATTTGTAGTTGTGTGTTTTTATTACACAAAATAAGGAAGTGGTGGCACAAGACTTCTGAGGCTACCGTTTAAAAACCCAAGAATGTGAAAATATGGGTGGGGAAATAACTATTTTTTTCTCCTCAATAACTACTGCTGAAATACCCTTGAGGGAAGCATTTAACCTCAAGCTGCTCCAGTAAAGTTGTTCAATACCCAATAGTCAAATACTGTGGTTGGACTATGCAGCTCCCAGCAGGTGTCTATGTGTGGGTCTATGTAAATCTGAGACAGGAAGGTGAATGCAACATGACTGCAGGCTATTAAATCCAATGGTGGAAGAAGTCTTTGAAGCTCTTACAAAAGTAAAAGTCAAAATTTTACTTGAGTAGAAGTACTTGATTATTATTAGCAAAATGTGCATAAAGTATCAACAAAGTATTCATAAGTCCTGTAAGTGTTCATTTTTATTATTGATGTTGAAGCAGGATACTTTCTTGTGTGAGAGAAAAATCATATTTTATAAGCTAATTATAGTTTGTATGTAAACTCTACATTAGTAAAATAGTAAATATAGCTGGAAAATAAATGTAGTGGAGTAAAAAGTACAATATTTCCTCCTGAAGTATTACAAATGGAAAAACTCAAGTAAAGTACAGGTGCCTTGAAATTGTACTTAAGTAATTAACAGAGAAAGCTCAATGCACATTTCTGTGATTTGTCCAATCATTTCAGAGAAGTGGGCAGAGTTTAAATAAATGTGTTTCAGACTAGATGTACCAATATTGTGAAAAATGCACATGAAACACATGGAACAAACATGGTCTCTCTGTGACACCATGAGGCTCGACACAAAGAGGTCCGGCAGCACAGTGGCTGAACTGTATCTCCTTTCTCGGCTGCTGAAGTTGGCCCGTGGCACACGAGCAAACAAAATACCCATTGTACTCCAAGAGCCCTGAGTACAAACATCAGCAAACTGTGCCACCGTTACCTACAAGCCTCAACCAAACAGGGCCCTCTTTCATTTTAAGTTGCAATCCAGCTATCTGTGTGACCTCTGGGAGGGTTTTCGCTGCGCTGTGCATTCCAGTATGGACTTATTATAAATGCCCTCGATGAGTCACCTTGGGGAAGTGCTGAACACTTGAGGATGCAAGTAGCATAGTTAACAAAGTACAGAAAACACTGTTTTGTCTCTTAAGACAGAATACATCAGCTCATTATGAATGTAAAAGAACTGTTATTAATATGGATTAACAAAGGCCCCTTTAGCTTCAGCCAAAGTTCTACAAACCAAACTATTATGAATTAATTTATGTTTCAATTGTGCTGTTTTGTGTTTGTTTGGTTCTCATTGCTACACACACTTATAATACAACCTTAGAGTTTGTAAAGACTATTTGTAAAGACTAGACGGGTTGTGAGCAGTTTCACTGGTGATTATTCACATTTAGATCATTCTTATAGACCAGAGGTACAGCTTTGCAAACACCATTTAAAATGAAAACTATGACTTCAAAACTTAAAGTTCAACACTTTATTTTGTGCTTTCTTCTTCAAATATTAAAGTGAATAATCTCACTTTTGTTTTAAAAGTATTTATATAAATAACATTTCAACAAATCACAATAAATGTTGCTATTTACAAGGTCACAGGAATATTCAGTCCTATTCCAACAATAAATAAGAGTAAATTCAAAGTCTAAGTACATCTAATTAAGAGAAACAAAACTATGAAAAGCAATCAGGGTGCACCATGTCAAGTTTTGTAAAAAAAAAAAAAAAAAAAAAAATAAAGACACATACAACTGTTACAATTCTTACACAATGTAAATAATGCAATAATTACAAAACACTGAGGGAAACTATCTACAAATGTGCACTCCCAATTAATAGGGAAAACAGATATATAAGGTGCCTAAATTGCACTGTGCAAAAGAGGTGTCTACTGTATGTAGTCACCCATCCACTGAAAATAAGCTGCCAAGACAATATGTCCTGTGACACATATTAATGCTGAGCCGCAGTTAACAAAACAAATTAATCCTTTACACAGCAATGAATTCAAGTCACCAGGTTTGAAGCAAAAGAAAGTTAGGTTAGGATCACCCAGAAGGCACCAGCACCCAAAACATCGGACTAACTATGAATGTGAGCGAAAAGCAAGTCAATCATATCAGGCACACATGAAGCTCGGGCCACATCTATCGCCGTCTGACCGCTGATGTTGGCGTGCTTCAGGTTGGACCGTGGTGCCAAGAACTCCACGACGTCCCGGTGGCCTTCCCGGATGGCAATGTGGATTGGCAGGGCACCGCTCTGGTCCGGGATGTTTACCGAAGCACCGTACTCCACCAGAACCTGCAGAGTGTCCAGGAATCCTGTCCGGGCTGCATCATGCACAGGCGCTATCCCATGTTTGTCCTGCATGTTGGGGTCTGCTCCTTTTTCCAGCAGTAAAGCGGCGATCTTGGAGTTTCCCATCATCATCACCTGCAGGAGATATCAGAGGAGAAGAGAGTGTACAGTAAATTCAACATGTGTGTAAATGGAAAGCTGTGACCCTAGATTGTCTCAAACACAGAAACTTGAACATTTTCTTTTTAACAGCATTATGTCAAAAGTCCTGAAAGTCACTTCCAAGAAAATCTCTAAACAATTACAGTAAATAGTCAATAGTGTTAATGAGAATATACAAATCTGCTTATACAATCTGTTATCTGTCAGTTTATCACACCAAAGTGAAACAAATGCAGTTTAATACACTAGTATGTTCATGAAGGTTATAATGATAGAGGGTGATTTAGCATTATCATACTGAGAGGTGTCAGTGTTTAGTGGAGCTGAAACAACTAGACGATTAATCAATTAGCTGACAGAAAATTAATTGGCAACAATTGGGGTAATTGACTAAAGGTTAAAGCCAATTATAAGACAAAAATTTTACTGAAGGATTTACTGAATCCAACCTTTCAAAATTGAGGATTGCTTTTTTTTTCTTTGTTATTGTATTGTGAATTAAATATCTTTGGGTTCTGGACTGTTAAAAAAAAAAAAAGCAATTGCAAGATATCACTGTGGTCCTGACAAACTGCCATGGACATTTTTCTCAATTTCTGACATTCATAGTCTTTTAAAAAAAGAATCAACCAAATAATTGTCAAACAATTGAAAACAATGTTAATTGCAGCCTCACTATTAAGTCTACCCTCATTATGATATAATAGTGGACAAAATATTAGAAACACCTCTCAGCATAACAACACAATTCCACAGCACAATAAAGTACAGCCTCCAAAATGACCATAAAGTTGAATCAGCACCTCTCTAAAACAGTTCCAACAAAAACTGAGCTTTTCAATCTTAAAGAAGATATGATTTATAACAGGGCTGTTGTATTAGTTCATTTAAAGTGTATGTGGAATTTACTACTTGATTCAAACAAAATTAAAACAGACTATGTACTAATACAAGGTGCTGTAATATATTCATAACAGGCAAAGCTGCAGACAGACATGTACTGTTATGTCAAGAGGAAAGGAGATGTAACATAAGAGCCACGTACTTCTACAGGACATGTATGCAGGCAGTTACAAACTCGATCAATAGAAATCGTGGATCAACATTTATGGGACGTGTTCTTTACCTGGAGCGCAGTCCTGCCAAATTCATTGAAAGTATCCGGATGCACTCTGCAGTCCTCCAGGATCCGCTGCACCTCCCGTGTGTTCCCCTGGGCTGCTGCCGCCGTCAAAGCTTTACCGGCATCCATCTGACTAAGGACCATTATAGTCTCTCTTTCTGCCTGTTTTCAGCAGGAGAGCAACGACATCAGTTATACGTAAACCCATCCGCAGGCTCCTCACCATGGCAGCGACAGTTTAGTGGAGAGTAAAGACGTTAAAGCAGGATTCAGAAGATTCGGCTACAGCTAGCTGCTACAGCATCCGGCTAACGTAAGCTTCAGTTCCCCGTTGACGCCATGTTATCCGACTGTGTTAGCTTACTGTTATATCAGTCGTGTTAATAAATGATACCTTTAAACAACAAAGCTGAGTGACTACAGCCGTTTTATCGAGCGAGAGAGAGAAATAACGTTACAGCTCACGTCAACTGAATCTTAAAAACAATTAGCATCCGGGCTAACCGCTAACATTCAAAAGCGAACAAGCTAACGTTATAGAGCTTTTAACCATACCTTGTTCGGTTCCTGTAGATCCACAACGTCGCCAAGATTTAAATCCCGCTGTTTCTGAGACCAGTAATTTTTAAATACAATCCAAAGAAGGAAGGTTTATCAACATTAGAAAATACATTTGCGCGCTGAGATCCATACAGCGGCGACTACAATTTACAAACATTGGAGAGAACACACGCCGACCAATCACAGCTCGCGCGGAGGGTGTTGCTCTTCCATATACGGTAAAAGAGGCGGGGCTACAACTCTGTTACTACACTATCACTGTGGTAACAGTGGTAGTCGACCAATCAGAGGCCGCAGCGAAGAAAGCGGGCGATTCGTATACGTTGATGTTTTCAAAGGCAGTTCATTCACATTTCTGACCTTTGGTTGTATTTTCTCCAGAAACAAGTGTGGAAAAAAGGCGGGTGTCAGTTTTTAATTTAGGCGGAATTTAGCGACTGTGATTGCACAATGCATCAGTGCAATCTGAGGACAAAATGTGCCCTTATATGGTGCTGCAAAAAACAAAGGTGCACAACAAAAACACAAAGGTCACTCATGATTAATTGTTTTTAAGGGAATCATTTCATTAAGCATTTAAATAATTAGCAGTGTTCTCACAATAGAAACATTAAAATCAAGCTGCACACAAATTTGATAAAACAAAATCACATTATATAGAGCAGGTGAAATTTGAAGACATTCTTTGAGTCAAGTTATAAAGTGATCATTGATGCTCCTCTGCAGGTGCTGCAAGCGAAGAATAGCCAGTAAACATCCAGGATTTACACATTGGTCCTCAGCTGGTAGTCTGAATTAAAAGAGAGCAAATGTCAGGAGAGATTATAAAAGTTCAATTTCTACTACATCCATGCATCTGACCACTGGCTTAAATAGTACAATATGTTCCCAAATCAGTATGTCACATTATACTGAAATCTAATAGAAAATACCTCCACTCTGCGTAATGTACCGGACCCATGGTAAAGCCTGGTAACCACTTTTTTCAATGATCTTCATATATCGCACCTGGCAAGAGCAAAAGAGTGAGACAAGCTGACAAGGAGACATGTTGAGGCAAGAAACATTAATGTGCATGACCATTTAACATGAAATCTAGTTTGCCAGTCTGAGCATACAATATCAGCTCTTACAGGACCTGACTTGACTATGCACAGGCTGTAAACTGTAGACAAAGCTGTAGAGCTTTAAAACTGCCCATATTGATATAATCAAGATACAACATGCCTCATATTCAGAATAAATGTGTTTGGACTTATGGACCTGACTCCTACTATCACAAGCTCTATTAATGGAAAGGCTCGGCATAAACACACAGACCTGTACGCACACTCACCTGTATTCCTGAGACTGTGAAGTATGGGATTTCAAATTTGACAGTAATGGGAGGTTTGCCCTCGAGCTCATCGTTCTCCACACTGGGCAGACCAAAATGGGCTCTCATTAGAAACTCTTTACCTCCCTGGATGGATGAATGCATAGACAACAGAGATGAGACAAAATAAAACATATATCAGTATTAGAATGTAAAATACAATGCAATATACATTAAAGAAAGTAATGTACTTTAATGTAGATGTATATATCTTACAGGGAAAGACTTGATGGTCCACACCACCAGGTTCTTCTCAGGCACATATTTGGCACTACCTGTGCTGGTCTTGAACTTGGGTGAGTCCGCATCACTGGGGACAGGGACCCTCACCTCCACATTATTTGCCACAGACTGTTTTTTAAATTGTCCCTTTGCCTAAAAAAAATAACACAATATAACAGGATATCTTGTGAACTTTTTTTTTCTTGCTGTTCAAAGGGAACTTTTGCTGTAAAGATAGTTCATGGTATTGTGTAGAAAGAGAACATCTGGAGACACAAGTAGGAGACGACAGTAAAATAAATAATTCTAGTGCTTCTCATGCTTTAACACTTCTCTTGGCAGTTTCCAAAGGTTACATCTGCAGTGACACAAAATATTCAGAAAAAGGCTTGTAATTTTGTTGCTAATGTGGTAAAAAAAAAAAATCCAATTCATCATTACCTTAACCATGATTTCCACTCTACTGTGAGAGAATTTCTCTATTACGGATTCAATCCATATCAGAGGCTTCACCTGTGAGACACAAAAAACAGGGTTTTAATCATACATTTTTTTGCAATTAAAACAACATAAAAATGCTTTTCTTGAGTTACATATGCATATAATTTAGTGTACATGTTAATTTAATTAATATGTTTACATGCATATAACTATAAGGCTCAATTGGACTTTCAGAGTTGCACCACTAGGCTCATTATTTCTGCACATATATGTACATATATATGAGATAGAGAGAGAGAGAGTATATATGCTGACACCAGCAACATCTTAAACATTCTTAACATACATGTAACATATATAAAATATGTGAGCCATAAGTATGGCACATGGTATAAGTAACAAATATAAACAATTCAGTGTGAATACACTGTAGTGATTTGGACTAACGTGGGTGTTGATGCGGTAGGACATGAGTTCAGACTCCCCGTCTGGAGGAATGAAGGAGATTGTTCGATCACTTTCAAAGCGTGAGAGACGGACACACTGGTGGAACTTCACATCCTCCATCACCACTGTCTTTCCCTTGTCGCCTGAACACAAAACATTACAATCAGTGGTATTCATTTAAATATAACTAACGCAGATGGTTAGACAGAGGCTGCGTGCGTACGTACGTCCAGTGAGGGCAAAAAGCACTCGATCATTGAGGCCCAGCCGCAGTTCAGGCATCCCAGAGAGCATGGTTTTCAGCTTGATGCTGCCCACGATGTCGCTGCTCATCACGCTGCCATTGGCATTTACCTAAACACACAGGTGACAGCGATGAATAAATCTGAGCAAATTGAATAAATGATTCTAATCTGAATTATCAAGTCAAATATATGTTAAGTGTCACAAAAAAACACAAATTTACTTCATTTTCTTCTCACGTTGTGTCATGAAGACACGACTACAGTACGTCCACTACTTCTGTTGCTGCTATAGAGACTTAATATGATCCAACTGAGTCCAACATAAGCAATAAACAGTGATACTAATAGCCAACTAAAGAAATACTCCAATTGAATATATACTCACTATACAGAAAACTCTTGCAGTACTTGCTCAATTATGGCCTATTCAGCATAACAAAATTTGCTCTATGTAAAAGTAATAAACAATTTTGCATACAAATAAGACTTTAGAATACATTTAATAATTTAATGACTGCCCAACAGAAAAATCTACTTTAACTACTTAAGGAGGATTTTTTTTCTTGTGATCAACAAAACAAGTGACTACAGGTCCAGTTTTTTAACAAGCCAAGCTGAATTTTTTAAGATGATGCCAACTCTGAGTGACTTATATAAGAAATCCCAGTTTACCAGCACGTTGATAGACTCGATGACATCAATGAAGACCTCATTCTTCTTGTATTTGATCCCCTCTGACCTCCAGGAGACAGCATTGGTGACGGTGGTCGGCACCTTGGACTTTGCCACCTCGAGCTTGGCGCCTTGCTGAGTGATGTATCTGCAAGAGATGAGATGAGAAGAGACCTGCTGTGATTCAGCAACACGCTATTTATCAAATACGCATAATATTTATATATCTGCATGCGGCTTGTCTGTGGCTGCCTTGCGGAGTCTCACTCCTGTAGGATCTTGCTGTCAGTAGTCTGAGGAAATCCAAAGTCCATCAGCTCATCCAGCAGCTCGTACACGACCACAAAATTGTCCTGAATGCTCTCCTCCTCCAGCTCTTTGAAGTACTCTGTGAACACCTGCACAATACATGTAACAGACTCATCAGCCTCATCTGCGGTGGCTCAGAGTTACTTTAGATTATCACTATCTTTGGCTGCCATCTTCCACTGGCTTGTCACATAAGGATGAGTTAATGCTTGGAAAGTGTACAAAAAGTCGCTCCTGTATGTGTGACTCACCTCGACTAGTTTGTACAGAAATGAGTACACAAGGGAGGCGTTGGAGTTCTTGTTCGTAGTGGCAACCACTGGACAGAGATCAGGTCAAGGAGTATTTTACACATTAATGTTTTTTTTACAGTTAAGATCACAGCTATGGTTCACTTCCTACATTTATATGAAATTCAATAAACTGTGTTGTTGAGAATGAAATTCTGTTGAATGTATTTTACTTGGGGGCCTATCCAGTGGTGAAACCCATAAAGGAACAATTTTATAGTTTAGCAGAAAAATTCAAAATCAACAAATTTGGACTCTCACTGGACAGGATGAGTATGAAGATTTGTAATGAAAAAGAACTAGTAACTAAAGCTGTCAGACAAATGTAGTGGATTAAAAAGTACAATATTTGCCTCTGAGATGTAGTGGAGTAGAAGTACAAAGTTGCATAAAATGGAAATACTTGAGTACAAGTACCTCGAATTCGTACAGTACAGTACTTGGGTAAATGTACTTAATTACATTTTACCAAACTCATGTCACAATTCAGAGCTGACATTTATTTATGCCTCCCTATTATAAGTAGTAGATGTCAGCATCATGTAGGACAAGGATACGGTACAGGTTGCTGTGCTTGATCCACATGAAGTGAACATTTCCATGTGACAGTACAGGACAGAGAAGTCCCTCCTCTTCATGCTGCATGAGTAAAGGCAAGAAGTGGTCGATCTCCGCCATGTCCACATCGCCTTTGTAGTTCCGACAAATCAGCACCTGAGCGGGAGGAATAACACCACGTCAGACATCTGCATGTTGGAATAGAGAGTTTTACTCATGAGTAGACCTCCAATGCAACATGGAAATAATGTTCCAGCTTTACAAATGTGAACTTTTCCTTTAAATAATTTTAATTAGTTTTAATAACTTTGAAGTTTGTACTATCGGTGAGTTTGTACTATCAAAGTAAGTATTACTTTGGGTAATTGTGACAGCATTTATCATAACAATCAGTCGATTATTGGACAAAATAATCAGATTGATCCATTCTAGAAAATGATCATTAGTTGCAGTTCTATACCCTCTTAAGACCTGAGCTCTTGTTTGATATGCATTTTTTATTTCTCTTTGCTATTTGGGCTTATTGGAACCTGATAAAACAACAAATATATGCCAGGGGACAAAATGAAATCACAACATTTTTACCCCTTTTGGACAGTCACAGCTACAATATGGCTCATTTGAAATGCTGCAAACAGTTGCAGGAAGACATCATATGCCTGTAACAAAATATAAAACATTCAAAGCATTTTGCATTGGCTATGTAACCAAAACTAGGTGTGTGATGTGACGTCCATGCATGTGGACGCCAGGTCTTAAGAGGTTAAAAAATAAAAATGAGCTCCACCTTAACTACAACAGTAAAATCCTGCTTTTACATTAATGCATGAGTAGTAATAATCTAATGATATATAACAGTATAACTATCAGGGGATTCTGCATTGAGCAATGTTTACTTACTTTAAGTCAATTTTCCTGATTATACTTACATACTTTTACTTAAGTAACATTTTCAATGCAGGACGTGATAGTGAAGTACTTTTACTTAAGTAAAGAACCTGAATACTTCCCCTGCCACTGCTTGCAGCTCTAAATACATCTGACATGAATTATTCAGAGAGGGCTTCATCTCAATTCTAACAAGATACCATTAATATTTTTAAATTTCAGTAACATCAATAAACCCTAAATAAATAAATAAACCCTCAGATGTGTGTGTACTTGGTTAGTGTGTCTGAGGGGATTCTCACCTTTGACCCTTGTAAGTCTGTAGACCATTTCTACTTAACAACAATGGCCTACTACACTAGAATGGAAAGATAAAAGGTCTTAAAATAAAATGGATGCAAAACAGGTCAAACTTGCTCAAGATGCTACAACCTAAGGTTATAAACGTCTGCAGAAAAGACGGCTTGATGACAAATGAAATATCACATGTGTTGCTGTGCAATTAACACACACACACACACAACACCTGAAACCATGTGTGCTTCCATTTCGCAGTGACACTAACTTGTGCGTCAGGTTACATTTTGTATGTGTGTGTGTAGATAAAACGTTTGTGCACAGTGACAATAAAAAGGTGTTGACACACCTGTCCTGACTTGAGGCCACAGGTATGTTCACTTTCTCTGAAGTTATTTAAGCATTTCCACTGACAGAAAATGGATCCGGAAGTGGAGAAGAAAAGGCCAGTGAATGAGTGTGTCGCAAGAAGCCCTGTATTAATTTTTAACGAAGCAGACACTATTAATGTTTAACAGTTAAAGCAACAGGTCACCGGATCAGACAAATGAAGGAATAAGTGTTGGGTTTTATATCTTGCGTCGGATGAAGGCGGATAAACGATCATGAGTCCATAATGAGCTCAATGAGTCTTACCTTCCCCTTCAGATCCAGCACAAATACAGCGGAGGCAGACATGGTGTTTGTGCCCACAGCAGCACAACATGCAACCTTTACAACACACACACACACACACACACTTTTATGACAAAGTCCTGCTTCACTGCTGGGACTCTGCTTTCATTTCATCCGCCCCGTACTCGTTCATCAGCTCGAGGGTGATCGCGGATTCCACCGTGTCCTTTTCCTGAAGGTGCCGTGACGTCACCGCGCGCAGGTAAAACATTCACCAGCTCACCTGGGCGAGAAGGAGGGTGCGCTGCTCAGTTTTCCCGCTAGAGGGCGCCATAGACACACAAATCAAATCAGGAGCGACTTCATGACCTTTGATGGATGTTGATTGACGAATCTGTATTTTTTTTCTTTCGTCTCACTTTTGAAAATGTTTTGTTTGGTTTCTTTGACCACAGCAGGAATAATCAGGACATACTTCACCTGATGAATCTTATCATACTCATGGACAAATTTAATATCAATAAATATAAATATTCTAACAACAAACCTTTTTTCTCCTGCTCTGGTTAATGAAATATAAAAAACACATCTCTGCATACAGTAGAATCGAAGAATACATGATACTGTCACAATTCTTCATCTAAAAAAGCTTATTTTTCAATCATATGGAGCATTTTAAACAAAAAGTGCAGGATAAATCTATGAGCCACATTACACTTTTTTTCATTGAAACTGTGTTTTTATTTTTGATGTGTTATTTTCAGGTCATACAAAATTTGTGCGTACACAATGAGTACACAACCACTCAAAATAGATTTTTCATGATAAATAATATCACAACTTCTTCACTTTCACAGGTCGATCTATAGCTGTATAGACAATGACTTCATAAATTCATTCATGAAATGAATGTGACTGCAACTGAAGGAAATTTATCCTTTAGATAAAACATTGTGCACCTATACAGGAATCATCCATTTACTACAGGGCCCTTTACAGATTAGGAATTTGTCGTTTGACACTGTAGCTCATTATGTGCATATTTCTGAACCACGTCAAAGACCTTGTAAAGTCAGCTTATCTGTCAGAGTCATAAATGTCCTTGAGACACAATAATAGTGCGGTGGCCTTAACTTAAGGCAACATTACCTCAGTGTCTGAAGGAAACATTTGTGCTGTTCTGCAGAACACACTCTTAAAAGAGTACATTTTGTTATATACCACGAAGTAAATTTTTCTGCAGATCTCTTGATCGACCACGAAAGTACAAAGTAATTTCAGATCATTTATGACACATATTTGTATGAAGTCAGCCTGAGCTAAAAATACAATTACTAAAGATTTTTATGGCCGATGACTGACTGAGCACGGGAGAAAAACACTCATTCACCACCACACGGGACAAAGGGTCAGTCACCAAGAGTGGACATTCTGGCTTGACGACATCAGACACTGTAGGCAGTGTTGGTGGGTGGGAAACTGGTGAGGGATCCTGTCCTTGTCACAACACTGGAGACTTCCTTCATTGGTTTGTCTGCACGGTCTATGGTGAACTAAGACAATCCAAATTGTGCAGCAATATTATTATTATTATTATTATTTAGTTTTACTTTGTTCCCTCTCCCTGTGGTGCCAAAACCTGGAACAAATATTGGTTTGTTCCTTCTCATGCATATTCTGCCGTATGTACACATTTTTTTATATTTTTTAAAAAGTGTACATTTTACACGAAAAAAGCAAAAAACAAAAAAGATTTTGTTTGTGTATTACATGTGCTTCATGGTTCCTTACCTTGGGCTATTGTGCTTTTCTCTTTATCCAGCTAATTGATAGGGGTGTTATTTTGTATCACAGTAACTATAGATGGAGCTGTCATTTACAATTGTATATACAGCCTGTTCACATAGACAAAGATCTTGTAGATCACAACCTTGAATCATTAAAAAATTTTGTGAGCCTTCAAATTTGAGTGTCCTTTCAGTATTCCTGAATGATTAAACTGTTGTTTAAAAGTACAGAAGACCTTGTGAAAGTGGAGTATTTCAGTAGCCACAAACAGTAGTGGTACAAAAACTGATTTGCAAGAAAGGGGGGGGTTTATTCTCCAGAAGCTTTACTTCTGCTCTACTTTTATCTTGAGAGTGTGTGACCTCCAGCCTCAGGGTTTGTAGCAACACTTACTGATCACATGCTTGTGGAGCTTCTTAAGCCATAAAGCTTGCTCTACAAGATCTCCACGTATTACCGCTCCACCACCCCGCCTGTTTGGGCCTCTGTGTGTGGTATTACGCCCCATATCCCAGCCTCCATTCATATTCCTATGTCTGCTTCTTATCATCCATGTGTAGGAAGGCAGTGACCAAGAATAACGCTGCCATAACAGAGTCGTGTGAATGTGTGTCTCTGAGGGCCAGATGGAGATCAGCTTTTCCAGTATCCCACTCCTTTTGTCCATAAAGGTTTGGTTCTCCTTATCTGGACTCTGTTTATTTAATGAGACATGACCATATCTTTAGCTATAAATGAGACAACCACACTTTAAACATGTTGTCTTTACACAGGATATGAGTTAGATCAAATCTTCAAAACAGACTTGTGTTGCGTGAAACAGTCACTTAATGTAATACATTTTAAACAAGTACATTTGACCCACTTCCCAGTTTGTCAGCATATTCTTGCTTTTTCCAGTCAAGGGTAGCATCTACAAATATTTAGGTTTTAAATGTTGACCTCACTCACACCCAAATCAATCTGAAGCAAGACATTTTTCCTTAATGTAAACATCATCTTTATTCCCCCCAGCTTTGACTACATGTGGCCTGTGTTTGACTCTCACTCAGTGGTTCATGTGATCTGGATTATACAGAATCATCCTATAGTGGGTGAGGTCCAACACAAACATATGGTAACACTTGAGTCAGTCAGGAGAAAAAAATGTGACTTCTCTTTTCTTTACTGCTGCAGCTCCAAACAAATGCACTATACTGTATTTGACCTACTGTGATGCTAGACAAAGGTTTCCCCCATTATTTCCTTACTCTAAACATATGGCCACATTATTATTTTAACATGCATTACTTTGGAAATGTTAGTTCAAGACAGGAACATTAACCAGGGATCGATTTACAGTAGTAGCTTTTTTTAAAAATTGCTTAATTGTTTCTGTCATTTTTAAAGCTTTTCTTTGATAAACATTTGTATCATCTTTCTAACCCGATTAAATGGTTGATTGTAATTTATTATTTAGCTGAATAAAGCGTATCTACATCCAGGTAAATTAAACTGCTGGCTAGAGAAAATACTGGTCCTGGATCACTTCCTTTACATCTAAATGTAAGTTGAGGTGAACTGGGTTTCTTAAAACACCTGACCACAAAGATCACCTTAAATCCATCATAGGCCATATCATGGTGTCGTGGGAAAGACAGCTATGAAGTGTATACTGTAACATCCTCAGGGTCACAGCAGTCGAGCTCAGCTTGGTGGCTGAAAGAGATATTAGTGAGACTTCCTGTGATACGTGCCTTGATAATCGCTCTGAGTGATGGTTTTGGAATCCATACAGGATACCCAACAGTGCTGCTCACGACTTTCACCACCTTTCCATGACACAGTAGATCCAACCTCAGTTGACAGTTAATTAAAACAAGCATCTTATTTTTTATTACAATACAAGTATCAGTTGCATCCTCCTGCCTCCTGCAGCCAGAGATGCTGTGGCTCAGCTTGTTTGGCCTCAGGTTGTCAGGCAGAGACCTATCAGCCTGTTGTTGTTACCTTATCATCAGGACAGTTGGTGCCTTGTTTGGTAACCTGACAGGGGAATATCTAATCTCCATCGACCCCACACCCCACACCCACCCCACCTTCCCTGTCAATTTTTTAAGGACACTCCCCTTCGCTTACGAGTCAGTGGTGTGAGATGCAGCTCCACCCTTTGGCTGCCAGCTGGCCAATAGAAAGACAATGAACATTATGTAAATAGTGAGGTGAGCAGAGGAGGATATGGATGACTTGTCACTTGTCACCTGAGCCTCAGGTGCCTCATGGGTATTGCACACAATGATAGTCTAATTTGTTGTGGATAACAAACAGTCAATAATGATGCTGCCGGCGATGGAAACATAAGACTTCCTCTTCGATGCAAGTAGCCCCATTAGTGGTTGAAATGAGCATTTTATCAAACATAAACAAAAGTAAAGTGGATGCACAGCACAATAGATACCATTGAGCCTTCATCTGATGTGATGCCGCTGGGCGTGGAGACCTTTGAGCTGGAATGTGGATCCCAGTTCCTGACAGACAACATACCACAGCTCCCTGTTGAAATAAGCTGATGCTAGAGCGGCATGTCCCAGAAAGAGCCGGTCTCTGACGTCAAATACTACTCTCTCTCACACACACAAGTATGAATGCATCTTCTTATACCTCTAAACCACTGTTGATCAAAATCAGATATGCATCATAAGAGATTTTGTGCTCATAAATATTTAAATTGTTGTCAATGAAACACTTTTTCTGCAAAACCATTTTCCTGCAGTTTTCTCAGCTGCCAGCTTCTTTTATCTTTTTAACTTTTTTTTATTGCTGCAAGACAGAAGGATAAGTCATCATAAACTTTGTAAAGGGAACTCCATCCATGTCTATTGTTTGAGCAAAAACAATGAATATGGACATATTTGAACAAAATAAATATTTTAATCAGCCAGCCAGCAAGTTTGACAACAATCAGCCTTTTGAGGTGAAACATTTGCAACACTATGACCTCTGGCATGAAAATCCAGTTCCTCCAGTCTCTGGTCATGCATGCACTCACCCCCAGAGCATCTACTGAAATGATTTATATCCTGTTTTATTATTACTATTATTCAACTCATAATGTTACGGCTTCCTAAATTGTGAAGCTAATAAAAACAATACACCTTCCCTTTCCGTTAGGAGGGCTGTGTCTTGTTGATTACTTCCCAGTTGCTATTAATGCTTCACTGCTTCCTCAATGACCACCCCCACTACATCCTCTCTGTGGCAGACAGAGCACTGCTGCTTTTCTTTTAGAGAGAGGAACCATTATTAGGCATGAATTATGGAGGAGGTTTATTAGATTAGTGAGAGGATGTTTGCTGGTTGTTTGCTGTTGTGGCACCCACAACAACAGACCATCTTGGATTTCACCCTTATATGGTTTGATGCCCCCCTTTCTAAAATGACTTGTGTGGAATTCTACATTAGTGTTTAGTTTCTCTTTATCCTATGGGGAAGCATGATGAAATGCGAGGCTTGGATTCCAGTCAGGGATTATGAGAAATAAAGGAAAATGTTTGTGACATCTTTTCCAAACCCAAAGCCAAGTCCTTTTAGTCGTTTAAAATGTCCGGAATAAAAAAACCACAAACTCATGTCTCAGTAGCAAAATATTTCCCCTTTGATGTGCAGAAATAGAGGAGTCATTCTGGATACTTCAACTTAAAAGAAAATATTAGAAATGACACTGTGCACGTTCATCATTTGCTTCTGTAATTGAACCAAATGACCGTCTCTGTGTCTTGTGATGAATGGAAGAGAAAGGGGAGTCTATTCATTTAAAAGACTCTGTGTGCATGTTAGTATTGTGTTTGAGACGGAGAGCGTTGGCAACGTTTCCAGGCAACATAAACAGGTTTCATGGACATTAATTCTGCCGAGTCTTAGGATGGTCGTAGCTTTGTCAGTGGAGAGCTCTGTACAACATTGAGTGCTGAGATCAGTTTTTATCTTGTGTTCTAATATTATCTTGATGCAGCTTCTGACCCTCATTAAAGTGAAAGACAGGTTAAGAATTTTTCTTTTATTTAAAATCACAACAAAAGCACTGTGCATTAACAAGCAGGCTGTCAAGCATCAATCCTTGTCCATACATACATGTTGCTGTGACGGAGAACATGGTGCTTTGCACACTACAGTATGTGCCTTAATCTCACAGTGAAGACAAAAAGTCATATTAACAGAAAGGCAGAAGCAAAATAAATTATGTGATTTATCACTGAAAAAGATACAAACACTGGTGGAAGAGAGCTTCTTCAGTATTTCTCTGTAACACGGAGCGCATTGTTGTAACAACAACCACCAATCTGCAGCAATTTCTCATGACACACACAAACTGAGCAGGTGTCAAAGGTTAGATGGAATAAAAGTTAAATAGCTGTACAATGTAATGGTGGACTAGCTTTGCTGGAACAAAAACAATTCATCATGGTAGGTGCTAACATATCATACTTACAGCCAGACTACAATCAATAACCTTCTTTCATATATTTCCATAAATAAATAAAAGAATCTCTTACATATTTACAATATTTCTTAATTAAAATGTACAAATGTAAAAAGGCAACACCAGAGTGAACATAATATATACAAAACTATTTACATTTTTATGTTAAGTAATCACCTACAATCACTTATTATTTCACTTTCTTCATTGAAAAAAAGTACACTTTCTTCATTTTGGTTGACTTCAGAAAACTCAGCAGCTTTTCCATTTACAGTGTAAACCATCTGCGATTCTCCACACTCACATGACCTTGTTTCAAGATGGGTCACAAAAGGAAAAAAAAAACAATGACATTGACAACAGTACTGATTTCAATGTGACTTTCTGACAGTGATGGATGATAGTAAAGACAAATGCCTCTGATATGGGAGCCAACAAAATGTGCAACTCTGTGCCCAGGACAAGAGAAGGCCACAGTATAATAATGAAGGCCATCAATGCGTGCGGCTAAAGAACTGTGGCATTAACTACCACAGTTAATTGGAAGGTAGTGGGGTCAGTCAGGCATTAATGTACATCCAATAAACTTTACTGACTTGCCAGAGTGTGAATGGAAGGCACACATGAGTCTTAAGACAATATAGGTCAGGCTTTTCAAGTAAAACTGCACATCGTGTGTTGTGTTATGTATTCAGGAACGCATACAAGTAAGCAAGCATCTGCATCATGTTAAATAACAGGAGGCTGAGACAGACAACTTTCAGACAGCTTCAAAAGAGTCAAGGCTCCGGGATTAAGAACATCATCTTTTGAAACCATGCATTAGTCCCTCATTTTGAAACCATTTTGTGGTCTGACTAAATGGCTTCCTGCAGTTACGCTTTATTTTGTCATACTAAAGTTTCAAAGATGTCTTTTTTTCTTTCTTCAGACTTGGACGGCACAGTGCTGAGGTCAGAGATGTACGCCACAAAATGAGCTCACCAGGGGGAGGGGAGGGGCTGTTGAGCAGCAGCAGTAGAAAAAAATTGGCCTTTCCAGAAAAGAAAAAAAAATCACTTCCAAAGAAAGCGACTGCCTTCTTCATCTTTGGGTCATGCAAAATCCACGTCATCCATGCTCAGCATTTGCCTCTGCAAAAAAAGGAGCATTAAATAAGCAAAGCTGTAAAACTACATTACATTTTTTAAATTAACAATAAAGTGACTTGGCATCAAAGTGAAGGTACCTGAGGATAAACGTAGCCCTCAGTGCTGTTCCTGCAGATGTGGAGCTCGTCCTCGGTGGTCTTCTGGTACACGGGATTGTCAAAGTGGATGGTGTTGGTGTTCTTCAGACGCCAGTGTCTCCATAGCAGAGCTGATCCAAAGACCAGCAGGGCCATGACCACTGTGGAGCAAAAGAGGAGTGAAGGTCATTTAGTGAAGGAGTGAAAATGAGTGCAGATTAAACAGCCCTTCAGGTTGCACGTGTGAGCGAGGAGGGCTGAGTGTGTGGTTCAAAATTCGACAGAGAGCCATGAAGAGCTGAAATGTGGAACTTACTTATTGGCAACACAATGTAGAGAGCGATAGGGTGGGATGAAGGGGCTTCTTTGGGCGCGGCTGCCAATCTGTTACCTGAAAAAGGAAAAAATACAGTGTTTTCTTTATATAATTCAGTAAAGTTAGAGGAGAAGATCAATACTACTCTTGTCTATATGGTAGATATTGTCTGAAGTGAAAAGGAGACGTTAAGAAGTCAATGCCTCCAGCCGAAATGGCCCCACCCATAACCCCTGTAAAACCACAACTTGTTTTCACACCCCAGTTTGAGATTAAACAAGTGAGATATTATGTGTTAATTTGTGGCAGATTTGGTGCCAGGAGACAATAAACATAGTTCAAGTCAACAGTTAGAAATAGTTATGCAGGGTATATTAAACTGTTGGTAACCAAGCATTAATGCATAGCCTAACAGCACATTGTACCAGTTTCCAGTTCAACTATATACAGATGTCAATCAATCCCAAGTGGTGAATCCACTTGTCATCCCTCCAGCCACACTTTAAACTCAGCTTCCCTTCAGAGATACATTTCATAGACTATATTCTGCTGCAGGTATTTTGTAATCACTTCATCAAACATGGCATTTTTCCAGCAGTTATCCAGAACACCCTCCCCTGTACCTTGAGCGGTGGCGGCAGGCTGCTGTGTGCTCTTTTTGGGCTGGCTGGATGAGGTAGTTGTGGGTTTTTTGGTAGCTCTGGTGGTAGTTGTAGTTGTAGTTGTGGTTGTGGTGGGGACAGGCTGCTTGGGTGGAGTAGGCTTGGTGGGACCTTTTGGCAGGAGCGGTGCATCTGTTTTGTTTTTGATAGGAGGGGCAACTGAGGTGGCTGTGAAAGCAAATATATGGATTACCATCTTGATTCAACATCAAATTTTAGTTTCTTTGCAGTGCCGCATGCAGGAGACACCTACCTGTCACGCATTTCCTCATGTCAGGTGCCAGGGTCATGTTGTCCGGACAGGCGCAGGTGAATTTAGGAGAGTGCTCGTTGATTAGAGGGGCAGGGAGGCACAGAAACTCACAACCACCATTCATACTGTTACTCTCTCTGCACCAGTTTGTGCCTACAAGAGGGAAAGCAAAATAAGCATTAGAAATCATGCATGGTCTTAACAGTTTGTTGTTTGTTATGATAAATCAGATCGAGTGATATTTCTGTACCGATTGGCTGCTTGAGGTTGTGGTACAGTACGATGTCCTCTGGCTGGTCCAGGTCCATTGCCATTGTGGTGATGTCTTTTCCTGTCAGGCGGTTGGCACTAAAAACAGCGTTGTTGCTCATGTCTGTCCAAAAGACTTTCTCCTGTTTAAAAAGAGAAATACTACTTGAGTAACAAGATTACTTGTTTAATTCATTCATTATTTGCAGACGTTTCCTCAAACACGAATGGATTAATTACAAAGACTGATTAAGAATAAGCACCACTAATCCAAATTTATTTGAAATAAAATGACTTTATACCTCTAAACCATTTCAGCCGGATAACTGTCACCATGGATGAACTGGATTACTGACTGATTTGAGTACATAGCTAACCATTAACAATGTGTTGTGATCAAGAATTGAGGACGGCGTACATTTCATTTTAAATCAAGGATCATATTGATATGATTTTTATGACACACTCCTTTTCCTTTGAATTATTTTGTCATTTGAAGCCGATCATAGTTCCCATTATGATTATGTTAATGTTTCTGACTAAAATATTTCCCTCATTTACCCGTTAAATTACATTTTTGTAATAACATGACCCAAACACCTTGAACCTGCAATGACTTAATTTCATCTGGGGATGCAATGACATGTCATCACTAACCTCAAACACAGTCAGAGAGAGGGGGTGGGAGAGCTTTTCCTCGCTGATAATGAGGTTGTGTCGTGTCCCTCCGTTCACATCAATGCTGGACAGAGTGTGCATCTTGGAGTCCACCCAGTACAGACGGTGGTTAACTATGTCTGGTTAAGACAGAAATAAATGACTGGTCATTATAACTGTGTGCTCATTATACACTTTGAATGGAAGCTATTGGTTGCCATTTGGTGCATCCATGATGCTCTGCTTACCTAAGGTGATACCACTGGGCCACAGGATATTGTCTGTCACCAATGCAATGCGATCCGCTCCATTCAACCCACTCTTCTCTATCTTGGCTTCCTCACCCCAGTCTGTCCAGTACATGAAGCTAAAAAGGACACAGACAAACTATTAAAAGCAGAAATCACGAGCCTGTAGACTATCAACAAAAAGTTTCAATTGATCCCAAACTTTAAAAAATTAATTTCAACAATTTAACTGAGTCTGTCTCACATGTGCAATCCATCTGAAAGGTTCACTTACTTATTTACGGGGTCGACTGTGATGGCTCTTGGCTTCTCCAGGTTTTCTGTGATCAGGGTCTTCCTCTTGCTGCCGTCTGTCGTAGCCACAGAGATAGTCTTCAAAATGCTGTCAGTCCAGTAGACGTTGCCATGGATCCAATCCACCGCAATGCCCTCTGGGGCCTCAATCCCGCTGTCAATCACTACAGTGTGGTGAGATGAGTTGCCAGCCACGTCTATCTTGGAGCTGTTGGGAGGCATAGGAGGGTGGAGAGTTTTACTTGAAAGATAGCTCTCGCTTCATCTGCAATCCAGCCTAATGGTAAGATTTTATCTAAACCCCTCTATTAAACCACCCTTGACTGTACACTTTTTGATAAAGTTTCAGTCTTTCTAACCTGTAGATTTTCTTCAGAGACATGTCAGACCAGAAGATCATCTTATTAGGCATATCCATGTCCAGAGCCACCACGTTCTTCAACTGAGGAATCAGACTGACGTACTCGCTGCGGTCCACCGTCAACGTCCTCACCTCATGTCTATTGGTGAAGTAGAGGGTGGGTACAGTGCCTGAAGGACGAAGAAGAGGAAAGATGAAAACATTTTAGTTAGCGCTACAAATCTACAGGTCACGCAGCCAATGTGTGTCAATGGTCAGACGAGGCAGCAACTCTTGAGAGTAAGTACTGAGTAAGGACGGGATTTCTTTCAGGCGTTACCTGATTCTGCTTTGCACGTCTTGGTCACAGGGTTGATCTCGTAGCCCTGCTCACAGTCGCACTTGTAGCTGCCGGGCAGGTTGATGCAGATCTGACTGCAAGTGTCTGGTTCAGCACATTCATCAATGTCTGAAGGTGGAGGAACAGAAGATCGAGGGGCAAATTGACATAGCAGTTGGCAAATTGGGAACTTTTCTTACAAAGTCAAGTTTCAAATACACTGCTTTCTTGAAATGCATGTCCATGACCCAAAGCAGATCATGGACTGCTTGTAAAATACACTGAAACTAAATGTCAGACCCCCTCCTCTCACCTTCACAGGTCTTCTTGTCCATCTTCAGGCTGTATCCAGCAGGGCAGGAGCAGTTGAAGCCAATCTTCAGATTGTTGCAGTAATGGGAGCAGCCGCCATTTCCGGTCAAACACTCATTGCCTGTCGAGACACAGATACACACAGCTTTCAAATAGTATTCACTACAACCGTTTTGCCAATGGTAACTCAAATCGATGGTGAACTCGCTCATTCAAACCACAGACTATCCAGGTCAGTTAGCCAAGGCTGCTTGGCTCGCTGCTCCAATTATATTTTCCAGGCTGTGATGTGGTTTTCTCCCAGCAGCAATACTGCTGAGTCTACTGTATACCCAAACTCTGATACACATCCTGGTCTGATGATTTTTGTCTGTTTGGCAGACGGTAAAATAAGACTTCACTCACCACACTCTTTGGCAGGCTCATCAGACCAGTCCCTGCAGTCTCTCTGATTGTTGCACACTTTCTCCATGCTGATACACTCCCCGCTGCGACACTTGAACATGGTGGGGCCTTCACATACATTTTCTGTGAAGAAAAACAGGGGAGTATGAATTTAGCTGTAATCTGATTGGGTGAGACTGCTTCACAAAGATTTTTCCTTCTGTCTTAAGGACAAATTTATTAGCATCTGTATGCAGTTAAGTGTGATTGTATCTGTGTGAGAGTCACCTATGTGGCAGCCAATCTCATCACTGAGGTCCCTGCAGTCATGCTCTCTGTCACACTGGCGACTACCATGAATACAGGTGCCGTCATTACACTGGAACTCATCTGGACGACAAGTAGGACGACCTAGAAAAAGAAGACAAATGGATGAAAACGATAAAAAGAGACAGCAAGATGAGACAGAGAGAAATGGGAAAGAAGAATGAGGTGACATAGAGCATAGAGGAGAAAAAATTCGCTGACATGATTTGTTGTAGATTTTGTGTCAATATTGATGATGCTGATTATGTGCAGGCGGCCCTGGATGGCAACAGGATATTATGTATGCTCAAGCATGAATAGGCTACATCTGTCAGGCTCAGTTTTCTATTAAGGAGAGCAATAAATAGGAGTCAGAGAAGATTTATGAGAGGAGAATAGGTTTGCAGAAGAGATGGATGGAATGGGAAGAGCTAGGAATAAATAACACTCCAAAAAAGCCAACTCACTGCAGTTGACCTCGTCCGACCTATCCTGGCAGTCCATGCCTCCGTCACACCTCCAGCTGCTGTGGATACACTCGCCACTTGCACACTGGAACTCGTGGACACTGCAGCGCACCACTGTCACCGTCTGCCGCCCCTCGCAGTTCTGAGGCCACTCGTCAGACCCATCGGCACAGTCCTTGTCACCATCGCAGCGCCACAGGGCCGGCACACACACAGAGTTGTTGCACTGGAAGGAACGAGAGCTGCAGGTGGGTGTGGGGCAGGAAACCTCATCTGAGCCGTCCGAACAGTCGTTGTCCTTGTCGCAAACAAAGGTGGCGGATATACACTGGCCGCTGGCACACTGAAACTCATCAGCCTTGCATTGTTTGGCTGCTGTGATGAAGTGGGAGAGGGAGAAGAGAGGGGTTAAATGTGACGTTAGGGCTGGAAATGGATCAAATGTGAAACACCATAAACAGCGAAGTTATTTATTGTTATAAAATTGTATTTGCTGGACATCAGGATTGGTGTTTTTTGGGTTTGTTTGTTACATATTTAATTCTGCAAAGGCTTCTATCTGCAGAGACAACACACTTCCAATGCTATTTTTGTTCAAGTGTATTTTTTCTATTAAATTAATTATTGCAACTCTAAGGTTTCTTATCTACACTATGCATGTGCTTCCATTTTCCTGTGTGGGATCAGTAGAGTTTATCTTCGACAAAATGAATTCCTATAGGACACTGTACTCCTGGAGGCAAAGTCCTTCCTTCAGAAGCCTGATGGGGTTTTGTTTACTTACTGCAGTTTTTCTCATCAGCCCCGTTGTCACAGTCAGCTTTGCCGTCACAGTGGCAGCTCTCTGGTACACATTGGTTCAGTGGAGCACCGCAGTTGTACTGTGATGGCAGACAGGTTTTGGATGCTGAGGACAGAAACAGGAAGACTCAATTGAGTTAATGTATTAACAAAGACGGATAAGACCTGTCACTACAGGTAGAGTACGTACAATCATTTACTTATGGGAACTACTGATGTACAGTGACTTCTTCATGTGTTTCTGATTCACTGTTGTAACTGCTGTCAGTGAATTTATGTTACGAGCAGGACAACAGGTCAAACAATCTTCATTCACCAGTGGAGCTGTAACAATTAACTGATTAATATCTTAGCAAATTGAGAAAAGTAATCAGAATCAGTATCAGGTTTATTGCCATTGCTTTCACATACAATGAGTTCATCTTGGTATGTTAATGAATCATATTTTAATTGTATATTTTTTAAGCAACATTCACAACATTTACTGGTTCTCAAATGTGCACATTTCATGCTTTTCTTTTTCATATATGATAGTAAATTGAATATTGTTGTTTTTTGAATTATTGGTCAGATAGAACAATAAATTTTAAGAGGTCATCTTGGTCAATTACAACAGCCATTTTCATATAGACAATTAATTAAGAAAATCATTGGCAAATTAATCTAAAATAATCCCTAGTTGCAGTTATCGTCACTTGTATTTTATTTTTACTTTATTTTCCAGGTGGATCAAAATCATAGATCATTGATGATAAAATAACATACCACAGGTCGCAGGCAGTTCATCACTTCCATCACCACAATCATCAGTTCCATCACAAATCCACTTGCGGGTGATGCACCTCCCATTTCCACACTTAAACTGAGTGGAGCTGCATGTGAAGGCTGTATCTGTGGATGATAAAGATTACAGTATAGTGTGACATGAGGACAAACCACCGACATTATCAGCATTTACAGCTCGATTTCCACTGTGCTGCTCGTGAGCACCGTGTGAGCGTGTGTATACACAAAAAACTGATATCCTTGTGAGGTAATATTTAACTGGAAATTACACAAAAAAATCGCAATTGAAGGTCACTGACATTCAGATAACTGACAGTGTGAAAACCACACCTTTTACTCTTTGCTTAACTGAGAGATTACCACATTAAGATAAAAACACTGTGTGGTTCCCTGACTCCTGTTTGACCAAGATATGAAGTAATAAGACTTTAATGTGACGTTTTTGGATGGGGACGTTTTGGACCCTTCCTTTAAAAGCCTGTCTTTCTTTATGCCTCCATTACACAAACACACAGTCATACCCACAAACACAAATCAATTAAACCTCTTTATTTCACTTTAATTTAAGTCCATA
The DNA here is from genome assembly GCA_025331565.1 of Holacanthus passer. Classification (NCBI taxonomy): domain Eukaryota; kingdom Metazoa; phylum Chordata; class Actinopteri; family Pomacanthidae; genus Holacanthus; species Holacanthus passer. The sequence continues at coordinate 3,891,943 of JAFREQ010000050.1, read as the reverse complement.
TTTTACAAAAAGATAGACAGAAGAGAAAATAATTAATGGAAGAAAAGACCATAAATAAGAGAAAGAAACAGCCAAGGCCACTAGATGCTTTTTTTGCTTACATACTGCATTGTGTGTTGCATGCTGAAGATAAGCAACCATTAACCAACCACACACACTCTGTTTCTAACTGTCTCTCACATTTCTGGTACGAAACAAGACTCACACACCTTTTTGTCAAGTAAGTGGCAACGGCTTCACCACTAAGCTTGAGGTTTAAAAGTTTGACCCCGGTTTATTTTGGACTCAGAGGTCACACCTCGAGACGATCACACCTCAGTGAACGTGCCAGTCAAAGCATCAACATCAAGGCACATGTGAACCCAGCACAGGCCATTCATACTGCTGAGTCAGTGTGTGTCATCTTGCATCACCTCCTGCACTGCCAGCCCCTCCTGGGACCTGGAGGCCAGAGACATGACAGACTTTCCCTTTAAGACAATAGACATGGGAGGAGTTGGAACAATCACACCACCAGGAGCTGATTGGCCCCACAGTGCCATTCCTCATAACAGCATCACCGCCACAGTGACCCTCTGGCCGAGGCGGAGGCTCGAAACACAAGGAAGTCTGTCAAAATGAGCGTGTCAATGAGCGATGACAGCTTAAAAAAAGGACAGCACAGGTCTGACCGATTACGAAAAATAAGAAGAGGATGCTTTCTTAATACTGGGCTTGCCACCAAGAGTCACCTCCTTCCTGCTTTGAAAAATGCAGAAACAAAAGCAAAAGTGAGAAGCTGGCTGAACCTCTTTTTCTGTTATTGTTGGAAACATTAAGTTGAATTTGGGTTTCACTGATTACTTTGAGTAAAAACTTTGACTGATGTTGACACACTCGTCCTGCGTACTCCACACACTCGTGCTTTCAGGGAAACCACGAACACGCTTTAACGCTCACACACATGGCGTGGGAGGCCGGCCGACGCAGATTCCAGGAATAGAGTTTCCAAAGCATACTCCAGCTGTCCCTGAAGATATGCGGTGACAAAGTTACAACAAAAATTGAAGATTTACAGTCACTCTGCAACTCTCACTCTCTTTCCCTGGCTGAGAACCGTTCATTCATTCCAGTTGGAGAAGAAGATGTAAAAGTAGGTCAAATGCTGGCGCTTCCTGACCTTCCAGCGTTCCAATGTTTTCATTTTCCACCGCTAATCTTTCCTGCCGCGTCCACACATGGGTCACAGGCCTCCCAAGAATACTGTACAGCAAGAGGCGGTTTCCTTTCATTCTTTACAGTAAGTCTTTTCTGAGAGGAAAAGTTTAGGTTTAGTTTGGAAACTTATTAAAATAATAGTTTTTCCTGAGCCCTTTTTCCTGAGCGTCTTTAGAAAAAAACATTTTAAAATCCTCATTATTTATTTAAGATCTACTTCAAATTTTCATTGTAATATAATAATCCCATTTAGCACTTTAAATGTGTCATTGAGCTCATTTTTGGTCCCTACAGCTCCTCTGAAAATTGAACTGGGTCACCTGTACCACTTTTTCCTCTCTTATCTAAGAAGCTGCAAACTTGTCAGACACAGACTTCAGAAACTACTAATACTGCATCTTAATTTGAACAGTGGAAAAAGTTCAGTTACATCTACAGACAGACACAACACCACAAACCTCAGATAAAGGGACCTGTTCAGTACCCGATGCTATTTATACCTGCAGCGCAAACATGACAACCAGCAACACTACCATGTAAGGCCATTCGAGCAGTAGTTCAAACACACTCCAGGCTGCTACGATTCACTTCAAAATGCATGAAAGCTGATTCTGACAGTAAAAAAAAAGGCTGAATGAATGACCGATACTCTGGAGATATTGGACAAGTCGTCACCACAATGCTGCAAGACAACAATCCTCCTTTATGACCGCATGTGACTTTGTCCACTAACAATGCATTCCTGTCTTTTCATGGCACATGTATTCAATATACACACACACACCAGAACTCCTGACAAAGAGGTGTGTTTATTGACTCAAACATACACCCAGCAGTTAATAAATAACCAGGATGGATGTGCATGACGAGGAGCAACAGCAGTTCACTCCTGCATTGGATCTGGGTTTGTACTGGTTCAGTAATGTACTGGAGCCAAGCCGAGTTCACAGAGGTCAGCGGCTAATACACTAATACTCCTGTACAGTAATGTGGCCAAGTTAAGTTTGATTGCCAAGAAACTGTCAGACCATCGTAGACTTCAGGCGTAGCTTGTGCAAAACTTCAAATACATGACTTGAAGATGAGGTCGGATGAAACAAACTGTTGCACGTCATCTATAGCTTTCACTTAATGATAGTATCTTAGCCACTGTAGGCGTATGTTAATTATGGAGAGTGAATGTGTCGATAAAGTATGAGTGGCAGCAGCCCTCTAATTGTACAACATGCTACGGAGGCAGTAGTGGAAAATAACTGAGTGCATTTACTCCAATACTGTACTCAAGTACGATTATTTAATGCAACTTTGACTCTACTACATATATCTGACAGCTTAAATCGTTTCTTTACAAATACAGATTTTACATGCAAAAGATACAGTAAGATGATTTTAAATGTAGAGTGTGTTTCTTTGGTTGTAGAAATGGTTCTGAATTTGGCAACTGATGATGGTAATTTTCTCTCTTTTCTTGTATTATGTGAGTTGTTTAAGACTGTTTTTTTAAATTTTGTTTATTTTGCTAAACAACAAAAAACAGGTCATCTACCAAAACCATTTAAAATAAATCATTAATTTAAAAAAGTTTTTTTTCTAATTCAAATTATCAACCACAACCAACTGCAACTAACAGCAAAATTACAATGTACAATAGTACATCACTCACAGGGGTGACAGTTATCTGTTAAAGCTTTTGTACTTTTACTCATGTAGGATTCTGAATGCAGGACTTTTACTTGTAATGAGGTATTTTCACACTGTTGTATACTTTTACTTAAGTAAAGGATCTGAATACTTCTTGTTGTTAAGAGGTATTTCTAATAATGACTAATGATATGATTGATGACTGAAGCGGTGTCTTCGTGAGTCACCGCAGTTTAAAAGTTTAGTTTCCCACGTACAACAAAGACTGTGGTTTTTATTATTGCACCTCTGTACTCCAGTGCTCAGCCATGCCTCATTTCAGGAGTATGCTAAACACTGACTGAATACATTAAACAAACCAGAGCCAGACCTTTAAACAAAGAGCAAAAAGCATTCATGAATATTTTCCTGTAACACACACACACACACACACCAGCAGCCAACCTGATGACGGGAAGTGAGCGCCAAGAGCTGGAAAAAACTTTTAATCAGAAAAGCTCTTGTAGGAGAGTTGAGATTATTGGGGGATTAGAGGAGCAGCTGGCAGAAAAGGGCTGAAACCTAATTCTCAGCACACTATTGGCCTTAAAGGGAATTAGGTTCACTCCTTCACCAATTATTATGAAAATAAATGGCACATTGTGGTAATTAGTTTGGGGTCAAACAGGTTTCTCCTCCCCTTTGGCTCCAGACACTGAATGATGATGACATGAAACTCACGTTGAACACTTTAATATTTCATGGTTCATTTGATCAAGAATTACTTCATGCAATATAAACTGAATATTCTGATCTGTTTCATGAAACATAACTCACAACTTCTTATGTGGGTCATATGTTTTTTCTTTGGCTTTATCTTAATTTTGCATCTTGTGCTTTCTCTCTTCATCAGAGCTCTACACTTATTTCTGCTTGTTTTCATATTGTGTCTTTCATCTTTTCCCATTCACTTCTTCCAGATGCTTGTTTTCCTGCATCTCATTTCCTCCATCCTGCAGCAGAAGAGGAGGATGAAGCCAAACTGCTGCTGTTTAGAGTCGCACCCTTTCTCGTTGACACCCGCCTGCTTCTGCGTTTGTCCCGCCCACCGGACGCTTGAAATCGGCAGCACTGACAAACCTGATTGGCTGCTCGGTTTCGAGTCAGAGCGAAACGAACCAATCAAAGCACGGTGCGTAAATTCCATTCATTTATGCCAAAACTGTTATTATCGCATATATTATTTTACTATCTATTTCTTTGTGGTAGTTATAATTCTTTAGCTTACGGGAGAATTTAAAGCAAAGTTCAGAATGAACCAAATGTTTCTCATCTCAAAATAATTCTCATGATTCACTAGGAGCTCATGGAAACATTTAAATTTATATGGACAACCCCAAAAAACAAGCAATACCAAAATAAATGCATGCTTCCCATTTATTGTGATGCTTAAATAATGATTCATGGAATAAGTTTGATATTCATATGTGCAGCTACAATGAATCTCACTGAAGCTTCCCTCTGTGTGATGACGGAGGGACTTTTCAAACGTGTAACAAAGGTACTTTTTTGTCACACAAGGGAAAGACCAAGATATCATCTTACCTGCTTGAGGTGAAAAATGAATCAGCATCAGCAGACACCAACATGTGGACAGTCCTATGACTCCTTTCCTCATATCAAACATGTCCTGTCCTCCTGATTTGTCCTTCTTTGACAGCTACAGAAAAGCTGAGTCCACAGCTGGATCCGGATCAGTCGGAGAGGACAGACACACGAGAGCCAGCAAAATATTATGAGGTCCGACTCTCATCTGACTATTTTCTATGAGGCTGACAGGAGGGCGGTGCTACAGCAGTGGTGTGATGTTTGAAATGGACGTGAGCATCGTCGGGGGGAGGAGCCACAGCGTGTGTGTGTGTGTGTGTGTGTGAGAGTGACATAAGTAAAGACTGTGTGTGTGTGTGTGTGTGTGTGTGTGTGTGTGTAGTCCATCACCCCCTCCATCCACCCATCTCTTCCTACCAAACCGGTGTGTTTTCCTGTGTGTGTGTCTGTGTGTGTGTAAGAGAGAGAATGAATGAAAGGAAGTGAAAAAGCTGAACAGAACTAACAAAAGGCAGTTGTAAGAAGAAGCAGCTTTTAAATTGATGCCACAGGAAGAACAGCATGTCATTAAATGTCTCGATCCCTGTCATGATTTCACATTAGAAAGGGGAGAGAGAGAAAGATGTAATGATGAAACCACACATGAGCATGGGGAGCCGTCTGTAGCAGCAGAGGTTTGTGGGAAAATTAAAGGGTGACAGAAATGAGGTGAAGGTAAATATTCCCCAAAGCTGGCAGACTCACATACAGAGAAACCCTCAACATATCATTTCTACAGAGCTTTGTTTTTAAGGCTCTCGGGTGGAGAGATGGAGCACTTTTGGTTTTGGTTGACAGAACACCTCCTTATAATACGCTTCCAACGCAAGTGATGGGTGACAAAATCCACAGTCCTCTTTTGTATATGTGAAGTTAATATGAGGCCTCAGCGGTCTGAGTTAGAGAAATCAAGTGGGTTTCTTCCAAAATTAAAGTCTTTTTTTGTTGTAGATTCCCTCTTTGAGTTATCGTCCCTCCACAACAGCTCAGCATGGAAACACAGGGAAGCAAAAAGAGGAAATGTTGTAAAAGGTGTGTAAATTTGGAAGATACACATCTAAATTGATTACCTCAGACTACAGTTTGGAATACATATTGCATGAGACAAGGACTGTTTTGTCCCCCATCATTTACATTAAAAATGTATGAGGAACAGATCTGGTCTGAACAGGAGGAGCAATAATAACAAGAAAAACTGTTCAGTGTACAAATGGGCATGTGAGGAATTGTTTTGAGACAGACTTCGAAAAATGTGAATTCTCCCTTTAAAGGAAAAGACAAATGCAGCACATAGGATGATTCCTTCCCTAAATAAAACCAGTCAAAAACAGCTCAGGCAGCAGCATCAAACATTAGAAGTGAACTACATGTAAATCATTAGGTTAATTTGTATCCACGATCACTGCATTTGTTCCTCCTGGAACCAGAACAGGGCATTTGCAAAACAAAGTATCATCATTAGTAGGAAGGGAAGTGATATTCACTGGGAGAAAGAGCTCTACATCACCATCCTCTTATCCTCCCTTTCTGCTGATTTATGTGGCTCAAATCCTGAGAATCACGATCTTAAGTATCTAACCTTAGAAAAGTGATTTAGTTTTCCTTTCTCCAACAATCAGGCTGTTTTTCATGCAGTTTGGATCATGATAAAAAAAAATATTGGGGTGTTATGACTTCGCAGATTGAAAGAGTAGTGAAGCCACAGTGTTGAAAAGAAGAAAGGTTTTTCTCTGATCAGCGTTTGTGAAGTGGAGAGTTTTGGTTTATGGCCACAGTGATATTTAAGAGGTGAATCAGAGAGAGAAACTGTTTCCATGAGGGGACCCTGTGTGTGTGTGTAAAGAGGGGGAGGACCTTGCCTGGCTCTTGGTAGAAGCAGGGAATGAGCTGTGGGAGGTATTCCTGGAATGTCGAAATAGCGGCTGGATTACATATTCTGCTACACCCACCGTCACTACACACGCTGTTAACACATCCACAGAGAGACACGTTGAAAGTGCTGTGTGCACGTGCACGTGTGTGCGTGCACGGTACATGTCGAACTACACCTACAACACACGATTTAGAAATCAACTTCACTGACTTGTGAAGAAGGCAGTGAGTCATATGTGACTCACTCAAATCTTCTCTGTATTGGTTTCTAAATCAAACTCAGTCTCTCTTTCCTTACATTGTAGTAATGAAAAAAGACCTGAGCATCGTGCACCTTTAAGTTTGGTCAATTTGACATTTTCAGATAAGTTGAAGTGCTACATCAGTGGAGAAAAACCTTGATCTGAGACTCTTACAAAGAGACAACAGGCCTCACAGCAGACATTTTGACTTCAGGTAGGAAAAGCACAGGTGTTACTGATAACACTAATGATGGCTCTGTTGTACACCAGGACCCTGATCACCTCATTCAGTGAGGTCATTCATTTTATTACTTACACCTGTGCACATATCAAAATGTCACTGCTGAAAAAGGACTGTTGTATTATCTCCAACCAAGTTTAAAACAAGCAAGTTTTTTGTTTTGCTGAAGAGTCCTTTCATCACTCAAATTCCTGAATTTCCCCTATGGGGGATCAATAAAGAATTATCTTATCTTATCTTCATCTGACAGCAGCAATAGGGGTTTTATGATATTGGAAAATACTGCATAGATACAAAATCTGCATGGATGCAAATAAAAAAAAATCTTATGCTTAGTTGACAAAAATCTTCTTAATCCTAACCTTATTCTTTGGCACATATAAAATGCCATATGTGGGACAACTTATACTTATCCAACACCATTTTCTTCTAATAAACCCGTCTGTTGAACATTTATTCTCATTCATTATTATCACACTTTCATTTGCTTTAAAAATTTGGGAATGTGTGTAGAAATTCAGAGGTCTGGAACCAGGCTCACTGATTAGTTCTTCCTCAGATATTCCTCACTGGGAGCAGCTCAACAGATTGTTATACTATACAAAAATTCACGTTGCTCTCTGCAAATTCATCCAAGTATAAAGGCAGGACTTCACAGAGTTCTTATCATACGCTTGATATCAACACTCTGAGAGATGCACACAGAGTATATATATGATACACCACTTCATCTAATTCTGACTGTGTGTGCACAGTGTGTGTATGTTTTCTGCCCTTCACTACATGCGCTCAGCCACATGAAAGTCACGTCCAATGTCTCAGGGCCAACAGATTTGATAAGTCTGCATGGACACACACAAACACACACTCTTAATGGGAATGTGTACACTTTATTTTTGCGCTGTGTGTAGTTTTCACAACTCAAGGTCTTACAGTCTTTCAGGCTTTTATGGCTAAACATTTGTATTTCCAAAGCTGTGTCATGGGATAATAAAAAAAAAAATTTTGAAAAGCATTTAAAATTAGCTAAAACCTTTTTCCTGTAAAATAGTTCCTCTATAGTCTATCTGATCTCTGCTGCCCTCAAATACAGTGTTAAGTCTAACTTCCTTTAAAAGGTAATTTATTCAGTAGTTTAAGCTGCAGTCTGTAAATGTATTACTGAAACACAGAAGTATCATTGTTAAGCCAGTAAAGGGAACATGAAGGTTACTCCTTTACATTTTTAGGTCATCAGAGTAGTAGTAGTAGCAGTAGTTACAGAAAAAAACGCCTCAAATGATCACATTCATGTAAAAAGTGGACAGTAATCATAATCTTCAAGGCCTGAGTAGTTTCAGTAAAAGAGTAGACTGCTGCCTCTGTGGGTGCTGTTTTGGGGACCCGAGGAACTGCTGCCCTGCCCCCTTGGCAGATGTTAACAGCTGGTTTTAAGTTCCTAGAAATCAGGAAAGCAAGTGCGTCACCCTCCCCCACATCTCTGTAAGGCCCTCTAACACAGACCTCACTATCCAGGTTCCCTGTAAAACCACACACATCCACACATCCGAACACGTGCCAAGTTCCCTCCTCCAAAACAGACACTGTACATTCAACATATTCCTCTCTGTGCCAGCCAACTCGCTCACAAAGTAAACATAAATATGAGGGGTACAGCAGGGGTTTTTTTCTATCATCTGGATGAAGAGTTTCTGTATTCATGTATTTGCATGACCTTACTGAGAAGTGTTGATTTTATATTACATGTTATGTTGGAGTGTGGGAATAAGGTCAAGTTGGGTTTAAAATTCATTTTCAGGAAAACTGATTTAAATATATGAGGTTTACAAAGGTTGTTTTACTACAGGAGGCAACAGCTTCAGACAGATTGACCTGTGTTTGTATGAGACCTCCTCCTAGTGGTCAGACAGATGCATTACATATCACAGATTCGATAACAGAACTTTGAGCTGTGGTGGAGTTTATTTGGGTCCAGAATTTAAAGTCTGCTAGAAGGCTTTTAAGTGAAGATTCAAACCAAATCTGACAAGAATAAAGGGAATCTTACTGCAGCACTGCTTTTTAGCAGACTGAGGTTTGGATGACCTTTGACCTGATAAATGGTTTGGATTCATCCTCAGTTAACGCCAGTTATTAGGAATATAATGAAAACGTTAAAATTAATCTGGTTTAATAGATCACATGGGGCAGCTATGTTCATTATTGATCAATCTGATTATTTCTTGATTGTTTAAAATGCCAAACAGTGAAAAACAGATTGTTTTTGTTCAAGTAACAGTCTAAACTCAAATATATTCAAGACAATATTATATATATTTAAGACAAAGAAAGCAGCAAATTCTAACATCTTGGAAGCTGGAACCAGCACATTTTTGCTTGAAATTAAAGTTACCCAAACCAACAGTTATCAAAATAGTCTATATCATAGTAGTCAACATTATAATAGTCAACTGACTGATCAATTATTCAACAATTTTATTTCAGCATTACATCACACAAAGACAACATTCACTTTTGCTGTGATTTATTGTTACGTTTTGAGTTGCAGCGACAACGACACAACAACAACACAGACAGATCCCGATAATTTAGCAGAGAAAACGTTGATGCTTTGGTTGTATGTTCTTCACTCTAGCTACCTACCATAATGAAAAAAGTACAGTACTGAACTTGCGAGCTGTACACACGTGCATCGACATTATACTCTAAAAATATTCTATACAGTATATCCAACACCATACGGCCATGAGGCATTCACAAGCAGAGAGGAGCCACTGTCCCTCTGGTCCTTTGTCTTGAAATCAAAAACATAAAAAGTGCAAAGTACGTCAAAACATGTTCTGAAATCCTAAAATCACCACACATCAATTGGAGGAGAAGCAATGAAAGTTACAGTACTCATCGATGAATTACAACCTCATAATTCTGTAAGTCTACAATCAACAGTTATAAGTGCTTATATTGGAAGTGAAACTGGAAAGCAGCAGCAAGGTGGAGTAGGTTGATTTTACACTGTACCATATATACAATATTTGGAGAGAGACCTGGACTCAACTCCATTAATCCTCAGTCAAATAGCTGTGGTGAGTTGCTAAAGAGCTTCTGAGAAGTCTGCAGAGGCAACACCCTGCACCCACAGCAGGCTGGATTTCCACCTCAAGCACTGGTCACAAATATGTGATGTACACACACCTTGGTAATCACAGTGGCTCTGATGCGGCTGACGGTTGTTACAACACATCGCCACAGTCAAGCAGAGGTGAAACATCAGGTTTGTTTACATGTATGTCCAGAGGGAACGGTTGGGGAAGGTAAGGTGGGAGCTTCACGCTGGGTGAAAACACGACTCTGTCTGAAAACATTTTCTGTTTACATTCAATGTTTTTTACTTCACTTTACTGCATTCTGCCAACTCTAACGCCTCAGGTTAGCTAAGGACGCATTTTTGACTGCAATTTGTGCAAAAGATTCGAATGAATATAAACGTCACAGGAAATGAAATGTCTTGTTACAGTTATGTCACGATTAAAACTTCATTCCTCTTAAAGACTGTCGGGTTATTTGTCTAATAATTGTGTAATAAACATTTTATCACACACTATAAAGTAGTGGTTGTAATGGTTGAAATTGTCTTAATATATTAAATTATTTAGTTAATTATTGAAATAGGAATAAAAAAATTCTTCAAACAGAATTAAAATGTACCTCAATTACAAATAAAACTTAACTTCACAGTGTGTGGTAGCTGTGTCTGCAAGTTTGTTGTGACTGTACTTTGTTTGCCACAAATTTAACACATTTTATTTGTTTGTTAGCAGCTTATCTAAAGGTGAACTATGTGGGAAAAAGTTCAGTTGTCTATTTAGTGCCTGTCCATATTTTTAAGTTCACACTGGGCAGCACAGGAGGTGTTTCTCTATTGTGTTTGTATCACAATAATGACCACTGTATTAGTTATCACAACATTCTCAGTGAAAATGATCAACACTGAAATTGAAAACAAAGATAAAAATTTCATTAATTTCATTTTGATCTCTCTGTGTCAAGAACTGCTTCCATGTGATGTCTTTATGACTAGTCAAATAACAATATGCATCTGTTCCTGTATTGAGAGCATTGCAAACCTTGCTTCTATCTCAGTCATATGACATTTGACTGAGGGTGGATGGAGTTGATAGAGGCATGTTTAATTTACTTCTCTCCCACATTACAGTACAGTTCAGGATTCCTCATCAGTGGCACTGGGGGAGCGCTCCTGCAAAGGAGATAAAAGAGAAAACTAGAAAATGTGTAAAATATTTTATCTGCATCCCCACCTGGATCAAAATACACCTGATAAGACTTTGATAAACTGAAGACAATCATCAAGCAAGTGATGAAAAAGGTTCAAAAATACAATCTCGCAATGAGAAGAAAATGCATTAAAATTCCTGAGTACACACCAAAAAAACTGATCTATTGTTCCTCAAGGCCTCTCTTTCTACTAAGTTCTACTAAGTAACTGAAATCAGTCAACAGCAGTGGTGGAAATCATTAATGTGAGTAAAAGTACCAATACTACAGTATAAAAATACTCCATTACAAGTAAACAGCAATCAAGTGGCGACCTTTACTATTATATCTTCGGAACATTATTAGATTTTAAAAGGTACTCTGCAAACCAACAAACAATCAAACAAACAAACCGTTCCCAAAACATAATCTCCTTGGCAGATATAATAGAGGAGATAAAAAGAGAAGACAGGCTGTAATTTGGCACATGACTAAGCCAAGAATGGAAAAGAAATGAGTCTTAACCTCATTTATCCTTCATTCCCTGCTCTAATACTCATTTTCAAAAAGTGCAAAAATATCCTCACTCCCTGAGAGAACATAACATTTTTAACCTGTCCCAGGGTCACAGCTTTTAAATAGTTATAAGAATATAGCTTGTAGGCTGGTCAACAGGGTGTCTAAATAACAGCTTTCTATTAAGGATGAACTTGTTAAAGCAGCTTGAATGTTGTGTTTTCTTCCCCCCTCTGAACTCTGCTGTTAATCTGTTGCCAACAAAAGGACAAGTACAGTATTATGCTGACAAAACCAGTTTTAGAGGAAACTTCCTTTTTTTTACAACTGTCGTCAGTTGTAAAAAAAAAAGGAAGTTTCCTCTAAAACTGGTTCTTGTAAGGACACACAGTCTTTACTTATGTCACTTGGGGAATTTACATAGACTTACATTCATTTCCTGGGGACTAACCTGAAGGACTACCTGACCTTAACCTAACCCTAACCTTAACCTAACCTTAATCTAACAATAACCTTAACTGTTGACCTAAAAATCACAGTTTTCCAAATTGAGGACACCACTTTTTGTCCCCAATTGCACCGCTGTCCTGAATCAACTGGTCTTGAGTCTAGTGTATATCCCCAATTTGGACATATGCGAACTCAAACACACACACACACACACACACACACACGATTTACCTCTTCCTGCTCATCCTCAGAATCGTCATCACTAACAACAGGTTTGGCTCTGGTGCGTCCTGTTCGTCTGCTGCGTCCCTTCCCTCGATCTCCACCTTTATCCTTCCTTCCCAGACGGATCTTCACTTTCACTGAGCGAGCTGGAGACGTAACACACAGGCATAATGTGTTTATGGTATAAATAAAACTAAGACTACTCTCAAGCATGAAAAAGCATTTTAGTGCTAAAAAAAAGAGTGAAACTAAAGGGGAAACTTAAGTGTCTGTCTCAAGTGAAAAATGGTCAGTGGGAAAAAATCACAACATATTCAAAGTAAAACACTAATTAACTAAAAGACACTCAGTGGCTAAGTGACACTCAAAAGCAATTTTAAAAAGCAGACTGAGACTGCACAATGAAATTAAATATGACTATTTTCACTTTGACTAGTTTTACTTTCGGACTCTGATCCTTCCTCCGGTTCCTCTTCCTCTTCCTCGCTCTCTTCTCCCTCACTTTCCTCCTCCTTCTCAATCTTTTGCCTCAAACTGGTGAACACTGACTGGAGGACGATGGAGTCTTCATATATCTGCTCACATGAGAGAAACATGGTAGACAATAGCAGTTTATTATCAACATTGTGGACGTACAGGGAACACTGACTGAAAAAAGTAACTTTCAGCATCCACACTTCATGGATCATCACTGATGTTTTAGTGATGGGAGATCATCTGTACTTGCACGATGTAGGCGACTGCTGGGCCAATCAACAACCAAGATGTAGAATTTCTCTTGTGACTCAGTTATGGCTGAAATATTGTCCTTTCCCTAAAGACTTTCTGATCAAGGCAATCAGGGTAAATATAACAACAGAATACAGTAAAAACGTTTAATGCCCTAAGTTTCCTAAATATAGCACAAGTAGAGGTTGAAATATGAAAGTATGGACAGACCCTCGGTTTTAACTTCTGCCATAGGTAAACAGGTTTGGAAACATAGTGCATCCACAACTTTAAGTGAACTTTATACAGTGTGTTCATACTGTGCACACTGAGTCTCACCAGGGATCCCTCCAGGTTGAAGGTCTGAGCGTTTTGGAAGAGCAGCATGACGTCTCTCTCCAGGTCACCCAAACTGCGGTAGCGATGACCTCGAATCCTCTCCTACAGTGAAGATACAGCATGTACATCACTTAGTGTTTAAGAGAAAGTCACATGTCATGTGTATCTGTTAATCTAATAATCAACACAGCCACAATTTGTTGTATGGTTTATTCTTTCCTGCAGCAGTGACCAATTATCCTCCAAAAGAATCATTGTTTTCTGATCTTACCTTGATCTTCCTGAAGTCCACGGGCTTGCGGATCAGTTCGTAGTACTCCGGCAGCTCTTTTCGAGAGGGCAGTTGGATGAACACCTCGCTCAGCTGACGCCCACTGGCACTGCAGGAAATTACATCATCAGGATGAGACAAAAACTCTGAATTCATCATATAAACTGCCTTCTGTTATTTAAACACTATTATTAGCTATTAGCACATTATTCTATATTAGTGTAATGGTTAAAAAACATGGACTGTTTTCCAGCAGTGGCTTTTCTAATGTTTGTTGTTGGTTTGGTGATATTGCAAGCTTATACTAATTTCATACTAAGTTAATGTGATGTTTGATATGGTGAATTATTTTTCTTACACTCTTGCAAAGTGCAAAGTGTATATAAGATGTTGTGACAATGCATGTTCAGTCACTAATCAATAACTACAAGAATATAGTGCTCTTCATTTCACTCAGTATGTACTGGTATATAGTAGTGTCCATAAATGTGTAACTTAATTCACATAATTTAGAAAGTTTAATTTAATTGTGTCAAACTCAGAGGTTTTGGTGAGAGCAGAGCAAATGTTTGGTTTCGTTTTCACAGCTTTTGGAAAGTTATTTCAGGAAATGTGTGTAAATGTGTTGGGAAAACTGTATGGTGACTCTCAGTTTCTATACATGTCCAAGGAAGTGCAACATCATTTCTCTTTTGACCTCAAGTTGCCCCGAAAATGAAAAAATCTGGTCACATTTTAACAACAGAGGGACAAGTAAAATACTTCAACAGAAGTGTGACTGATTTGTCATCTTCCAGCTGTGTTTCACACATGGTATTGTCCTCTGGTGTTGAAACATTAAACATTTTTGTTCTGAAACCATCAAGTCACACTCAAAGAGACTCATGACTCAAAGACAAAGTCTGTGTCAGAGGCTTCAGCCAAAGCTCGTACCTGTCTTTATACTTAATGACAGCGTCCACGATTTTCCTCATCTTCTTTGTGAGGGCGGGGGTTTGGGGAGAGTTTTTCAGCCGGCGGTCGTCCCCTCTTCCTCTGCCTCTTTCCATCGTCATCTTTGTCCCCTCGTCCTCGTCCCCCTGAGGAAGAGGAGGGACCAGGGAGATCCAGGTCCCTGTCCCGCTTCCTCTTGCGGGTCGTCTTTTTGTGACGTACCTCTTCCTCCACCTCCTCCAGTGTTCCCTCCTCTATCGCCTGGAAGGGGAAAGACACAGACAAAATAAAATTAAAATAAAAGTTTATAGATATCAAAAGAAGACCCTTTACTCCAGAAAGTTTTATTTTGTGTTTTAATTTTAATTTGACATCTGTTTCTCAGTTCTCTCCTGTCACCTTGAGCCACTGCTTTTCGGTCAGTGAATCGCTGTAGTCCACCTCCTTTCGCTGCCGAGAACCTCGTCCAAACATTTTCTCCTCCTCCTCCTCGCAGGTCAGCCGTTCAACCTCAGCGTCGTCCTTCATGATCCAAGTGGGCAGCTCGTCCTCCTCCATTAGACGAGGTTTTCGCCGCGGGTTGCGGGCCTCCTCGCGGCGCCGGTCCAGGTCCATACGCTGAGGAAGGGACAGGAAGAAGAAAGGGCAAAGAGACAAATACGTAGGGAGAGGATTTCGGTTGAGTTAGGGCTGTATGTGAAGACTTGTATCAGCTATAATTTACTTTCAAAACACTGACCATGAACTGGTCGAACTCCTCCTCACTCCTGGCGATCATCTGGTTGACCGTCTCGTCATCTGGCACCTCGTCCTCCTCCTGAGTACAGCAGACACACATTGGCAAGCAGCGCATAAGAAAGCACACTCTTTAAAATTGTGTGTTGCTGGTGCTCGCACACACATTCATTCGTAGACACACTTCCTGACCCCAGACCTCGTCTTGCTCCTCGTGTTCCAGGATGGCCTGTAAGAAGGCCCTGCGCTCGTGGCTGGAAGACTTCTGGTCGAACATGCCGGCCTGGATGACCTTCTGGTCCACATTCAGTTTGTACTTGGCAGCGGCCAAGATTTTCTCCTCCACACTGTTGACAGTGCAGAGACGCAACACACGCACCTCGTTCTGCTGACCGATACGGTGGGCTCTGTCCTGAGCTTGCAGGTCCTGGGCAGGTTGAGAGGGAGAAAGGAAATTAGTGTTCAGGTTCAAATGTTACTCTGAGAGAATTGTAGTTGGAGACCAAGAGTGGGTTTCGCATTGTTTTTAGACAAGGAGGCTGAAGTCAACAAGCTGCCATCGTGGTGGCACCTCACTTGTACACCTGCATATAACACGGGAGCGTAGGTAAAAAATTGCACTTCTTAAGCACTTTTGCCAACATGTTGCAAACATAATCCTTAACAAATCATTTTCCACCCTTAAGAGACAAGTAGACTTTTTCTGGACTGTGTTGTTAACCAGCTGCTCCAACAAGAAACTTTTTAACTTTTATAAATTTGCAATAAATCCTGACAGTTGTGAGCGCTGTGCTGACAAAGGACTGAGCAGAACGGTCAATGGCAGACAATCTGTAGACGGTGAATTCCACTATTACAGAATTGTGTGTTTACATTTTTTTTGTAATTAAACAGTGCAATTTTTAAATACAATGCAAGAAATAATGGAGTTTGGTGATTTAAATCACAAGCCAGTCAGCTGCTCCGCACAGCACTTTAACAGTCACACTGTGTAGGTCTGACAGAAGCGCGTCATTATTAATTTCAGACAAGTGATTTGAGAATAAATAACCTCTGTGTCCACACAGACTACATTCATCTCTCCAAGAGGGTGACTGTGAACAAGCCAAATATTTCTGTTTTTATTCTCAGTGTAAATTACTGTATTGTCCTAAACTCTGGATTCTGACTCTGAGGTCTCTCGGTGTGCCTCTCCATATGCAGTGTAAGTGTCCTGCAGACACTGGCGGTGTTTCTTGTAAATTGAAACAAATGTCCATCACACCTGATGTGGGTTCCAGTCAGAGTCAAAAATAACCACAGTGTCAGCAGACTGCAAGTTGAGGCCGAGGCCTCCAGCTCTTGTGCTCAGGAGGAAGATAAAGTACTCTGACTCTGGGTCATTGAATGTCTTCAGTAACATTCCTCTGTCCTCAGCCTTCGTAGTGCCTGAGATGTGGGGGAGGTGGGGAAAGCAGGTGAGGGAAAAACAGATTTCAGGAAAATGAATCAAGGAAATACAACGAGAACAAATGACAAATTCACAAACACTTGTAGAAGTAAACTTCTCACCATCCAGACGCAGATACTTGAAGTTGCGATAGGCAAAATAGTCCTCCATGATTGTCATGAGTGAGGTCATCTGGCAGAAGAGCAGCACTTTGTGGTTTGTGGCTCTCAGCTTTGGAAGGATTCGATCCAACACCTCAAACTTTCCTGATGCCCGATACAAGTCAGGACTAATGGCAAAGCAGGTGGACCAGGTTACGATGGATACAGTTTGTTGATGTGTGTGTGTGTGATCTTGACCTGAAGTGGAGTTAGCACTTACCCCTGAACAATCCCACCAGAGAATCCTAAATGCTCAGAGAAGGATTCCTGCAAAAATGATCAAAAATGTAAGTTTGAAGTCAAGCTTGCCTGAAAAATTTTGAATTTCTGAAGATTTTCTACTTCAAAGTCTTGTGTGTCTTTTAGATTTTCCACTTCATCGTCCATAATACTGGCCAGACAATGTTATCTGCCACACACAGTGAAAAAAGCAGCATAAAAAGTACCTCTATTTGCTGGAACATGTAAGGGTGGTTACAGATCTTCCTCAGCTGCATGATGGTGTTCATAAGTGTCTTTGTGCCTCCTTTACCCTGGCAGACACAGTGCAATCACAGTTTTATGCCTTTATTCAATATTTAGTCATAAAGGATCATTCAAGGACAGTCACTCGACATCAGTCAACATAATAAGTATTTAAATGTGAGAACCAACCCTCTCTCATATCATGCCTGTCATACATTCAATTTTCCTGAAAGTCTTTGTGTTTATGTGTGAATGACTAATAACTCTTTTCACTGAAAGTCAATCTCTCACTCTGGTACAAATCACAGTATACAGTATATTCTACACCTGTATTCTGTTATAAAAGTGCTATCATATAAATCATCCAGTGCCACTTATTAACCAGGCCTGTTATGAAACTATCATGCTGCACTATCATTTCCAGAATTGGAAATATTTTTGAGTCTGGAAAGAAAAGAGACAGAATGGGGCACATATTTCATTAAACACAAAACAATTAGAGACAATTTTATTTTGGTGTTTTGTTATGAGGATGCCCAAACTTAAAACCCCACAATATTAAAGTGTTCATGCCCTCACCTTCTTGTCTTTCTCCGATCCATCAGTGAGCAGGACGCCCTTGGCCTGCATGTGCCTGTACAGCACCCTCTGAAGAGACGACATGTCACACTTGATCACATACTCCACCTGTGAGACAGAGAAAAGAGACAGGTGGAATTAATTAAAGAAAAGGACAGAAGGACAAAGTCAGAAATTGACACTACATATTCACTATGACATTTACCAGCGTGGCAAATATTGTACACATGCTAGAGAACAGTAGGGATGGTCCAACCTGAGGATTTGTTTCTCATTCATTATGATCCATGTTAGTTTATCTGTTGTGAGTACTGAAATAGGTGAAACATGCCTTCTCTGGAAGCTGTGCCTCCACTTCCTTCTTTAATCTGCGCAACAGGAAAGGGCGAAGTACTTTGTGAAGACGACGGATAATCAAGATGGTCTCCTCTTCATTAAGGTCCACCTGGAGAGTAAGGGAAGGAGGCATTTTTCAAGAAAGACACTGTACCTCCGGCCTGATGTCATCTCTCAAAAACACTCACAGGCTCTATTGTTAAACAGTGATGTAGCTACAACGGAGTCCTGCACACCTTTTCTCCAGTCATGGCGAAAGGGGCGTTGAACCATTGCTCAAAGGTGCTGCAGCTCTTGAAGATGGTGGGCAGGAGGAAGTTAAGCAACGCCCAGAGCTCAGGTAGTTTGTTCTGCAGCGGAGTACCTGTCAGCAGGACTCGTCGTGGGGCCAGGTAGTGGGTGTTCAGGACCTGGGTGAGCTTACAGTGGTGGTTCTTCATACGGTGGCCTTCGTCCACAATCATGTACTTCCAACGAATCTGGAGAGTGGAGAGGAGAGGAGTACATCTGGATGAAGCTATTACAATACTATGAGAAAGTGAGGAAGATCTCTTGTCCAGTTTGTCCTCATGACCCACGCTGGCTCAGTCCCAAGCCAAAGCCTTGAGCTACCACATGGGGAAAAACTTGCCTCGACTACAACACCCACCTGTGAGCACAGTCAGGAAGCCTACATGACTACATGAGTGCATAGCAGCATGAGGGCCACAGAGGACAGTGGGAGACTCGGTATACAGGCAGTGTCAGTGTGTGGCAGCACCTAGAAGAGAGCACTGAGATGCAGCACAGGGGGCAATCAGATCTGCCACGATCAAATACTTTTAGAGGACTTGATTTGGGGAGTGGGAGCCGACAAAACAAAAACAGACCAAAACGATTAACAAATAATATAAAAAGCAATAAAATCTTGTTGTGTACATGTGTAGAAGGAAAGCATTACACTGTGACTGCATGGCTTTGTGCATGTCCTTCTGCTTGTGTTTGTTTGTACTTCCCATCT
This sequence comes from Holacanthus passer, assembly GCA_025331565.1. Lineage (NCBI taxonomy): Eukaryota > Metazoa > Chordata > Actinopteri > Pomacanthidae > Holacanthus > Holacanthus passer. The sequence continues at coordinate 3,872,705 of JAFREQ010000050.1, read as the reverse complement.
CACCTTGGCCAGCACTTGTTTATCTTTGATGATGTACTCATAAGTGGTGAGTAAAACATTAAACTTTCCACTGCGCAGTTGGGGGACGAAGGCTCTTCTGGCAGCAGGAGACCCCTAAAAGACAAAAAAATTGAAATAAAACAAAATGAAAATGAAAAGATAAAATATGAAAATCTGAAAATCCCCAAATATCTAACGTATCAGAATCTTTGTCCTTAACACAACATTTTATGCTACAAGTCAAAAAACAATACAGTTACTAAAAGCTCACATTTTGTGTTTATGTGCAGGAAGTAAGAAACATTCATTTTGCACGGTGTGACTCCAAAAACTCACCTTGTAGGACACTTTCACAACTGTTGGTGCCCACTTGTCAAACTCATAAACCCAGTTAGAAAGAGTTCTGTCAATAAGAGACAGATCCGTTATTAATAAATAATTTATTAGTATTTGTTTAAAAAAATGATATGACAGAATGTAAACACAGAATATTTTGGCAGAATTAGCTCACGAGAGGGGCACAATAATGAGGTAGGGTCCATTGAGCCGTTTGTGCTCCATGAGGTACGTGATGAGGGCGATGGTCTGGATGGTTTTTCCCAGACCCATCTCGTCCGCCAGGATCCCATTCAGGTTATTATTGTAGAGGGAAACCAGCCACTCCAGACCTTTAATCTGACGGATGAGGAAGGGACAGTCATCTGACATCACAAAGCATTTACAGCCCTGGTCAAAAATGCCTTGATGTGATTGTGCTTGTTCACCTGATACTGTTTGAGTTGTCCATTTATTAACAAACTGGACTGTTTCTCCACCTTCTCTGTGACAGCATGAGCCACTGAATAATAAGACTGGAGCCCTCGGGCGAATGCTGCACCGCTGTATTCGTCATCCACATCCTGTTTAGCATTTCTGCAGCGAAAACAGACAAGAGTTTTACTCAATCACAGCATAAAGTAATTTTTCTTTGAGCGGTCCTCAGAACATTAAAGGTAATAAAAATATGTTTGGGTATAGTACTCCTTGTATGTGCTCACTCAATGATGTGTCGGACGTCCACTTCTGACACGTCTTCGCTGTCAGGGTCTGTGATCTTCTTCTTCTCCTCCACCGGAGTCGCAGATGGATGAGGCTCCTCCTCTTCCTCCTGCGAGACAGCTGGTCAGTGATTGGAGCAGTGAATATGGAATTGGCTTCAAACATGTCTTTTAAAACAACCCACCTCCTCCTCTTCCTCCTCCTCGCTGTCTTCACTGTCTGAGCGGGGAGCCACCTCATAACTGGACAAAATAAATGCATGCTCAAATTAAATGAACAGCCACTGTGTTGGAACATTTCAACCATGGTAGCGTCTTTGTGAGGCTATAACGTTCATAACATACCAGGTTGAAAACTGGAAAGACAATGACAAACAAAACTTGTTGTAAAATATGTATAGTTCAGTCTGTAGGGGTGTCGAAGGCCATATTGTTACCTAAAATCAAAAACATTTATCCTCAGTCCAGCTCAACTTTCATTAGTCCGAGCTTGTACTTCAGGGATAATCGTGCATTGAAGTGAATGATAATGTTAGTATATCTGTGCATATGAGGTGGTGTACATGTTAACATTTAGGAGACATATTACTGCAGAATGGGTACTTTCACTTTTACTTGTAATAGAGTGTTTTTAAATGATTGTATTGGAACTTTTAGAAACTTTAAGAAAATATCTTATAGTTCCGAGGCTGAAAAGACACACACACACACACACAAATCACTCTTCCTCTCTCCAGCCAGTCTCACCCTGGGTTCATCTCCAGCCAGGTGTCCAGCTGTCCAGCTTTAGGAGCGTCCACTCCTGTCAGGATGTTGCCACTGTCCACATGGATGACCTTCACAGGCAGGTCGCTCATCTGACTCGTCTCATCCAGAGGCTGCAGGGGAGGAGAGAAGCTGTCTTTTAGACTGGGCTAGTTTCATTGGTCTGGGTGTAAATGGTGGCCAAATTAAATCAGACAAAGCTTCAGAAGATAGAAGCAAATAACGAATATGGTTTAGTACAGTGTAACCTGTATGAATATTGTTATTCTTTTCAGTCACCTTTTTATTATATTGTTGCCATTCCAATTGTTGGCACCTGTAACAGATTATATATTTCACTGATTTCTGAATATGCACACATGGCTGTCTTTTAAGTTTGGCCACCTGTTGCATCAATAGCAATCACTTTGAGTATGTATATATAATGTGGTGTTTAAGCTCAATGTTGCACAGTAACCATGAACATAAAAACATTGTGGGAGCAAAGAACAGTAGCAGATGCAGATTCTACTTTTTTTTTGCCATGATAGCACTAAAACATTACCCCCTGAAGCTTTGTGTGAAATTTGATCTATGTTGTGTTTAAGGGAGGTCTCTATAGAGACCACAGGAAGCAAACAAAGAATCAGGTTTGCATTGTGAACCCAGCATATTTAAAGAACAAGTGTATATTTTAATAAACAAAATGACTTTGACTTTGAATATCTACCTCTCCCATACTGGGACAGATATACAGTAATAATCAATCAGTCAATAATACAAGGTTAACGATTTTTAATATCTCTGAAGTTCTGCCATCATTACAGCTGCTGCCTCTGCTCACCTCTCCATCAGGGCCCATGGCAGGAGTCTGACCCTCAGCAATCTCCATCTGCAAGACCAGAAGAAGTTGACTAATCCAAACAGAGATCACAAATGACTCGACTCTCAGATGTAAAAGTCACTGATTATCAGAATCAATATCACATGTTCTAGCTCAGTGAATAAATCAATGAAACATGACATATACATATCCTTCTCCTGCTGTTTTCTATACCTTCTTCTTTTTCTTCTTCTTCTTCTTTTTCTCCTTGAGAGCCTGCGCAGCTTTGTGAGCTCTGACCAGCTCGGTGAGGTTGGCGACATACTCGTCGGTTTGCTGCAGCAGGTAGGCCAGACGCTTATCCTTCTTCTGGTCAATCAGTTTACGATATCCCTCCTCATCCTCAGCCTGAGAGGACAGACACATATACAGTGTGTGAGGAGGGTGTGTATAATGATAAGTGTGCGTGCATGCTTCTGTGACTCTGCCTGTGTCTTCTTACCATCAGCCTCCTCATCCTCTCTTTCTCAATACGCTCGTTCTCTTTCTTCTGCTCCCGTTCAGTGTTGGCATGGTAGGTGGCCACAGCTTTGGTTAGTTTCTGCATTTTGCCTGTGATTGAACGGTGGTATTCTTTGAAGTCTTTGGCGTGCTGCAGGATGCTGTTGAGGTACTCCTAAAATGAGAGCGCAAGTATGGGTAAGGGACAGATGAGGCAAAGCACAGGAGAAATACCACTTTCAATTTTATCGCAGGTAACGTCACAACTGTCCTCTACCTGATGTTTCTGCCTGCGTTTGCGCTCTTGCTCAATCTTCTGCTGTTTCTCCAGTTTCTCGGTGATGCGGGCCTCTCGCAGAGACTGACGCTTGCTTCGCTTGTAGGCCTTGGCGTCAAGGGCGGTTTCTAGAGCTGTGTCACGACGCATACACACCACCACCTCCTGACGCAGCTGTAGACAGACAAATATACAAACATGGACTCTGTGAACAGTGAAAATGTGAAGTTTGATGATGCAGTACATACCTGTCTCTGGAAGTTAAGCAGTCGGAGGGCTTTGAGCTCTATAGTAGCTTTGGTACGTAAATCACCAGCCAGCGAGCCAGGCAGGTTCTCCAGTTCAGCAATACGATGTGTGATACGAGCTTGTAACCTGAGGGAGCGAACAGTACTGAGCTGCAGTTATTTCTTTATGTATTATTCATGCTTTTTGTTTTGTAGGACTTTTTATTTTGAATACCTCAGGTGGACAGTTTACAAGATGAATGATGAATGAATGAATGAATGAATGATGAATGAATGATACATTTAGCAAAAACAGCATCCAGCAATGTACTGCTTATGGTGTGATATACAGTAACACTTCAGATTGGTTAAGTTGAATTCAGAAACAGTGAATGAGATGGAGGAGACTGTGCATCCCTGGCGTACCTGTACTCCCTCTCCTGCAGTATCTCCACAGGGTCGAGGCCACAGGGTTTCTGGATGGGGGTAATGCGGTTCTGCTTGGCGTGGTAAGGCATCATGGGAGTAGGCTGTGCCGGCTGACCGGGGGACTGGGTCTGTGGAGGCATTACTGGGGAGGCAGCAGGGGGAACTGAAGGGGGGGCAGGAGAGGGCCGGCCAGTGGGCTGAGGGGGAATCAGCTTTTGGGGTGCGTTGGAGGGGGCTGCTGCATTCACCATGGGGCCTGGAGGGAAGTGAAGTGAAGGGATAAAGGAATTCGCTAATCGCTGATGAACAATCGGTGGTGGAGAGGTACCAAGAAACTTAGCAACGCACTAACAACGGCATGGAATAAGACTGTTAGCAAGTAAACAAGGATGAAAAAAGGTCAGATTAGAAATATATGACTTGCTAGGACTTTGATAAAAGGTCAGAATTCATATTCATCTATTGGCATGAATGAATGTATACAATGTATATACTGTTCTAATCCTATCAATTGATTATGTTTTTTCCCTGTATTAGGGATAACTGGAATTTATATGGACATACAGCACCATCTCTCACTCAGCCCATCTTCGTCCAATGGAAAGGTCTCTATGAAGGCACTCACAATAGTTCAATAACAAATGAGGTGGACAGGTTTCACAAGGTCTTACAGCAGCACCACATACCTTCAGGCCAGGACTTGGGAGGTCCGTTGGGGTTTTGTCCCTGCATCCCAGCTGGAGTACCTGATGGGCCTGGAGGAGGCATGTTGGGACCCATCATTCCTAAAGACACAAATGAGCACAGATTCAAATTGGGTCTTTTAAAGTTTGGACTTTGGGAGTTTTGTAGCTAACTGCGAAGTGTGAAGATACAATGTGTCATACAGGTGTAAACATGTCGTCTACCCATCAGACTGTAGGATATAGCTTGGTATTTCAGACATTCCCCATGCATGCTCACCATGAGCTCGACTATAGCCTGAGCCCATTGGGCCAGGCCCTGGTCCTACTGGTCCACCACCTGGTCCACCTCCAGCCCCAGGAGCCAGGCTGGGCATGGGCTGCTGCTGCTGCATCCCAGGCATCGGCCTCTTCCCCTGGACAGCCATCTGCAGGTGGTCTGGCAGGGGCTGCCCCCGGGCCAGCATCTTATAAGCCATGATCTGAGCTCTGAGTTGGTGTAGCTGGTTCTGGTTGAAGGGAGTAGGGCCTGTCGGGCCTCCAGATTCAAGGCCAGATCCGAGGCTGGGGACACTGGTGCCAAGACTGGGTCCAGGGTTGGGGCCTGGCCCGGAGCTACCTGGAGGGCCAGGCCGGTTATTGGGACCTAGAGTGTGCTGATCTCCACTGGGGCCGTCTAAAGTTGTAGAGGTAGAGCCGGGACCACCAGAGGAGGAGGAGGAAGAAGATGATGGCATAAGAGGTCCAGAGGGAGGACCATTTGAAGGGACAGGGCTGGAGTGGTCAGAGCCACCTAATGGAGAGTGGTAACCTGGATAACACAGACAGACAGACAGGTAGATGAAAGGGCTGCTGGGTGGATACACCAGACACTTACTCACCTGGGTGAGTAATTTGACATTTTGGGAAATATCCTAATTTGCTTTCATGCCAGGCGTGGTGACCTTCTGGCGTTGTGCCTGGCAACTGGCAGAGACTCCAGGAAGTTACTGCACCTCACCAAAAAATACTCCCACACATGACCCCCATAAAGTCATACATGGCAGTTATTACACTTCAGTTTTTTTAGTTTGTGGTTACTATTAAACAAGTGAGATCTATTATGTTGATCAGAGACTATGTTTAATCAGAAACTTTGTTAAATGTGGACAGAGGCAGGCTAGCTGTTTCCCCCTGTTTCCAGTCTTTATGCTAAGCTAAGCTAACCAGCTTCTGGCTGTAGTTTCATATGTACATGCACGGACCTGAGAGTGGTATCAATCTACTAATCTAACTCTTTGCAAGAAAGTGAATAACCTGATTTCCCAAAACCATTCCTTCGACAAAAACCCGCAGCATGGCCTGACAAACAATGAGCTATTCCCTAACACTATTCAAAACCTGTCAGACCATTATTTCATCATCAGGTCTGATCCACATTTATAAGCCTGTCTGTATGTCTCACTGTCTTGTTTCATTCCCTGCATCTCTTCCTTATAGCTGGATGCAAGCAGAGACCAAGCTATTGCTACCTGACTGCTAACACCACCTTTGTTTGAGCTAAACAGAGCTGTGGCATCATATGATTTTCAGTATTTTGATATTATAGGAAACACTTTAAAGAGTCGTTTCAAATCTTGCAACAGCAGGGACACTCCCTATGAGCCAGCCAGGCAGCATGACCACACCATTACAGATGTGTCACACTTAACACAATACAACATTGGTTACACAATGTTGGAAAGGATGAAATGGCTTAAGATACATGTACGCAGCACGCCTACCTTGCGAGTGTTGGTCTAGAGGACTGGGTGGGGGGCCCATACCGCTGTGCCCGCCCTGTCTCATAGACAGTCCCTTCATCTGACTGAAGCGGCTCTCCTCGCTCATGCTCTTCTCATGCATGCTCTCCATGGGCTGTGGGAGGAATTAAACCGTGTTAATATGATCAGTCAATCCTTCTGGGAAAATTAAGAAGTGGCTGCAGCTGCAAATGTAATATAGACCTGCTGGGGGAAAAACCCCATTGAAGGAAATAATAAAAATGGTAATAGTGTGGTAAAATGTATAGTAATAGTGTAGGGTTTTTTAACATAAGTTACAATGTCAGTGTGAGCATGTGCAGATTATGAAATAGTGAAGCTAGAGTGGAAATTTCCTTAACTTTCCTGTGCACAGAATGAAATAATAAAAATAATTCACTGAAAACTGATTAAAGTGAGTGCGAAGTTATCATATATTTATATGATGCAAATCTGCCTTGTAAGTCCACAGTTGTTTTGTGTTTTGTTGTGAAATTAACCTCCTCCAGCTGCATGGTAGTCTACAGATCACAACCTTATGCATGAATAACACTAAAGTTGTGCTACATGGATTAAAAAATAACTGCTGACGCTGAAACTGTGTTCATTAAAGGACTGGAATCAACAGTGTTGGTGTGTCTCAGCGGGACATCAGGTGTCTGTACGTCCTTACTTTGTGCAGAGGGTGCATATTGTCCTGGCCATATCCAGAGGGCCCTGGCTGAGAGTGCCCAGAGGAGGGGGGGCCAGGGCTGGGGCCCATCATGCTGTGAGATGAGCCCGGGGAGGGCCCGGGGCTGGGGCCCAGCATGGCCCCAGGGGAGGGACCCGGACCAGGGGAAGGGCCCGGGCGAGGGGTGCCTCCCATGGGGGGGTCTGGCGTCGACATCACCCTGGATCTCCTGCCCCAGAATGGGCAGCAGGGACCTGATAGAAAGAAATGACAGAGATGAGAGAGAGTGACAGGGAGGAGGAAATGATCTTTGCAGAAGTGTGCAAAGCTTACTCATCTAAATATTTAGTGATCTGACTGCACAAAACTTCTAAAAATAATTTTGACAGTGAAGATGCACATCTGCCTTCAACTGTGCCTCTCTGATGAATGAACTGGGCTTGCAGGATATAGGTGCATTTGGTCCGAGCCCATCATCACATGAAGACATTGTCCTGCTGCGCTGCACCAAAACACCCGCTGCGCGCATATGCAATGTCAGCCGCAGGGTCTCTGAGTGCACGCGGGGAAACACTGTAAATGTGCACATGAGCTCGTGCAGCTGAGCATTTCCTCCCTCGGACCATGAAAGGGTGTCTCGTTAAATATAAAAAAGGGGAATGGCGGACTGTGCTTGTGCGACTGACCTACCCGCATCAACAGGAACAGACAGTCCCGGGTGGATTTCTGCGCTCCCGACTGTGTGTGTGCGGGAGATGAAGGAAAAGGCAGCAGTAGTCGTAATTAGTCCACTCACCCTGTTTGTAATCTGCCTGCAAGCGTTGATTTGTTTCACCGACGTGGCTCGAGCGCCCCCTCCGCCGCTCCGATGACCGAATGTCTAGTCACGGCTGCCCGGCACTGCGCATGCGTGCGCAGGGAAAGCCAGGCTCCACTCACACTGAGCATCAAGTCTGGACTGTTTGGAAAATAGACGTTTTTTTTAAATATATATATACTCAAATGTTACCTTCATCATACACCTTAAAGATTAGTCCCGAGTTTTTATCATGCTTAAATCAAACCTTTAAAAAAATCTTTAAATGCTAAAATCATTAAATCTTTAAGTTTTCTTGTTCTCATCAATCATGTTCATTAATTACTATGTATATGGTATGTTCATGATTAACTGGGGGTTAGGAAGTGAGTAATAGTAATTATTGTGGTAAATTAATGACAAAGCATCAAGACAATGGGAAAAATAAACTTATAAAACTAAATACGATCATCAAATATGACTCATTTTGAACAAAAGTGATAACAGACACTATATTTTTCAGAAATGCTACTATTAACTGCTGTCAAGTTTTTTTGGCTTGTTTTTACAGTTTAGTAGCATTTTAACAAAACAAATCACACACAAAATAAGAAATTGAACACATTTCATTCCACTGACAATGTGCAGTCTATGTTGGACTTAAGAAAAACAACTACAGCAGTATGTTACATGGTGTTTCTGCATCTCCTGTGTAGCATTTCCTTTACACAGCAGATTTGACCCTTCACACTGTAACATAATTGTGCTACATGAGAACTGAGTCCATTAAAGTTTAAAGACTTTTTAAAACTCATGCAAACATTATTAATACTACTCAAAAACTTTGAATGACATTTACCACAGCGCCCTTCGATTTTATCACTTAAGGTATCTATCGCACTCACTCACCACTGTGATTAATAAGAATGAAGAGTGGATGGTCATGACTGACAAACTGTCCAAGTTGCAGAGATATCTAACGTCCTTAGTTGTGTTCAAAACAAACATGAAACCAGATCACAGGACCGTTTAGCTTTAAAAGTTTCTCATACCAACTCTGAACTAATTTCAAGTACCATGCAAAATAAACTGATGTTCTCTCTCAAGACAAATTACATGCATTTTGTCGGATTACAAACAGACAGTGCTTCTTCTTTACAGTGATCCAGTAAGAACAAAACAAAGATAAGTTTAAACGTCAAAAAAAATTAAAATCGAATAAGTCTGAGACACAAGTAAAATGTGATTCCAGTGTTTGAAGTTTAATCAGGACAACAAACATGATAACAGTAGTAGTGCAACTTGCAGTAGTAGCCTTCACGTAAAAAAGGGACAGACATAACAGAAGCTTGAAGATCAGGCAAAAACTCAATTCAGCTTGGGACGGTCTTACTGACTGTACAACTGCATCAAGTAAAGCCCAGAACCTTAACTTAAGTAAGTAAAAGAAGCTGTTCTAGGTTTTACTTTGTAAATGTATCCTGATAACTTTATAAACCTTATTCATGGGACAAGCCGGTTTACACATCTAACTCCAACTGAAGGGATCATTACTCTTTAACTCCAACCCAGGTGATTTAGTAGCTCTTTATGAGGACTGTAACAGTAAGGAAGTGTTTCATATTCTTAATGATCAATAATAGAGTCAAAGCACATGGTAGACAGAGGCCCTGGTCATCTGTGGGATATTCAGGCCAGACTGCAACACAAGAGTGAATTTACATCTGTTCAAGATGCTCCTGGAAGAATCTGAAACTTCTGTGAAACCCAACATTTATAGACTTCTAAATACATCATCACACTCACAAAGACGAAACAAATAAACTACACTAACCTCACACTCGCTCACATACAAACACACATTCATAAACCTGATAAATAAATGTGAAGAATGAAAATAAGATGTACAGCAGATGGTATATAATACAAGTCAAGACCAATATCAGGTGACCCCCCCTCCCCCTGACCAGTGAGCTAATTAAATATGATGTAGAGCACACATCACTTTCAGCTTGTCCAGTTCACACCAGGACAAAAACACAGTAGTTGTTGGAGTACTTTAAAGCTTACTCATACATGCTCCATTATGAGGCTTTTCAGGTGTTTGATAAAGTGAGTCAAGAATACTTCAAGTACTTGAAACATTTCAAACCATGATCCATTTTTAAATCATGTCTTTGCTCAGTAAAATAATCCTCCAGTCAGCTCCCATTAATGCCTGGTAGCTTATAATACCCACCCACACACAGGTGATGACAGAAGCTGCACAGTTTATATTTCTGTTGACCAGTGAAGGCGATAAAGCACACAAGCGTCATGTCCACCTTTGCAGCTGATTCATCAACAGAATTGAGTCTTTCCCTTTGAAAGGAAATTATTTGTCTTCTTCTGCCCCCCACAGGTACGAGCTGAGAGAGCATCCTGCTTACAAGAAGACAAACTCATCACTGTTTCTTCTGTTGTTACTCCTGCCCAGTTTGCCCGGGGGCAAAATGTGGGCTGGAGGTCCACTGTTATTGCTGCTGTGGCCCTCAAGTCCATAATCCTGACCCTGGCCCTCTACGAAGGTAAAGATGGGGTACTTCTCCTTCGATGATGACAGGGCCTGAGAGGACAACAAAGCCTGGTCAACATAAACTGTCCTAAAATGCTATAAAATACCTCACATATAGACTGATTCATTCATTCATTGAATATCAATTAAGATATTCAATTCAGATTTGTCTCCCATCACTGACATTGGAGGTGCATTGGCAAGGGATCTCCTTATTGCCTATATGAACAGGAGGAATGATTACAGCAAGCAAAGCCTATTTTAATGTTCACATGGGCTCCTGACTACCATTTTAAGACCAACTAGAAAAAATGTTCTGTTGTCTTCTGTTTTTAAATGCTTTAAAATATAAAGTGTGATAACGGGGAGAGGGTTTAAAAACTCACCCCACTAACAGCAGAACACAGAGACTCAAAGTCCTTCTTGTTCTTGGCATAGAAGCCAATGGTACAGCTGGGATCCATGCGGTTAAAGGGCATCTTCTTAGGAGAACTACAGTGGAATGACTGTAGACAGAGGAGAAGAGAGACAGAAGAAGACAGAGGTCATAATAAAGACATCAATAAAGATCAATAAAAGTTAACAACAGAACATGTTATCTGTGGTCTGTGCAGTCAAAACACTACTGAATGTGAAACATGGTCCAAGTTCAATGTGATCTGAGGAAAAGAGATAAAAAGACAGACAGGAGTGAGTGAGAGAGAGATAAAGACAACTAACCTCCAGTGAGAAGTTGACTTGGGAGACATCCACCACAGGCTGGCAGTAGTGAGGGTCCAGATACAGCAGCTGCTCGTCTAACAGACAGGAAGGAGAAGTCAGGAAGAGGAATTAAAACACAGTATTAAAGTATAAAATCACCACCTGCCATGTGCCAATCAGGTAGCCAGCAACAGATGACTGGCTCAATCTTTCTCTATTCTTAGAATTTGTTCCCGCTGACCCAAGCAGCCACAGCTGAGTGGTGATGCTAATGCCAAGTGCCATAGGCTGCAGTTTCCTTTAGATGCTGGCACCAAACAAAATCTACCACTGTATTAAAATATCTTAATAATATTGCTCTCTTTAAAAATATGTTTTTCAGCAATGAGGTATGGTTTACAAAAAATGTTCCCTCCTTGATTGTGTTTTTTGTTTACAGTTAGAATTACTGTTCCAGTAAGGGGAAATCAATGATTATCGAGAAGTATATTTTGGGAAGTGTTGGTTGACAAGTAACTTGGTCTAGTTTATTTTTTGAAGAGGACAGCTTTACAATACTCCTAATTACTCCTGATTTGAAGGAGATTGGGCTGCATCTAGTGCTTGGCACTGTTATTACTGTGCTGTACTGAAGGAACTGCTTTAGCAAGTTCTCACCTTGGAAGCCAATGAAGTAAAGTGAATGCTTTGGTTTGCCTCCAATAATTCCAATACAACAGTCCAGCTTGAGGATATTCTGAAAATGAACACAAATCTTTTCAATAGGAGTTCGGCGATATGAGAGATAACTTAAGTTAGGCGACACAATTCTTCAGGAAACATTACACTACAGAACATAGATCTGTGGATGGGTGGCAGAATATTCAAACCTTGACACATTCGATGTAGGACGGGTTGAGGGCCTCCCCTCCCAGCCGTACAGGCACCAGTATGACAACAGACTTCCAGGTTTGGCTGGACGGATCAGGAGGAGTCTGGCTTAATGACGGGTCACACAGATGCACCACATCCTCCTTGTACACTGCAGTGCACAGAAACATGATGACAAAAAAGTTGCATTGAAATAAATGCAAGAAGACTTCTTCAGGAGAAATATTTCCAGAAGAATACAAACATAATGACGCCTCTGAACTGAACTCTAACGAGGAGTAATTAATAAATTCAACAAGTATTTAGTCTGTTAATCTCACCTGTACAATCCTGAGCCACATACACAGCCAGGTTGTTGAGTGCAGATGTTTTGGCTACCGCTTTCCTGAAAGAAATGTATTCATAAGTCCAGTCAATGCTTAAGTGTGTCAACTATGTAACTAATTTAAGGAAATAGTAAAGCCTTGCTTGTACACACTGCCTCTTCAAATGCTCTTACCGTAGTATGTGTGCCACTATAGAGGGGCCATACCAGTCACCAGCCTTCTTCCCTGAACTTTTGCTGATTTCCACCAGCTGGTGAATCCCAAAAGGCGCTGAGGGCTGATCCCCAAACCAGGTGACCAGCCTATGGTGGATGGGCTCTGCCTGTCTGTCCCTCACAGACTCAGGTCTCTTTTTCTGGCTGCATTTGGGTGCCTGATCACTTGGCAGGGACTTTTCGGGGGTGTTGGATCCTCGTGGAGAGCCAAAGGAGGGGATGGGGACCCCTCCAGCCCGGGCTGGGGATCGTGGTCTGAACACCTCAAAGTCCACATCGGTGAGCTGCTGAGCATCTGGCCAAGCCCAATCTACAGAATACAAAAAGGCATGCAAATAGTAATTAAGTACAGCCAGAGTAAAGGTCTAGGGATTTTTTTCTTCAATTTCTTCAGTCTTTAGCTTGAAACAATCAGAGAGCAGACATATTTTGAATGCCATACAAATGAGCATGAACATGCAATGGCTAAAAAGAGAGAATGAAACAGGGTGGAAAAGAGAAGCAGCACACAAAGAGCCATGAGAAAGACAGTGTCTGCAATGAAAAGAAACAGAAATGAAACAGGATAAGTAAGGCATAAGAAAATGTCAGAATAAAAAAATGACAGGAGACAAATGAAATACAGCAAAAAAAAAAAACAGTGAAAGAGAATAAATAAAAACTTGCACTTTGATATAAAAAGGGTAAAACAGGAATGAGACAAAGAGAAACATTGAAAAGAAGTCAGCTCTAGCATTGAAGCACTGGGTGTAAATATTCCCAAAAACCTCACCAATAGAGTTTTCAAAAAACAAAAAAGAAAAGGCCAGATCTGTCCAATTATCTGTCACAAGACAGCTTATTCACTTAAATCTGTACAATTAGTACTTGCTTTCTGCAGAGATAATGTAACATGCGTCACACTACTATCTGTTTCACTAACTAGATTGTGTGCAATTTCTGAATAAAATGCTTGTGAAAGCTGGAATCTGTTAGCAGTTGCAGCATCTCCCAGTGTATGTGTGTATCAGTATGTATGTACATAAAGTATGTATTGTATGTCTGTATGCATGGAATTTGTTCCCATTAACCTACATTATAACATTTGTAGAAAAAAGCTTAATATCTTAAAAAGGATAAAAGTTACAAAAAATCTGAATGAAAGTAGTACTGTCTTTGTATTTGAATGGTTTCTGTTGCTGAAAGTATGCAGAAGAAGTTAGCGAATGAAAAATGTATGGAAGACAAATAATTATTAACAAAGAACAAAGATAACAAGAGTGTGAGAGCTGTGTTCCAACTCTCACACTAAAAATGAAAACAAGATCAACCAGCCTTTTAAAAAGACTGTTAGAATAAAATAAAGTTATATTTGCTGTGGGTGAAAGTAAAACTGTAACTGGCAGAGAGACAAACCTCTGGGCATCAAATGGACCAGGAGCCCCTGTGCCAGCAGCATCTGCCCACTGCGCAGCATACAGCCCCAGCCGCAGTCTGTGGTCCAGGTAGAACCCTCCAGCTGAGGGAACTCCCTCCTGTAGGTCAGCCAAATCCTGGACACGAATGCTAGACGAAACCGCTCCACCTCATCTGAGGGGAGGTGAAGGGGAAGGGAAACAGAGACACAACACATGAGGGAGAACTCTTACACTGTGTTGATGCGAATTTAATCTTATGTTCATCTGACATGGGAAAGAACTGTTGTACAGCATTTTTTTGGTCCACTGCTTTGTGTTCTCTGATGTAAACCCAGCATCTTTTAAAGAGGAAGAGGGTTTACATCACTGTGGTTAACCAAAACACACATCACTACAACACCTGGGATCTGCTCTTTGTGGCGTCTCTTTGTAGAGCGGAAATACAGCATCGACCGATAAGTACTTTTGATTTTTAAAGATACGTTTTGTATATGTAGGGATTACCTTCACTGTTGAGCAGATAGGAGTGTCCCAGGACAGTGACTGGCGATATCTTGTTGAAGGAGGTTTTAGATTTAACAGTCCAACCTGCAGAAAGAAATGCAGGGAAAATGGAAGTTGGCAAATCAGCAATTATACAAGGCTGATTGATGCTTTGTGAGACGTCATAAAATATAAATACAAGACAGAGGCACCCACACACTCTTCCTCCAAGACTGAGTACAAACCATATTTGACGTTGTTCCATGCTGACATCAGTTTGGCTTTCAGTTTGTCCATCTCGTCAGGCTCTCCATTTGCCTCTCTGCTGGGATCTGTTGTCTGTGGCGGCCTGAGACCAAAGCTGCCCTGTCGCTCCAGGGGCTGCTGCCTCCGGCTATCCACCAGTTCGTCCTGCATCACTCCCCCTACGTACTGTGCTGCGCTGGGGGAAATGGAGTTCATAACTCTGAGCCCTCAGAGCTGGACTAGGCTGTTCCTCATTGCAACACAGAACTGATGGGGGGAAAGTCAATTATTGACTGTTAACAGGAGTTCACATTTTTCACTCCAAACACCTAACACAAACACCACCTTTACATTCTGCCTGAAAGTATTGAACTTGCCATATTATAACTAATATTTACTCAGTAAGTTTGACCTAATATTGGCTATTATTTGTGTTTCTCCACATCATCATTTTACCCTTCCTACTTCTCCACCTTTGCACATGTTGTCCAATCTCATGCTCTCCACAAGGCAAACAATTTTAAATTCAAGAAGATATAAGGTGGCTTCAGTTAAGATTTACTCATCTAGTACATTCTTGTTTGCACTTTTTTATTAAGCTGTTAATGAGAAGGTGACTGGCCAAGACTGATGTTACAGATTAACTTTTAGAGATACTGGTTTCTTGGCTGTGTGGTTTTAAGAGAAACTGCCAAAGTGCTGATGTGTATGCTACACAAAACCAGTCAACAGTAGAACTGAAAAGATGAGTCAGATAACTGAATAGTCGATCGACACAATAATTCACATTTCCTGTGTTTTTTGTTTTCTGTGAGAGTATGAGAGAGAGATTGTATTGAGTGTGAAAGTTGATTCTTAACCTTGAAAACAGTAGTTGACAAACTAATCTGATTATCTTTGAGTTTTGGACTTTGGCAAAAAAAACCCAGAGGAACTTGAATAGGTCACTTTGCAATCTGGGAAATAAATGAAAATAATTGTTACTTGCAGCCTTTGTTGCAAGGCCCTGAAAAAGCCAGTAAGTAGACCTTAAATCAAGATTATATCGTCTAATTACATTTCAAAGGCTATGAATGAAGTTTCTTGAAATCACATGGTTTTATTACACTGTGAAGGAAACCTGCACTATAACAGTCTGTAAGCAAGTCCTCACTTCCTGAAAAAGTATAAATAAATACAACATTGTCAGTGTAAACTTCAGGCATCTGTCTTCAAATGCTGATTTCCCAATGCAAAAAACACAAAGACAAGCAGTGACTTTTCCACCGTGGCCTGAAACTGATGAGTAGTAGTTTCAACAGGGAACAGTAGCACTGATTGCACTGATGGGAACATTTCTGTGAAGAAAAACCCATCATGTGATTAGCATTTGACAACCAGCATGTCGGGCTTTTTCAGCGTCTGTGAAAGTCATCTGATTATGGTGGCTTTCATTATTCATCGCTGTAGAGCAAGCTGTGAAACACTTAATACAATCAGTCACTGCAGGACTCAAATGTATCTGTCACGACAACAGTAATATATCCCAAATACATCTATAGACTTTATAACCGACATCTTTAGAGTAACTTCAATGTATTTTTTTTTGGTCTCACGATGTCAATGTAAGATAAGAAACCAGATATGTTTCTGCTAACACAAAACCCAAGCCGTGACAGTACCTCTTTCAAACATAATTAATTCACCAAAATTGAAAGATTTACTAGCTAACAACTACGTACCTGCTGTAAAAGCCGGTTAAGCTGCTCTGTACTTTGTAGTAGGTTGAATCATCTCAGCGATTTCCTCTCTCTTCGCCCACGACTGCAGCCTTCACAGATAAATTCACTGGGCTAGCTTACTAAAGCTAGCTAACTTTAGCATGTTTAAACGCTAGCCCCGGCGTTAGCTACACTACCTAGCATTCAAGCCAGACTCACTAAAGATCTTAATGACCTTTCAACAAAACACAGCTGATACGCGTTCCTCCATTCAACAAACAAGCTAATTTGAACACAGTGTTACGAAGATAATCCAGTACACAGCGGGGTTTGCTTCCCTAACCAGCCACCGCTTTAGCATCTCCCTCTGACAGCGGAGGGCATTTACTTCCTGTTGTCCTTTCCGGACGCAACGCCATTGGTTGAAGTAATCACTGTAAGAAAGCTGATTGGATAATACAGACTTTCGCGCTGTGCTAAAGGCTAATATTAATTCTTACGTACTCTGTTCTGTAATCTGCTTTATGTGTCCAACATTTTATTTATTTATTTATTTATTTTTCATGCCCGTCCTTAGGAATCCATAAACAAATAAATAAATTATGTGTTCACCTAAATAACATGAAGGATGTTTCTCTTGTGCAAATGAAAATGCAAGTTAATCTTGCTCAAACTGTAATGTTTTAGATTTAATTGACATGTTTTCTTCATGACCATTAACAGTTTTTCTTTTCTTTTCTTGAGCTTTCACCTTTCTCTCAGCAGGCATTTTGATTTGTCACAGCAGGAAAAGCACAGGCACTATGAACAACACTGAAGGTCTAATGACAGCAATTATTGCAAAGCAGCAGCTAATAATGTTACTGCTTACATCTGTTTTTGACAAGGTTAAATGCTGTGAAAAAGGTCTGTCGATTGGGGGTAAGTGGGGTGAGCAAGAATGGACAATACCAGGAATGTATAAACTTAAAAGTCTGCTGTTATATGTTTATTTGCTATGAAATGGTCTCTTAATTTACCTGCATGCAAAAATGTAAGTTGTAAATTTCCAAATTTCAAATTCCAAATGAAGGTATATCTTATCTTACGGTATATAAGATAAGATATACCTTTATTTGTCCCTCAGTATCCTATGTATACTGTAGCCAAAGAAGTGTTTACTCTGATAACATTATATGAGGGGTTCTGCAGGAATTGTATTGTAGATTATAGTAAAAAAAAAAGAAAAAAGAAAAAAAGAACAAGAGTTGGCACATTTTGGAACAAATCTCAGAATTTTATTCCACATACTGCACTTCAGGTGTCTGCTTTTGAATCACATCTATCACAAAAATGCCCCATGGTACAAATAAATACACTTTCAGTGAACAGAGAAATGTGGAATGTTTTTATACTTGGACTTTTGTGTTCATTTGTAGAATCCATATTTGTATACAGTATATTTACTTTTTCTTCAAAGTAACTCAAACAATACCAGCAAATGAAGATTTTTTTTCCCAAATAAAGTGCATTTATACTACTCTCTCTGTCAATCACAAAAAGAAATTCTCAAACATGTAACACTAGTATAGACACTACTGATTGGGAAAAGGCCTGACAGTGGGCATAATAGCTGTATAAGATTACGTTACAGTTACTTTTCTTAATCAGGTGATCAGTGCTGACCTGGCAACTCATTTATTACATCAAGATATAAAAGAACTCCTTCCTATCAGTAGCATATATAAGACAGTATGTTTAAAAATGTTAATCCATATTCCAGAAGATATAATTAACAGTCACATGAAGGACATAACAGAAGAGGAATAAATTCATGTTTCAAGTGTTCATTTGATAATTACTGCAAATATTTTGTCATTAGAAACATAAATGCATATTTAGTAACCCTATGGCTAATAACATCCATTCTGTAGTATTTTGGTGGTCTGGGCTTCATGACAGAAACTTTCACTGAATATTTTATGGAAACATGTTCAACAGTGGATATTTTGAACCACTGGAGGGCAGTAGAGTACAATGCTAAACTAAAAAAAAACTGGTTGGTGCATGAAACAAACATTGTTAGATTTGAGGATGGATTGCTCACAGAATCCTTCTCAAAATTTAAATAGATTCAATTTCATATTGCATTGAAGATGCATTGAGAAATGTTTTTATATAAGTGACAGATTATGTAAAAAGATTGTATTTTGCCAATACCATACAAATGAACTTCCCACTCTGTAGTTCTAGATAGATTTTAGTCGCTTCCAGCTCATTGTTTCGGTTTTTCAGACAGATAAAATCAACAGTTGACAGCAAATGCTGGAGAACAAACTAAAACATTGAGTTAAAACCATTGCTTGAGACTAAAGACAAGAAAATAAATGTCAGTCATTGAACGTCTGCCTCGGTGTGAAGTTGCTGTTGTAAATTGAATCAGTTTACATTTGTAAAGCTTCGAAGAATCAGAATCAGTTTAATCAAATCACTGTGAGAAAGTGATGTTTAACAGCATATCAAATCAAAGCTGGATTAAATTGTTAAAACCCTATTTTCTGCCCCAACTCAGTAAATCAACTAGTAACAGTATTAGTGACAGCGATCCTCACACTCTGTAAATGGTTTGCATAAGATTATGTACACTGGATAGTTACTGAAAATGAGAATACAACCAGTGGGAGAAAAGTAAGATGTTTTTCCTGTGAACATTTTATCCTCCTCAGCACTCTTGCTGAGATTATTGATTCAAACACCTTTATCAGTATGTTACATAGCAAAATGTGAGCAATACATTAATCAATCTTGACTACCTACCTTGTAGTACCTACTGCAACAACACAGTCAGTCTGATTAAACTGTAGATAATCTTGTTTTTACAGTAACAGGTTCATTGTGATATACTGTACCATGCCCATATCCACAGACCCTATCTTAGCTATAGAGCCCTTTAACAAATTACAGTATGCTACATCCATGACTGCCTGCTTTTCCTGTTTTGGCTCCAAACAACACATGGGTTCACTGTATATGTGCTTATAATCATTTTTACATCCTACACCCACATAAGTACTCATCACTGTGCCTGTGTGATTTGTTAATAAAGAAGCAGAGCAATGAGAACTGTTACTGGATCCTAACTGCTGTCTATTTATTTCAGACTGGTTCCTGTCGTGACCCTTGCTGAGTCAACCGTGCCAAGTGTAATTACCCCTTGAAAAGACACACACGTGCTCACACATTTCTTAACTCACTCACAAACACACTCACATCCCAATTCACGGACCACAGGGGTATGGATTTAAATGCATGAAAATTAGCTGCTGACACTGCTGCCTCCTGTGGCAAAATGAGCGTGTGTACATGTGTTTGTGCACGTGTAGGCGTGTGTGTTAGTGTGTAGACGAGGGAGGGAAAAGGGCTGTGGTAGCCCTCCTGCGAAGGGGAGATAAGCGCTGAGCCTGAGCTCTGTCAACCCCGCTTTCCTCTGCAGCAGGACACAGCCTTCAAGACCCACCAGAAATAGACCCAAGGTGGCTTCACACACACACACACACACACACACACACACACACACACACACACACACACACACACACACACACACACACACACACACACACAATCCCCTGCGACAGTCAGAGTCAAACAGTGCTTGATGTGACATCCACTGACAGAGTGCCTGCTTTGGCTTTGTCCAACTGTGCACATCGACTCAGTAAACTGCTGGATGAAGAAGAAATGAGCTTAATCATCTTGTTGCTTGCTTTACCCGTCATAGCTAAAAACTGAGGCTGTGTGAAATTTGTGTTGTTTGATGCAAATATTACAGTTCGCCTCAGTTCATCCCCCTGCTTCATTGTCTTGTTTGATAAGCAGTAAAAGAAGAAAGGGCTGGTTGAAAGACAAAATAGAGTGACTGGATTTGGTATTCACAGTATTCAGCATGTTTTGATCGGTAAAGCACTTTTTGACCTTCTTGTACCTATAATACATGTACAGTACATACTATATGACATGCGTTCACATAGACCCACACACATATACTGTACATCTGATAAAGTGTTCCACATTACATTAAGAGTCTTCTTATTAAATACTTTATAATAGAAAATCAACAGATAATGCACCTTTACAGTAGATTATTTTACTCCTGGTTTTAAGTTAGAATCAGTCAATGATTGGAATCAATAAATAACATTTCATATACTCTGAAACTGGAATGTACATTGTTTTTAAGTGCTTGACTTCTGTTGCATTGTTCTTCCAAAAAAGGCATCTCTTTTACTACTAAAGTCCCATTTAGGGACCCCATGGGGTCACATTTTCGGCGGGCTGCTACCTGTTGCAGCCTTCTCTAACAGTGACCCGGCAGGACTCTGGGTCACCACCGCAGCCCCTGCAACCACTCGACCTCCAGCAGGAGTGTCAGACTTTCCTGCTGTGCCTCCCTGTTTCTCCTCCGCTGCCTTAGTCTGCTGGTCTTTGCTCTTGGCCCCCTCCTGGGAGCCGAGCTTGATTGGCCCAAGAACGTTTTTTGCCACAGTGGTCAGCTGGCTGACGAAGCTTGTCTTTTCGCCAGGGGAGACAGGCCGCGACTTACAGAGGGAAGGTCCACAGAGGGAGGGCGTGACGGCAGTCGGGGAGGGAGAGGGAGAAGGCGAATGCTCCTCCACCACCTCCAGGCGACATTTGTCCTCCCAGTCGAGGGTCCCCCGGTAGCAGTTGACGGCCCCAAGTCCCTGCCTCACCTTGCCCAACGTGAGGGGCTGCCCATGTGGGGGGACGACGGGGGCAAGAATGCGGGCTGGGAGTTTGGGGCTTTTGGGGGCGAGGTCTGGAGTCCTCGAGTCACCGCTCTCTGCTCCAGCCTTTCTCAGGCTGTCCGCTATACCTGATGGTTTAAAGGTTTTGTTCATGCTCAGAGGACCTGCTGTCACTGTTGCGTTGATGTCAATGGATTTATCTGGAGGAGAAGCAGAGCTCTTGGTGAAGACAGCAGCAGGTAAACCAGACCTACTCTTGTTGATTCCTTCCTGCTTTGGTTCAGTTCTGCCCCCTAGCGACACCTGGGGATCTTTACTATTAGGTAACACACCTTTGGCTGCCCTGTAGTCTTGCTGTTTTGGAGCTAAGTCTGCTGGACTCTTTTCAGGCCCCCTTTGACCACCTAGACTTCCTGTTGTTTTGGTAGGGGTGTTAGGAGTTGTAGCTTTAGTGGTTTCTACACTCAGTCTGGAGCTTGGGCCAGCATGTGAGCTCAAGGGCAGCTCACCTGTGTGCGGTTTTCTTGTTAAGGATGGCTGGGACACCGTGGCTCCAACCCGACTCAGTCTCTCCAGAACTGCCGTGGTATCAATCTCCCTCTCTTTCTCCCTCTCCCTCCCTCTCTCCCTCTCTTCCCTCTCCCTCCCGGCCAGCAGTGTTTCCCTGCTGAGTGGCGACTCTTGTCTCCCCAGTCTCCTCACAGGCTTCAGGACCCCAGTCTCAGGAGTAGTTGAGGATGAGGGTAGGGGTGGAGGATTAGGAGGCAAATTTTCTCCTTCTGTCTCCAGGAGGCTCTGGAGC